>OX443561.1:62562977-63261390 GCA_949372485.1 Cheilosia soror | reverse complement strand
TAACATTCAGACTCCATAATTAACGTCGTAACATTCTTCTTCAACATCATCGTCTACCATCACCCAACAAACGCTAATATTCCATCACACAAAACACCTTTCATATTCCATCACACTCTCTCTGTATATAACAACCTATTTCATTTCATATCCAACACAAAACCCATGCGAAAGGTCCACCTCCCCTTCTTCAAAAATAATATGATTTTCTTTCTACCACAGCAAATATCATTGCCACGACATTCCATTCCTATCCAACACCAAATCTCCCAATGCGAAAGATGCGCCTCCCATTCTTAAAAAAATAATATGATTTTCTACCACGGCTAATATCACTGCCACGACATTCCATTCCTATCCAACACCAAATCGCCCCATCTTCAATAGCTATCATCAACCACCATGAATAGATCACGCCCCTTTCTAAAGGTGGTAGCACACGGCCGATGCGTTGCGATAGCGACCTACTCTTGTTTCAGAATAATAAATAATTTTATAAAAATAAAATTAAAATAAAAATTTCTTTTCAAAATGGCCTAAGAATGACCGGGCGAATAGCTGATTTCAAAAATTTTGCCCTTAGGTCCTTTTAACATCAAAAAAGGATATTGCTCCCTAATGAAATAGGTCTAATCGGATTGAAGTTTTAGAGAAGAATAAAAGTTTTATTTGAAAAATAAAATATTATAAAAACATTAATAGTCAAGATCGCTTAGATTTTTGTAAACAAAGTTTCCTGATCTTCAACACTCCCTTTGAAACTTTGTCGGCCAAAACTCCCATTGATCTTAAATGGTGTTCGATTGTCGGTCTGGGCAAAGACTTTGTGAATATGTCTGCAGTCATGTCCTTTGTCGAGATATATTTCAAATCCAATAAGTCGGCTTCTTGTGCTTCCCTTACAAAATGATGCTTAATATCAATGTGTTTGGTTCGGTTGTGGAAAACTGCATTCTTTGCCAACTGCAACGCACTCTGATTATCCAAATGTAAAGTAATCTTTTCTGCACCAGGTTCTATTTCTTTCTGCAAATTGTGCAACCACATAGTCTCTTGCACAGCGGTGGCTAAGGCCATATATTCGGCTTCTGTGGTAGATAAAGCTATTGTTGGCTGCTTCTTGGTATTCCATGTAACCGCACCTCCACTCAACAAGAAAACGAAACCAGTGGTAGATCGTCTATCTTCAGGATCACCAGCGAAGTCCGCATCACAAAACCCAGTGATTTTCTTATCAATTGGACTCCCTCTAGAATAAACTATCTTTTTGTTTATTGCGCCCTTGAGATACCGCAGAATCCTCTTATCTGCTATCCAGTGCTCTTGTCCATGGCAGTTGTTGAATTTGCTCAAGTAATTGACAGCATACAGAATATCTGGTCTTGTCACTCTTGCCAGAAATAGAAGAGTTCCAATAAGTTCTTGGAATGGAACTTCAATTGCATCCTTGGTGTCAGGCTTAGGAAGCTTACACTTCATTTCCATCGGGGTCGACACTGAATTACAGTCCTCCATTTTAAATCTTTCCAGCATATCCTTGATATATTTTTCCTGATCAATTGCAATTGTCCCTTTCTTCTTATCTCTTGTCAGTCGGATACCAAGAAAAGTCGATGCGTTTCCAAGATCCTTCATATCAAAGATTGACATTAAATTAATCTTGAATGATTCCATGAAATTCATATCATTTGTGAATATGATAAGATCATCCACATAAATCGTTAGTAAAAACATCTTATTTTCTATTACATTGTAATTTAATAGAATAGAATAGAATAGAATAGAATTTACATTAATTTTAGATTGATTTAGCCCCATTTTCTTTAAAGCATTTTCCAGTTTCTTATTCCAGACTCTCGACGATTGCTTCAAACCGTAAATTGATTTCTTCAGTTTCAATACTTTCCCCTTAATCTGATGAAATCCTTCCGGTTGGTTGATGTAAATTTCATCCGTCAGTTCTCCTTGAAGAAAAGCAGTGACTGCATCCATTTGGAAGATCTCCAGATCATATTTAACAGCCATAGCAATTAAAAAACGAATAGTTTCATACCTGACAACTGGAGAAAATGTTTCATCATAATCGATTCCAGGTTTCTGACGATATCCTTTAGCAACTAGTCTTGCTTTATACTTATCCAGCTCTCCAGATTGCAAGTACTTCTTCTTGAAAACCCATTTCAAGTTTAACGGCTTACGACCAGCAGGTAGATCAGAAGTTTCCCAAGTGCCGTTTTTTAACATAGAGTCATACTCCTTTTGAATAGCTTCTTTCCAGTATTCAGCATCTTCGCTTTGAATGGCTTCATCATAAGTCAAAGGATCTTCATTCCCCTTAGCAAGTAAACATGGGTTACGACTCGCTATTCTCTCTGACCTTCTTAGCTGCGGCGGTGATATTACTGGAATATCAACAGGTTGGTCTTCACCTTCTTCACCGGAAAAGAATGACTCTGAATCCTCCTCAATGTTACCAGGAATCTCATTAACAGAAACATTCTCTTCAATAACTGGTTCTTGAACTACAGGTAATTCATCAAAGAGCGGGAAAAAACAGTATTCTTTGATGTTTGATATAGCCAGATCTTCAACTCTAAAATACGATTCCATTTCGTTAAAAACAACATCTCGACTTATGGAAAAACATCTCTTCTTCACGTTGTATAGCCTGTACGCCTTGGAGTTTTCACAATATCCGACAAAAACATGTTTCACGGATTTCTGATCAAACTTCTTCCGCTTCTCCTTGGGTACATGTACCATTGCAGTAGATCCAAAAATGCGCATGTACTTTAGGTTAGGTTTCTTTTTCCAAAACATTTCCTCAGGACTCTTGAAATCATCCAGAATACGACTTGAAGTTCTATTGTAAATATGGACTGCAGTTGACACCGCCTCTGCCCAGAATTCCTTTGGCATACCAGCGTCAAAAAGCAAACAACGAGCTTTTTCAACAATTGTGCGATTTATTCTTTCCGCCTTTCCATTTTGTTGTGGTGAGAAGGAGCGGTTGTTTCATGTATAATACCACAATTCTTAAGGTAGCTCTGGAACTCTACATTACAATATTCAGTACCGTTGTCCGTCCTGAATCTCTTAATAGATTTTTCGGTCTTTCTCTCGATCATCTTCTGGAACTCAACAAATTTTCTAAAGCACTCGTCCTTTGTCTTCAGAAAGTATATGAATAATCGCCCAGAAAAATCATCCAGAAAAGTTGTAACGAAATGTCTTTCGTCACATTTTCACCCATACCCACGCGCCTCACCTAAACCAGACGCCCGTACGCAGACAAACCAAGTCACCACGCTCCATTACCACCGCCGATCAACACACACACTTGCCGAGACACACACACACACAACAGAGCTACCGCTACCCACACCTCAGCGACGAAACTCACCATACGCAGCAACTCACCTTACCGCCCCACCGCAGCGCAGTGCCAAACCAATACAAGAACAGAGCTATGACTATCCACACATCCACGACGAAAATCACCACGTGCTCCACATATGTACCAACACACCAACGCAGCGCAGCACCAACCCACCACTCACGAGCACAGCCTGATCAAATCGACAGCCAGCAGATCAGTCGAGTGGTGGCCGCCGGACCATACACACGGAGGCTGGATCCAGCTACGTGTGTGGAGCAGAAGCGCTCTGGTGGTAACCACTGGGCTCGGGTAGCAAGAGTGGACAGTGGGGACACAGGGTGCGCAGTACATTGCGGCCCAGGTACCCGTCCCTCAATTGCAGTAGTGGTAGTGATAGTCATAGCCGTAGTCGTAGTCGTAGAAGAATAATACAACTTAGCATGCTCCACAGCTACATGAGTCAACACGCAACATCAACAGCAACAGAAACAGCAACAACATCAACGGCAGCAGAAACAGCAACAACAACAACAACAGTAGCAGCAGTACTCAGGAACAACAACGACAGCAGGGCCAACTACAAAAGGCAGGACCGCCTAAGAGCCAGGGCAGTCAGTCGCCTGAGCTCCGCCACGCAGCATAGACATTAAGAAATAGATTTAAGAAAGTTAATAAAAGTTTGAATTTAGTTTGAAAAGTTAAATTGTGCGTTTTCAATTCTTCGGTTTCACAACGTTTGGTTGGATTTCCCCTCGCTCTTAGTTTCTAGGACCTGGACATTCCCGCCGACCTACCCCGGCTGGAAACACTGGTTATAAATGGCGCCCGAGCAGGGACTTCATAATTAAAATAAATTAAAGCAACGACACGAAAGACAGCGCGAATGGGGAAATCTTGGATATACGACCTCAACAAAGAAGAAATTCAATCGGTGCTACAGGAACTGCAGGAGAACCCAACGGGGAAGTTGGAGGAGCTGAGGAAACGGCTTTCAACGTACATCGACAGTGCCAAGGAAGGGGAAGAAAAGCTTCAGGAACTGGAAGCCCGTTACCGACACACACACGCAGGAAAGTTAACAGCCCATCGCAGTACTGAAGGGGAAACTACCGTTCAACCTCCAAATTCACCACACCTAACAGAGCAGAGTGTCACCGGTCGAACGCTAACTTGGAAAACGATCGCCAAAGAAAAACCCAATACCAAACCAGTATTGATACAACGGTCAACTGAATCAGTAGTCATAGCGGTCGACGATCTAGCGGCACAACGAAGTCAGGCGATAGCAAAGAAAACATCAACAACCATGGACGAGACATCCGGAGACAACAACGAAAATACAGTTGACAAATCGATTGAAGAAACACTAGCAAAGACGACAAACGAACCAGAAATCAGCGATGCAGAAGTTTGCGACAAGGTTCGAAAGTGGGGAATCCGTTACGACGGAGGAAGGGATCCGCTTGGGTTCTTAGCACGGGTCGAAGAACTGGCCACCTGCTACTGCCTTCCTTTCGATCGTATTACTCGAACACTACCTGAGCTACTGAAAGACAAAGCTCTGTCTTGGTACCGCAATAATCAAAGCGACTGGAAAAATTGGGACGATTTCAAACAAGACTTTTACCTGTATTTCTTACCACCGCGATATTTTGAGCGACTTGAAGATGACATCCGCCGCCGCGTTCAAAATCCTAGGGAAAAATTCACGGAGTACGTCACAGCAATCCAGACCCTTATGCGGTTGGCCACGGGCATGGACAAGAAGCAGAAACTGGAGAGGATTTACACGAATTGCCGGCCCGAATACAAGCTCTACGCTAAACGAAAAGATTTCACCACGCTGCGGGAACTCATCCTCCTCGCCGAAGAATATGAGTGTATCCGCGCCGACGAACGCCCAAGCCGAGTAGCCACCATACAAGAACCCGCCAGAAGACAAAGCCCCGAAGTGCCCCCAACTCAACATTGGTCTGATCCAGAACGTCATCGTCAGGGACCGGAGCAGCAGAGGAGACCCGAGCTACGCAATTGTTGCTGGAGATGCGGCCAAGAAGGACACTTACGGCAGAACTGTCGGAATCCCCAAGTACTTTTTTGTTGGGACTGCGGAAGACCAGACGTGCGTACGAGAGATTGCTGTCGTTCCAGGGAGGGAAACGATGGGCGAGTTCCCGACAACCGGGGCAACCAGGAACTCGCATAAGTCCTGCCCCCACCAGCCCCAACCCGCTATTTCTTAACGACGACAACCGCATTTACGCCCGCATCACAATCCGAGATGAAATCTTTGAAGCACTTATCGACACGGGAGCAACGCGATCCTTCATGGACTATGATACTGCCGATAAAATTTCCACCGATGTTACACCGAGACCCAACGATGTCCCATACACCCGCCTCGCAGACGGCAGCAATGTGCTAATCCAGGGTAGCACCATCACCAATATTGATTTTAATTCCAACATATACCGACAGGAATTTTTAATCATGCCACGGATGACCAACGCCATAATTCTAGGAATGGATTTCCTTACACGAGTGGGCGTCCTCTTACGCCTCGACTCCAGCATTATCGAGATCCCGAAGCAGAGAAGAAACGAAGCAGCGTTCGTCGCCACCACCGATACTGTAACGGAAAACCTACAGCCAACCGATATTCCAGCCCGAAGCCACCCGGAACCACCCCAGTGGAACCCCCCAACGACAGTGAGAGGAAAATGTGAAGAGCAGGCGGTCAAAGAATTTCTTGCCACCGAGTTGCCGAGGTTCGACCAATTGCAAGGAGTTACCAACATCGCCGAACACAGCATAAGAATGAAAGACAGCCGCCCCATTAAACAACGATATTTTCCACGGAACCCAGCTATGCAGGCCATCATCGACAAGGAGATAGACGAGCTTCTACGTGAGAACCGAATAGAACCATCTAAAAGCCCCCACAGTGCCCCAATAGTACTTGTTCAAAAAAAGCAAGGTGAGTGGAGACTGTGTGTTGACTACCGACAACTGAACGCTCATTCTATCCGAGATGCATACCCTCTACCACAAATCCAGGCGATTCTAGACAAACTGCGACAGGGCAAGTTCTTCAGCACCATCGATCTGCGCAACGGATACTGGCAAATACCCATGAGCGCCGACAGCCGACAATACACAGCATTCACAGTACCCGGACGGGGACTGTACCAGTGGAAAGTAATGCCATTCGGACTCCACTCCGCCCCCGCCACCTTCCAGAGAGCACTCGATCAGGTAATTGGTCCAGAATTAGAACCATTCGCCTTCGCTTATTTAGACGACATAGTGGTGATTGGGCGAACCCTCGACGAACACCTAAGGAACCTCAAGAGGGTGTTCGACAGACTGATTCAAGCCAACTTAAGGATCAACGTCGAAAAGTGTCACTTTTGCAAAACGGAGTTACGATACCTGGGACATGTGATTGGCCGAGAAGGCATCCAGACGGACCCCGACAAAGTCAACGCCATAACCCAGCTGCCGCCACCCAAGAACATCAAGGAGCTACGCCGATTCCTAGGAGTTTGCTCATGGTATCGACGGTTCGTGGATGGATTTTCAACGCTAGTGGGACCCCTGACTCAGCTGCTAAAGAAAGGGAAAAAGTGGAACTGGAGTAATGAGCAACAAACAGCATACGAGGACCTCAAGGCAAGACTCACGCAAGCCCCCATCCTTGCTTGCCCCGATTTCGACGTGCAGTTCGTGCTGCAGACTGACGCAAGCGACTGTGGGCTAGGCGTTGTTCTACTACAGGAACAAGAAGGAAGAGAACGCGTCATAGCTTACGCCAGCCGGACGTTGAATGGTGCCGAAGCCAACTACTCCGTGACGGAAAAGGAGTGCCTCGCCGTCATTTGGGGTATCCGCAAGATGAGACACTACCTGGAAGGATACCATTTCACCATCATCACGGACCACCAATCACTTCGGTGGCTCAATTCCATCGAATCACCGTCAGGCCGAATTGCACGATGGGCTTTGGAACTAATGCAGTACGACTACGAGGTGAAGTATCGACGAGGAAAACTCAATGTCTTAGCGGACGCGTTATCGAGGCAACCCCTCCAAGGATCTGACGAACTCTACGCCGTCGATTTACCCCCGACAAGAGAAGACTGGCTCAGCAAAAAGAAAGCAACCGTTTTAAAGGAACTATCAAGTTTCCCAGACTACCGAGTTGAAGAAGGAAACTTATACCGACACATCCATGACAGCACTGCGTACCTCGAGGAAGATCACATTCCGTGGAAACTCTGCATCGGCGAAGACCAACGAGAACGCGTGTTGAGAGAGTGCCATGACGAACCAACAGCGGGACACTTAGGCATTAATAAAACCATCGCCAGAATAGCCAAGTGTTACTATTGGCCGGGCATGTTTCGGGACGTTGCGAAGTACGTGCGTCGCTGCATGTCCTGCCAACGGTACAAATCACACCAACGGGCCGAGGCCGGAAAGATGCTCTCCACACCAGCGATAGAACCATGGACAGTGGTGAGCTCAGACTTCGTTGGACCACTACCACGATCCAAGCATGGAAATTCGTTCCTCATTGTATTCCACGACAAGTTCACGAAATGGACCGAGTTCGTTCCAGCCCGCAGCGCCACAAGCAAGAATCTGATTAAAGCATTCAGGGAGCGGATAATTGCTAGATTTGGAGTGCCAAGGATGCTGATCTCAGACAACGGAGCCCAGTATACGAGCCGAGATTTCAACAAGTTTTTAGTTGACAACGGAGTTCAACACCAATTCACCGCCCCCTACACACCACAGGAGAATCCCACCGAAAGAGCTAACAGGACGATTAAAACCATGATTGCACAGTTCACGAGGGAGAATCACCACGAATGGGACGAGCTTCTCCCAGAACTCACATTAGCCATCAACTCCAGCAAACAGGACTCGACCGGATATAGCCCAGCCTTTTTAGTACAAGGACGAGAACTCCAATTGCCAAAATCGCTCTTCACTGAAGTCACCAGAGGTCAAGGAACAGTACCACAATCCCCGGAACAGCGCACATCAAAACTCCAGGACATATTTAAGATCGTGCGTAGCAACCTAAACCGAGCATTTACCAAACAGGCAAAGCACTACAACTTGAGACGACGAGCTTGGTCACCCAAAATAGGCGATCTGGTTTTGCTACGGCAACACCCACTCTCAAAAGCGGCGGACCGTTTTGCAGCAAAGTTGGCACCGAAGTTCGACGGACCATATCGGGTGCGCACGTTCATCTCTCCAGTGCTTGTGAAGCTAAGCCCCACGGGAGGGGAGAGTTCGAAAAACCCACGGAGGGACACCACTGCCCACATAAAGGATATAAAACCAATTATGGATTATGGACCCGAGGAAATGCCACCATAAAATATACCACAGCATTCGACCCCGCTGTGGGGAGTTAAGAGGCGCCGATGTTATTCGCCGAGGAGACACCGGCAATGGAGGTTTGAATTGCCCAAAGTAAGGGGGGGGTGTAACGAAATGTCTTTCGTCACATTTTCACCCATACCCACGCGCCTCACCTAAACAAGACGCCCGTACGCAGACAAACCAAGTCACCACGCTCCATTACCACCGCCGATCAACACACACACTTGCCGAGACACACACACACACAACAGAGCTACCGCTACCCACACCTCAGCGACGAAACTCACCATACGCAGCAACTCACCTTACCGCCCCACCGCAGCGCAGTGCCAAACCAATACAAGAACAGAGCTATGACTATCCACACATCCACGACGAAAATCACCACGTGCTCCACATATGTACCAACACACCAACGCAGCGCAGCACCAACCCACCACTCACGAGCACAGCCTGATCAAATCGACAGCCAGCAGATCAGTCGAGTGGTGGCCGCCGGACCATACACACGGAGGCTGGATCCAGCTACGTGTGTGGAGCAGAAGCGCTCTGGTGGTAACCACTGGGCTCGGGTAGCAAGAGTGGACAGTGGGGACACAGGGTGCGCAGTACATTGCGGCCCAGGTACCCGTCCCTCAATTGCAGTAGTGGTAGTGATAGTCATAGCCGTAGTCGTAGTCGTAGAAGAATAATACAACTTAGCATGCTCCACAGCTACATGAGTCAACACGCAACATCAACAGCAACAGAAACAGCAACAACATCAACGGCAGCAGAAACAGCAACAACAACAACAACAGTAGCAGCAGTACTCAGGAACAACAACGACAGCAGGGCCAACTACAAAAGGCAGGACCGCCTAAGAGCCAGGGCAGTCAGTCGCCTGAGCTCCGCCACGCAGCATAGACATTAAGAAATAGATTTAAGAAAGTTAATAAAAGTTTGAATTTAGTTTGAAAAGTTAAATTGTGCGTTTTCAATTCTTCGGTTTCACAACGTTTGGTTGGATTTCCCCTCGCTCTTAGTTTCTAGGACCTGGACATTCCCGCCGACCTACCCCGGCTGGAAACACTGGTTATAAAGTTAGAAAATATTTCGAACCTCCAAGTGATTTTTTCTCGATAGGTCCACAAAGATCCGAATGTATCAGCTCAAGAATCCCAGCGGTCGATGATTTAGATGGTTTGAATGGCAGCTTTGCGTGCTTACCTTGAATGCAAATTTCACAAAACTCATTTGATTTGTTCTTCGAAAAATGTACACCTGTGACAGCTCCATTTTTCATTTTAAACAAAATGTTGTCATTGCAATGTCCAGCGCGACGGTGCCAAACATCCTGTCCACAAACATAAGCTTCATATTTCTTCACATCTAACTTGTAAAGTCCTTTTTCTTTAGTAGCAGTTGCAATCAACTCACTTCACATTTTACCCTCATCAATAAAACCTACGCACCAAAATCGTCGTACTTGCATACCCACCCATCCATCAATAAGCAGTATTTTGCATTAAAAAACAAATGTTCGTAGGACATTCCACCCCACCAAAATCGTTCTTCTGTACACATTCTCCCTAGTACTTATTCCTCCATCAACCACCAAACGCTAATACACGATCTACTAAACACATACCATAGAATTGCTCCAAATATTCCATTACATTTTCTCAGTATAGATATAGAACCTATTTCATCCCCAAAACACCACTCCTTATCACCATCCAAAACAGTAACATTCAGACTCCATAATTAACGTCGTAACATTCTTCTTCAACAGCATCGTCTAACTCACCCAACAAACGCTAATATTCCATCACACTCCATATACAAAACACCTTTCATATGCCATCACACTCTCTCTATATCTATACAACCTATTTAATTTCATATCCAACACAAAACCCCATGCGAAAGATCCGCCTCCCATTCCTAAAAAATAATTTGATTTTCTTCCACGGCAGTCATCACTGCCACACGACATACCATTCCTACCAACACCATATCTCCCCATGCGAAAGATTCGTCTCCCATTCTTCAAAAATAATCAGGGGTATCATGAATAAATTCCGATGGAAATATTTCCCTTGTCAGCAATGTAAATCAAATTGCTGAATGGGAAACTTTCCGGGGGAAATATTATTCGCGATAGGGGTTAATATGATTTTCTACCACGGCAGTGATATTCACTGCCACGACATTCCATTCGTATCCAACACGAAATATCCCCATGCGAAAGATCCGCCTCCCATACTTCAAAAATAATATGATTTTCTATCACTGCAAATTTCACTGCCACGACATTCCATTCCTATCCAACACCAAATCGCCCCATGCGAAAGATCCGCGTCCCATACTTCAAAAATAATATGATTTTCTACCACGGCAAATTTCACTGCCACGACATTCCGTTCCTATTCAACACCAAATCTCCCATCTTCAATAGCTATCATCAACCACCATGAATAGATCACGCCCCTTTCTAAAGGTGATAGCGCAGTTCCAATGCGTTTGCGATGGCGACCTACTCTTGTTTCAGAATAATAAATAATTTTATAAAAATAAAATTAAAAAAAAAATTTCTTTTCAAAATGGCCTAAGAATGACCGGGGGAATAGCAGATTTTAAACATTGTGCCCTGAGGTCCTTTTAAAATCAAAAAAGGATATTGCTCCCAAAATGTCCTTCAGACTAAAATTTTTTTTTTCTTTATTTATAATTTAAAATATAAGCCGAAATTATCAAAAAGAACATTTTACCAATACATATTTTGTATTATAAAAAATGTTCATACATATTTCACATTTTACCCTCATCAATAAAACCTACGCACCAAAATCGTCGTACTTGCATACCCACCCATCCAACAATAGGCAGTATTTTGCATTAAAAAACAAATGTTCGTATGACATTCCACCCCACCAAAATGGTTCTTCTGTACACATTCTCCCTAGTACTTATTACTCCATCAACCACCAAACGCTAATACACGATCTACTAAACACATACCATACTCCAAATATTCCATCACATTTTCTCAGTATAGATATAGAACCTATTTCATCCCCAACACAAAACACCACTCCTTATCACCATCCAAAACAGTAACATTCAGACTCCATAATTAACGTCGTAACATTCTTCTTCAACATCATCGTCTACCATCACCCAACAAACGCTAATATTCCATCACACAAAACACCTTTCATATTCCATCACACTCTCTCTGTATATAACAACCTATTTCATTTCATATCCAACACAAAACCCATGCGAAAGGTCCACCTCCCCTTCTTCAAAAATAATATGATTTTCTTTCTACCACAGCAAATATCATTGCCACGACATTCCATTCCTATCCAACACCAAATCTCCCAATGCGAAAGATGCGCCTCCCATTCTTAAAAAAATAATATGATTTTCTACCACGGCTAATATCACTGCCACGACATTCCATTCCTATCCAACACCAAATCGCCCCATCTTCAATAGCTATCATCAACCACCATGAATAGATCACGCCCCTTTCTAAAGGTGGTAGCACACGGCCGATGCGTTTGCGATAGCGACCTACTCTTGTTTCAGAATAATAAATAATTTTATAAAAATAAAATTAAAATTGTAAACCTTTTCAATTAAACAAATATTCCTTTTAGAATTAAAACACCACGTGTTCTTTCGAGCACAAAATCTTTAATGAATCTCTTCGTCCAGTTTTTACATCGAAACAATCAACCACCACGCCCTTTCATCTGAAGTTGGTTGTGTTTTATAATATATATATTAAATGCCATCTATCTGCCGATAGATGGCGGTTTGATATAGAGTGTTGCCTAAAGGGCATATTACATTGTGTTTGTCTTACAGCTTCGGTCAATCTACATAACAAAATCGACCTCGATTTTACTCTAAACCCTAACATTGCTTTCACTTTCGTCCCCGGTTTCATCATCCGTCTCATCATCGTTTCTATTTTCAATCCATCTCCGCATTCTCGCGGCTTCAATAACATTGTCATATGGGCGCTGCGTTATCTGACAGTTCTCGACATCTCGAACCACATACCGATCGTTTCCTAGAACTCTATGAATGACATACGGACCACGATATTTGGGGATCAATTTTTTATTTGTTCCTGGCGTGACATCCACATTTCGAATGACAACAAACTCTCCCACTGCGTAACTCTTTGCCGGAGAACACTTCTTGGCCAAATAAGCGGCATTATAAGCCTGAGACTTCTTAATTGCTTCATGTGCACTCGCTCGCATAGTTGCCAAGTCATAACTAACTGTCGGGTTGAAGTTCGCATCCAAATATTCGGAAAGCTGATTAATAATTTTGCCACGTTGTACCACTCCAAACAAACTAGCAGAATGCTTTGTCGAACTATGCTTCGAGTTGTTTAGTGCGAACTCTACCTGCGGAAGCATCTGAACCCAATTAGCGTGGTCAATCGGTTCACACAACTTTCCAAGCATTGTCTTTAGTGTTCTATTTACACGCTCCACTTGGCCATTTGCCTGTGGTGAACCTACGGCAACCTTAACATGGCTTACATTATGTTTCATAAGAAAACCAGTAAACTCTAAACTTGTAAAACACGAGCCTTGATCAGTTATAATACGACGTGGCCTACTGTAATACGAAAAATACTTCTCGAGGCAAGCTAAAACCTCCTTCGTACTTGTCGAATTGACGGCGTATATCTTATTAAATTTGGTAAATGCATCCGTTACCAACAGTATGTGTTTTCTTTTTGAGGTTAATGACGGAAGTGGTCCGAAGTGATCTAAATGCAACGTATCAAATGGCTCGGGTTTCTTTTCAATACTGTATAAGGTTCGCTCAGATGAACGAACAGGAGCAGCGTACATGATACAGCGGATACAGTTACGAATAAAGTTACACACCTTGTCTCTCATACCAGGAAACCAATAGTGTCTCACTTGCCACACACAATAATTGCCTACCCTTTTCATCAGTTTTGAATACCAAACCATTCTTCATCTCGAAACCAATCAGTGGCCCTTCCTCCAACTGATCGCGCATCCTCACAATTCGTTCGTCACGACTTTGCGTAAGTTGGATTCGGAAACAGATGTCGTTTTCATCGACTGCGTGAATAGTGTGACACAATGCATCCGGGCTCACTTCGTCTTCCGAATCGCATGGCTCAACAACAGCAACACAATTTTTTGAACCATTTGGCCCACTATCGCAAACCGAAACCTCCTCGGCCTTAGGGTGAAGACGACTCAAAGCGTCAACATGACCCATTGAAATACCATGACGATTCTGTAAGGTATAATCATATGATTGAAGTTCAAGAGCCCACCTAGCAATTCTGGCATTCATTTGTTTTCGTTCTAAAGTCAGCTTGAGCGAGTTACAATCTGTCACAATCTTAAAGGTCAGTCCCTGCAGATAGACCCGATACCGTCTAAGAGCGTACACAATAGCCAACGATTCTAATTCAAAACTATGATAACGCTGCTCAGCAGGGGACGCTGTTTTTGAGAAATATGACACAGGGTGAAATTTCCCATCGCTCTGTCGCTGCATTAACGCTGCCCCAAAACCTAAAGAACTAGCGTCACAATGCAATTCTGTTTCCCTGGATGGGTCATAAATCGCCAGAACTGGACTATTTATCAATTTACTCTTTAATACATTAAAAGCATCTTCTCGTGTGGCTGTCATAGCAAACGTCACTCCCTCACGAGTCAACTCTGTCAATGGCTTAGCCAATTTGCTGTGCCCTTCAATAAACATTCTGAAATAACTGAACATCCCCAAAGCTGTGCGCATCTCTTTAAGGTTCCGTGGTAATTGCAATTTTTTTATTGCTTCAATATGGTCGTCATTAGGGCGTATACCCTTTGAAGTGACCGAATAACCAAGATACTCAATCCGCTCATAGGCGAATTTACACTTAGACAAACGTAAAACCAAACCCTTTTCAGTCATGCGACGTAAAACACTCTTCAATAGTCTTACATGTTCATCAAGAGTCACGGTAGCCAGAACGATATCATCAATATAGACTGAAATCTGTCCCGAAGATATAAAATCTGCAAAAATCTCGCATATGTAGCGTTGAAAGACAGCAGGGGCATTTTTCAACCCAAATGGCATACGTATGTACTCAAACTGCCCGTGTGGAACCACAAACGAAGTATATTGGATTGATTCAGGTGCCATAGCCACGTGGAAAAATCCATCCTTCAAGTCTAAAGTGGAAAAGTATTTTTTTCCCCCGAGATATCCTAAACAATCTTCTATCAGTGGCAAAGGATAATTATCCCTGGCCGTGACCTTATTTAAATTTCTATAATCAATACACATACGTAGTTCTCCTGATTTTTTCTTAACTAAAACTACAGCAGATGCATATGGAGATTGACTTGGCCTAATGACTTTCTCTTCGAGTAATTTATCTAATATTTTCTGTACCTCTATCCTTTCAAAATAAGAGAGACGTCGCGGAGACGTATGGAATGGTGTTTGATTGGTAAGCCTAAGATGCATTTCCGAATCATGCGGTCTTACTTTAATATTAAACGGGCACAAGTATTGCTCATGAATAGTACGTTCAATAATCGCTACACTCTCCCTTGCCAATGATTTATTTACATCTAACAGCATTCTAGTCTCCGAGTTTTCACTTAAATGAATCGTATGCACCCCTGATGGACAAAGCGAAACAGAGCTATCAGAATCCCTTCCAGAAACATTCAACACATCGGCACCCCCAGACAACGCAGTCCCATTTCTCTTGGCCATAGCTGGCTCTTTTCCGTCTATAACTTTTTCTAACGATGATGGACAGAAAACAGCGGATGAACCCTCTTCCCCACCGACGATGCAAAAATACGAATTATGCTTAAGTTCTTCTTTATTGGCCATACCACTGTTTACATTTATAACATCCTTATTCATTTGATATAAAACGATATTACATTTATACAGAAAGTCTCTACCTAAAATAAGTGGAATATTCATCTCCTCATTGGGAAGAATTATCAATTGGTGTTGAAGACACGTATTCTTAAATTTAATTACGCAGTCGATACGGCCAAATGTTGACAGGGGTTGATTTCCCAGACCTCTAAATGATGTCTTTTGTTTCTCTTTAAAAGAGCAGTGGTTGACTGATGAATATCGAACAAAACTAACCGGACTACCGGTATCAAACAGAGAAAAAAGTTTCGTAAATTTGCAATCGTCGGTAATATTAAAATTGAAAGCAACACTTACATAGTTAGTATGTCCTAAAACTCCTACATCATAATTTGCAGCGGCTTCTTCATTGGTGTAGTCGTCATCATCAACAGCAGCAATCAGATTTCGACGCGTCATCAGCTTCGGTGGATTAGGACAATGTCGGTGATCATGGCCTAACTTCCAGCATCTAAAACACGAGCCAGGTGCGCGTACCTCGTATGGACACTTACTTTGATAGTGTCCCATCTGACTGCAATTAAAACATCGGATTTGCTCAAGGTCTCCGACCTTTTTGTCTAGAGCAGCAGCAGTGCCCGAAGTAGTAGGTCTCGATAGCGGCCGAGAACGTGCAGCAGATAGTCGTTTGATGTGTTCCAAAATACGCTCACGATGCATCCCAACAGCAGTTTTCAATTGAGCTATTGTAGACGTTCCGCTTAGCAACAGAACGGCATCCTCAGATGGCAACCGCATTCCGTCGACAATTATGCTGACTACTTCGTGTTCTCTTAACTGACTATTCTTGGCTAGTCCGTTCATAATAAGGACATAATGGTAAATGTCTTCAGTATCTCTGTTCCATTGACGTTTACGGAGACGATTTATGATTTCAACGTAGCTCAGCACCAGATCAAACTCTTCTAACAAAATCGCCTTCAAGCTTTGATAGTCACGTATGTCACTCTGACTTGCACAATCGGCAGCAGCCCCCACTAGCAAACTACGCAGACAGATGTATTTGAACGCATCATCACAGCGATACGTTCTACAAATTTGCTCCAAATCATTTATAAAGCATCTTACGTGATACCCCGACATGCGATCACCACTAAATTTTGGCACCACTCGAACAATATCATCCACTCTCACACGACTCACGGGTTCCGGAGACATCAGATGAAGTTGACGTGTTAGCTGGAGAAGTTCTTGCTTCTTTCTCAAAATGTTTAGCTGTTGTTCCAATACAGCCAGCTCCTGGTCAGCATTCGGTGTCGACTCGTGCGAGGTAGCAGCACTTATTGGGGCAGAGGCCGAAGTTGCAACAGCGGTAATAGCGGCAGGGGCAGAAACCAAACCACCAGACGGTGGGGCAGCAGCAATTAATTCGGCAGCAGCAGATGGGGCAGCAGCAAAAACAGCAGCAAACGGGGCATCAGTTGAGGCAGCAGAAGAAATCGGTATGGCAGCAGCAGATGAGACATCATTTGGGGCAGCAGTAGAAACCGAAACAAAGACAGCAGTCGATGGGGCAGCAGAAATCAGATCAGCAACAGCAGATGGGGCGGCAGTTGGGGCATCGTGTTCGACTGTGGCAGCAGTACCGGATGCGGCGTTGAAGAATATGTCCTCTTCGCAATCAGACACGATGACCTCTATCGACGACGCCTCATCGCTAAGCATTTCCCCAACTGGGGCAGCACACTCACGCGACGAAATATCCTGATCCACAGCCACACTTCCTGATACATCCCTCAAGAGTGTTCGCAGTTGCGCGACTGTGGCCGATGCCGGGAAATCAGTTTGCATCTCGCGCAATGCTGATATTAATTCAGCTTTCTTCAATTTTTGCAGATCACCCCACATCTGAGAATTGTAAACCTTTTCAATTAAACAAATATTCCTTTTAGAATTAAAACACCACGTGTTCTTTCGAGCACAAAATCTTTAATGAATCTCTTCGTCCAGTTTTTACATCGAAACAATCAACCACCACGCCCTTTCATCTGAAGTTGGTTGTGTTTTATAATATATATATTAAATGCCATCTATCTGCCGATAGATATATAGTGTTGCCTAAATATAGAGTGTATAGAGTGTTGCCTAAAGGGCATATTACATTGTGTTTGTCTTACAAAATAAAAATTTCTTTTCAAAATGGCCTAAGAATGACCGGGCGAATAGCTGATTTCAAAAATTTTGCCCTTAGGTCCTTTTAACATCAAAAAAGGATATTGCTCCCTAATGAAATAGGTCTAATCGGATTGAAGTTTTAGAGAAGAATAAAAGTTTTATTTGAAAAATTAAATATTATAAAAACATTAATAGTCAAGATCGCTTAGATTTTTGTAAACAAAGTTTC
This sequence comes from Cheilosia soror, assembly GCA_949372485.1. Classification (NCBI taxonomy): domain Eukaryota; kingdom Metazoa; phylum Arthropoda; class Insecta; order Diptera; family Syrphidae; genus Cheilosia; species Cheilosia soror. The sequence goes on along the minus strand of OX443561.1, from coordinate 63,243,310 downwards.
CTGATCTTCAACACTCCCTTTGAAACTTTGTCGGCCAAAACTCCCATTGATCTTAAATGGTGTTCGATTGTCGGTCTGGGCAAAGGCTTTGTGAATATGTCTGCAGTCATGTCCTTTGTCGAGATATATTTCAAATCCAATAAGTCGGCTTCTTGTGCTTCCCTTACAAAATGATGCTTAATATCAATGTGTTTGGTTCGGTTGTGGAAAACTGCATTCTTTGCCAACTGCAACGCACTCTGATTATCCAAATGTAAAGTAATCTTTTCTGCACCAGGTTCTATTTCTTTCTGCAAATTGTGCAACCACATAGTCTCTTGCACAGCGGTGGCTAAGGCCATATATTCGGCTTCTGTGGTAGATAAAGCTATTGTTGGCTGCTTCTTGGTATTCCATGTAACCGCACCTCCACTCAACAAGAAAACGAAACCAGTGGTAGATCGTCTATCTTCAGGATCACCAGCGAAGTCCGCATCACAAAACCCAGTGATTTTCTTATCAATTGGACTCCCTCTAGAATAAACTATCTTTTTGTTTATTGCGCCCTTGAGATACCGCAGAATCCTCTTATCTGCTATCCAGTGCTCTTGTCCATGGCAGTTGTTGAATTTGCTCAAGTAATTGACAGCATACAGAATATCTGGTCTTGTCACTCTTGCCAGAAATAGAAGAGTTCCAATAAGTTCTTGGAATGGAACTTCAATTGCATCCTTGGTGTCAGGCTTAGGAAGCTTACACTTCATTTCCATCGGGGTCGACACTGAATTACAGTCCTCCATTTTAAATCTTTCCAGCATATCCTTGATATATTTTTCCTGATCAATTGCAATTGTCCCTTTCTTCTTATCTCTTGTCAGTCGGATACCAAGAAAAGTCGATGCATTTCCAAGATCCTTCATATCAAAGATTGACATTAAATTAATCTTGAATGATTCCATGAAATTCATATCATTTGTGAATATGATAAGATCATCCACATAAATCGTTAGTAAAAACATCTTATTTTCTATTACATTGTAATTTAATAGAATAGAATAGAATAGAATTTACATTAATTTTAGATTGATTTAGCCCCATTTTCTTTAAAGCATTTTCCAGTTTCTTATTCCAGACTCTCGACGATTGCTTCAAACCGTAAATTGATTTCTTCAGTTTCAATACTTTCCCCTTAATCTGATGAAATCCTTCCGGTTGGTTGATGTAAATTTCATCCGTCAGTTCTCCTTGAAGAAAAGCAGTGACTGCATCCATTTGGAAGATCTCCAGATCATATTTAACAGCCATAGCAATTAAAAAACGAATAGTTTCATACCTGACAACTGGAGAAAATGTTTCATCATAATCGATTCCAGGTTTCTGACGATATCCTTTAGCAACTAGTCTTGCTTTATACTTATCCAGCTCTCCAGATTGCAAGTACTTCTTCTTGAAAACCCATTTCAAGTTTAACGGCTTACGACCAGCAGGTAGATCAGAAGTTTCCCAAGTGCCGTTTTTTAACATAGAGTCATACTCCTTTTGAATAGCTTCTTTCCAGTATTCAGCATCTTCGCTTTGAATGGCTTTATCATAAGTCAAAGGATCTTCATTCCCCTTAGCAAGTAAACATGGGTTACGACTCGCTATTCTCTCTGACCTTCTTAGCTGCGGCGGTGATATTACTGGAATATCAACAGGTTGGTCTTCACCTTCTTCACCGGAAAAGAATGACTCTGAATCCTCCTCAATGTTACCAGGAATCTCATTAACAGAAACATTCTCTTCAATAACTGGTTCTTGAACTACAGGTAATTCATCAAAGAGCGGGAAAAAACAGTATTCTTTGATGTTTGATATAGCCAGATCTTCAACTCTAAAATACGATTCCATTTCGTTAAAAACAACATCTCGACTTATGGAAAAACATCTCTTCTTCACGTTGTATAGCCTGTACGCCTTGGAGTTTTCACAATATCCGACAAAAACATGTTTCACGGATTTCTGATCAAACTTCTTCCGCTTCTCCTTGGGTACATGTACCATTGCAGTAGATCCAAGAATGCGCATGTACTTTAGGTTAGGTTTCTTTTTCCAAAACATTTCCTCAGGACTCTTGAAATCATCCAGAATACGACTTGAAGTTCTATTGTAAATATGGACTGCAGTTGACACCGCCTCTGCCCAGAATTCCTTTGACATACCAGCGTCAAAAAGCAAACAACGAGCTTTTTCAACAATTGTGCGATTTATTCTTTCCGCCTTTCCATTTTGTTGTGGTGAATAAGGAGCGGTTGTTTCATGTATAATACCACAATTCTTAAGGTAGCTCTGGAACTCTACATTACAATATTCAGTACCGTTGTCCGTCCTGAATCTCTTAATAGATTTTTCGGTCTTTCTCTCGATCATCTTCTGGAACTCAACAAATTTTCTAAAGCACTCGTCCTTTGTCTTCAGAAAGTATATGAATAATCGCCCAGAAAAATCATCCAGAAAAGTTAGAAAATATTTCGAACCTCCAAGTGATTTTTTCTCGATAGGTCCACAAAGATCCGAATGTATCAGCTCAAGAATCCCAGCGGTCGATGATTTAGATGGTTTGAATGGCAGCTTTGCGTGCTTACCTTGAATGCAAATTTCACAAAACTCATTTGATTTGTTCTTCGAAAAATGTACACCTGTGACAGCTCCATTTTTCATTTTAAACAAAATGTTGTCATTGCAATGTCCAGCGCGACGGTGCCAAACATCCTGTCCACAAACATAAGCTTCATATTTCTTCACATCTAACTTGTAAAGTCCTTTTTCTTTAGTAGCAGTTGCAATCAACTCACCCGTTGCCATGTCTGAAATCTTACATCCTTTCTCACTGAAGTTGACTTTGTTCCCATTGCTTGTAATCTGCACTACAGATAGAAGATTAGCACAAATTCCAGGAACATAGAGAACGTTCCTAATAATGAGATCCTCTTCTTTTCCGTTAACCAAAATTTTGATTAGCACATCTCCCTTAGCTTCTGCTGTCAACTTGGAGTTATCAGCTACAATGCTGGATTCACGAAACTCTTTCATATTTATCATCCATTCTTTATTCTTTGTAAAATGACCAGAAGCGCCTGAATCGACAAACCAATCATTCTCAGATGAATTTTCCTGTGCGGTGAAGGATATATATAAACCCTTCTTAACAGCCTTTTAATTTTTCTTGCCGTTGTTCGATCGTGATTTTTTCTTCTTGTAACAATTCTTCGCAATATGTCCAGACTTTCCACATTCATAACAAATGGTACTCTTTCTGTCATCACTGTTTTCGATCCTGTTTGCTTGGAACGCCGTTGGCTTTTGAAGATCCTGATGCTTGACCTCCTGCAGCAATTTAATCTTGACAAAATCGCCTGTTATTTGCTGTCCTGAACTCTCAATTCCCATTATCATAGGACGGTAGTCATCAGGCAGCCCAGCTAATAAAATTACACCTATCCATTCTTCGGATACCTTCATTCCTGCTGACGATAACTTGTGTGCGGTTGAGATCACTGTATTGACGTATTGATCCACAGAATTCGAGTTCTCCAACGATGCGGTCAACAATGTTTTCAAGAGACTGACTTTCCTGTATAATCCAGAATCTTCATAAAGGGTTTTCAGATTACCCCAAGCCTCTTTCGTGGTAGTTGCCTCTTCAATGTGGACGAAGTTGATTGATTCGACTAACAATCCTAATTTAGCTTTAGCCTTTTCGTTGGTCTTAGCTACTGTTTCCGTTCCAAGAACGGAGTCCCACAATCCTTCGATGATGAATAGATTTTTCACCGAATACGCCCAATCGTGATAATTCGCACGACCTTGCAGCTTCTCAAAAGTATTCTGATACGACGCCATGTATACCTCTGTACAATCGTATAATTCCCTTCTCTGTTAATTAATAATTCCGAAAAGCCTAATGATGGCACATAACCTAATGAAATAGGTCTAATCGGATTGAAGTTTTAGAGAAGAATAAAAGTTTTATTTGAAAAATAAAATATTATAAAAACATTAATAGTCAAGATCGCTTAGATTTTTGTAAACAAAGTTTCCTGATCTTCAACACTCCCAAAATGTCCCTCAGACTAAACATTTATTTCTTTATTTAGAATTGAAAATATAAGCCGAAATTATCAAAAAGAACATTTTACCAATACATATTTTGTATTATAAAAAATGTTCATACATATTTCACATTTTACCCTCATCAATAAAACCTACGCACCAAAATCGTCGTACTTGCATACCCACCCATCCATCAATAAGCAGTATTTTGCATTAAAAAACAAATGTTCGTAGGACATTCCACCCCACCAAAATCGTTCTTCTGTACACATTCGGCCTTACTAATAATCAAACCCTAATTCCGACTATTAGTTGGCTGCCAGGTTTAAATAAAATGTATAGCTTTATTGAAATGGTACCAATAAACATTTTGATCTCCACATTTACTAGTGCGACAACTTTATTGGGATCTATTACATTTTCTGTCATTGCAGGACTCCAATTCCATAATTTGGTTTCGCCGAAACAAGACCACTGACCATGTTTATGCCGAATAAATTATTCTAAACGAATTTATACCCAAATTACCATTAAATTCGCCCATCAGATTTCGCCCAAAGGCTTTAAAACGCTTATTAAAAGCAAAAACCGAAACACGAATTAGGAAATCTACAAATTGTCAGCTGTTTTGTCAAATTCATACGAAAATTAGTAATGCCGTATCATACAAATAGGGTATATTTTTAGTACTATTTACAATACGTTTTCCTATGCATTTCGGAACTTTTGTATTAATAAAAGTCATTTCAGATTATTGAATAATAATAAGAACACAATTTTTTAATTATTCGTAGGCTATTGATGCAAAACGAAATTTGTCTTGTAGTATAGAAATCACAATTACAATGTTACAAATAGAAAAACTACTGAAACATCACATGAATATGTGAACATATGTAGGTACTTTTTGCCGATTTCATGGAACGTTGTTTATTTTGTACCTACATTTACAAAAAAAATCACACTGATATATAAAATATCATTTATGATCCAGACTGTTGACTTCGTTTTTTAACTTTCAGAATGAAAGCGACACCAAATAAAATATAAGAGCATTCTTCATTAGATTATAATTTAATCTGTTAATTATCAGTGTCTCAGCTAACTCGAAACTGTCATTTTAATTAAGAATTAAAAAAAGTTCATTCATAAAACGCCATTATGATTTAAGCAAATTGTATTACGCAGTTGTCATGAGATTTTTTTCAAGAATTTTGTTATTTAAATTTGGATAACACTGTTTTTTGTTGTGCTAATGCACAAATCAATAACTATATATAAGATATTCGGTAGTGAACTAATAACATAATAATTATTCACCCCTATCGCGAATAATATTTCCCCGGGAATGTTTCCCATTCAGCAATTTGATTTACACTGCTGACAAGGGAAAAAATTCCATCGGAATTTATTCGCGATAGGTACCATTATATGCCATGATTTGAATCAACGAACAATTTAATTCAGAGTTCATTTGCTACTGAATGCCTATTTCGGCATTTAAATTTTTGACACTTGATTAAATGAAAATTTGAAAAAAGATTATGAATAACGTTTTCTGCAATTAAATCAACATAAACCTTAAATCAGATTTAACTAAGTGTTATGAATAAGGCTGTAAGTGTATAAGCCATTACATTCTATAAACTACTGCTTGCAGTTGAAAAAAAAACTTTGCTTTGACAGGTAATTTAAAATGTTAACCAAATGTTCTTAATTAAAGACATCAACAGAAAAGATCCTTTTTGTTTTTTTACTGTGTTTAGGAATAGAATATTCTATTATTTGGTGTGTATTTCAATGATTTTGCTCAATTTCAATTTCAGGCTCAGCAAACATTTGAATTGTTTTATCACAACCAATAAATTAAGGAATCATGTTACACAATTACCAAAGGTTATTAATATATACAAATGATCTGTACAGGCAGATCAGATGCAGGGTATTTAAATACACTCCTATTACAATTTTTGATACTCTAATTTTGATTGCATAGGCAACACTCCTCTTGAAAATGACATAAGGGTAGACCTATTAAGCTAATGGCCGAGATAAACATGACTTTCTCAACATAAACATTTAACCCTACAGTTAACGATATTCTGGCAACTAAATTTGTTTATTGGTATGAGCATTTTGGAAAGTGTGTAGTCTTTGTGTTAGCTGCCAGACTAAAGTTGATTATTGGTAAGGCGGATTCTCCCTAGTACTTATTCCTCCATCAACCACCAAACGCTAATACACGATCTACTAAACACATACCATAAAATTGCTCCAAATATTCCATTACATTTTCTCAGTATAGATATAGAACCTATTTCATCCCCAAAACACCACTCCTTATCACCATCCAAAACAGTAACATTCAGACTCCATAATTAACGTCGTAACATTCTTCTTCAACAGCATCGTCTAACTCACCCAACAAACGCTAATATTCCATCACACTCCATCTACAAAACACCTTTCATATGCCATCACACTCTCTCTATATCTATACAACCTATTTAATTTCATATCCAACACAAAACCCCATGCAAAGATCCGCCTCCCATTCCTAAAAAATAATTTGATTTTCTTCCACGGCAGTCATCACTGCCACACGACATACCATTCCTACCAACACCATATCTCCCCATGCGAAAGATTCGTCTCCCATTCTTCAAAAATAATATGATTTTCTACCACGGCAAATATCACTGCCACGACATTCCATTCCTACCAACACCATATCTCCCCATGCGAAAGATCCGCCTCCCATACTTCAATAATAATTATGATTTTCTACCACGACAAATTTCATTGCCACGACATTCCATTCCTATTCAACACCAAATATCCCCATCTTCAATAGCTATCATCAACCACCATGAATAGATCACGCCCCTTTCTAAAGGTGATAGCACACGGCCGATGCGATTGCGATAGCGAAATACTCTTGTATCAGAATAATAAATATTTTTACAAAAATAAAAGTTCAGAAAAAATTGTCTTTTCAAAGTGGCCTAGGAATAACCGGGCGAATTGCTGATATCAAACATTTTGCCCTGAGGTCGTTTTAACATCAAAAATTTGTTTTCTTTATTTTTAATTGCAAATATAACTCGAAATTATCAAAAAGGACATTTTACCAGTATTTTGTGTTAAAAAAAAATATTCATACATATTTCACATTTTACACTAATCAATAAAACGTACGCACCAAAATCGTAGTACAGTGAACTCTCTCATAACCGGACACCGACGCTACCAACAAATTTGTCCGCTTACGAGAGGTGTCCGCGACGGCTGCCACAGCCTAATCTGTTCATGGCTTTGTTCTAGGCCTCACTCACATGCCTTCCCATGAAAGTCGTGTCCGGCGAGACGGGCACATTTTTAGGTTAGTTGAGAAAAGGAGGGTAGAATACACCGAATTCCCTTAAATGTTCTATTCTTAAAATCGACCTGTCTCGGTCGACAAGACTCCACAAAAGAGGAGAAAAAGGAACCAAACAGCAGAACAGAGTAAGTAAAACTTAAAAAAGTGCTCCAGTTGTGTTTGGTTTGTCCGTTTAAGAGAGAGCTTAACCCTTTTGCGGTTCTGAAATTGGGTGTCCGCGTCCGGTTATAAGAGAGTCCGCTTATGAGAGAAGTATTAATATGCAACATTATGTATTTAAATCTGTCCGGTTATGAGGAGTGTCCGTAAGGAGAGAGTACACTGTACTTGCATAGGTACGTCCTTCTGTACACACTCTCCCTAGTACTTATTCCTCCATTAACCTCCAAACGCTAATACACGATCTACTAAACACTATAGGTATGTTTATTTGTATCAAATTAAGCTTCCTTGAACATTTAAAAACTCCCGCTCGAATAGTCTACTGTCCTTCAAAAATAATATGATTTTCTACCACGGCAAATATCACTGCCACGACATCCCGTTCCTATTCAACACCAAATCTCCCCATCTTCAATAGCTATCATTAACCACCATGAATAGATCACGCCCCTTTCTAAAGGTGGTAGCACACCGCCGATGCGATTGCGATAGCGATCTACTCTTGTTTCAGACTAATAAATAATTTTATAAAAATTAAATTTAAAAAAAAAAATTCTTTTCAAAATGGATCTAGAATGACCGGGCGAATTGCTGATTTCAAACATTTTGCCCTGAGGTCCTTAACATCAAAAAAGGATATTGTTTCCAAAATGTTCTGTAAATTAAAATTTTTTTCTTTATTTATAATTGAAAATATAACTCGAGTTTATCAAAAAGGACATTTTACCAATATTTTGTGTTAAAAAAAATGTTCATACATATTTCACATTTTACACTGATCAATAAAACTTACGCACCGAATTCGTAGTACTTGCATAGGTACGTCCTTCTGTACACACTCTCCCTAGTACTAATTCCTCCATCAACCTCCAAACGCTAATACACTATTTACTAAACACATACCATATTCCATCATATTTTCTCAGTATAGATATAGAACCTATTTCATCCCCAACACAAAACACCACTCCTTATCACCATCCAAAACAGTAACATTCGGACATCATAATTAACGTCGTAACATTCCCCTTCAACAGCATCACCTACCATCAACCACCAAACGCTAATATTCCATCACACTCCATCTGCAAAACACCTTTCATATGCCATCACACTCTCTCTGTATATAACAATCTATTTCATTTCATATCCAACACAAAACCCCATGCGAAAGGTCCGTCTCCCCTTCTTCAAAAATAATATGATTTTCTTTCTACCACAGCAAATATCACTTCCACGACATTCCGTTCCTATTCAACACCAAATCTCCCCATGCGAAAGATGCGCCTCCCATTCTTTAAAAATAGTATGATTTTCTACCACGGCAAATATCACTGCCACGACATTCCATTCGTATCCAACACGAAATCTCCCCATGCGAAAGATCCGCCTCCCATACTTCAAAAATAGTATGATTTTCTATCACTGCAAATTTCACTGCCACGACATTCCATTCCTATCCAACACCAAATCTCCCCATGCGAAAGATCCGCGTCCCATACTTCAAAAATAATATGATTTTCTTCTACCACAGCAAATATCATTGCCACGACATTCCATTCCTATCCAACACGAAATCTCCCCATGCGAAAGATGCGCCTCCCATTCTTAAAAAATAGTATGATTTTCTACCACGGCAAATATCACTGCCACGACATTCCATTCCTATCCAACACCAAATCTCCCCATGCGAAAGATTCGCCTTCCATTCTTCAAAAATAATATGATTTTCTACCACAGCAAATATCACTGCCACGACATACCATTCCTACCAACACCAAATCTCCCCATGCGAAAGATGCGCCTCCCATTCTTAAAAAATAGTATGATTTTCTACCACGACAAATATCACTGCCACGACATTCCATTCGTATCCAACACGAAATCTCCCCATGCGAAAGATCCGCCTCCCATACTTCAAAAATAATATGATTTTCTACCACGGCAAATATCACTGCCACGACATTCCGTTCCTATTCAACACCAAATCTCCCCATCTTCAATAGCTATCATCAACCACCATGAATAGATCACGCCCCTTTCTAAAGGTGGTAGCACACCGCCGATGCTATTGCGATAGCGATCTACTCTTGTTTCAGACTAATAAATAATATTATAAAAATTAAATTTAAAAAAAAAAATATCTTTTCAAAATGGATCTAGAATGACCGGGCGAATTGCTGATTTCAAACATTTTGCCCTGAGGTCTTTTTAAAATCAAAAAAGGATATTGCTCCCAAAATGTCCCTCAGACTAAACATTTATTTCTTTATTTAAAATTGAAAATATAAGCCGAAATTATCAAAAAGAACATTTTACCAATACATATTTTGTATTATAAAAAAATGTTCATACATATTTCACATTTTACCCTCATCAATAAAACCTACGCACCAAAATCGTCGTACTTGCATACCCACCCATCCAACAATAAGCAGTATTTTGCATTAAAAAATAAATGTTCGTAGGACATTCCCCCCACCAAAATCGTTCTTCTGGACACATTCTCCCTAGTACTTATTCCTCCATCAACCACCAAACGCTAATACACGATCTACTAAACACATACCATAATCCAAATGTTCCATTACATTTTCTCAGTATAGATATAGAACCTATTTCATCCCCAACACAAAACACCACTCCTTATCATCATCCCAAACAGTAACATTCAGACTCCATAATTAACGTCGTAACATTCTTCTTCAACAGCATCGTCTACCATCACCCAACAAACGCTAATATTCCATCACACTCCATCTACAAAACACCTTTCATATGCCATCACACTCTCTCTATATCTATACAACCTATTTAATTTCATATCCAACACAAAACCCCATGCTAAAGATCCACCTCCCATTCCTAAAAAATAATTTGATTTTCTTCCACGGCAGTCATCACTGCCACACGACATACATTCCTACCAACACCATATCTCCCCATGCGAAAGATTCGCCTTCCATTCTTCAAAAATAATATGATTTTCTACCACGGCAAATATCACTGCCACCGCCACGACATACCATTCCTACCAACACCAAATCTCCCCATGCGAAAGATGCGCCACCCATTCTTAAAAAATAGTATGATTTTCTACCACGGCAAATATCACTGCCACGACATTCCATTCGTATCCAACACGAAATCTCCCCATGCGAAAGATCCGCCTCCCATACTTCAAAAATAATATGATTTTCTACCACGGCAAATATCACTGCCACGACATTCCGTTCCTATTCAACACCAAATCTCCCCATCTTCAATAGCTATCATCAACCACCATGAATAGATCACGCCCGTTTCTAAAGGTGGTAGCACACCGCCGATGCGATTGCGATAGCGATCTACTCTTGTTTCAGACTAATAAATAATATTATAAAAATTAAATTTAAAAAAAAAAATATCTTTTCAAAATGGATCTAGAATGACCGGGCGAATTGCTGATTTCAAACATTTTGCCCTGAGGTCTTTTTAAAATCAAAAAAGGATATTGCTCCCAAAATGTCCCTCAGACTAAACATTTATTTCTTTATTTAAAATTGAAAATATAAGCCGAAATTATCAAAAAGAACATTTTACCAATACATATTTTGTATTATAAAAAAATGTTCATACATATTTCACATTTTACCCTCGTCAATAAAACCTACGCACCAAAATCGTCGTACTTGCATACCCACCCATCCAACAATAAGCAGTATTTTGCATTAAAAAACAAATGTTCGTAGGACATTCTGTAAGAAAACAGCGGCAGCACTTAGATTTTGCTTTAATCTATCGCTTTTATGTATTACTAATTATACGTTACCTATGTACCTACATTTTCGAAGTACATTATTATCGAGCTTTTTGAACAGTAAGTCGCGTGATTGAGTCAGACCTTTGTTAGCAACGATCGGGGCAAGTTCTTTAATAGCAAATAAGTGTTAAAAATTTAAATCGTGTTTGATTCCTTTTTTTGTGTTCTTTGGCTACCTTACAATTCCCCCCACCAAAATCGTTCTTCTGTACACATTCTCCCTAGTACTTATTCCTCCATCAACCTCCAAACGCTAATACACGATCTACTAAACACATACCATAATCCAAATGTTCCATTACATTTTCTCAGTATAGATATAGAACCTTTTCATCTCCAACACAAAACACCACTCCTTATCTCCATCCAAAACAGTAACTTTCAGACTCCATAATTAACGTCGTAACATTCCCATTCAACAGCATCGCCAACCATCAACCACCAAACGCTAATATTCCATCACACTCCATCTGCAAAACACCTTTCATATGCCATCACACTCTCTCTGTATATAACAATCTATTTCATTTCATATCCAACACAAAACCCCATGCGAAAGGTCCGTCTCCCCTTCTTCAAAAATAATATGATTTTCTTTCTACCACAGCAAATATCACTGCCACGACATTCCGTTCCTATTCAACACCAAATCTCCCCATCTTCAATAGCTATCATCAACCACCATGAATAAATAGATCACGCCCTTTTCTAAAGGTGGTAGCACACAGAAGATGCGATTGCGATAGCGATCTACTCTTGTTTCAGACTAATAAATAATATTATAAAAATTAAATTTAAAAAAAAAATATCTTTTCAAAATGGATCTAGAATGACCGGGCGAATTGCTCATTTCAAACATTTTGCCCTGAAGTCCTTAACATCACAAAAGGATATTGTTCCCAAAATGTCCTTTAAATTAAAATATTTTTCTTTATTTATAATTGAAAATATAACTCGAAATTATCAAAAAGGACATTTTACCAATATTTTGTGTTAAAAAAAATGTTCATACATATTTCACATTTTACACTGATCAATAAAACTTACGCACCAAAATCGTAGTACTTGCATAGGTACGTCCTTCTGTACACACTCTCCCTAGTACTAATTCCTCCATCAACCTCCAAACGCTAATACACTATTTACTAAACACATACCATATTCCATCATATTTTCTCAGTATAGATATAGAACCTATTTCATCCCCAACACAAAACACCACTCCTTATCACCATCCAAAACAGTAACATTCAGACTCCATAATTAACGTCGTAATATTCTCCTTCAACAGCATCGCCTACCATCAACCACCAAACGCTAATATTCCATCACACTGCATCTGCAAAACACCTTTCATATGCCATCACACTCTCTCTGTATATAATAACCTATTCCATTTCATATCCAACACAAAACCCCATGCGAAAGGTCCGTTTCCCCTTCTTTAAAAATAATATGATTTTCTTTCTACCACAGCAAATATCATTGCCACGACATTCCATTCCTATCCAACACGAAATCTCCCCATGCGAAAGATGCGCCTCCCATTCTTTAAAAATAGTATGATTTTCTATCACAGCAAATATCACTGCCACGACATTCCGTTCCTATTCAACACCAAATCTCCCCATCTTCAATAGCTATCATCAACCACCATGAATAGATCACGCCCCTTTCTAAAGGTGGTAGCACACCGCCGATGCGATTGCGATAGCGATCTACTCTTGTTTCAGACTAATAAATAATATTATAAAAATTAAATTTAAAAAAAAAAATATCTTTTCAAAATGGATCTAGAATGACCGGGCGAATTGCTGATTTCAAACATTTTGCCCTGAGGTCTTTTTAAAATCAAAAAAGGATATTGCTCCCAAAATGTCTCTCAGACTAAACATTTATTTCTTTATTTAAAATTGAAAATATAAGCCGAAATTATCAAAAAGAACATTTTACCAATACATATTTTGTATTATAAAAAATGTTCATACATATTTCACATTTTACCCTCGTCAATAAAACCTACGCACCAAAATCGTCGTACTTGCATACCCACCCATCCAACAATAAGCAGTATTTTGCATTAAAAAACAAATGTTCGTAGGACATTCTGTAAGAAAACAGCGGCAACACTTAGATTTTGCTTTAAGCTATCGCTTTTATGTATTACTAATTATACGTTACCTATGTACCTACATTTTCGAAGTACATTATTATCGAGCTTTTTGAACAGTAAGTCGCGTGATTGAGTCAGACCTTTGTTAGCAACGATCGGGGCAAGTTCTTTAATAGCAAATAAATGTTAAAAATTTAAATCGTGTTTGATTCCTTTTTTTGTGTTCTTTGGCTACCTTACAATTCCCCCCACCAAAATCGTTCTTCTGTACACATTCTCCCTAGTACTTATTCCTCCATCAACCACCAAACGCTAATACACGATCTACTAAACACATACCATAATCCAAATGTTCCATTACATTTTCTCAGTATAGATATAGAACCTATTTCATCCCCAACACAAAACACCACTCCTTATCACCATCCAAAACAGTAACTTTCAGACTCCATAATTAACGTCGTAACATTCCCCTTCAACAGCATCGCCTACCATCAACCACCAAACGCTAATATTCCATCACACTCCATCTGCAAAACACCTTTCATATTCCATCACACTCTCTCTGTATATAACAACCTTTTTCATTTCATATCCAACACATAACCCATGCGAAAGCTCCACCTCCCCTTCTTCAAAAATAATATGATTTTCTTTCTACCACAGCAAATATCATTGCCACGACATTCCATTCCTATCCAACACCAAATCTCCCCATGCGAAAGATGCGCCTCCCATTCTTAAAAAAATAATATGATTTTCTACCACGGCTAATATCACTGCCACGACATTCCATTCCTATCCAACACCAAATCTCCCCATCTTCAATAGCTATCATCAACCACCATGAATAGATCACGCCCCTTTCTAAAGGTGGTAGCACACGGCCGATGCGTTTGCGATAGCGACCTACTCTTGTTTCAGAATAATAAATAATTTTATAAAAATAAAATTAAAATTAAAAATGAATAGCTGATTTCAAAAATTTTGCCCTTAGGTCCTTTTAAAATCAAAAAAGGATATTGCTCCCAAAATGTCCCTCAAACTAAACATTTATTTCTTTATTTAGAATTGAAAATATAAGCCGAAATTATCAAAAAGAACATTTTACCAATACATATTTTGTATTATAAAAAAATGTTCATACATATTTCACATTTTACCCTCATCAATAAAACCTACGCACCAAAATCGTCGTACTTGCATACCCACCCATCCAACAATAAGCAGTATTTTGCATTAAAAAACAAATGTTCGTAGGACATTCCCCCCACCAAAATCGTTCTTCTGGACACATTCTCCCTAGTACTTATTCCTCCATCAACCACCAAACGCTAATACACGATCTACTAAACACATACCATAATCCAAATGTTCCATTACATTTTCTCAGTATAGATATAGAACCTATTTCATCCCCAACACAAAACACCACTCCTTATCACCATCCAAAACAGTAACATTCAGACTCCATAATTAACGTCGTAACATTCTTCTTCAACAGCATCGTCTACCATCACCCAACAAACGCTAATATTCCATCACACTCCATCTACAAAACACCTTTCATATGCCATCACACTCTCTCTATATCTATACAACCTATTTAATTTCATATCCAACACAAAACCCCATGCTAAAGATCCGCCTCCCATACTTCAAAAATAATATGATTTTCTATCACTGCAAATTTCACTGCCACGACATTCCATTCCTATCCAACACCAAATCGCCCCATGCGAAAGATCCGCGTCCCATACTTCAAAAATAATATGATTTTCTACCACGGCAAATATCACTGCCACGACATTCCGTTCCTATTCAACACCAAATCTCCCCATCTTCAATAGCTATCATCAACCACCATGAATAGATCACGCCCCTTTCTAAAGGTGGTAGCACACCGCCGATGCGATTGCGATAGCGATCTACTCTTGTTTCAGACTAATAAATAATATTATAAAAATTAAATTTAAAAAAAAAATATCTTTTCAAAATGGATCTAGAATGACCGGGCGAATTGCTGATTTCAAACATTTTGCCCTGAGGTCTTTTTAAAATCAAAAAAGGATATTGCTCCCAAAATGTCTCTCAGACTAAACATTTATTTCTTTATTTAAAATTGAAAATATAAGCCGAAATTATCAAAAAGAACATTTTACCAATACATATTTTGTATTATAAAAAAATGTTCATACATATTTCACATTTTACCCTCGTCAATAAAACCTACGCACCAAAATCGTCGTACTTGCATACCCACCCATCCAATAATAAGCAGTATTTTGCATTAAAAAACAAATGTTCGTAGGACATTCTGTAAGAAAACAGCGGCAACACTTAGATTTTGCTTTAAGCTATCGCTTTTATGTATTACTAATTATACGTTACCTATGTACCTACATTTTCGAAGTACATTATTATCGAGCTTTTTGAACAGTAAGTCGAGTGATTGAGTCAGACCTTTGTTAGCAACGATCGGGGCAAGTTCTTTAATAGCAAATAAATGTTAAAAATTTAAATCGTGTTTGGTTCCTTTTTTTGTGTTCTTTGGCTACCTTACAATTCCCCCCACCAAAATCGTTCTTCTGTACACATTCTCCCTAGTACTTATTCCTCCATCAACCTCCAAACGCTAATACACTATCTACTAAACACATACCATATTCCATCATATTTTCTCAGTATAGATATAGAACCTATTTCATCCCCAACACAAAACACCACTCCTTATCACCATCCAAAACAGTAACATTCAGACTCCATAATTAACGTCGTAATATTCCCCTTCAACAGCATCGCCTACCATCAACCACCAAACGCTAATATTCCATCACACTGCATCTGCAAAACACCTTTCTTCAAAAATAATATGATTTTCTTCTACCACAGCAAATATCATTGCCACGACATTCCATTCCTATCCAACACGAAATCTCCCCATGCGAAAGATGCGCCTCCCATTCTTAAAAAATAGTATGATTTTCTACCACGGCAAATATCACTGCCACGACATTCCATTCGTATCCAACACAAAATCTCCCCATCTGCAATAGCTATCATCAACCACCATGAATAGATCACGCCCCTTTCTTAAGGTGGTAGCATACGGCCGATGTGTTTGCGATAGCGACCTACTCTTGTTTCAGAATAATAAATAATTTTATAAAAATAAAATTAAAATAAAAATGTCTTTTCAAAATGGCCTAAGAATGACCGGGCGAATAGCTGATTGCAAACATTTTGCCCTTAGGTCTTTTTAAAATCAAAAAAGGATATTGCTCCCAAAATGTCCCTCAGACTAAACATTTATTTCTTTATTTAAAATTGAAAATATAAGCCGAAGTTATCAAAAAGAACATTTTACCAATACATAGGTATTTTGTATTATAAAAAAATGTTCATACATATTTCACATTTTACCCTCATCAATAAAACCTACGCACCAAAATCGTCGTACTTGCATACCCACCCATCCAACAATAAGCAGTATTTTGCATTAAAAAACAAATGTTCGTAGGACATTCCCCCCACCAAAATCGTTCTTCTGGACACATTCTCCCTAGTACTTATTCCTCCATCAACCACCAAACGCTAATACACGATCTACTAAACACATACCATAATCCAAATGTTCCATTACATTTTCTCAGTATAGATATAGAACCTATTTCATCCCCAACACAAAACACCACTCCTTATCAACATCCAAAACAGTAACAATCAGACTCCATAATTAACGTCGTAACATTCTTCTTCAACAGCATCGTCTACCATCACCCAACAAACGCTAATATTCCATCACACAAAACACCTTTCATATTCCATCACACTCTCTCTGTATATAACAACCTATTTTATTTCATATCCAACACAAAACCCATACGAAAGGTCCACCTCCCCTTCTTCAAAAATAATATGATTTTCTTTCTACCACAGCAAATATCATTGCCACGACATTCCATTCCTATCCAACCACACCATATCTCCCCAAGCGAAAGATTCGCCTCCCATTCTTCAAAAATAATATGATTTTCTACCACGGCAAATATCACTGCCACGACATTCCATTCCTACCAACACCATATCTCCCCATGCGAAAGATTCGCCTCCCATTCTTCAAAAATAATATGATTTTCTACCACGGCAAATATCACTGTCACGACATTCCATTCCTACCAACACCATATTTCCCCATGCGAAAGATCCGCCTCCCATACTTCAATAATAATATGATTTTCTACCACGACAAATTTCATTGCCACGACATTCCATTCCTATTCAACACCAAATCTCCCCCATCTTCAATAGCTATCATCAACCACCATGAATAGATCACGCCCCTTTCTAAAGGTGATAGCACACGGCCGATGCGATTGCGATAGCGATCTAGTCCTGTTTCTGAATAATAAGTATTTTTACAAAAATAAAAGTTCATAAAGAATTGTCTTTTCAAAGTGGCCTAGGAATAACCGGGCGAATTGCTGATTTTAAACATTTTGCCCTGAGGTCGTTTTAACATCAAAAAATTGTTTTCTTTATTTTTAATTGAAAATATAACTCGAAATTATCAAAAAGGACATTTTACCAATATTTTGTATTATAAAAAATGTTCATACATATTTCATTTTACCCTGATCAATAAAACCTACGCACCAAAATCGTCGTACTTGCATACCCACGCATCCAACAATAATCAGTATTTTGGATTAAAAAACCAATGTTCATACGATATTCCACTCCACCAAAATCGTCCTTCTGTACACACTCTCCCTAGTATTTATTCTTCCATCAACCACCAAACGCTAATACACGATCTACTAAATGCCTACCATACTCCAAATATTCCATCACATTTTCTCAGTAAAGATATAGAACCTATTTCATCCCCAACACAAAACACCACTCCTTATCCTCATCCCAAACAGTAACATTCAGACTCAATAATTAACATCGTAACATTATCCTTCAACAGCATCGTCTGCCATCAACCACCAAACGCTAATATTCCATCACACTGCATCTGCAAAACACCTTTCTTCAAAAATAATATGATTTTCTTCTACCACAGCAAATATCATTGCCACGACATTCCATTCCAATCCAACACGAAATCTCCCCATGCGAAAGATGCGCCTCCCATTCTTAAAAAATAGTATGATTTTCTACCACGGCAAATATCACTGCCACGACATTCCATTCGTATCCAACACAAAATCTCCCCATCTGCAATAGCTATCATCAACCACCATGAACAGATCACGCCCCTTTCTTAAGGTGGTAGCATACGGCCGATGTGTTTGCGATAGCGACCTACTCTTGTTTCAGAATAATAAATAATTTTATAAAAATAAAATTAAAATAAAAATGTCTTTTCAAAATGGCCTAAGAATGACCGGGCGAATAGCTGATTGCAAACATTTTGCCCTTAGGTCTTTTTAAAATCAAAAAAGGATATTGCTCCCAAAATGTCCCTCAGACTAAACATTTATTTCTTTATTTAAAATTAAAAATATAAGCCGAAGTTATCAAAAAGAACATTTTACCAATACATAGGTATTTTGTATTATAAAAAAATGTTCATACACATTTCACATTTTACCCTCATCAATAAAACCTACGCACCAAAATCGTCGTACTTGCATACCCACCCATCCAACAATAAGCAGTATTTTGCATTAAAAAACAAATGTTCGTAGGACATTCCCCCCACCAAAATCGTTCTTCTGGACACATTCTCCCTAGTACTTATTCCTCCATCAACCACCAAACGCTAATACGCGATCTACTAAACACATACCATAATCCAAATGTTCCATTACATTTTCTCAGTATAGATATAGAACCTATTTCATCCCCAACACAAAACACCACTCCTTATCACCATCCAAAACAGTAACATTCAGACTCCATAATTAACGTCGTAACATTCTTCTTCAACAGCATCGTCTACCATCACCCAACAAACGCTAATATTCCATCACACTCCATCTACAAAACACCTTTCATATGCCATCACACTCTCTCTATATCTATACAACCTATTTAATTTCATATCCAACACAAAACCCCATGCTAAAGATCCACCTCCCATTCCTAAAAAATAATTTGATTTTCTTCCACGGCAGTCATCACTGCCACACGACATACATTCCTACCAACACCATATCTCCCCATGCGAAAGATTCGCCTTCCATTCTTCAAAAATAATATGATTTTCTACCACGGCAAATATCACTGCCACGACATACCATTCCTACCAACACCAAATCTCCCCATGCGAAAGATGCGCCACCCATTCTTAAAAAATAGTATGATTTTCTACCACGGCAAATATCACTGCCACGACATTCCATTCGTATCCAACACGAAATCTCCCCATGCGAAAGATCCGCCTCCCATACTTCAAAAATAATATGATTTTCTACCACGGCAAATATCACTGCCACGACATTCCGTTCCTATTCAACACCAAATCTCCCCATCTTCAATAGCTATCATCAACCACCATGAATAGATCACGCCCCTTTCTAAAGGTGGTAGCACACCCCCGATGCGATTGCGACAGCGATCTACTCTTGTTTCAGACTAATAAATAATATTATAAAAATTAAATTTAAAAAAAAAAATATCGATCTTGAATGACCGGGCGAATTGCTGATTTCAAACATTTTGCCCTGAGGTCTTTTTAAAATCAAAAAAGGATATTGCTCCAAAAATGTCCCTCAGACTAAACATTTATTTCTTTATTTAAAATTGAAAATATAAGCCGAAATTATCAAAAAGAACATTTTACCAATACATATTTTGTATTATAAAAAAATGTTCATACATATTTCACATTTTACCCTCGTCAATAAAACCTACGCACCAAAATCGTCGTACTTGCATACCCACCCATCCAACAATAAGCAGTATTTTGCATTAAAAAACAAATGTTCGTAGGACATTCTGTAAGAAAACAGCGGCAACACTTAGATTTTGCTTTAAGCTATCGCTTTTATGTATTACTAATTATACGTTACCTATGTACCTACATTTTCGAAGTACATTATTATCGAGCTTTTTGAACAGTAAGTCGCGTGATTGAGTCAGACCTTTGTTAGCAACGATCGGGGCAAGTTCTTTAATAGCAAATAAATGTTAAAAATTTAAATCGTGTTTGGTTCCTTTTTTTGTGTTCTTTGGCTACCTTACAATTCCCCCCACCAAAATCGTTCTTCTGTACACATTCTCCCTAGTACTTATTCCTCCATCAACCTCCAAACGCTAATACACTATCTACTAAACACATACCATATTCCATCATATTTTCTCAGTATAGATATAGAACCTATTTCATCCCCAACACAAAACACCACTCCTTATCACCATCCAAAACAGTAACATTCAGACTCCATAATTAACGTCGTAATATTCCCCTTCAACAGCATCGCCTACCATCAACCACCAAACGCTAATATTCCATCACACTGCATCTGCAAAACACCTTTCTTCAAAAATAATATGATTTTCTTCTACCACAGCAAATATCATTGCCACGACATTCCATTCCTATCCAACACGAAATCTCCCCATGCGAAAGATGCGCCTCCCATTCTTAAAAAATAGTATGATTTTCTACCACGGCAAATATCACTGCCACGACATTCCATTCGTATCCAACACAAAATCTCCCCATCTGCAATAGCTATCATCAACCACCATGAATAGATCACGCCCCTTTCTTAAGGTGGTAGCATACGGCCGATGTGTTTGCGATAGCGACCTACTCTTGTTTCAGAATAATAAATAATTTTATAAAAATAAAATTAAAATAAAAATGTCTTTTCAAAATGGCCTAAGAATGACCGGGCGAATAGCTGATTGCAAACATTTTGCCCTTAGGTCTTTTTAAAATCAAAAAAGGATATTGCTCCCAAAATGTCCCTCAGACTAAACATTTATTTCTTTATTTAAAATTGAAAATATAAGCCGAAGTTATCAAAAAGAACATTTTACCAATACATAGGTATTTTGTATTATAAAAAAATGTTCATACATATTTCACATTTTACCCTCATCAATAAAACCTACGCACCAAAATCGTCGTACTTGCATACCCACCCATCCAACAATAAGCAGTATTTTGCATTAAAAAACAAATGTTCGTAGGACATTCCCCCCACCAAAATCGTTCTTCTGGACACATTCTCCCTAGTACTTATTCCTCCATCAACCACCAAACGCTAATACACGATCTACTAAACACATACCATAATCCAAATGTTCCATTACATTTTCTCAGTATAGATATAGAACCTATTTCATCCCCAACACAAAACACCACTCCTTATCAACATCCAAAACAGTAACAATCAGACTCCATAATTAACGTCGTAACATTCTTCTTCAACAGCATCGTCTACCATCACCCAACAAACGCTAATATTCCATCACACAAAACACCTTTCATATTCCATCACACTCTCTCTGTATATAACAACCTATTTTATTTCATATCCAACACAAAACCCATACGAAAAGGTCCACCTCCCCTTCTTCAAAAATAATATGATTTTCTTTCTACCACAGCAAATATCATTGCCACGACATTCCATTCCTATCCAACCACACCATATCTCCCCAAGCGAAAGATTCGCCTCCCATTCTTCAAAAATAATATGATTTTCTACCACGGCAAATATCACTGCCACGACATTCCATTCCTACCAACACCATATCTCCCCATGCGAAAGATTCGCCTCCCATTCTTCAAAAATAATATGATTTTCTACCACGGCAAATATCACTGTCACGACATTCCATTCCTACCAACACCATATTTCCCCATGCGAAAGATCCGCCTCCCATACTTCAATAATAATATGATTTTCTACCACGACAAATTTCATTGCCACGACATTCCATTCCTATTCAACACCAAATCTCCCCCATCTTCAATAGCTATCATCAACCACCATGAATAGATCACGCCCCTTTCTAAAGGTGATAGCACACGGCCGATGCGATTGCGATAGCGATCTAGTCCTGTTTCTGAATAATAAGTATTTTTACAAAAATAAAAGTTCATAAAGAATTGTCTTTTCAAAGTGGCCTAGGTATAACCGGGCGAATTGCTGATTTTAAACATTTTGCCCTGAGGTCGTTTTAACATCAAAAAATTGTTTTCTTTATTTTTAATTGAAAATATAACTCGAAATTATCAAAAAGGACATTTTACCAATATTTTGTATTATAAAAAATGTTCATACATATTTCATTTTACCCTGATCAATAAAACCTACGCACCAAAATCGTCGTACTTGCATACCCACGCATCCAACAATAATCAGTATTTTGGATTAAAAAACCAATGTTCATACGATATTCCACTCCACCAAAATCGTCCTTCTGTACACACTCTCCCTAGTATTTATTCTTCCATCAACCACCAAACGCTAATACACGATCTACTAAATGCCTACCATACTCCAAATATTCCATCACATTTTCTCAGTAAAGATATAGAACCTATTTCATCCCCAACACAAAACACCACTCCTTATCCTCATCCCAAACAGTAACATTCAGACTCAATAATTAACATCGTAACATTATCCTTCAACAGCATCGTCTGCCATCAACCACCAAACGCTAATATTCCATCACACTGCATCTGCAAAACACCTTTCTTCAAAAATAATATGATTTTCTTCTACCACAGCAAATATCATTGCCACGACATTCCATTCCAATCCAACACGAAATCTCCCCATGCGAAAGATGCGCCTCCCATTCTTAAAAAATAGTATGATTTTCTACCACGGCAAATATCACTGCCACGACATTCCATTCGTATCCAACACAAAATCTCCCCATCTGCAATAGCTATCATCAACCACCATGAACAGATCACGCCCCTTTCTTAAGGTGGTAGCATACGGCCGATGTGTTTGCGATAGCGACCTACTCTTGTTTCAGAATAATAAATAATTTTATAAAAATAAAATTAAAATAAAAATGTCTTTTCAAAATGGCCTAAGAATGACCGGGCGAATAGCTGATTGCAAACATTTTGCCCTTAGGTCTTTTTAAAATCAAAAAAGGATATTGCTCCCAAAATGTCCCTCAGACTAAACATTTATTTCTTTATTTAAAATTAAAAATATAAGCCGAAGTTATCAAAAAGAACATTTTACCAATACATAGGTATTTTGTATTATAAAAAAATGTTCATACACATTTCACATTTTACCCTCATCAATAAAACATACGCACCAAAATCGTCGTACTTGCATACCCACCCATCCAACAATAAGCAGTATTTTGCATTAAAAAACAAATGTTCGTAGGACATTCCCCCCACCAAAATCGTTCTTCTGGACACATTCTCCCTAGTACTTATTCCTCCATCAACCACCAAACGCTAATACGCGATCTACTAAACACATACCATAATCCAAATGTTCCATTACATTTTCTCAGTATAGATATAGAACCTATTTCATCCCCAACACAAAACACCACTCCTTATCACCATCCAAAACAGTAACATTCAGACTCCATAATTAACGTCGTAACATTCTTCTTCAACAGCATCGTCTACCATCACCCAACAAACGCTAATATTCCATCACACTCCATCTACAAAACACCTTTCATATGCCATCACACTCTCTCTATATCTATACAACCTATTTAATTTCATATCCAACACAAAACCCCATGCTAAAGATCCACCTCCCATTCCTAAAAAATAATTTGATTTTCTTCCACGGCAGTCATCACTGCCACACGACATACATTCCTACCAACACCATATCTCCCCATGCGAAAGATTCGCCTTCCATTCTTCAAAAATAATATGATTTTCTACCACGGCAAATATCACTGCCACGACATACCATTCCTACCAACACCAAATCTCCCCATGCGAAAGATGCGCCACCCATTCTTAAAAAATAGTATGATTTTCTACCACGGCAAATATCACTGCCACGACATTCCATTCGTATCCAACACGAAATCTCCCCATGCGAAAGATCCGCCTCCCATACTTCAAAAATAATATGATTTTCTACCACGGCAAATATCACTGCCACGACATTCCGTTCCTATTCAACACCAAATCTCCCCATCTTCAATAGCTATCATCAACCACCATGAATAGATCACGCCCCTTTCTAAAGGTGGTAGCACACCCCCGATGCGATTGCGACAGCGATCTACTCTTGTTTCAGACTAATAAATAATATTATAAAAATTAAATTTAAAAAAAAAAATATCGATCTTGAATGACCGGGCGAATTGCTGATTTCAAACATTTTGCCCTGAGGTCTTTTTAAAATCAAAAAAGGATATTGCTCCAAAAATGTCCCTCAGACTAAACATTTATTTCTTTATTTAAAATTGAAAATATAAGCCGAAATTATCAAAAAGAACATTTTACCAATACATATTTTGTATTATAAAAAAATGTTCATACATATTTCACATTTTACCCTCGTCAATAAAACCTACGCACCAAAATCGTCGTAAGTACTTGCATACCCACCCATCCAACAATAAGCAGTATTTTGCAT
Source organism: Cheilosia soror (assembly GCA_949372485.1). Taxonomy (NCBI): domain Eukaryota; kingdom Metazoa; phylum Arthropoda; class Insecta; order Diptera; family Syrphidae; genus Cheilosia; species Cheilosia soror. The sequence continues at coordinate 63,218,216 of OX443561.1, read as the reverse complement.
TAAAAAACAAATGTTCGTAGGACATTCTGTAAGAAAACGGCGGCAACACTTAGATTTTGCTTTAAGCTATCGCTTTTATGTATTACTAATTATACGTTACCTATGTACCTACATTTTCGAAGTACATTATTATCGAGCTTTTTGAACAGTAAGTCGCGTGATTGAGTCAGACCTTTGTTAGCAACGATCGGGGCAAGTTCTTTAATAGCAAATAAATGTTAAAAATTTAAATCGTGTTTGATTCCTTTTTTTGTGTTCTTTGGCTACCTTACAATTCCCCCCACCAAAATCGTTCTTCTGTACACATTCTCCCTAGTACTTATTCCTCCATCAACCACCAAACGCTAATACACGATCTACTAAACACATACCATAATCCAAATGTTCCATTACATTTTCTCAGTATAGATATAGAACCTATTTCATCCCCAACACAAAACACCACTCCTTATCACCATCCAAAACAGTAACTTTCAGACTCCATAATTAACGTCGTAACATTCCCCTTCAACAGCATCGCCTACCATCAACCACCAAACGCTAATATTCCATCACACTCCATCTGCAAAACACCTTTCATATTCCATCACACTCTCTCTGTATATAACAACCTATTTCATTCCATATCCACCACAAAACCCATGCGAAAGCTCCACCTCCCCTTCTTCAAAAATAATATGATTTTCTTTCTACCACAGCAAATATCATTGCCACGACATTCCATTCCTATCCAACACCAAATCTCCCCATGCGAAAGATGCGCCTCCCATTCTTAAAAAAATAATATGATTTTCTACCACGGCTAATATCACTGCCACGACATTCCATTCCTATCCAACACCAAATCTCCCCATCTTCAATAGCTATCATCAACCACCATGAATAGATCACGCCCCTTTCTGAAGGTGGTAGCACACGGCCGATGCGTTTGCGATAGCGACCTACTCTTGTTTCAGAATAATAAATAATTTTATAAAAATAAAATAAAAATAAAAATGTCTTTTCAAAATGGCCTAAGAATGACCGGGCGAATAGCTGATTTCAAAAATTTTGCCCTTAGGTCCTTTTAAAATCAAAAAAGGATATTGCTCCCAAAATGTCCCTCAGACTAAACATTTATTTCTTTATTTAGAATTGAAAATATAAGCCGAAATTATCAAAAAGAACATTTTACCAATAGGTACATATTTTGTATTATAAAAAAATGTTCATACATATTTCACATTTTACCCTCATCAATAAAACCTACGCACCAAAATCGTCGTACTTGCATACCCACCCATCCAACAATAAGCAGTATTTTGCATTAAAAAACAAATGTTCGTAGGACATTCCCCCCACCAAAATCGTTCTTCTGGACACATTCTCCCTAGTACTTATTCCTCCATCAACCACCAAACGCTAATACACGATCTACTAAACACATACCATAATCCAAATGTTCCATTACATTTTCTCAGTATAGATATAGAACCTATTTCATCCCCAACACAAAACACCACTCCTTATCACCATCCAGTAACATTCAGACTCCATAATTAACGTCGTAACATTCTTCTTCAACAGCATCGTCTACCATCACCCAACAAACGCTAATATTCCATCACACTCCATCTACAAAACACCTTTCATATGCCATCACACTCTCTCTATATCTATACAACCTATTTAATTTCATATCCAACACAAAACCCCATGCTAAAGATCCACCTCCCATTCCTAAAAAATAATTTGATTTTCTTCCACGGCAGTCATCACTGCCACACGACATACATTCCTACCAACACCATATCTCCCCATGCGAAAGATTCGCCTTCCATTCTTCAAAAATAATATGATTTTCTACCACGGCAAATATCACTGCCACGACATACCATTCCTACCAACACCAAATCTCCCCATGCGAAAGATGCGCCACCCATTCTTAAAAAATAGTATGATTTTCTACCACGGCAAATATCACTGCCACGACATTCCATTCGTATCCAACACGAAATTTCCCCATGCGAAAGATCCGCCTCCCATACTTCAAAAATAATATGATTTTCTACCACGGCAAATATCACTGCCACGACATTCCGTTCCTATTCAACACCAAATCTCCCCATCTTATCATCAATAAAACCTACGCACCAAAATCGTCGTACTTGCATACCCACCCATCCATCAATAAGCAGTATTTTGCATTAAAAAACAAATGTTCGTAGGACATTCCACCCCACCAAAATCGTTCTTCTGTACACATTCTCCCTATAGTACTTATTCCTCCATCAACCACCAAACGCTAATACACGATCTACTAAACGTTCAGTTCAAGATTGTCTTCTTCTACAAGAAGACCTTAAACGTCTTTCTGTGTGGTGTAATAACAATGACCTTCATCTCAATGTCTCTAAATGTCAGAGCCTTTCTTTTTATCGCCACCTCTCTCCAATTCCCTTTACGTATGTAATCGATAATACCCCATTGTCCACTATCTGCTTCAAAAAAGATCTTGGAGTTATTTTTGACTTTAAACTTAGCTTTTGCAAGCACATTGAGTTTGTGGTTGCCAAAGGTAATCAGATGCTAGGTTTCTTATTGAGGAATTCGAAAGACTTTCAAGATCCGCATACTCTGAAATGTTTATTTTTTGCATTTGTCAGATCACATCTCGAATACTGTAGTATAGTATGGAATCCATTTTACGAAGTACATTCTTTTAGAATTGAGAAGATCCAAAAGCGTCTGACTAGAGTAGCTGTTCGTAGACTACGATGGAATATTGAAATGCCATCTTACGAGACCAGATGCAAATTATTTGGTATCTTACCTCTTTTCAGACGGAGGCAATATTTCTCCATTATGTTTATTCGCGATTTGATAGATGGTCATATCGATTGCCCTTTTCTATTATCATTAGTTGGATTTTATGCTCCTGCGAGAGTTCTAAGAAATCGCTTTTTATTTCATATACCCTATCATAGGGTTAACTATGGTTACAATGAACCAATTTCCAGATGCCTTAGAGAATCGAATAAATATTGTGATGTTATTGATTTTCATTTTAGTAGAGATTCATTTAGGAATAAATTACTCCTGTTGTTAGGCTTTGGTGGTAATTTTTAAGTATAATTTTTGTATTAAGTATCTAATCTAGCGAGAACAGTAGATGTACTCATTTGATTGAAATAAATAAATAAATAATTCTAAACACATACCATAGAATTGCTCCAAATATTCCATTACATTTTCTCAGTATAGATATAGAACCTATTTCATCCCCAAAACACCACTCCTTATCACCATCCAAAACAGTAACATTCAGACTCCATAATTAACGTCGTAACATTCTTCTTCAACAGCATCGTCTAACTCACCCAACAAACGCTAATATTCCATCACACTCCATCTACAAAACACCTTTCATATGCCATCACACTCTCTCTATATCTATACAACCTATTTAATTTCATATCCAACACAAAACCCCATGCGAAAGATCCGCCTCCCATTTCTAAAAAATAATTTGATTTTCTTCCACGGCAGTCATCACTGCCACACGACATACCATTCCTACCAACACCATATCTCCCCATGCGAAAGATTCGCCTTCCATTCTTCAAAAATAATATGATTTTCTACCACGGCAAATATCACTGCCACGACATTCCATTCCTACCAACACCATATCTCCCCATGCGAAAGATCCACCTCCCATACTTCAATAATAATATGATTTTCTACCACGACAAATTTCATTGCCACGACATTCCATTCCTATTCAACACCAAATCTCCCCATCTTCAATAGCTATCATCAACCACCATGAATAGATCACGCCCCTTTCTAAAGGTGATAGCACACGGCCGATGCGATTGCGATAGCGAAATACTCTTGTATCAGAATAATAAATATTTTTACAAAAATAAAAGTTCAGAAAAAATTGTCTTTTCAAAGTGGCCTAGGAATGACCGGGCGAATTGCTGATATCAAACATTTTGCCCTGAGGTCGTTTTAACATCAAAAAATTGTTTTCTTTATTTTTAATTGCAAATATAACTCGAAATTATCAAAAAGGACATTTTACCAGTATTTTGTGTTAAAAAAAAATATTCATACATATTTCACATTTTACACTAATCAATAAAACTTACGCACCAAAATCGTAGTACAGTGAACTCTCTCATAACCGGACACCGACGCTACCAACAAATTTGTCCGCTTACGAGAGGTGTCCGCGACGGCTGCCACAGCCTAATCTGTTCATGGCTTTGTTCTGGGCCTCACTCACATGCCTTCCCCTGAAAGTCGTGTCCGGCGAGACGGGCACATTTTTAGGTTAGTTGAGAAAAGGAGGGTAGAATACACCGAATTCCCTTAAATGTTCTATTCTTAAAATCGACCTGTCTCGATCGAAAGACTCCACAAAAGAGGAGAAAAAGGAACCAAACAGCAGAACAGAGTAAGTAAAACTTAAAAAAGTGCTCCAGTTGTGTTTGGTTTGTCCGTTTAAGAGAGAGCTAAACCCTTTTGCGGTTCTGAAATTGGGTGTCCGCGTCCGGTTATAAGAGAGTCCGCTTATGAGAGAATTATTAATATGCAACATTATGTATTTAAATCTGTCCGGTTATGAGGAGTGTCCGTAAGGAGAGAGTACACTGTACTTGCATAGGTACGTCCTTCTGTACACACTCTCCCTAGTAATTATTCCTCCATTAAGCTCCAAACGCTAATACACGATCTACTAATAGGAATGTTTATTTGTATCAAATTAAGCTTCCTTGAACATTTAAAAACTCCCGCTCGAATAGTCTACTGTCCTTCAAAAATAATATGATTTTCTACCACGGCAAATATCACTGCCACGACATTCCGTTCCTATTCAACACCAAATCTCCCCATCTTCAATAGCTATCATTAACCACCATGAATAGATCACGCCCCTTTCTAAAGGTGGTAGCACACCGCCGATGCGATTGCGATAGCGATCTACTGTTGTTTCAGACTAATAAATAATTTTATAAAAATTAAATTAAAAAAAAAATTTCTTTTCAAAATGGATCTAGAATGACCGAGCGAATTACTGATTTCAAACATTTTGCAATGAGGTCCTTAACATCAAAAAAGGATATTGTTTCCAAAATGTCCTTTAAATTAAAATTTTTTTCTTTATTTATAATTGAAAATATAACTCGAAATTATCAAAAAGGACATTTTACCAATATTTTGTGTTAACAAAAATGTTCATACATATTTCACATTTTACACTGATCAATAAAACTTACGCACCGAAATCGTAGTACTTGCATAGGTACGTCCTTCTGTACACACTCTCCCTAGTACTAATTCCTCCATCAACCTCCAAACGCTAATACACTATCTACTAAACACATACCATATTCCATCATATTTTCTCAGTATAGATATAGAACCTATTTCATCCCAACACAAAACACCACTCCTTATCACCATCCAAAACAGTAACATTCAGACTCCATAATTAACGTCGTAATATTCCCCTTCAACAGCATCGCCTACCATCAACCACCAAACGCTAATATTCCATCACACTGCATCTGCAAAACACCTTTCTTCAAAAATAATATGATTTTCTTCTACCACAGCAAATATCATTGCCACGACATTCCATTCCAATCCAACACGAAATCTCCCCATGCGAAAGATGCGCCTCCCATTCTTAAAAAATAGTATGATTTTCTACCACGGCAAATATCACTGCCACGACATTCCATTCGTATCCAACACAGATCACGCCCCTTTCTTAAGGTGGTAGCATACGGCCGATGTGTTTGCGATAGCGACCTACTCTTGTTTCAGAATAATAAATAATTTTATAAAAATAAAATTAAAATAAAAATGTCTTTTCAAAATGGCCTAAGAATGACCGGGCGAATAGCTGATTGCAAACATTTTGCCCTTAGGTCTTTTTAAAATCAAAAAAGGATATTGCTCCCAAAATGTCCCTCAGACTAAACATTTATTTCTTTATTTAAAATTAAAAATATAAGCCGAAGTTATCAAAAAGAACATTTTACCAATACATAGGTATTTTGTATTATAAAAAAATGTTCATACACATTTCACATTTTACCCTCATCAATAAAACCTACGCACCAAAATCGTCGTACTTGCATACCCACCCATCCAACAATAAGCAGTATTTTGCATTAAAAAACAAATGTTCGTAGGACATTCCCCCCACCAAAATCGTTCTTCTGGACACATTCTCCCTAGTACTTATTCCTCCATCAACCACCAAACGCTAATACGCGATCTACTAAACACATACCATAATCCAAATGTTCCATTACATTTTCTCAGTATAGATATAGAACCTATTTCATCCCCAACACAAAACACCACTCCTTATCACCATCCAAAACAGTAACATTCAGACTCCATAATTAACGTCGTAACATTCTTCTTCAACAGCATCGTCTACCATCACCCAACAAACGCTAATATTCCATCACACTCCATCTACAAAACACCTTTCATATGCCATCACACTCTCTCTATATCTATACAACCTATTTAATTTCATATCCAACACAAAACCCCATGCTAAAGATCCACCTCCCATTCCTAAAAAATAATTTGATTTTCTTCCACGGCAGTCATCACTGCCACACGACATACATTCCTACCAACACCATATCTCCCCATGCGAAAGATTCGCCTTCCATTCTTCAAAAATAATATGATTTTCTACCACGGCAAATATCACTGCCACGACATACCATTCCTACCAACACCAAATCTCCCCATGCGAAAGATGCGCCACCCATTCTTAAAAAATAGTATGATTTTCTACCACGGCAAATATCACTGCCACGACATTCCATTCGTATCCAACACGAAATCTCCCCATGCGAAAGATCCGCCTCCCATACTTCAAAAATAATATGATTTTCTACCACGGCAAATATCACTGCCACGACATTCCGTTCCTATTCAACACCAAATCTCCCCATCTTCAATAGCTATCATCAACCACCATGAATAGATCACGCCCCTTTCTAAAGGTGGTAGCACATCCCCGATGCGATTGCGATAGCGATCTACTCTTGTTTCAGACTAATAAATAATATTATAAAAATTAAATTTAAAAAAAAAAATATCGATCTTGAATGACCGGGCGAATTGCTGATTTCAAACATTTTGCCCTGAGGTCTTTTTAAAATCAAAAAAGGATATTGCTCCCAAAATGTCCCTCAGACTAAACATTTATTTCTTTATTTAAAATTGAAAATATAAGCCGAAATTATCAAAAAGAACATTTTACCAATACATATTTTGTATTATAAAAAAATGTTCATACATATTTCACATTTTACCCTCGTCAATAAAACCTACGCACCAAAATCGTCGTACTTGCATACCCACCCATCCAACAATAAGCAGTATTTTGCATTAAAAAACAAATGTTCGTAGGACATTCTGTAAGAAAACGGCGGCAACACTTAGATTTTGCTTTAAGCTATCGCTTTTATGTATTACTAATTATACGTTACCTATGTACCTACATTTTCGAAGTACATTATTATCGAGCTTTTTGAACAGTAAGTCGCGTGATTGAGTCAGACCTTTGTTAGCAACGATCGGGGCAAGTTCTTTAATAGCAAATAAATGTTAAAAATTTAAATCGTGTTTGATTCCTTTTTTTGTGTTCTTTGGCTACCTTACAATTCCCCCCACCAAAATCGTTCTTCTGTACACATTCTCCCTAGTACTTATTCCTCCATCAACCTCCAAACGCTAATACACGATCTACTAAACACATACCATAATCCAAATGTTCCATTACATTTTCTCAGTATAGATATAGAACCTATTTCATCCCCAACACAAAACACCACTCCTTATCTCCATCCAAAACAGTAACTTTCAGACTCCATAATTAACGTCGTAACATTCCCCTTCAACAGCATCGCCTACCATCAACCTCCAAACGCTAATATTCCATCACACTCCATCTGCAAAACACCTTTCATATGCCATCACACTCTCTCTGTATATAACAATCTATTTCATTTCATATCCAACACAAAACCCCATGCGAAAGGTCCGTCTCCCCTTCTTCAAAAATAATATGATTTTCTTTCTACCACAGCAAATATCACTGCCACGACATTCCGTTCCTATTCAACACCAAATCTCCCCATCTGCAATAGCTATCATCAACCACCATGAATAAATAGATCACGCCCTTTTCTAAAGGTGGTAGCACACAGAAGATGCGATTGCGATAGCGATCTACTCTTGTTTCAGACTAATAAATAATATTATAAAAATTAAATTTAAAAAAAAAAATATCTTTTCAAAATGGATCTAGAATGACCGGGCGAATTGCTCATTTCAAACATTTTGCCCTGAAGTCCTTAACATCACAAAAGGATATTGTTCCCAAAATGTCCTTTAAATTAAAATATTTTTCTTTATTTATAATTGAAAATATAACTCGAAATTATCAAAAAGGACATTTTACCAATATTTTGTGTTAAAAAAAATGTTCATACATATTTCACATTTTACACTGATCAATAAAACTTACGCACCAAAATCGTAGTACTTGCATAGGTACGTCCTTCTGTACACACTCTCCCTAGTACTAATTCCTCCATCAACCTCCAAACGCTAATACACTATTTACTAAACACATACCATATTCCATCATATTTTCTCAGTATAGATATAGAACCTATTTCATCCCCAACACAAAACACCACTCCTTATCACCATCCAAAACAGTAACATTCAGACTCCATATCCATTTCATATCCAACACAAAACCCCATGCGAAAGGTCCGTTTCCCCTTCTTTAAAAATAATATGATTTTCTTTCTACCACAGCAAATATCATTGCCACGACATTCCATTCCTATCCAACACGAAATCTCCCCATGCGAAAGATGCGCCTCCCATTCTTTAAAAATAGTATGATTTTCTACCACGGCAAATATCACTGCCACGACATTCCATTCGTATCCAACACAAAATCTCCCCATGCGAAAGATCCGCCTCCCATATTTCAAAAATAATATGATTTTCTATCACTGCAAATTTCACTGCCACGACATTCCATTCCTATCCAACACCAAATCGCCCCATGCGAAAGATCCGCGTCCCATACTTCAAAAATAATATGATTTTCTACCACGGCAAATATCACTGCCACGACATTCCGTTCCTATTCAACACCAAATCTCCCCATCTTCAATAGCTATCATTAACCACCATGAATAGATCACGCCCCTTTCTAAAGGTGGTAGCACACCGCCGATGCGATTGCGATAGCGATCTACTCTTGTTTCAGACTAATAAATAATATTATAAAAATTAAATTTAAAAAAAAAATATCTTTTCAAAATGGATCTAGAATGACCGGGCGAATTGCTGATTTCAAACATTTTGCCCTGAGGTCTTTTTAAAATCAAAAAAGGATATTGCTCCCAAAATGTCTCTCAGACTAAACATTTATTTCTTTATTTAAAATTGAAAATATAAGCCGAAATTATCAAAAAGAACATTTTACCAATACATATTTTGTATTATAAAAAAATGTTCATACATATTTCACATTTTACCCTCGTCAATAAAACCTACGCACCAAAATCGTCGTACTTGCATACCCACCCATCCAACAATAAGCAGTATTTTGCATTAAAAGACAAATGTTCGTAGGACATTCTGTAAGAAAACAGCGGCAACACTTAGATTTTGCTTTAAGCTATCGCTTTTATGTATTACTAATTATACGTTACCTATGTACCTACATTTTCGAAGTACATTATTATCGAGCTTTTTGAACAGTAAGTCGCGTGATTGAGTCAGACCTTTGTTAGCAACGATCGGGGCAAGTTCTTTAATAGCAAATAAATGTTAAAAATTTAAATCGTGTTTGGTTCCTTTTTTTGTGTTCTTTGGCTACCTTACAATTCCCCCCACCAAAATCGTTCTTCTGTACACATTCTCCCTAGTACTTACTTATTCCTCCATCAACCTCCAAACGCTAATACACTATCTACTAAACACATACCATATTCCATCATATTTTCTCAGTATAGATATAGAACCTATTTCATCCCCAACACAAAACACCACTCCTTATCACCATCCAAAACAGTAACATTCAGACTCCATAATTAACGTCGTAATATTCCCCTTCAACAGCATCGCCTACCATCAACCACCAAACGCTAATATTCCATCACACTGCATCTGCAAAACACCTTTCTTCAAAAATAATATGATTTTCTTCTACCACAGCAAATATCATTGCCACGACATTCCATTCCTATCCAACACGAAATCTCCCCATGCGAAAGATGCGCCTCCCATTCTTAAAAAATAGTATGATTTTCTACCACGGCAAATATCACTGCCACGACATTCCATTCGTATCCAACACAAAATCTCCCCATCTGCAATAGCTATCATCAACCACCATGAATAGATCACGCCCCTTTCTTAAGGTGGTAGCATACGGCCGATGTGTTTGCGATAGCGACCTACTCTTGTTTCAGAATAATAAATAATTTTATAAAAATAAAATTAAAATAAAAATGTCTTTTCAAAATGGCCTAAGAATGACCGGGCGAATAGCTGATTGCAAACATTTTGCCCTTAGGTCTTTTTAAAATCAAAAAAGGATATTGCTCCCAAAATGTCCCTCAGACTAAACATTTGATTTGACGTGTTTGATTCCTTTTTTTGTGTTCTTTGGCTACCTTACAATTCCCCCCACCAAAATCGTTCTTCTGTACACATTCTCCCTAGTACTTATTCCTCCATCAACCTCCAAACGCTAATACACGATCTACTAAACACATACCATAATCCAAATGTTCCATTACATTTTCTCAGTATAGATATAGAACCTATTTCATCCCCAACACAAAACACCACTCCTTATCTCCATCCAAAACAGTAACTTTCAGACTCCATAATTAACGTCGTAACATTCCCCTTCAACAGCATCGCCTACCATCAACCTCCAAACGCTAATATTCCATCACACTCCATCTGCAAAACACCTTTCATATGCCATCACACTCTCTCTGTATATAACAATCTATTTCATTTCATATCCAACACAAAACCCCATGCGAAAGGTCCGTCTCCCCTTCTTCAAAAATAATATGATTTTCTTTCTACCACAGCAAATATCACTGCCACGACATTCCGTTCCTATTCAACACCAAATCTCCCCATCTGCAATAGCTATCATCAACCACCATGAATAAATAGATCACGCCCTTTTCTAAAGGTGGTAGCACACAGAAGATGCGATTGCGATAGCGATCTACTCTTGTTTCAGACTAATAAATAATATTATAAAAATTAAATTTAAAAAAAAAAAATATCTTTTCAAAATGGATCTAGAATGACCGGGCGAATTGCTCATTTCAAACATTTTGCCCTGAAGTCCTTAACATCACAAAAGGATATTGTTCCCAAAATGTCCTTTAAATTAAAATATTTTTCTTTATTTATAATTGAAAATATAACTCGAAATTATCAAAAAGGACATTTTACCAATATTTTGTGTTAACAAAAATGTTCATACATATTTCACATTTTACACTGATCAATAAAACTTACGCACCGAAATCGTAGTACTTGCATAGGTACGTCCTTCTGTACACACTCTCCCTAGTACTAATTCCTCCATCAACCTCCAAACGCTAATACACTATCTACTAAACACATACCATATTCCATCATATTTTCTCAGTATAGATATAGAACCTATTTCATCCCCAACACAAAACACCACTCCTTATCACCATCCAAAACAGTAACATTCAGACTCCATAATTAACGTCGTAATATTCCCCTTCAACAGCATCGCCTACCATCAACCACCAAACGCTAATATTCCATCACACTGCATCTGCAAAACACCTTTCTTCAAAAATAATATGATTTTCTTCTACCACAGCAAATATCATTGCCACGACATTCCATTCCAATCCAACACGAAATCTCCCCATGCGAAAGATGCGCCTCCCATTCTTAAAAAATAGTATGATTTTCTACCACGGCAAATATCACTGCCACGACATTCCATTCGTATCCAACACAAAATCTCCCCATCTGCAATAGCTATCATCAACCACCATGAACAGATCACGCCCCTTTCTTAAGGTGGTAGCATACGGCCGATGTGTTTGCGATAGCGACCTACTCTTGTTTCAGAATAATAAATAATTTTATAAAAATAAAATTAAAATAAAAATGTCTTTTCAAAATGGCCTAAGAATGACCGGGCGAATAGCTGATTGCAAACATTTTGCCCTTAGGTCTTTTTAAAATCAAAAAAGGATATTGCTCCCAAAATGTCCCTCAGACTAAACATTTATTTCTTTATTTAAAATTAAAAATATAAGCCGAAGTTATCAAAAAGAACATTTTACCAATACATAGGTATTTTGTATTATAAAAAAATGTTCATACACATTTCACATTTTACCCTCATCAATAAAACCTACGCACCAAAATCGTCGTACTTGCATACCCACCCATCCAACAATAAGCAGTATTTTGCATTAAAAAACAAATGTTCGTAGGACATTCCCCCCACCAAAATCGTTCTTCTGGACACATTCTCCCTAGTACTTATTCCTCCATCAACCACCAAACGCTAATACGCGATCTACTAAACACATACCATAATCCAAATGTTCCATTACATTTTCTCAGTATAGATATAGAACCTATTTCATCCCCAACACAAAACACCACTCCTTATCACCATCCAAAACAGTAACATTCAGACTCCATAATTAACGTCGTAACATTCTTCTTCAACAGCATCGTCTACCATCACCCAACAAACGCTAATATTCCATCACACTCCATCTACAAAACACCTTTCATATGCCATCACACTCTCTCTATATCTATACAACCTATTTAATTTCATATCCAACACAAAACCCCATGCTAAAGATCCACCTCCCATTCCTAAAAAATAATTTGATTTTCTTCCACGGCAGTCATCACTGCCACACGACATACATTCCTACCAACACCATATCTCCCCATGCGAAAGATTCGCCTTCCATTCTTCAAAAATAATATGATTTTCTACCACGGCAAATATCACTGCCACGACATTCCGTTCCTATTCAACACCAAATCTCCCCATCTTCAATAGCTATCATCAACCACCATGAATAGATCACGCCCCTTTCTAAAGGTGGTAGCACACCCCCGATGCGATTGCGATAGCGATCTACTCTTGTTTCAGACTAATAAATAATATTATAAAAATTAAATTTAAAAAAAAATATATCGATCTTGAATGACCGGGCGAATTGCTGATTTCAAACATTTTGCCCTGAGGTCTTTTTAAAATCAAAAAAGGATATTGCTCCCAAAATGTCCCTCAGACTAAACATTTATTTCTTTATTTAAAATTGAAAATATAAGCCGAAATTATCAAAAAGAACATTTTACCAATACATATTTTGTATTATAAAAAAATGTTCATACATATTTCACATTTTACCCTCGTCAATAAAACCTACGCACCAAAATCGTCGTACTTGCATACCCACCCATCCAACAATAAGCAGTATTTTGCATTAAAAAACAAATGTTCGTAGGACATTCTGTAAGAAAACGGCGGCAACACTTAGATTTTGCTTTAAGCTATCGCTTTTATGTATTACTAATTATACGTTACCTATGTACCTACATTTTCGAAGTACATTATTATCGAGCTTTTTGAACAGTAAGTCGCGTGATTGAGTCAGACCTTTGTTAGCAACGATCGGGGCAAGTTCTTTAATAGCAAATAAATGTTAAAAATTTAAATCGTGTTTGATTCCTTTTTTTGTGTTCTTTGGCTACCTTACAATTCCCCCCACCAAAATCGTTCTTCTGTACACATTCTCCCTAGTACTTATTCCTCCATCAACCTCCAAACGCTAATACACGATCTACTAAACACATACCATAATCCAAATGTTCCATTACATTTTCTCAGTATAGATATAGAACCTATTTCATCCCCAACACAAAACACCACTCCTTATCTCCATCCAAAACAGTAACTTTCAGACTCCATAATTAACGTCGTAACATTCCCCTTCAACAGCATCGCCTACCATCAACCTCCAAACGCTAATATTCCATCACACTCCATCTGCAAAACACCTTTCATATGCCATCACACTCTCTCTGTATATAACAATCTATTTCATTTCATATCCAACACAAAACCCCATGCGAAAGGTCCGTCTCCCCTTCTTCAAAAATAATATGATTTTCTTTCTACCACAGCAAATATCACTGCCACGACATTCCGTTCCTATTCAACACCAAATCTCCCCATCTGCAATAGCTATCATCAACCACCATGAATAAATAGATCACGCCCTTTTCTAAAGGTGGTAGCACACAGAAGATGCGATTGCGATAGCGATCTACTCTTGTTTCAGACTAATAAATAATATTATAAAAATTAAATTTAAAAAAAAAAAATATCTTTTCAAAATGGATCTAGAATGACCGGGCGAATTGCTCATTTCAAACATTTTGCCCTGAAGTCCTTAACATCACAAAAGGATATTGTTCCCAAAATGTCCTTTAAATTAAAATATTTTTCTTTATTTATAATTGAAAATATAACTCGAAATTATCAAAAAGGACATTTTACCAATATTTTGTGTTAAAAAAAATGTTCATACATATTTCACATTTTACACTGATCAATAAAACTTACGCACCAAAATCGTAGTACTTGCATAGGTACGTCCTTCTGTACACACTCTCCCTAGTACTAATTCCTCCATCAACCTCCAAACGCTAATACACTATTTACTAAACACATACCATATTCCATCATATTTTCTCAGTATAGATATAGAACCTATTTCATCCCCAACACAAAACACCACTCCTTATCACCATCCAAAACAGTAACATTCAGACTCCATATCCATTTCATATCCAACACAAAACCCCATGCGAAAGGTCCGTTTCCCCTTCTTTAAAAATAATATGATTTTCTTTCTACCACAGCAAATATCATTGCCACGACATTCCATTCCTATCCAACACGAAATCTCCCCATGCGAAAGATGCGCCTCCCATTCTTTAAAAATAGTATGATTTTCTACCACGGCAAATATCACTGCCACGACATTCCATTCGTATCCAACACAAAATCTCCCCATGCGAAAGATCCGCCTCCCATATTTCAAAAATAATATGATTTTCTATCACTGCAAATTTCACTGCCACGACATTCCATTCCTATCCAACACCAAATCGCCCCATGCGAAAGATCCGCGTCCCATACTTCAAAAATAATATGATTTTCTACCACGGCAAATATCACTGCCACGACATTCCGTTCCTATTCAACACCAAATCTCCCCATCTTCAATAGCTATCATTAACCACCATGAATAGATCACGCCCCTTTCTAAAGGTGGTAGCACACCGCCGATGCGATTGCGATAGCGATCTACTCTTGTTTCAGACTAATAAATAATATTATAAAAATTAAATTTAAAAAAAAAATATCTTTTCAAAATGGATCTAGAATGACCGGGCGAATTGCTGATTTCAAACATTTTGCCCTGAGGTCTTTTTAAAATCAAAAAAGGATATTGCTCCCAAAATGTCTCTCAGACTAAACATTTATTTCTTTATTTAAAATTGAAAATATAAGCCGAAATTATCAAAAAGAACATTTTACCAATACATATTTTGTATTATAAAAAAATGTTCATACATATTTCACATTTTACCCTCGTCAATAAAACCTACGCACCAAAATCGTCGTACTTGCATACCCACCCATCCAACAATAAGCAGTATTTTGCATTAAAAAACAAATGTTCGTAGGACATTCTGTAAGAAAACAGCGGCAACACTTAGATTTTGCTTTAAGCTATCGCTTTTATGTATTACTAATTATACGTTACCTATGTACCTACATTTTCGAAGTACATTATTATCGAGCTTTTTGAACAGTAAGTCGCGTGATTGAGTCAGACCTTTGTTAGCAACGATCGGGGCAAGTTCTTTAATAGCAAATAAATGTTAAAAATTTAAATCGTGTTTGGTTCCTTTTTTTGTGTTCTTTGGCTACCTTACAATTCCCCCCACCAAAATCGTTCTTCTGTACACATTCTCCCTAGTACTTACTTATTCCTCCATCAACCTCCAAACGCTAATACACTATCTACTAAACACATACCATATTCCATCATATTTTCTCAGTATAGATATAGAACCTATTTCATCCCCAACACAAAACACCACTCCTTATCACCATCCAAAACAGTAACATTCAGACTCCATAATTAACGTCGTAATATTCCCCTTCAACAGCATCGCCTACCATCAACCACCAAACGCTAATATTCCATCACACTGCATCTGCAAAACACCTTTCTTCAAAAATAATATGATTTTCTTCTACCACAGCAAATATCATTGCCACGACATTCCATTCCTATCCAACACGAAATCTCCCCATGCGAAAGATGCGCCTCCCATTCTTAAAAAATAGTATGATTTTCTACCACGGCAAATATCACTGCCACGACATTCCATTCGTATCCAACACAAAATCTCCCCATCTGCAATAGCTATCATCAACCACCATGAATAGATCACGCCCCTTTCTTAAGGTGGTAGCATACGGCCGATGTATTTGCGATAGCGACCTACTCTTGTTTCAGAATAATAAATAATTTTATAAAAATAAAATTAAAATAAAAATGTCTTTTCAAAATGGCCTAAGAATGACCGGGCGAATAGCTGATTGCAAACATTTTGCCCTTAGGTCTTTTTAAAATCAAAAAAGGATATTGCTCCCAAAATGTCCCTCAGACTAAACATTTGATTTGACGTGTTTGATTCCTTTTTTTGTGTTCTTTGGCTACCTTACAATTCCCCCCACCAAAATCGTTCTTCTGTACACATTCTCCCTAGTACTTATTCCTCCATCAACCTCCAAACGCTAATACACGATCTACTAAACACATACCATAATCCAAATGTTCCATTACATTTTCTCAGTATAGATATAGAACCTATTTCATCCCCAACACAAAACACCACTCCTTATCTCCATCCAAAACAGTAACTTTCAGACTCCATAATTAACGTCGTAACATTCCCCTTCAACAGCATCGCCTACCATCAACCTCCAAACGCTAATATTCCATCACACTCCATCTGCAAAACACCTTTCATATGCCATCACACTCTCTCTGTATATAACAATCTATTTCATTTCATATCCAACACAAAACCCCATGCGAAAGGTCCGTCTCCCCTTCTTCAAAAATAATATGATTTTCTTTCTACCACAGCAAATATCACTGCCACGACATTCCGTTCCTATTCAACACCAAATCTCCCCATCTGCAATAGCTATCATCAACCACCATGAATAAATAGATCACGCCCTTTTCTAAAGGTGGTAGCACACAGAAGATGCGATTGCGATAGCGATCTACTCTTGTTTCAGACTAATAAATAATATTATAAAAATTAAATTTAAAAAAAAAAAATATCTTTTCAAAATGGATCTAGAATGACCGGGCGAATTGCTCATTTCAAACATTTTGCCCTGAAGTCCTTAACATCACAAAAGGATATTGTTCCCAAAATGTCCTTTAAATTAAAATATTTTTCTTTATTTATAATTGAAAATATAACTCGAAATTATCAAAAAGGACATTTTACCAATATTTTGTGTTAAAAAAAATGTTCATACATATTTCACATTTTACACTGATCAATAAAACTTACGCACCAAAATCGTAGTACTTGCATAGGTACGTCCTTCTGTACACACTCTCCCTAGTACTAATTCCTCCATCAACCTCCAAACGCTAATACACTATTTACTAAACACATACCATATTCCATCATATTTTCTCAGTATAGATATAGAACCTATTTCATCCCCAACACAAAACACCACTCCTTATCACCATCCAAAACAGTAACATTCAGACTCCATATCCATTTCATATCCAACACAAAACCCCATGCGAAAGGTCCGTTTCCCCTTCTTTAAAAATAATATGATTTTCTTTCTACCACAGCAAATATCATTGCCACGACATTCCATTCCTATCCAACACGAAATCTCCCCATGCGAAAGATGCGCCTCCCATTCTTTAAAAATAGTATGATTTTCTACCACGGCAAATATCACTGCCACGACATTCCATTCGTATCCAACACAAAATCTCCCCATGCGAAAGATCCGCCTCCCATATTTCAAAAATAATATGATTTTCTATCACTGCAAATTTCACTGCCACGACATTCCATTCCTATCCAACACCAAATCGCCCCATGCGAAAGATCCGCGTCCCATACTTCAAAAATAATATGATTTTCTACCACGGCAAATATCACTGCCACGACATTCCGTTCCTATTCAACACCAAATCTCCCCATCTTCAATAGCTATCATTAACCACCATGAATAGATCACGCCCCTTTCTAAAGGTGGTAGCACACCGCCGATGCGATTGCGATAGCGATCTACTCTTGTTTCAGACTAATAAATAATATTATAAAAATTAAATTTAAAAAAAAAATATCTTTTCAAAATGGATCTAGAATGACCGGGCGAATTGCTGATTTCAAACATTTTGCCCTGAGGTCTTTTTAAAATCAAAAAAGGATATTGCTCCCAAAATGTCTCTCAGACTAAACATTTATTTCTTTATTTAAAATTGAAAATATAAGCCGAAATTATCAAAAAGAACATTTTACCAATACATATTTTGTATTATAAAAAAATGTTCATACATATTTCACATTTTACCCTCGTCAATAAAACCTACGCACCAAAATCGTCGTACTTGCATACCCACCCATCCAATAATAAGCAGTATTTTGCATTAAAAAACAAATGTTCGTAGGACATTCTGTAAGAAAACAGCGGCAACACTTAGATTTTGCTTTAAGCTATCGCTTTTATGTATTACTAATTATACGTTACCTATGTACCTACATTTTCAAAGTACATTATTATCGAGCTTTTTGAACAGTAAGTCGCGTGATTGAGTCAGACCTTTGTTAGCAACGATCGGGGCAAGTTCTTTAATAGCAAATAAATGTTAAAAATTTAAATCGTGTTTGGTTCCTTTTTTTGTGTTCTTTGGCTACCTTACAATTCCCCCCACCAAAATCGTTCTTCTGTACACATTCTCCCTAGTACTTATTCCTCCATCAACCTCCAAACGCTAATACACTATCTACTAAACACATACCATATTCCATCATATTTTCTCAGTATAGATATAGAACCTATTTCATCCCCAACACAAAACACCACTCCTTATCACCATCCAAAACAGTAACATTCAGACTCCATAATTAACGTCGTAATATTCCCCTTCAACAGCATCGCCTACCATCAACCACCAAACGCTAATATTCCATCACACTGCATCTGCAAAACACCTTTCTTCAAAAATAATATGATTTTCTTCTACCACAGCAAATATCATTGCCACGACATTCCATTCCTATCCAACACGAAATCTCCCCATGCGAAAGATGCGCCTCCCATTCTTAAAAAATAGTATGATTTTCTACCACGGCAAATATCACTGCCACGACATTCCATTCGTATCCAACACAAAATCTCCCCATGCGAAAGATCCGCCTCCCATATTTCAAAAATAATATGATTTTCTATCACTGCAAATTTCACTGCCACGACATTCCATTCCTATCCAACACCAAATCGCCCCATGCGAAAGATCCGCGTCCCATACTTCAAAAATAATATGATTTTCTACTATTTTCTATGATTTTCTAATATCACTGCCACGACATTCCATTCGTATCCAACACAAAATCTCCCCATCTGCAATAGCTATCATCAACCACCATGAATAGATCACGCCCCTTTCTTAAGGTGGTAGCATACGGCCGATGTGTTTGCGATAGCGACCTACTCTTGTTTCAGAATAATAAATAATTTTATAAAAATAAAATTAAAATAAAAATGTCTTTTCAAAATGGCCTAAGAATGACCGGGCGAATAGCTGATTGCAAACATTTTGCCCTTAGGTCTTTTTAAAATCAAAAAAGGATATTGCTCCCAAAATGTCCCTCAGACTAAACATTTATTTCTTTATTTAAAATTGAAAATATAAGCCGAAGTTATCAAAAAGAACATTTTACCAATACATAGGTATTTTGTATTATAAAAAAATGTTCATACATATTTCACATTTTACCCTCATCAATAAAACCTACGCACCAAAATCGTCGTACTTGCATACCCACCCATCCAACAATAAGCAGTATTTTGCATTAAAAAACAAATGTTCGTAGGACATTCCCCCCACCAAAGTCGTTCTTCTGGACACATTCTCCCTAGTACTTATTCCTCCATCAACCACCAAACGCTAATACACGATCTACTAAACACATAGGTACCATAATCCAAATGTTCCATTACATTTTCTCAGTATAGATATAGAACCTATTTCATCCCCAACACAAAACACCACTCCTTATCAACATCCAAAACAGTAACAATCAGACTCCATAATTAACGTCGTAACATTCTTCTTCAACAGCATCGTCTACCATCACCCAACAAACGCTAATATTCCATCACACAAAACACCTTTCATATTCCATCACACTCTCTCTGTATATAACAACCTATTTTATTTCATATCCAACACAAAACCCATACGAAAGGTCCACCTCCCCTTCTTCAAAAATAATATGATTTTCTTTCTACCACAGCAAATATCATTGCCACGACATTCCATTCCTATCCAACCACACCATATCTCCCCAAGCGAAAGATTCGCCTCCCATTCTTCAAAAATAATATGATTTTCTACCACGGCAAATATCACTGCCAGGACATTCCATTCGTACCAACACCATATCTCCCCATGCGAAAGATTCGCCTCCCATTCTTCAAAAATAATATGATTTTCTACCACGGCAAATATCACTGTCACGACATTCCATTCCTACCAACACCATATTTCCCCATGCGAAAGATCCGCCTCCCATACTTCAATAATAATATGATTTTCTACCACGACAAATTTCATTGCCACGACATTCCATTCCTATTCAACACCAAATCTCCCCCATCTTCAATAGCTATCATCAACCACCATGAATAGATCACGCCCCTTTCTAAAGGTGATAGCACACGGCCGATGCGATTGCGATAGCGATCTAGTCCTGTTTCTGAATAATAAGTATTTTTACAAAAATAAAAGTTCATAAAGAATTGTCTTTTCAAAGTGGCCTAGGAATAACCGGGCGAATTGCTGATTTTAAACATTTTGCCCTGAGGTCGTTTTAACATCAAAAAATTGTTTTCTTTATTTTTAATTGAAAATATAACTCGAAATTATCAAAAAGGACATTTTACCAATATTTTGTATTATAAAAAATGTTCATACATATTGTTGCTACCCAGTAGCAACTGATTCCAAATGACAGAGCACGTTTCCAAGTTTAAAATTACAGCCTTTTATTTTCTAAATAATGCGGCTAAATTTTCCTAAAATACATAATACTTTAGATATAGTTTAACAATTCAAGTAATATTTTACGTTTTATTCTGGATAATGTTCTTAGATGTTCCGATGCCTCTCCGCTTTTAAATTACTTTTATTCCAACAAAATGTCTTCTCAAAAGCCGGTAACAAAGAAGGCCGACAAAAAAGATTTTATATAAAAAAAAAGAAAGGAGATCTATTACACAAAAAAGTGCTGCCAATCGTTTTACAACACAATACAAGGCAAAGATGCTGCCAAGTTTGGCCACACTCCCCCCGGTAAACTGGGTGTCCACTACTGTTTACCTTCCTCGTTCCGCCTACGCAGATCTAACACCGCAAGCTTAACTACTGGTCTCGTATAAACTCCTGTCTGCGTTTGCACTACCGCACTTCTGGTAACGCCGTCTCTTCCCTTTACGGCCTTTATTACCCTTCCTTTTGGCCAGCTGTTTCTTGGATTTTCGGAGTCGACTATGACGACGATATCCCCTTCTGCTATCGACTTTGTAGAAGAAAACCACTTTGTTCTTCTCGTCAAATCAGGAAGGTACTCGTTTATCCACCGTTGCCAAAATCTGTTCGCATACTGCTCGGTTAAACGCCAGTTTCTACGGAGAACCAGGCCATCATCATCTACTTCACCGAAAAGTCTCTTCCCATTTGAAGATCCAAGGATAAAGTGGTTTGGAGTTAGAGCCTCGGAATTTTCACTGTCTATTGGAACATAAGATAAAGGTCGGGTATTTACTACGCTTTCTACCTCCGCCATCATGCTTAAAAGTGATTCATCAGTTGGGTTTCTACTAACAGAAATCGCTGCTAAAGTTATCTTAACCGATCGCACCAACCGCTCCCAACTCCCTCCCATGTGGGGTGACAATGGTGGTATAAAATGCCACTTCGTTTCCATTTCAAATTTTTTTGCGATTGCCCCTTTGTTCAGCCCTTTTAGTGCCTCCTTCAGCTCCTCGCTTGCTCCGCGAAAATTGGTGCCATTGTCCGAGTATATCTCGATCGGAGTACCTCTTCTCGAAATGAATCGCTGAAGCCCCAAGATACAAGAGTCACTAGACAGACTATGTGCAATTTCAATATGGATGGCCCGTATTGTTAGGCAGGTAATTAGCATGCCCCATCTTTTCTCTCTGCGCCGCCCCACAGTTACATACATTGGCCCAAAATAGTCTATACCTACGTACGAAAACGGCCGTGTGAATGACTTTAAACGCGCCGCTGGTAAGTCCGCCATGATTGGTGGTATTGGAGTTGCTCTCATGTTTTTACAAAATTGACAAGATTGTTGAACCTTCTTGACCACTACCCGTAAATGACTTATGAAATATTTTTGGCGAATTTCGTTCACTACAGTTTCACTAAACATGTGATGAAAACGGTCGTGGTAGTGCCGAACAATCAGGAAGGTCAGATAATGATGCCTATCGAGTATTATTGGCCGTTTTGTTTCATCCGTTACATGCTGTGCTGCGTCGATACGACCCTTTATGCGTAGAACACCATGTTCATCCATATATGGTGATAACTTGCTGAGCGCACATAAGTTGTTCAGTACAACCTCCGATGATGTTTGTTTCGCCTTTCGCAGCAGCTCGTACTCCTCCGGAAAACTTTCCGATTGGCATCGACGATGTAGATAGTTCTGGACTCTTTCTATCTCTTCGGGTGAAAACAAGGTTTCGCGCTTCCTTAATGATTTTTTTTTTGATATTTCTATATATCGGAACACGTAGACCATCGTCCGTACCAGCACCGTCCACTTTGAAAAACGAGAAAAGTCGATAATCGAAGTCCCTTTGTATTCCTCTACGTTCGCATGAACGTAGCACTGTTTTACTTCGCTTAGATCGTCTTCTTCATCTGCAATTTCTCTACTGATTTCCATCTGCGGCCATTGCTCAGGCTGGCTATAGAGAAACTCGGGTCCGCAGTACCATCGGCTACTTGAACAATACTCCATTCCAGGTTTGTATTTTGTGGCGTCATCGGCTACATTTTCTTTGGTCGGCACCCATCTCCAATTCTTTTCCTCGGTCTCTTCCAAAATTTCTCCGATTCTGAATGCTACGAACGTTTTGTATTTTCTATGCTGCGACTTTATCCAACATAACACTACCTTGGAATCTGACCAAAAAATTACTTCATCTACTTTTATTGAGTGGGTGCTTAAAATCGATTTTGCTAATCTGGTACCTAAAACCGCCGCTTCCAATTCCATGCGTGGTATAGAAATAGATTTTATGGGCCCGACTTTGGTTTTTGCACTAACTAGGACACACTCCACGTTTGATCCACATGAAACCCTAAAGTATGCGACTGCCGCATAGGCACACTCGCTGGCATCGACAAACACGTGGAGTTGTACGTTGCAGTCTTCACTGAAGGTAAGATTGGCGAGATACGGCCTTCTGATAGTTAAGTCTTTTATCGCAGGAATTAATCTGAGCCAGGCCCTCCACTTGATGAAATGAATTTCTTTTATTTTTTGATCCCATTCTATTGATGACCGCCATATCTCCTGCAGAACGATTTTTAAAATGATGGTGAAGTTGGCGATTAACCCAAGAGGATCGAAAATACTCATTAGAGCTTTCAAAACTTCTCTCTTAGTTGGAATTCGAGTTTCTGCAATGATATCTGGGCTAATTTTATTTGTCTTCAAAGAGTACAAAATTGTATCTGCACTTGGCGACCACCACATCCCCAACAGCTTTTCCACTTTATCCGAGCCGTTTAATATGTCTAATCCTTTATCACTGTCTGCCGTTGATTTTAAATTCTGCAAGACCTTTGGTGAATTCGACATAAAGTTTCTGATTTCAAATCCGGCCTGCGAATGAATGAACACAACCTCTTTGGCCAGCTGGATAGCCTCTTCTTCCGTATCAACGCTGTCGAGTAGATCATCCACATAATGATTTTCAATTATGGCCTTGGTTGCTCTAGGGAATCGAGAAGAGAATTGCATTGCATTTTTATTTTTTATATATTGTGCACAATACGGAGAGCATGTTGCACCAAACGTCATGACCATCATCTTATACGTGTCTATGTTTCCCTTTTTGTTACGCCATAGAAACCTTAATGCGTCTTGATCTCCTTCGAGTACTCCTATCTGATGGAACATCTCCCGTATATCTCCTGCGAGTGCAATTCTTCTCTCTCGAAAGCGATATAAGACCCCAATTAATGCTGGTACAATGTCAGGTCCAGATAACAATGCTGAGTTTAACGAGATCCCATCCACTTCAGCTGCGGCATCCCATACTAGTCGAATTTTGTTTGGTTTATTCGGGTTCAGCACGGGGAATATCGGAAGATACCAGACATGTGAATTACTCGATACTATTTCACCTTCGCATAACTTTCTTGCATAACCCTTTTGTACATAATCTTCAATGAGCTGTTCCAATCTGGAGGCAACAAGAGGGTCCTTCTGCAATTTCCTATGTAGGCACGTGAGGCGTTTCTCTGCCATTGGCCTGCTATTCGGCAGAACGATA
Organism: Cheilosia soror; assembly: GCA_949372485.1. Lineage (NCBI taxonomy): Eukaryota > Metazoa > Arthropoda > Insecta > Diptera > Syrphidae > Cheilosia > Cheilosia soror. The sequence continues at coordinate 63,193,150 of OX443561.1, read as the reverse complement.
TTATTGTATTTCCAAAGAAGGGGGACGGAGTATCTGATTCCATCAAATTTACACTTTGCATCCAACATAGTAATCGCCTGTTCGTCTTTTGAACCCAGTAGCCTTTTCATTGGTTTCGTACCAACACTTTCTAGAGCGAAATGATTTTTGATCATAGTGTGCATGTCAATGTCTATTTTTTGACACTCGCAGATGTGAAAATTATAAATTTTTTTTTCATTTTGCATTATTTTAGTTTTCTGCGAGTGTGCACCAAACGCTGTCCATCCTAAACGTGTCTTAATTGCAACCGGTTTGTTTTCTCCGTTCTCCAGTGTCTTTAGTGGTAGTCCCAGATGCCAATGTTGAAGTCCAATTAGAATTCTCGGTTTCGCGTCGTTGTACGATTTTATTGGAATCTGTCTCAGATGTTCATATTCCGCTGCCAATTTTTTTGCATCGATGGTCTGGATAGGAAGACTTAACGAGCGAACTGTGTTAACGTTTGTTAAGGCGTATTTTTTGTTACTTCCGATTTCAGATATTTCAAGATTTATCTTTATAGATGATTCTTCCCTGCGCTGCATGTTTCCGGTCCAGTTAAGACAAAGAGGGTCACCATCACCCTTGGCATTCAGTGCTCGAGCTACTTCCTCATCGATAAGGGTTACAGAAGACCCGTCATCAAGAAAGGCGAATGTGTTGAATTCGTTTTCCTCGTAGTACAGCGTTATTGGAAGGATTTTGAACAACATGGTCTTTCGTTGTTTACGGTGAATCGTGAAACTGCCTGCGGCATTCTCGTTGCCCTCATCATTGTTCGATGCACCGGTGTATTTATGAAGAAGACTATTATGCCGATAGGTACATCCATCTACACCACATAATTGCCTTGATGTGCACCGTCGCTTTGCATGCTGCCATAGACAGGTGCGGCAGAATTCACCTTGTTTTACCGCTGACCATTTCCCTTGCAAATCTAGTCCCTTAAAGGCGTCGCACATAGCGAGAGACTTACAATTACCCCGACATACCACACAACTAGGCGCTGAAGTGCTGTGACTGTCGCTTGTTTTGTGAAGATTAACGAAGCCCTTTGCCCTCTTCTCGGATTTGCGTTCTACAGTTGCGAATGTCGAAGTACCTATTAATGTTACCTCTGATGCCGCTTGTGCCACCTGTGAAAGCCAACTATTAAATGTAGATAAATCAATGGACAAAAAAGACTGCTTATAAATACCCCAGTTCAATTTTATTTGGTTTGGTAATTTGTCTACCAATTCATTTAAGAGACATGGGTTATTGAGGTGTGAATGTAATCCGGTTGCTTCCATAGTGCTACACAAATTTTCTACCGAGAGTGAAAAGTTAATGACAGTGTCTAATCTGTCGGCTTTGGGAGACGGTTCACTTCGAATTTTGTTGAGAAGTGATTGGATAATAGTTTCAGGCCTGCCATACAACATCTTTAATGTCGCTAGTATTCCGTCAACCTGCTCCGGCGATAGTAACCTACACCTAACTGACTCTAACGCTTTACCTTTCAAACAACGTTGAAGTCTAAGAAGATTTTCTTGCCTATTGTATCCGCAAGCGCTCGTCGAGTTGTTCCACCAGCTAATAAACATTGGCCACTCTTCTGGTCGACCGCTAAAATTGATTTGCTCCTTCGACATGACATGGCGCGCTGCCATTTGCGTTCGACTTAGATTATATGAAGTCTCATTCGATTCACCAAGAATGGGTTGACGGTGTGAGAACTCGTGAGGATTTTCCTGTTGTGTATCGTTCTGAAAAGTTACACATTGCGGTCCTGCATTCACCTCCCTTACGAACTGCTTTGTGCCCAGTTCGGGCCTTTGGTTGGCCCCTATCGACAAATCATTTGGATTCGTCCCAAACCATGTGGTGTTGATTTTATTCACCTTTTGTGGGGCTTTGGCTACCCAATCTCTTACGCGTTCTCTGGAAATGGATGATGCTTGAGACGGTTCCGATCCGCTTTCGTCATCTTCCGACGAACATTGCTCCAGAATTGCATACTTCTTGTTTAGGTATTCGGTTTCCCTTTCCTCTCGTAACTTTTTTTCTTCTTCCAAGCGCCGAAGCTGTAACGCGGTCTGGCGTTCCGACGAAGTCGCCGATTTTTTGCTGGTGGCTTTTGTAGATTTCTTCTTGGCTTCCGTATTTGCCGCAGTTAGAGGCGCGCCGACGTAGAACTCAGTGAAGGGCTGGGCCGATGTGGAAGCGACCGGTATTGGAGGGCATGATGACTCGGTGGGTCCCGTTCGTGTAGCAACTAGCTGACTGTTGAACTGGAGTGGAGCGATTGTATTTTTATCGGATTTCATTTGAGCTACACATGTTTGACAAAACCATTCTTCTGCGTCGTTGATGGCGTCCGTAACGTTGGCACATGAGTAGTGGTACCACTGTTTGCACCTATCACACCCTACTAAATTATCAAAATCGTCAGGGAGCGAGCACTGCCTACAATTTTGTGCTTGTGCATTTGATGGCGGAGGAAGCGTATTGTTCTTATTTTTACCCTTACTTTTACCCATGACAGACATTTCTCTTACCTTAACCTTAATGTTCCAGACGATTGCACGTGATGTGAGACTTGACTGTTGACCGGAGGTATCGATGTTGCATTCGCTCAACGAGTGCAACTGACCTATGACCCTGGGACAATTGTTTTCCTGTGGGAATGATACCGGTGAAAGATCCTTTGCTGGGAGCACCGTAAAACGAAAATTTAGAATGTTGCTACCCAGTAGCAACTGATTCCAAATGACAGAGCACGTTTCCAAGTTTAAAATTACAGCCTTTTATTTTCTAAATAATGCGGCTAAATTTTCCTAAAATACATAATACTTTAGATATAGTTTAACAATTCAAGTAATATTTTACGTTTTATTCTGGATAATGTTCTTAGATGTTCCGATGCCTCTCCGCTTTTAAATTACTTTTATTCCAACAAAATGTCTTCTCAAAAGCCGGTAACAAAGAAGGCCGACAAAAAAGATTTTATATAAAAAAAAAGAAAGGAGATCTATTACACAAAAAAGTGCTGCCAATCGTTTTACAACACAATACAAGGCAAAGATGCTGCCAAGTTTGGCCACACATATTTCATTTTACCCTGATCAATAAAACCTACGCACCAAAATCGTCGTACTTGCATACCCACGCATCCAACAATAATCAGTATTTTGGATTAAAAAACCAATGTTCATACGATATTCCACTCCACCAAAATCGTCCTTCTGTACACACTCTCCCTAGTATTTATTCTTCCATCAACCACCAAACGCTAATACACGATCTACTAAATGCCTACCATACTCCAAATATTCCATCACATTTTCTCAGTAAAGATATAGAACCTATTTCATCCCCAACACAAAACACCACTCCTTATCCTCATCCCAAACAGTAACATTCAGACTCAATAATTAACATCGTAACATTATCCTTCAACAGCATCGTCTGCCATCAACCACCAAACGCTAATATTCCATCATACTCCATCTGCAAAAAACCTTTCATATGCCATCACACTCTCTCTATATCTATACAACTTAATTCATTTCATATCCAACACAAAACCTCATGCGAAAGCTCCGTCTCCCCTTCTTCAAAAATAATATGATTTTCTTTCTACCACAGCAAATATCATTGCCACGACATTCCATTCCTATCCAACACCAAATCTCCCCATGCAAAAGATCCGCCTCCCATTCTTCAAAAATAAAATGATTTTCTACCACGGCAAATATCACTGCCACGACATTCCATTCCTATCCAACACCAAATCTCCCCATGCGAAAGATCCGCCTCCCATTCTTCAAAAATAAAATGATTTTCTACCACGGCAAATATCACTGCCACGACATTCCATTCCTATCCAACACCAAATCTCCCCATGCGAAAGATCCGCCTCCCATACTTCAATAATAATATGATTTTCTACCACGACAAATTTCATTGCCACGACATTCCATTCCTATTCAACACCAAATCTCCCCCATCTTCAATAGCTATCATCAACCACCATGAATAGATCACGCCCCTTTCTAAAGGTGATAGCACACGGCCGATGCGATTGCGATAGCGATCTAGTCCTGTTTCTGAATAATAAGTATTTTTACAAAAATAAAAGTTCATAAAGAATTGTCTTTTCAAAGTGGCCTAGGAATAACCGGGCGAATTGCTGATTTCAAACATTTTGCCCTGAGGTCGTTTTAACATCAAACAATTGTTTTCTTTATTTTTAATTGCAAATATAACTCGAAATTATCAAAAAGGACATTTTACCAGTATTTTGTGTTAAAAAAAATATTCATACATATTTCACATTTTATACTAATCAATAAAACTTACGCACTAAAATCGTAGTACAGTGAACTCTCTCATAACCGGACACCGACAAATTTGTCCTCTTATGAGAGGTGTCCGCTTGTGAGGAAAAAAACCTAAATTGACAAACTCGAGAAAACAAACAACAGACAAGCTGTTCAATTTTATTTCAGAAACTAATTAATTTTTATATACATACATTTAAAAAAAAACACACACACAAACAAGAACAAAGGCTTGAAAATTTATTTTCACATTGTTTGCACATAATCGTGCACATTTTGTACCGTCAAACGGAAAATCGAAAAGTTTGACCAGTTTAAAATACTTATATCAAAATAAATGACACCAAAATAGGGGCTTGTACTTTAGTATTCCAATCACAAACGGTTACGCCACGGCTGCCACAGCCTAATCTGTTCATGGCTTTGTTCTGGGCCTCACTCGAATGCCTTCCCATGAAAATCGTGTCGGCCGAGACGGGCAGATTTTTAGGTTAGTTGAGAAAAGGAGGGTAGAATACACCGAATTCCCTTAAATGTTCTAATCTTAAAATCGACCTGTCTCGCTTGACAAGACTCCACAAAATAGGAGAAAAAGGAACCAAACAGCAGAGCGGAGTAAGTAAAACTTAAAAAAGTGCTCCAGTTGTGTTTGGTTTGTCCGTTTAAGAGAGAGCTAAACCCTTTTGCGGTTCTGAAATTGGGTGTCCGCGTCCGGTTATAAGAGAGTCCGCTTATGAGAGAATTATTAATATGCAACATTATGTATTTATTTCCGTTCTTTGAAATCTGTCCGTTTATAGAGGTGTCCGGTTATGAGGAGTGTCCGTAAGGAGAGAGTACACTGTACTTGCATAGGTACGTCCTTCTGTACACACTCTCCCTAGTACTTATTCCTTCATTAACCTCCAAACGCTAATACACGATCTACTAAACACTATAGGTATGTTTATTTGTATCAAATTAAGCTTCCTTGAACATTTAAAAACTCCCGCTCGAATAGTCTACTGTCCTTCAAAAATAATATGATTTTCTACCACGGCAAATATCACTGCCACGACATTCCATTCCTATCCAACACCAAATCTCCCTATCTTCAATAGCTATCATCAACCACCATGAATAGATCACGCCCCTTTCTAAAGGTGGTAGCACACGGCCGATGTGTTTGCGATAGCGACCTACTCTTGTTTCAGAATAATAAATAATTTTATAAAAATAAAATAAAAATAAAAATGTCTTTTCAAAATGGCCTAAGAATGACCGGGCGAATAGCTGATTGCAAACATTTTGCCCTTAGGTCTTTTTAAAATCAAAAAAGGATATTGCTCCCAAAATGTCCATCAGACTAAACATTTATTTCTTTATTTAAAATTGAAAATATAAGCCGAAATTATCAAAAAGAACATTTTACCAATACATATTTTGTATTATAAAAAATGTTCATACATATTTCACATACGCACCAAAATCGTCGTACTTGCATACCCACCCACCCAACAATAAGCAGTATTTTGCATTAAAAAACAAATGTTCGTAGGACATTCCCCCCCCCCCCCCCCCCCCAAAATCGTTCCTCTGTACACATTCTCCCTAGTACTTATTCCTCCATCAACCACCAAACGCTAATACACGATCTACTAAACACATACCATAATCCAAATGTTCCATTACATTTTCTCAGTATAGATATAGAACCTATTTCATCCCCAACACAAAACACCACTCCTTATCACCATCCAAAACAGTAACATTCAGACTCCATAACGTCGTAACATTCTTCTTCAACAGCATCGTCTACCATCACCCAACAAACGCTACTATTCCATCACACTCCATCTACAAAACACCTTTCATATGCCATCACACTCTCTCTATATCTATACAACCTATTTAATTTCATATCCAACACAAAACCCCATACGAAAGATCCGCCTCCCATTCCTAAAAAATAATTTGATTTTCTTCCACGGCAGTCATCACTGCCACACGACATACCATTCCTACCAACACCATATCTCCCCATGCGAAAGATTCGCCTCCCATTCTTCAAAAATAATATGATTTTCTACCACGGCAAATATCACTGCCACGACATTCCATTCCTACCAACACCATATCTCCCCATGGGAAAGATCCGCCTCCCATACTTCAATAATAATATGATTTTCTACCACGACAAATTTCATTGCCACGACATTCCATTCCTATTCAACACCAAATCTCCCCATCTTCAATAGCTATCATCAACCACCATGAATAGATCACGCCCCTTTCTAAAGGTGATAGAACACGGCCGATATAACTCGAAATTATCAAAAAGGACATTTTACCAGTATTTTGTGTTAAAAAAAAATATTCATACATATTTCACATTTTACACTAATCAATAAAACTTACGCACTAAAATCGTAGTACAGTGAACTCTCTCATAACCGGACACCGACGCTACCAACAAATTTGTCCGCTTACGAGAGGTGTCCGCGACGGCTGCCACAACCTAATCTGTTCATGGCTTTGTTCTGGGCCTCACTCACATGCCTTCCCATGAAAGTCGTGTCCGGCGAGACGGGCACATTTTTAGGTTAGTTGAGAAAAGGAGGGTAGAATACACCGAATTCCCTTAAATGTTCTATTCTTAAAATCGACCTGTCTCGATCGACAAGACTCCACAAAAGAGGAGAAAAAGGAACCAAACAGCAGAACAGAGTAAGTAAAACTTAAAAAAGTGCTCCAGTTGTGTTTGGTTTGTCCGTTTAAGAGAGAGCTAAACCCTTTTGCGGTTCTGAAATTGGGTGTCCGCGTCCGGTTATAAGAGAGTCCGCTTATGAGAGAATTATTAATATGCAACATTATGTATTTAAATCTGTCCGGTTATGAGGAGTGTCCGTAAGGAGAGAGTACACTGTACTTGCATAGGTACGTCCTTCTGTACACACTCTCCCTAGTACTTATTCCTCCATTAACCTCCAAACGCTAATACACGATCTACTAAACACTATAGGTATGTTTATTTGTATCAAATTAAGCTTCCTTGAACATTTAAAAACTCCCGCTCGAATAGTCTACTGTCCTTCAAAAATAATATGATTTTCTACCACGGCAAATATCACTGCCACGACATTCCGTTCCTATTCAACACCAAATCTCCCCATCTTCAATAGCTATCATCAACCACCATGAATAGATCACGCCCCTTTCTAAAGGTGGTAGCACACCGCCGATGCGATTGCGATAGCGATCTACTCTTGTTTCAGACTAATAAATAATTTTATAAAAATTAAATTAAAAAAAAAATTTCTTTTCAAAATGGATCTAGAATGACCGAGCGAATTACTGATTTCAAACATTTTGCCCTGAGGTTCTTAACATCAAAAAAGGATATTGTTTCCAAAATGTCCTTTAAATTCAAATTTTTTTCTCTATTTATAATTGAAAATATAACTCGAAATTATCAAAAAGGACATTTTACCAATATTTTGTGTCAACAAAAATGTTCATACATATTTCACATTTTACACTGATCAATAAAACTTACGCACCGAAATCGTAGTACTTGCATAGGTACGTCCTTCTGTACACACTCTCCCTAGTACTAATTCCTCCATCAACCTCCAAACGCTAATACACTATCTACTAAACACATACCATATTCCATCATATTTTCTCAGTATAGATATAGAACCTATTTCATCCCCAACACAAAACACCACTCCTTATCACCATCCAAAACAGTAACATTCAGACTCCATAATTAACGTCGTAATATTCCCCTTCAACAGCATCGCCTACCATCAACCACCAAACGCTAATATTCCATCACACTGCATCTGCAAAACACCTTTCATATGCCATCACACTCTCTCTGTATATAACAATCTATTTCATTTCATATCCAACACAAAACCCCATGCGAAAGGTCCGTCTCCCCTTCTTCAAAAATAATATGATTTTCTTCTACCACAGCAAATATCATTGCCACGACATTCCATTCCTATCCAACACGAAATCTCCCCATGCGAAAGATGCGCCTCCCATTCTTAAAAAATAGTATGATTTTCTACCACGGCAAATATCACTGCCACGACATTCCATTCGTATCCAACACAAAATCTCCCCATCTGCAATAGCTATCATCAACCACCATGAATAGATCACGCCCCTTTCTTAAGCTGGTAGCATACGGCCGATGTGTTTGCGATAGCGACCTACTCTTGTTTCAGAATAATAAATAATTTTATAAAAATAAAATTAAAATAAAAATGTCTTTTCAAAATGGCCTAAGAATGACCGGGCGAATAGCTGATTGCAAACATTTTGCCCTTAGGTCTTTTTAAAATCAAAAAAGGATATTGCTCCCAAAATGTCCCTCAGACTAAACATTTATTTCTTTATTTAAAATTGAAAATATAAGCCGAAATTATCAAAAAGAACATTTTACCAATACATAGGTATTTTGTATTATAAAAAAATGTTCATACATATTTCACATTTTACCCTCATCAATAAAACCTACGCACCAAAATCGTCGTACTTGCATACCCACCCATCCAACAATAAGCAGTATTTTGCATTAAAAAACAAATGTTCGTAGGACATTCCCCCCACCAAAATCGTTCTTCTGGACACATTCTCCCTAGTACTTATTCTTCCATCAACCTCCAAACGCTAATACACGATCTACTAAACACATACCATAATCCAAATGTTCCATTACATTTTCTCAGTATAGATATAGAACCTATTTCATCCCCAACACAAAACACCACTCCTTATCACCATCCAAAACAGTAACAATCAGACTCCATAATTAACGTCGTAACATTCTTCTTCAACAGCATTGAGCATTGTCTACCATCACCCAACAAACGCTAATATTCCATCACACAAAATACCTTTCATATTCCATCACACTCTCTCTGTATATAACAACCTATTTCATTTCATATCCAACACAAAACCCATGCGAAAGGTCCACCTCCCCTTCTTCAAAAAAAATATGATTTTCTTTCTACCACAGCAAATATCATTGCCACGACATTCCATTCCTATCCAACACCAAATCTCCCAATGCGAAAGATGCGCCTCCCATTCTTAAAAAAATAATATGATTTTCTACCACGGCTAATATCACTGCCACGACATTCCATTCCTATCCAACACCAAATCTCCCCATCTTCAATAGCTATCATCAACCACCATGAATAGATCACGCCCCTTTCTAAAGGTGGTAGCACACGGCCGATGCGTTTGCGATAGCGACCTATTCTTGTTTCAGAATAATAAATAATTTTATAAAAATAAAATTAAAATAAAAATGTCTTTTCAAAATGGCCTAAGAATGACCGGGCGAATAGCTGATTTCAAAAATTTTGCCCTTCGGTCCTTTTAACATCAAAAAAGGATATTGCTCCCAAAATGTCCCTCAGACTAAACATTTATTTCTTTATTTAGAATTGAAAATATAAGCCGAAATTATCAAAAAGAACATTTTACCAATACATATTTTGTATTATAAAAAAATGTTCATACATATTTCACATTTTACCCTCATCAATAAAACCTACGCACCAAAATCGTCGTACTTGCATACCCACCCATCCAACAATAAGCAGTATTTTGCATTAAAAAACAAATGTTCGTAGGACATTCCCCCCACCAAAATCGTTCTTCTGGACACATTCTCCCTAGTACTTATTCCTCCATCAACCACCAAACGCTAATACACGATCTACTAAACACATACCATAATCCAAATGTTCCATTACATTTTCTCAGTATAGATATAGAACCTATTTCATCCCCAACACAAAACACCACTCCTTATCACCATCCAAAACAGTAACAATCAGACTCCATAATTAACGTCGTAACATTCTTCTTCAACAGCATTGAGCATTGTCTACCATCACCCAACAAACGCTAATATTCCATCACACAAAATACCTTTCATATTCCATCACACTCTCTCTGTATATAACAACCTATTTCATTTCATATCCAACACAAAACCCATGCGAAAGGTCCACCTCCCCTTCTTCAAAAAAAATATGATTTTCTTTCTACCACAGCAAATATCATTGCCACGACATTCCATTCCTATCCAACACCAAATCTCCCCATGCAAAAGATCCGCCTCCCATTCTTCAAAAATAAAATGATTTTCTACCACGGCAAATATCACTGCCACGACATTCCATTCCTATCCAACACCAAATCTCCCCATGCGAAAGATCCGCCTCCCATTCTTCAAAAATAAAATGATTTTCTACCACGGCAAATATCACTGCCACGACATTCCATTCCTATCCAACACCAAATCTCCCCATGCGAAAGATCCGCCTCCCATACTTCAATAATAATATGATTTTCTACCACGACAAATTTCATTGCCACGACATTCCATTCCTATTCAACACCAAATCTCCCCCATCTTCAATAGCTATCATCAACCACCATGAATAGATCACGCCCCTTTCTAAAGGTGATAGCACACGGCCGATGCGATTGCGATAGCGATCTAGTCCTGTTTCTGAATAATAAGTATTTTTACAAAAATAAAAGTTCATAAAGAATTGTCTTTTCAAAGTGGCCTAGGAATAACCGGGCGAATTGCTGATTTCAAACATTTTGCCCTGAGGTCGTTTTAACATCAAACAATTGTTTTCTTTATTTTTAATTGCAAATATAACTCGAAATTATCAAAAAGGACATTTTACCAGTATTTTGTGTTAAAAAAAATATTCATACATATTTCACATTTTATACTAATCAATAAAACTTACGCACTAAAATCGTAGTACAGTGAACTCTCTCATAACCGGACACCGACAAATTTGTCCTCTTATGAGAGGTGTCCGCTTGTGAGGAAAAAAACCTAAATTGACAAACTCGAGAAAACAAACAACAGACAAGCTGTTCAATTTTATTTCAGAAACTAATTAATTTTTATATACATACATTTAAAAAAAAACACACACACAAACAAGAACAAAGGCTTGAAAATTTATTTTCACATTGTTTGCACATAATCGTGCACATTTTGTACCGTCAAACGGAAAATCGAAAAGTTTGACCAGTTTAAAATACTTATATCAAAATAAATGACACCAAAATAGGGGCTTGTACTTTAGTATTCCAATCACAAACGGTTACGCCACGGCTGCCACAGCCTAATCTGTTCATGGCTTTGTTCTGGGCCTCACTCGAATGCCTTCCCATGAAAATCGTGTCGGCCGAGACGGGCAGATTTTTAGGTTAGTTGAGAAAAGGAGGGTAGAATACACCGAATTCCCTTAAATGTTCTAATCTTAAAATCGACCTGTCTCGCTTGACAAGACTCCACAAAATAGGAGAAAAAGGAACCAAACAGCAGAGCGGAGTAAGTAAAACTTAAAAAAGTGCTCCAGTTGTGTTTGGTTTGTCCGTTTAAGAGAGAGCTAAACCCTTTTGCGGTTCTGAAATTGGGTGTCCGCGTCCGGTTATAAGAGAGTCCGCTTATGAGAGAATTATTAATATGCAACATTATGTATTTATTTCCGTTCTTTGAAATCTGTCCGTTTATAGAGGTGTCCGGTTATGAGGAGTGTCCGTAAGGAGAGAGTACACTGTACTTGCATAGGTACGTCCTTCTGTACACACTCTCCCTAGTACTTATTCCTTCATTAACCTCCAAACGCTAATACACGATCTACTAAACACTATAGGTATGTTTATTTGTATCAAATTAAGCTTCCTTGAACATTTAAAAACTCCCGCTCGAATAGTCTACTGTCCTTCAAAAATAATATGATTTTCTACCACGGCAAATATCACTGCCACGACATTCCATTCCTATCCAACACCAAATCTCCCTATCTTCAATAGCTATCATCAACCACCATGAATAGATCACGCCCCTTTCTAAAGGTGGTAGCACACGGCCGATGTGTTTGCGATAGCGACCTACTCTTGTTTCAGAATAATAAATAATTTTATAAAAATAAAATAAAAATAAAAATGTCTTTTCAAAATGGCCTAAGAATGACCGGGCGAATAGCTGATTGCAAACATTTTGCCCTTAGGTCTTTTTAAAATCAAAAAAGGATATTGCTCCCAAAATGTCCATCAGACTAAACATTTATTTCTTTATTTAAAATTGAAAATATAAGCCGAAATTATCAAAAAGAACATTTTACCAATACATATTTTGTATTATAAAAAATGTTCATACATATTTCACATACGCACCAAAATCGTCGTACTTGCATACCCACCCACCCAACAATAAGCAGTATTTTGCATTAAAAAACAAATGTTCGTAGGACATTCCCCCCCCCCCCCCCCCCCCCAAAATCGTTCCTCTGTACACATTCTCCCTAGTACTTATTCCTCCATCAACCACCAAACGCTAATACACGATCTACTAAACACATACCATAATCCAAATGTTCCATTACATTTTCTCAGTATAGATATAGAACCTATTTCATCCCCAACACAAAACACCACTCCTTATCACCATCCAAAACAGTAACATTCAGACTCCATAACGTCGTAACATTCTTCTTCAACAGCATCGTCTACCATCACCCAACAAACGCTACTATTCCATCACACTCCATCTACAAAACACCTTTCATATGCCATCACACTCTCTCTATATCTATACAACCTATTTAATTTCATATCCAACACAAAACCCCATACGAAAGATCCGCCTCCCATTCCTAAAAAATAATTTGATTTTCTTCCACGGCAGTCATCACTGCCACACGACATACCATTCCTACCAACACCATATCTCCCCATGCGAAAGATTCGCCTCCCATTCTTCAAAAATAATATGATTTTCTACCACGGCAAATATCACTGCCACGACATTCCATTCCTACCAACACCATATCTCCCCATGGGAAAGATCCGCCTCCCATACTTCAATAATAATATGATTTTCTACCACGACAAATTTCATTGCCACGACATTCCATTCCTATTCAACACCAAATCTCCCCATCTTCAATAGCTATCATCAACCACCATGAATAGATCACGCCCCTTTCTAAAGGTGATAGAACACGGCCGATATAACTCGAAATTATCAAAAAGGACATTTTACCAGTATTTTGTGTTAAAAAAAAATATTCATACATATTTCACATTTTACACTAATCAATAAAACTTACGCACTAAAATCGTAGTACAGTGAACTCTCTCATAACCGGACACCGACGCTACCAACAAATTTGTCCGCTTACGAGAGGTGTCCGCGACGGCTGCCACAACCTAATCTGTTCATGGCTTTGTTCTGGGCCTCACTCACATGCCTTCCCATGAAAGTCGTGTCCGGCGAGACGGGCACATTTTTAGGTTAGTTGAGAAAAGGAGGGTAGAATACACCGAATTCCCTTAAATGTTCTATTCTTAAAATCGACCTGTCTCGATCGACAAGACTCCACAAAAGAGGAGAAAAAGGAACCAAACAGCAGAACAGAGTAAGTAAAACTTAAAAAAGTGCTCCAGTTGTGTTTGGTTTGTCCGTTTAAGAGAGAGCTAAACCCTTTTGCGGTTCTGAAATTGGGTGTCCGCGTCCGGTTATAAGAGAGTCCGCTTATGAGAGAATTATTAATATGCAACATTATGTATTTAAATCTGTCCGGTTATGAGGAGTGTCCGTAAGGAGAGAGTACACTGTACTTGCATAGGTACGTCCTTCTGTACACACTCTCCCTAGTACTTATTCCTCCATTAACCTCCAAACGCTAATACACGATCTACTAAACACTATAGGTATGTTTATTTGTATCAAATTAAGCTTCCTTGAACATTTAAAAACTCCCGCTCGAATAGTCTACTGTCCTTCAAAAATAATATGATTTTCTACCACGGCAAATATCACTGCCACGACATTCCGTTCCTATTCAACACCAAATCTCCCCATCTTCAATAGCTATCATCAACCACCATGAATAGATCACGCCCCTTTCTAAAGGTGGTAGCACACCGCCGATGCGATTGCGATAGCGATCTACTCTTGTTTCAGACTAATAAATAATTTTATAAAAATTAAATTAAAAAAAAAAATTTCTTTTCAAAATGGATCTAGAATGACCGAGCGAATTACTGATTTCAAACATTTTGCCCTGAGGTTCTTAACATCAAAAAAGGATATTGTTTCCAAAATGTCCTTTAAATTCAAATTTTTTTCTCTATTTATAATTGAAAATATAACTCGAAATTATCAAAAAGGACATTTTACCAATATTTTGTGTCAACAAAAATGTTCATACATATTTCACATTTTACACTGATCAATAAAACTTACGCACCGAAATCGTAGTACTTGCATAGGTACGTCCTTCTGTACACACTCTCCCTAGTACTAATTCCTCCATCAACCTCCAAACGCTAATACACTATCTACTAAACACATACCATATTCCATCATATTTTCTCAGTATAGATATAGAACCTATTTCATCCCCAACACAAAACACCACTCCTTATCACCATCCAAAACAGTAACATTCAGACTCCATAATTAACGTCGTAATATTCCCCTTCAACAGCATCGCCTACCATCAACCACCAAACGCTAATATTCCATCACACTGCATCTGCAAAACACCTTTCATATGCCATCACACTCTCTCTGTATATAACAATCTATTTCATTTCATATCCAACACAAAACCCCATGCGAAAGGTCCGTCTCCCCTTCTTCAAAAATAATACGATTTTCTTCTACCACAGCAAATATCATTGCCACGACATTCCATTCCTATCCAACACGAAATCTCCCCATGCGAAAGATGCGCCTCCCATTCTTAAAAAATAGTATGATTTTCTACCACGGCAAATATCACTGCCACGACATTCCATTCGTATCCAACACAAAATCTCCCCATCTGCAATAGCTATCATCAACCACCATGAATAGATCACGCCCCTTTCTTAAGCTGGTAGCATACGGCCGATGTGTTTGCGATAGCGACCTACTCTTGTTTCAGAATAATAAATAATTTTATAAAAATAAAATTAAAATAAAAATGTCTTTTCAAAATGGCCTAAGAATGACCGGGCGAATAGCTGATTGCAAACATTTTGCCCTTAGGTCTTTTTAAAATCAAAAAAGGATATTGCTCCCAAAATGTCCCTCAGACTAAACATTTATTTCTTTATTTAAAATTGAAAATATAAGCCGAAATTATCAAAAAGAACATTTTACCAATACATAGGTATTTTGTATTATAAAAAAATGTTCATACATATTTCACATTTTACCCTCATCAATAAAACCTACGCACCAAAATCGTCGTACTTGCATACCCACCCATCCAACAATAAGCAGTATTTTGCATTAAAAAACAAATGTTCGTAGGACATTCCCCCCACCAAAATCGTTCTTCTGGACACATTCTCCCTAGTACTTATTCTTCCATCAACCTCCAAACGCTAATACACGATCTACTAAACACATACCATAATCCAAATGTTCCATTACATTTTCTCAGTATAGATATAGAACCTATTTCATCCCCAACACAAAACACCACTCCTTATCACCATCCAAAACAGTAACAATCAGACTCCATAATTAACGTCGTAACATTCTTCTTCAACAGCATTGAGCATTGTCTACCATCACCCAACAAACGCTAATATTCCATCACACAAAATACCTTTCATATTCCATCACACTCTCTCTGTATATAACAACCTATTTCATTTCATATCCAACACAAAACCCATGCGAAAGGTCCACCTCCCCTTCTTCAAAAAAAATATGATTTTCTTTCTACCACAGCAAATATCATTGCCACGACATTCCATTCCTATCCAACACCAAATCTCCCAATGCGAAAGATGCGCCTCCCATTCTTAAAAAAATAATATGATTTTCTACCACGGCTAATATCACTGCCACGACATTCCATTCCTATCCAACACCAAATCTCCCCATCTTCAATAGCTATCATCAACCACCATGAATAGATCACGCCCCTTTCTAAAGGTGGTAGCACACGGCCGATGCGTTTGCGATAGCGACCTATTCTTGTTTCAGAATAATAAATAATTTTATAAAAATAAAATTAAAATAAAAATGTCTTTTCAAAATGGCCTAAGAATGACCGGGCGAATAGCTGATTTCAAAAATTTTGCCCTTCGGTCCTTTTAACATCAAAAAAGGATATTGCTCCCAAAATGTCCCTCAGACTAAACATTTATTTCTTTATTTAGAATTGAAAATATAAGCCGAAATTATCAAAAAGAACATTTTACCAATACATATTTTGTATTATAAAAAATGTTCATACATATTTCACATTTTACCCTCATCAATAAAACCTACGCACCAAAATCGTCGTACTTGCATACCCACCCACCCATCAATAAGCAGTATTTTGCATTAAAAAACAAATGTTCGTTGGACATTCCACCCCACCAAAATCGTTCTTCTGTACACATTCTCCCTAGTACTTATTCCTCCATCAACCACCAAACGCTAATACACGATCTACTAAACACATACCATAGAATTGCTCCAAATATTCCATTACATTTTCTCAGTATAGATATAGAACCTATTTCATCCCCAAAACACCACTCCTTATCACCATCCAAAACAGTAACATTCAGACTCCATAATTAACGTCGTAACATTCTTCTTCAACAGCATCGTCTACCTCACCCAACAAACGCTAATATTCCATCACACTCCATCTACAAAACACCTTTCATATGCCATCACACTCTCTCTATATCTATACAACCTATTTAATTTCATATCCAACACAAAACCCCATGCGAAAGATCCGCCTCCCATTCTTCAAAAATAATATGATTTTCTACCACGGCAAATATCACTGCCACGACATTCCATTCCTACCAACACCATATCTCCCCATGCGAAAGATTCGCCTCCCATTCTTCAAAAATAATATGATTTTCTACCACAGCAAATATCACTGTCACGACATTCCATTCATACCAACACCATATCTCTCCATGCGAAAGATCCGCCTCCCATACTTCAATAATAATTTGATTTTCTACCACGACAAATTTCATTGCCACGACATTCCATTCCTATTCAACACCAAATCTCCCCATCCTCAATAGCTATCATCAACCACCATGAATAGATCACGCCCCTTTCTAAAGGTGATAGCACACGGCCGATGCGATTGCGATAGCGATCTACTCCTGTTTCTGAATAATAAGTATTTTTACAAAAATAAAAGTTCATAAAGAATTGTCTTTTCAAAGTGGCCTTGGAATAACCGGGCGAATTGCTGATTTTAAAAATTTTGCCCTGAGGTCGTTTTAACATCAAAAAATTGTTTTCTTTATTTTTAATTGAAAATATAACTCGAAATTATCAAAAAGGACATTTTACCAATATTTTGTATTATAAAAAATGTTCATACATATTTCACTTTACCCTGATCAATAAAACCTACGCACCAAAATCGTCGTACTTGCATACCCACGCATCCAACAATAATCAGTATTTTGGATTAAAAAACCAATGTTCATACGATATTCCACTCCACCAAAATCGTCCTTCTGTACACACTCTCCCTAGTATTTATTCTTCCATCAACCACCAAACGCTAATACACGATCTACTAAATGCCTACCATACTCCAAATATTCCATCACATTTTCTCAGTAAAGATATAGAACCTATTTCATCCCCAACACAAAACACCACTCCTTATCCTCATCCCAAACAGTAACATTCAGACTCAATAATTAACATCGTAACATTATCCTTCAACAGCATCGTCTGCTATCAACCACCAAACGCTAATATTCCATCATACTCCATCTGCAAAAAACCTTTCATATTCCATCACACTCTCTCTATATCTATACAACTTAATTCATTTCATATCCAACACAAAACCTCATGCGAAAGCTCCGTCTCCCCTTCTTCAAAAATAATATGATTTTCTTTCTACCACAGCAAATATCATTGCCACGACATTCCATTCCTATCCAACACCAAATCTCCCCATGCAAAAGATCCGCCTCTTATTCTTCAAAAATAAAATGATTTTCTACCACGGCAAATATCACTGCCACGACATTCCATTCCTATCCAACACCAAATCTCCCCATGCGAAAGATCCGCCTCCCATTCTTCAAAAATAAAATGATTTTCTACCACGGCAAATATCACTGCCACGACATTCCATTCCTATCCAACACCAAATCTCCCCATGCGAAAGATCCGCTTCCCATTCTTCAAAAATAATATGATTTTCTACCACGGCAAATATCATTGCCACGACATTCCATTCCTACCAACACCATATCTCCCCATGCGAAAGATTCGCCTCTCAGTCTTCAAAAATAATATGATTTTCTACCACGGCAAATATCACTGCCACGACATTCCATTCCTACCAACACCATATCTCCCCATGCGAAAGATCCGCATCCCATTCTTCAATAATAATAATGATTTTCTACCACGACAAATTTCATTGCCACGACATTCCATTCCTATTCAACACCAAATCTCCCCATGCGAAAGATCCGCCTCCCATACTTCAATAATAATATGATTTTCTACCACAACAAATTTCATTGCCACGACATTCCATTCCTATTCAACACCAAATCTCCCCATCTTCAATAGCTATCATCAACCACCATGAAGAGATCACGCCCCTTTCTAAAGGTGATAGCACACGGCCGATGCGATTGCGATAGCGATCTACTCTTGTTTCAGAATAATAAATATTTTACAAAAATAAAAGTTCATAAAAAATTGTCTTTTCAAAGTGGCCTAGGAATGACCGGGCGAATTGCTGATTTCAAACATTTTGCCCTGAGGTCGTTTTAACATAAAAAATTGTTTTCTTTATTTTTAATTGCAAATATAACTCGAAATTATCAAAAAGGACATTTTACCAGTATTTTGTGTTAAAAAAAAATATTCATACATATTTCACATTTTACACTAATCAATAAAACTTACGCACCAAAATCGTAGTACAGTGAACTCTCTCATAACCGGACACCGACAAATTTGTCCGCTTATGAGAGGTGTCCGCTTGTGAGGAAAAAAACCTAAATTGACAAACTCGAGAAAACAAACAACAGACAAGCTGTTCAATTTTATTTCAGAAACTAATTAATTTTTATATACATACATTTAAAAAAAAAAACACACAAACAAGAACAAAGGCTTGAAAATTTATTTTCACATTGTTTGCACATAATCGTGCACATTTTGTACCGTCAAACGGAAAATCGAAAAGTTTGACCAGTTTAAAATACTTCTTTCAAAATAAATGACACCAAAATAGGGGCTTGTACTTTAGTATTCCAATCACAAACGGTTACGCCACGGCTGCCACAGCCTAATCTGTTCATGGCTTTGTTCTGGGCCTCACTCGAATGCCTTCCCATGAAAATCGTGTCGGGCGAGACGGGCAGATTTTTAGGTTAGTTGAGAAAAGGAGGGTAGAATACACCGAATTCCCTTAAATGTTCTAATCTTAAAATCGACCTGTCTCGCTTGACAAGACTCCACAAAAGAGGAGAAAAAGGAACCAAACAGCAGAACAGAGTAAGTAAAACTTAAAAAAAGTGCTCCAGTTGTGTTTGGTTTGTCCGTTTAAGAGAGAGCTAAACCCTTTTGCGGTTCTGAAATTGGGTGTCCGCGTCCGGTTATAAGAGAGTCCGCTTATGAGAGAATTATTAATATGCAACATTATGTATTTATTTCCGTTCTTT
Organism: Cheilosia soror; assembly: GCA_949372485.1. NCBI lineage: Eukaryota > Metazoa > Arthropoda > Insecta > Diptera > Syrphidae > Cheilosia > Cheilosia soror. The sequence goes on along the minus strand of OX443561.1, from coordinate 63,173,075 downwards.
GAAATCTGTCCGGTTATAAGAGGTGTCCGGTTATGAGGAGTGTCCGTAAGGAGAGAGTACACTGTACTTGCATAGGTACGTCCTTCTGTACACACTCTCCCTAGTACTTATTCCTCCATTAACCTCCAAACGCTAATACACGATCTACTAAACACTATAGGTATGTTTATTTGTATCAAATTAAGCTTACTTGAACATTTAAAAACTCCCGCTCGAATAGTCTACTGTCCTTCAAAAATAATATGATTTTATACCACGGCAAATATCACTGCCACGACATTCCGTTCCTATTCAACACCAAATCTCCCCATCTTCAATAGCTATCATCAACCACCATGAATAGCTCACGCCCCTTTCTAAAGGTGCTAGCACACCGCCGATGCGATTGCGATTGCGATTGCGATAGCGATCTATTCTTGTTTCAGACTAATAAATAATGTTATAAAAATTAAATTTAAAAAAAAATTTTTTTTTAAAATGGATCTAGAATGACCGGGCGAATTGCTGATTTCAAACATTTTGCCTTGAGGTCCTTAACATCAAAAAAGGATATTGTTTCCAAAATGTCCTTTAAATTAAAATTTTTTTCTTTATTTATAGATGAAAATATAACTCGAAAATATCAAAAAGGACATTTTACCAATATTTTGTGTTAAAAAAAATTTTCATACATATTTCACATTTTACACTGATCAATAAAACCTACGCACGAAAATCGTAGTACTTGCATAGGTACGTCCTTCTGTACACAATCTCCCTAGCACTAATTCCTCCATCAACCTCCAAACGCTAATACACTATCTACTAAACACATACCATATTCCATCATATTTTCTCAGTATAGATATAGAACCTATTTCATCCCCAACATAAAACACCACTCCTTCTCACCATCCAAAACAGTAACATTCAGACTCCATAATTAACGTCGTAACATTCCCCTTCAACAGCATCGCCTACCATCAACCACCAAACGCTAATGTTGTAAAGTGTACAACTTGATGCATACCAAGCACTTTACAACCTCTTTACTACTTCTTACTTTGTATGCAGATGTTTAACCCTACGATCAATGTTGCAACTTTGTAACAACATATTGATTGTCCCAAATAAACATCCTCCCAAACTGCTATTTCAGCTTGCCACTTCCAGCTTGAATGCCCAACACTTGCGACCTAAATAAACAATGCTTATTTATGGTCTTTCTTTATTTCCCTTGTGCAACTAAGTGCACAAGTCAATTAACTCGTTGTGCTGATGTCGCACTTCACTTTCCATACGAACGATCGCTTTATGTATCGATCGTATACGCGACAAAGTAACATGAGCCACTTGACTTATCCGGGAATTCCCTTCCGGATTTCCCAATTCTTTTTGCCTTTCTTCTTCGTTCGTCGAACCTCGAATTGAATGATTCAATCGAGGCTATTTATATTGGTCACTAGGCAATGACGCGACACTCTTGTTTACGCCTCTGCATCGACTCGGTCATATTCTATATCAATTCCTATTCCATATCGTCAAATTCAATAGCTTGCATCCTATATCGTTTCTTATTTCCTAATTCTACATCTAAATCCTAAAATTAAATAGTTTATAAAGTTTAAACTACATCTAAATCCTAAAATTAAATAGTTTATAAAGTTTAAAATAAATGTTAATAGAATTAAGATAATTTTAATAAAAACCTATACAAAATCAAGTGTCAGTGTTCGTTGTTACTTTTTGGACATACCAAATAATCACGAGGACAAGGTGAAACCCAACTGAGATTAGTGCTTCTCAGTAAAAACAAAAATAGCACAACAAAAATTGGTGTCAGATGTGGGGTCTGCCTGAAAAGTGTAAAAAAGTCCAAACAAGTGAACAATTCAGTGAACCAATAAAACTATCAAAAGACTAAAAGTGAACAAACTAAACAAAAGGAAAAAGTTAAAGTGAATAGAACTATATAGTGAAAACCACCAGCTGGCCCATCAGTCGTCATCAGAAAAAGTACCAAAGATCGATCTGCAACTTTAATCTGCAACTTCAATCCTCATCTTTAATCTGCAATCCAAGCATCGTCGGAGTATTAATAAGTAACTATTATTTAATTATTATATATATTGTTATTACCTTTTCTTGTACTAAGAATAATCTTTGTTTGTATTGCGAAAACTATTAAATTAAATTAGATACTTAGTTATAGTTAGATCTTAAGATTTTTTTTTACATACATTTATCACATGCTCCTAAGCTAGTCCCCATCCTTCCTATATGTCCTCTGACGATAGTTTAGTGTCCATACCTGATTCTGAAGATTCCAGCACAGTGCATAATTCCTCTTCTTCAGAACCCAATACCGAACAAGAATCGTTTCTCGAAATGGCCCCAAAGCTCGATCGTTTTTCGCCTTCAAACTCATTCCCGAGTTTGATGGTAATAGGGCTCATTTACATAAATTTATGAATGCTTGTGATTTGCTAGCCTTAGAAACCTCTACCTCTGAAATGCCCCTTTTAATGACCATTATAAAAACTAAATTAAGCGGTCCGGCGTATAACATCGTCAAGTATACAGAATTTGAAAAATGGACCGACTTAAAGAATAAATTGTTACAACAATTTCTAGAAACAAAGTCATTGTCTCAGCTTCAATTGGATTTAATCCAAATAACACAAAAACCGTCTGAGTCTGTACGAAATTATGCTAACAGAGTTGAGCAAACCCTGGCGAATTTAAATGACGCCTGTATAGCCAGTGAGGGCACCAAAAATTCCGAGTGCATACAAAGTTTGAATGCGAAAACTGCTTTAAAAAGCTTTGAAAGGGGTATAAACTCAAAATTCAGCTTGATTATTAAAGCCTCTAGATTCGAAACTTTATCAGAAGCTGTAGAAGCAGCAGTAGAAGAGGAGAAAAGCTCCTCCTCCTTCCCCCCTCACTATCCAAATCACAGCAAACCTGTACCTACTAAGATTTCGTGTGCTTATTGCAAAAAGCCGGGTCACTCAATAAACCAATGCTACATGAAGCAAAATAAAGACAATTTACCCGTGATAAAAAGTGAAGTGAGAACAGTCACTGTAACGTGTAACTACTGTAAAAACCCGGGACATCATATCCAAGAGTGTAGGAAAAGGGAATATAACAATAGACGCCGTCAAGAAAATTCTCAATCTCAAAATTCTCAACCTCAGAATCGGAATCCTCCTCCTCCGAATCATAATCATCATTCGGAAAACCACTCGGAGGCCGGAACCAGTGGCAGGATCCGGACCAACAATTAAATTCTCCTCGCCACATCTTCCATATCAATCTCAATAGCAAAGTTAGTCGTGTAGACTCTATTGAGATTTCTTCATCAACTCTTCTAAATCCTAATCCTTCCAAATTCCTCATCGATGGTGGTAGTGAAATCTGTTTAATCAAAATCGACAAACTAAAGCCAGAAGTAGCAATCGACTCTTCCTTAATTCATTCTTTGTCTGGAATTACTGAATCCGTTATATTAACCCAGGGTGTCGTTTACTTGAATGTAAACTTACCCTTAAACATCACTATCACGTATCCATTTCATGTAGTAGACAGAAACTTTCCCATTGTTACTGATGGAATTATTGGTAATAATTTCCTCGATGACCATCAAGCTCAAATCAATTATGGCACTAAAATTCTAACTCTTTTCTTTAGAAAACATATCATCGAATATGATCTAATCCCTACCAACTTCGTTAAGATTCCTGCTAGAACAGAAATCTTACTTCCAGTACTAAAGGAAGCTAAAGCTGATAGAATATGCTTAGCTCAACAATTTCCCAATGGATTATATATTGGCAATAGTATTACCCCTGCCAATAGTACTATCTCCTACATATCCGTGGTCAACTCATCTGAATCCCCTATCGAATTTAACACAGACGAATTAATCTTTGAAGATGCCTCTAATTACAATATATTTCAAATCCAAAAATATCCTTCTTCTTACGATAGAATTCAAGCTATCAAAGAATTAGTCATAACTGACCACATGACTAAAAATGAACGAGACTCTATTCTAAATCTTTGTCTTCCGTATAGTGATTTATTCTACCTAAAGGGTAATAAATTAACTCATACTACGTCCGTTCAACATTCTATCCATACCCCCGATACTACCCCAACTTATATTAATCCTTACAGATTACCTGAAGCTCAGCGCCAAGAGGTAAATAAACAAATTCATGAGATGATGGACGATAATATTATCCAACCATCGAATAGTCCATGGAATTTTCCTCTTATCGTAGTCCCTAAGAAACCTGATAGGAATGGTAACAAGAAATGGAGAATCTTAGTCGATTTCCGTAAGCTCAACGACAAAACTGTCGGTGATGCTTACCCTCTTCCCAATATAACTGATATCTTAGATCAGTTAGGGAGTTCTAAATTCTTTTCCACTCTAGATCTCGCTAGTGGATTCCACCAAATCGAAGTTAAGCCTGAAGATAGAGAGAAGACAGCCTTCTCCTCGCCGTTTGGTCATTATACGAGTTCATTAGAATGCCTTATGGATTAAAAGGTGCCCCCGCTACCTTCCAAAGGTTAATGAATAACGTTTTGACTGGTCTTCAAGGTATAAAAACCTTCGTATACATGGATGACATCGTGGTCTATGGAAAAACACTAGAAGAACACAATTCCAAATTAGCCGAAATCTTTGATCGTTTGAGAATGCACAATCTCAAACTGCAGCCCGAGAAATGTCAGTTCCTGAGATCAGAACTTACTTATTTGGGACATGTAATAAACGAATCTGGTATTAAACCAGATCCTCAAAAAATCCAGTGTGTCAAAGACTTCGCTCAACCAAAAAACGCCAAAGACATAAAAAGTTTTCTGGGTCTTGCTGGATACTATCGCCGTTTCATCAAAGATTTCGCCAACATTTCTAAACCCCTTACCAATCTTCTTCGCAAGGACGTCCCTTTTGACTGGACTCCTCTTTGTACTAATTCTTTTCATGGATTAAAAGAAAAACTTATTAATCCACCCCTTCTTCAATATCCTGATTTTACTAAAAACTTTATCCTTACAACAGATGCTAGTGATGTTGCTATTGGTAGTGTGCTTTCTCAGGGTGAGCCAGGAAATGACTTACCTATCGCATATGCCTCTCGCACGCTGAATAAGAGTGAGAAGAACTATTCCACTACAGATAAAGAATTGCTTGCCATTGTATGGTCAGTCCGGCATTTCCGTCCCTATCTCTATGGAAGAAAATTCCTCCTTATCACAGACCACAAGCCACTCATCTATATCCATAATTGCAAAGACATTAGTTCAAGACTAATGCGATATCGCCTGCAACTCGAAGAGTTTGATTATGAAATCATTCACAAAAAAGGCGAACAAAATACGAACGCCGATTGCCTTAGCAGAATTGCTAAAATGACTCTTCGATCATCTTCTAATTCGTCTACTAATTCGTCTACTACATCGTCTACAAATTCGTCTCCTACATCGTCTACTAATTCGTCTACTACATCGTCTACAAATTCGTCTCCTACATCGTCTACTAATTCGTCTACTATATCTTGTTCAAAATCGGCTTCTAGCTCGTGTTCGAAATCGTCTCCTAAATCGTGTTCCAATTCTTGTACTAACTCATCTACTAAATCTTGTACCAAATTGTCTTCTAAATCGTGCGCTAGTCCATCTCCTAAATCGTGTTCTAATTCTTGTTCTAATTCATGTACTAACTCGCCTACTAATTCGTTTACTAATTCTTCCAATCCGTCTACTAGTTCGTCTACCAACTCTTGTTCCAATCCGTCTACCAGTTCGTTTCTTACTAATTCGTCTCCTACCTCGTCGCCAAATCCGTTTACTACCTCGTCTCCGGATCCATGTACTTCTTCTTCAATCACTAATCCATTAGCTATTCCTTCCTTAAGTCGCGAGCCAACTCCGGAAGAAATCCAAATTATACTTAAGGAATTCCACTTAAATCCTATTGGAGGACATTGTGGAGTCAACCGAACTTTCAAACGTATAAAATTATATCACAAATGGAAAAATATGTTCCAAGATATAAAAACGTATATCAAAAACTGCGAACTCTGTCAGAAAAACAAAGTCACAAAGTACACCATGGAACCTATGGTAATCACTTCTACTGCCAAACATTCCTTTGAAAAGATATCTATTGATATCGTTGGCCCATATCCTACCACTTCTAACCAAAACAAATACCTTCTAACCTTCATCGATGATTTAACTAAATACACCGATGCTATTCCATTACCAAATCAGGAAGCTAATACTATCGCCGAAGCATTCGTCAAAGAAATAATCTTTCGCTTCGGTACCCCTAAATACGTTTTATCCGACCAAGGTCAAAACTTCCTTAGTGACATATTTAAAAACGTTTGTAAACTTTTAAAGACCACTAAACTTCAAACAACAGCTTACCGACCTCAGTCAAATGGGTCCTGTGAACGAAGTCACCGAAACTTCGTGGAGTATCTCCGCTGTTTTATAAACAAGTCTCAAGATGATTGGGACTCTTGGATTAAATACGCCGTATTTGTCCACAACACTACCCCTAATACTTCTACTGCTTTTACTCCCTTTGAGTTAGTTTTTGGAAGACAAGTTGAACTTCCTACTAACTTAACTAAAAATCCTGAAATATGTTATAATTATGATTTATATGCGAATGAGCTGAAATCACGATTACAACACGCTCATCATATTGCCAGAGAAAACTTAGTCAAAAGTAAAGAATCTTCCAAGATTCAAAATCCTGTAACTTTCACAGAAGGAGACTATGTTTTACTTAAAAATGAAAGTTGTCCTAAGAACAAAAATAAAAAGTTACTTCCTATATGGAATGGCCCATATGAAATTTTATCTTCCTCTGGAGTTAATTCCATAATACAATACAAAAATCGAGCTATAAAAGTTCACAACAATAGACTCAAATTGTTTTCTTCTTAATAAAAAGAAATTATTCCTATATCTTTCTAGAAATAGACGGAATTTTCGTAAAACTCCTCATCCTATGCACCTTCGTATATTTTACCTCTCCAATGGCTTTATATAACCAACCCGTAACCTCATACGAAATCATCGATCTACAAAACAAAACTGGACTCTACTACGAAAACATTTGGTAACCTCAAGCTCTTTTCAAATCATTGGAATCTAGTAATTTATTCTAGTCTAAGTGAATTTGATACCCAATACAAAGCTATATTACTATATCACCAAAAGATATTATCCCTTTGTGAACAATTCCTCTCAACTCAAGAATCCCTAAACCAATGTATCACCCTTCCCATTCAATCCTCCATGCCTGGACAGACTTAATGAACAGGATCTCATTATAAACAAACATCTTGGTACCACTGTAAAACCCCGTCTACTAAAACGAGGTCTTCTAAATGTTGTCGGGACTATTTCTAAGCAATTGTTTGGAACCCTTGATGACAACGATGCCAAAATGTTCTCTGAACACATACAAAATTTAGATCAACAACAAAGTCATGCTTTTAATCTTTACGAAAAACAAATATCCGTTTCAAAAAATATCATACACTAACTAAATCTTACAAATGATCAGTTACTTGCCCTAGAAGAAAAACTAGAAAAAACTAACCTAAATATAGAAAAAATCCAACTTAATCAGAACAACCATGACTACTTAACCGAATCATTTTTCAACTAACGGAACTCTTTACTATGTTTAACTCCTTATCTGAATACTACTATTCAGCAAAAAGCCACCTTTTGGAAGCCATTTATTCCGCTGCCCATGGAAAACTACATCCTTATCTTATAGATCCATCTAAATTAACCGAAGAAATTAGAAAAATTCAATCTTTTCTTCCTGAAGACAATCGTCTCCCATTTCCCCTACAGGAACAATACATTGATAAACTCTTTAACATTTTAGAAACACATATATATTTTTCTAATGGCAAAATACACTTTCTATTGAAAATTCCACTAACCACACCTAAAAGCTATAGTATTTACAAAATGACCAGTATCCCCAATCTTGTTGGAAACAACTCATATTCTGTAATAATTCCTGAAAAGCCCTTACTTGTTATTGATTCTGAAAAACAGTCTTACTTCCTCTACGAAGAACAAAATTTAGAAAAATGCTTCAATACCCACAAAAATAATTACATTTGTGAACAGAATGGACCAATCCTATTTACACATCTCAGTAATGCTTGCGAACTTAATCTACTTTCTACATTACCAAGCACTCCCAATAGTTGTAAAATGCAAATCATGTAAATTTTTCATCCAATATTTCTACAACTAGCCGATTAAAATTCTTGGCTATTCGTCTCCCCAAATCCCGAAAATCTTATAATCAAATGCCGAAAATTTAACTCCCAATTAACTATCAATTCAACTGGAATATTAAAAATCGACTCTACTTGTGTAGCAAACACAAAATATCAGTCCCTTAATTCCAAAACTAATTATGAAACAGATACAAATTTAAACTTTATCTCATCTGCCATTCCAGTATCAGCTCCAAATATTACTCAATTTCATTTCGCCAATCTACCCATCATAGAAACTCAAACATTTACCATTCGCAACCAAATTAATGATCTAAACGCTATAAGTAAGAGTTTAGACGATATAAATTATCAACAAATTTCACAGCCCTTCGTAAATTCCTCAAACAACAAACATATCACTACTATTTATATTCTCTTGGCCATACTCTTCCTTATGATGTCCATCGTTATCGCTTTATTAACGAAACTATATAAACAGAAAGAGATACACAAAGATCTTGTGATTTCTGACTCTCTGCCTCTGCCTCTACCAAAACCACGATCATCACAAATCTTTCTCCTCCATTTCTAACTCCACGTAAATCGTCATCAAATCTATCTCGTTCTCTTCCCTTACCAAAAACTCAAACCATTAATGGTCCGTCTTCTTCTTCTTCTTCAACCGAAACTCGTACCAATCCTAGGTACAAGTTTCGTACTTAAGGGGGGAGGTGTTGTAAAGTGTACAACTTGATGCATACCAAGCACTTTACAACCTCTTTACTACTTCTTACTTTGTATGCAGATGTTTAACCCTACGATCAATGTTGAATGATTCAATCGAGGCTATTTATATTGGTCACTAGGCAATGACGCGACACTCTTGTTTACGCCTCTGCATCGACTCGGTCATATTCTATATCAATTCCTATTCCATATCGTCAAATTCAATAGCGTGCATCCTATATCGTTTCTTATTTCCTAATTCTACATCTAAATCCTAAAATTAAATAGTTTATAAAGTTTAAACTACATCTAGGTAAATCCTAAAATTAAATAGTTTATAAAGTTTAAAATAAATGTTAATAGAATTAAGATAATTTTAATAAAAACCTATACAAAATCAAGTGTAAGTGTTCGTTGTTACTTTTTGGACATACCAAATAATCACGAGGACAAGGTGAAACCCAACTGAGATTAGTGCTTCTCAGTAAAAACAAAAATAGCACAACACTAATATTCCATCACACTGCATCTGCAAAACACCTTTCATATGCCACCACACTCTCTCTGTATATAACAATCTATTTCATTTCATATCCAACACAAAACCCCATGCGAAAGGTCCGTCTCCCCTTCTTCAAAAATAATACGATTTTCTTCTACCACAGCAAATATCATTGCCACGACATTCCATTCCTATCCAACACGAAATCTCCTCATGCGAAAGATGCGCCTCCCATTCTTAAAAAAATAGTATGATTTTCTACCACGGCAAATATCACTGCCACGACATTCCATTCGTATCCAACACAAAATCTCCCCATCTTCAATAGCTATCATCAACCACCATGACTAGATCACGCCCCTTTCTAAAGGTGGTAGCACACGGCCGATGTGTTTGCGATAGCGACCTACTCTTGTTTCAGAATAATAAATAATTTTATAAAAATAAAATTAAAATAAAAATGTCTTTTCAAAATGGCCTAAGAATGACCGGGCGAATAGCTGATTGCAAACATTTTGCCCTTAGGTCTTTTTAAAATCAAAAAAGGATATTGCTCCCAAAATGTCCCTCAGACTAAACATTTATTTCTTTATTTAAAATTAAAAATATAAGCCGAAATTATCAAAAAGAACATTTTACCAATACATATTTTGTATTATAAAAGAATGTTCATACATATTTCACATTTTACCCTCATCAATAAAACCTACGCACCAAAATCGTCGTACTAGCATACCCACCCATCCAACAATAAGCAGTATTTTGCATTAAAAAACAAATGTTCGTAGGACATTCCCCCCACCAAAATCGTTCTTCTGTACACATTCTCCCTAGTACTTATTCCTCCATCAACCACCAAATGCTAATACACGATCTACTAAACACATACCATAATCCAAATGTTCCATTACATTTTCTCAGTATAAGAACCTATTTCATCCCCAACACAAAACACCACTCCTTATCACCATCCAAAACAGTAACATTCAGACTCCATAATTAACGTCGTAACATTCTTCTTCAACAGCATCGTCTACCATCACCCAACAAACGCTAATATTCCATCACACTCCATCTACAAAACACCTTTCATATGCCATCACACTCTCTCTATATCTATACAACCTATTTAATTTCATATCCAACACAAAACCCCATACGAAAGATCCGCCTCCCATTCCTAAAAAATAATTTGATTTTCTTCCACGGCAGTCATCACTGCCACACGACATACCATTCCTACCAACACCATATCTCCCCATGCGAAAGATTCGCCTCCCATTCTTCAAAAATAATATGATTTTCTACCACGGCAAATATCACTGCCACGACATACCATTCCTACCAACACCATATCTCCCCATGCGAAAGATCCGCCTCCCATTCTTCAAAAATAATACGATTTTCTACCACGGCAAATATAACTGCCACGACATTCCATTCCTATCCAACACCAAATCGCCCCATGCGAAAGATCCGCGTCCCATACTTCAAAAATAATATGATTTTCTACCACGGCAAATTTCACTGCCACGACATTCCATTCCTATTCAACACCAAATCTCCCCTTCTTCAATAGCTATCATCAACCACCATGAAGAGATCACGCCCCTTTCTAAAGGTGATAGCACACGGCCGATGCGATTGCGATAGCGATCTACTCTTGTTTCAGAATAATAAATATTTTTACAAAAATAAAAGTTCATAAAAAATTGTCTTTTCAAAGTGGACTTAGAATGACCGAGCGATTTGCTGATTTCAAACATTTTGCCCTGAGGTCGTTTTAACATCAAAAAATTGTTTTCTTTATTTTTAATTGCAAATATAACTCGAAATTATCAAAAAGGACATTTTACCAGTATTTTGTGTTAAAAAAAAATATTCATACATATTTCACATTTTACACTAATCAATAAAACTTTCGCACCAAAATCGTAGTACAGTGAACTCTCTCATAACCGGACACCGACGCTAGGTACCAACAAATTTGTCCGCTTATGAGAGGTGTCCGCTTGTGAAGAAAAAAACCTAAATTGACAAACTCGAGACAAGCTGTTCAATTTTATTTGAGAACCTAATTAATTTTTATATACATACTGTTGAAGATTGAATTTATGTATTCAGAAAATTTATTTATTAATTTTGGTCAAATAATTGATCTAGTACATTCTTCTAAACAAATCTGTTTGTAAATACATTTTGGCAGCATTGTATCAATTATTCTGTCATTGTCATTTTTGCTTAGTCATACAAATGTCAATTATGAAAGCCAACTTTTGGCGGCAATTTCTAACCTCAATATATCGAAGAATTTATAACGAATCGGTGCGTTTTTTAATTATTTCTGTTGAGTAGAAAATTCTCAAGTGTAAGTGTTTCGAAATTATACACATACATTTAAAAAAAAACACACAAACAAGAACAAAGGCTTGAAAATTTATTTTCACATTGTTTAAATGTGGGTACGTTTGCACATAATCGTGCATATTTTGTACCGTCAAACGGGCAACAAAGTTTGACCAGTTTAAAATATATCAAAATAAATGACACCAAAATAGGGGCTTGTACTTTAGTATTCCAATCACAAACGGTTACGCGACGGCTGCCACAGACTAATCTGTTCATGGCTTTCTTCTGGGCCTCACTCACATGCCTTTCCATGAAAGTCGTGTCGGGCGAGACGGGCAGATTTTTAGGTTAGTTGAGAAAAGGAGGGTAGAATACACCGAATTTCCTTAAATGTTCTATTCTTAAAATCGACCTGTCTCGCTCGACAAGACTCCACAAAAGAGGAGAAAAAGGAACCAAACAGCAGAACAGAGTAAGTAAAACTTAAAAAAGTGCTCCAGTTGTGTTTGGTTTGTCCGTTTAAGAGAGAGCTAAACCCTTTTGCGGTTCTGAAATTGGGTGTCCGCGTCCGGTTATAAGAGAGTCCGCTTATGAGAGAATTATTAATATGCAACATTATGTATTTAAATCTGTCCGGTTATAAGAGGTGTCCGGTTATGAGGAGTGTCCGTAAGGAGAGAGTACACTGTACTTGCATAGGTACGTCCTTCTGTACACACTCTCCCTAGTACTTATTCCTCCATTAACCTCCAAACGCTAATACACGATCTACTAAACACTATAGGTATGTTTATTTGTATCAAATTAAGCTTACTTGAACATTTAAAAACTCCCGCTCGAATAGTCTACTGTCCTTCAAAAATAATATGATTTTCTACCACGGCAAATATCACTGCCACGACATTCCGTTCCTATTCAACACCAAATCTCCCCATCTTCAATAGCTATCATCAACCACCATGAATAGATCACGCCTCTTTCTAAAAGTGGTAGCACACCGCCGATGCGATTGCGATAGCGATCTACTCTTGTTTCAGACTAATAAATAATATTATAAAAATAAAATTTAAAAAAAAAAATATCTTTTCAAAATGGATCTAGAATGACCGGGCGAATTGCTGATTTCAAACATTTTGCCCTGAGGTCTTTTTAAAATCAAAAAAGGATATTGCTCCCAAAATGTCCCTCAGACTAAAATTTTTTTTTCTTTATTTAAAATTGAAAATATAAGCCGAAATTATCAAAAAGAACATTTTACCAATACATATTTTGTATTATAAAAAAATGTTCATACATATTTCACATTTTACCCTCATCAATAAAACCTACGCACCAAAATCGTCGTACTTGCATACCCACCCATCCAACAATAAGCAGTATTTTGCATTAAAAAACAAATGTTCGTAGGACATTCCCCCCACCAAAATCGTTCTTCTGTACACATTCTCCCTAGTACTTATTCCTCCATCAACCACCAAACGCTAATACACGATCTACTAAACACATACCATAATCCAAATGTTCCATTACATTTTCTCAGTATAGTTTTAGAACCTATTTCATCCCCAACACAAAACACCACTCCTTATCACCATCCAAAACAGTAACATTCAGACTCCATAATTAACGTCGTAACATTCCCCTTCAACAGCATCGCCTACCATCAACCTCCAAACGCTAATATTCCATCACACTCCATCTGCAAAACACCTTTCATATGCCATCACACTCTCTCTGTATATAACAATCTATTTCATTTCATATCCAACACAAAACCCCATGCGAAAGGTCCGTCTCCCCTTCTTCAAAAATAATATGATTTTCTTTCTACCACAGCAAATATCACTGCCACGACATTCCGTTCCTATTCAACACCAAATCTCCCCATCTTCAATAGCTATCATCATCCACCATGAATAAATAGATCACGCCCTTTTCTAAAGGTGGTAGCACACAGAAGATGCGATTGCGATAGCGATCTACTCTTGTTTCAGACTAATAAATAATATTATAAAAATTAAATTTAAAAAAAAATATAACTTTTCAAAATGGATCTAGAATGACCGGGCGAATTGCTGATTTCAAACATTTTGCCCTGAAGTCCTTAACATCAAAAAAGGATATTGTTCCCAAAATGTCCTTTAAATTAAAATATTTTTCTTTATTTATAATTGAAAATATAACTCGAAATTATCAAAAAGGACATTTTACCAATATTTTGTGTTAAAAAAAATGTTCATACATATTTCACATTTTACACTGATCAATAAAACTTACGCACCAAAATCGTAGTACTTGCATAGGTACGTCCTTCTGTACACACTCTCCCTAGTATTCCTCCATCAACCTCCAAACGCTAATACACTATCTACTAAACACATACCATATTCCATCATATTTTTTCAGTATAGATATAGAACCTATTTCATCCCCAACACAAAACACCACTCCTTATCACCATCCAAAACAGTAACATTCAGACTCCATAATTAACGTCGTAATATTCTCCTTCAACAGCATCGCCTACCATCAACCACCAAACGCTAATATTCCATCACACTGCATCTGCAAAACACCTTTCATATGCCATCACACTCTCTCTGTATATAACAACCTATTTCATTTCATATCCAACACAAAACCCCATGCGAAAGGTCCGTTTCCCCTTCTTCAAAAATAATATGATTTTCTTTCTACCACAGCAAATATCATTGCCACGACATTCCATTCCTATCCAACACCAAATCTCCCCATGCGAAAGATGCGCCTCCCATTCTTAAAAAATAGTATGATTTTCTACCACGGCAAATATCACTGCCACGACATTCCATTCGTATCCAACACGAAATCTCCCCATGCGAAATATCCGCCTCCCATACTTCAAAAATAATATGATTTTCTATCACTGCAAATTTCACTGCCACGACATTCCATTCCAATCCAACACCAAATCTCCCCATCTTCAATAGCTATCATCAACCACAATGAAGTGATCACGCCCCTTTTTAAAGGTGATAGCACACGGCCGATGCGATAGCGATCTACTCTTGTTTCAGAATAATAAATATTTTTACAAAAATAAAAGTTTATAAAAAATGTCTTTTCAAAGTGGACTTAGAATGACCGAGCGATTTGCTGATTTTAAACATTTTGCCCTGAGGTCGTTTTAACATCAAAAAATTGTTTTCTTTATTTATAATTGAAAATATAAGCCGAAATTATCAAAAACAACATTTTACCAATACATATTTTGTATTATAAAAAATGTTCATACATATTTCACATTTTACCCTCATCAATAAAACCTACGCACCAAAATCGTCGTACTTGCATACCCACGCATCCAACAATAATCAGTATTTTGGATTAAAAAACCAATGTTCATACGATATTCCACCCCACCAAAATCGTCCTTCTGTACACACTCTCCCTAGTATTTATTCTTCCATCAACCAGCAAACGCTAATACACGATCTACTAAATGCCTACCATACTCCAAATATTCCATCACATTTTCTCAATAAAGATATAGAACCTATTTCATCCCCAACACAAAACACCACTCCTTATCATCATCCCAAACAGTAACATTCAGACTCCATAATTAACGTCGTAACATTCTTCTTCACAGCATCGTCTACCATCACCCAACAAACGCTAATATTCCATCACACTCCAACTGCAAAACACCTTTCATATTCCATCACACTCTCTCTGTATATAACAACCTATTTCATTTCATATCCAACACAAAACCCATGCGAAAGGTCCACCTCCCCTTCTTCAAAAATAATATGATTTTCTTTCTACCACAGCAAATATCATTGCCACGACATTCCATTCCTATCCAACACCAAATCTCCCAATGCGAAAGATGCGCCTCCCATTCTTAAAAAAAATAATATGATTTTCTACCACGGCAAATATCACTGCCACGACATTCCATTCCTATCCAACACCAAATCTCCCCATCTTCAATAGCTATCATCAACTACCATGAATAGATCACGCCCCTTTCTAAAGGTGGTAGCACACGGCCGATGCGTTTGCGATAGCGACCTACTCTTGTTTCAGAATAATAAATAATTTTATAAAAATAAAATAAAAATAAAAATGTCTTTTCAAAATGGCCTAAAAATGACCGGGCGAATAGCTGATTTCAAAAATTTTGCCCTTAGGTCCTTTTAACATCAAAAAAGGATATTGCTCCCAAAATGTCCCTCAGACTAAACATTTATTTCTTTATTTATAATTGAAAATATAAGCCGAAATTATCAATAAGAACATTTTACCAATATTTTGTATTATAAAAAATGTTCATACATATTTCACATTTTACCTTCATCAATAAAACCTACGCACCAAAATCGTCGTACTTGCATACCCACCCATCCATCAATAAGCAGTATTTTGCATTAAAAAACAAATGTTCGTAGGACATTTCACCCCACCAAAATCGTTCTTCTGTACACATTCTCCCTAGTACTTATTCCTCCATCAACCACCAAACGCTAATACACGATCTACTAAACACATACCATAGAATTGCTCAAAATATTCCATTACATTTTCTCAGTATAGATATAGAACCTATTTCATCCCCAAAACACCACTCCTTATCACCATCCAAAACAGTAACATTCAGACTCCATAATTAACGTCGTAACATTCTTCTTCAACAGCATCGTCTACCATCACCCAACAAACGCTAATATTCCATCACACTCCATCTACAAAACACCTTTCATATGCCATCACACTCTCTCTATATCTATACAACCTATTTAATTTCATATCCAACACAAAACCCCATACGAAAGATCCGCCTCCCATTCCTAAAAAATAATTTGAATTTCTTCCACGGTAGTCATCACTGCCACACGACATACCATTCCTACCAACACCATATTTCCCCATGCGAAAGATTCGCCTCCCATTCCTCAAAAATAATATGATTTTCTACCACGGCAAATATCACTGCCAACTACATTCCATTCCTACCAACACAATATCTCCCCATGCGAAAGATTCGCCTCCCATTCTTTAAAAATAATATGATTTTCTACCACGGCAAATATAGCATTGACACATTGAGTTAAACCTTTTACAAATAAGTTTAACACTTTTGTAGATAGGTTTAAACCATTCACAGATAGGTTTAACCCATTCACAAATAGGTTTAGCCTATTTACAAATAGGTTTAACATATTTACAAATAGGTTTAACCTTTTCACATTTCTAGTTAACCAAATAACATTTCAATTTAACCCTTTTTCAACTAATTTTCAAAATTTTGAGTTTAAGAAGCCATAACTTTTTTATAGCTGCTCAAATGTAACCGAAGTGCTTTAGACTTTTATGCGCTACTTAATTGTCTTTTTAAAATGCCCAACACAATTTTTGTACCTATAATAGTTTAGAAGTTATAGCGTTTTAAGTGGTAACACCTCAAAATTAAAGGTCACCTACTTTGATGGGCTATAACGGGAAATGCGATGAAAATAGACCCCCCCTGCCTTACAATTTTTTGTTCGGCATAACTTCAGGAATCTTCCCTTAAAGGATTATCCTTCTTAACTGGGACACCCTGTATATATAAATATATGAAATACATACATTTGAAAGTTAATACACAAAATTTTTCCTTCTAGATTCTGCAGGGTGTCCCAGTTAAAAAGGATAATCCTTTAAGGGAAGATTCCTGAAGTTATGCCGAACAAAAAATTGTAAGGCAGGGGGGGTCTATTTTCATCGCATTTCCCGTTATAGCCCATCAAAGTAGGTGACCTTTAATTTTGAGGTGTTACCACTTAAAACGCTATAACTTCTAAACTATTATAGGTACAAAAATTGTGTTGGGCATTTTAAAAAGACAATTAAGTAGCGCAAAAAATTCTAAAGCACTTCGGTTACATCTGAGTAGCTATAAAATAGTTATGGCTTCTTAAACTCAAAATTTTGAAAATTAGTTGAAAAAGGGTTAAATTGAAATGTTATTTGGTTAACTAGAAATGTGAAAAGGTTAAACCTATTTGTAAATATGTTAAACCTATTTGTAAATAGGCTAAACCTATTTGTGAATGGGTTAAACCTATCTGTGAATGGTTTAAACCTATCTGCAAAAGTGTTAAACTTATTTGTAAAAGGTTTAACTCAATGTGTCAATGCTATATCACTGCCACGACATTCCATTCGTATCCAACACGAAATCTCCCCATGCGAAAGATCCGCCTCCCATACTTCAAAAATAATATGATTTTCTATCACGGCAAATTTCACTGCCACGACATTCCATTCCTATCCAACACCAAATCTCCCCATCTTCAATAGCTATCATCAACCACCATGAAGAGATCACGCCCCTTTTTAAAGGTGATAGCACACGGCCGATGCGATTGCGATTGCGAAAGCGATCTACTCTTGTTTCAGAATAATAACTATTTTTACAAAAATAAAAGTTCATAAAAAATTTTCTTTTCAAAGTGGCCTTGGAATGACCGGGCGAATTGCTGATTTCAAACATTTTGCCCTGAGGTCGTTTCAACATCAAAAAATTGTTTTCTTTATTTTTAATTGAAAATATAACTCGAAATTATCAAAAAGGACATTTTACCAATATTTTGTATTATAAAAAATGTTCATACATATTTCACTTTACCCTGATCAATAAAACCTACGCACCATAATCGTCGTACTTGCATACCCACGCATCCAACAACAATCAGTATTTTGGATTAAAAAACCAATGTTCATACGATATTCCACCCCACCAAAATCGTCCTTCTGTACGCACTCTCCCTAGTATTTATTCTTCCATCAACCACCAAACGCTAATACACGATCTACTAAATGCCTACCATACTCCAAATATTCCATCACATTTTCTCCATAAAGATATAGAACCTATTTCATCCCCAACACAAAACACCACTCCTTATCCTCATCCCAAACAGTAACATTCAGACTCAATAATTAACATCGTAACATTATCCTTCAACAGCATCGTCTGCCATCAACCACCAAACGCTAATATTCCATCACTAGTTGGTTGTACCCGCTTCGCTGGGTATGCAAAGTAATATTTGATAAACAAATTGACTTGCAACTCTTGATCGTGATAAAGCCACATACAGTTGGAAAATACTCCGGTCTTCAAATGTATGCCAACGTGATCAAATGACTGATCTTGAGCCTTGTTTACTGTTATAGCGTACGCTAGAATTTATCGGAAATGGAATCATTGTGATTGCATGTCGAAATAATTCTTGCTCTTATCAAATTTCGTTCAGGCTCTTCCATAATCAATCGACTTCCATTGCAGTCCTTTTTTAGGGTTCAAGTTTCTCAGCAACATGATGATGACACGTTGCTTAAGCACATGAGGTGGCTTGCTGCATGGAGTTTGCTGATTGAGAAATTCAACAGGGAAATTTGGTGCATCATTTGGATCTTCAGTCTTCACTGACAACAGAATCGGCGCTAAAATAGATTTAGGAGTTATTACCAATTAAATCGATTATCTTCCTATTCATCTCTAATGTCTGCGCATTTGTCAGACTCATTTTGAAAGTTCCTGCATTGACATTTGCAGCAAATCTCTAAAAATTGTCTTAATCAAGTCTCCGGTTGATATAATTTCCGTGGGAATTTCAACAACGTCTTCTTTATACATTTCTGCTACCCGGGCAATAATGAGAAAACCCAAATTTTAAAAGCCTTCAGGATTTTGTCAACAGAGATTCCTTCACGATCAGTTCGTTTTCTCTTTTATATTTAATTATCGCGAAATAAATCTTCCTATTAAAGTACCTGAGCAGCAGTTAGTAGGTCAGTGATGAAGTCGATCGGGTGAAAAATAAAAATGTACCCGCACAAACTTTGACCCCCCATTAAGGTTTGAATCTTGAAATATCCTTCCTTACTGCTTGTACCTATACATTTTAGAGGAAACCTCTGTGCAAAATTTCAGGTTTCTAGGGCAAATGGTTGGTTTTATTTGCCAATTATTGCCTTTTGAAAACACTTGCCGAGCATTAGTATCGTTGAGTTTGAACCATGAAGAAAATTTCAATATCTGAAAAGTAGGCTCCATTTCATTTTTGAATAATGAGAAAATTCAAATTTTGAAAATTTATTCAAATACCCACCGCCTACTTTTATTTAAAATGAGAAAAATAAGAAAAGTATGGAGCGTTACAGAATCAGTAAGGGTAAATATATTATATGATACTCCATCTGCAAAAAACCTTTCATATGCCATCACACTCTCTCTATATCTATACAACTTAATTCATTTCATATCCGACACAAAACCTCATGCGAAAGCTCCGTCTCCCCTTCTTCAAAAATAATATGATTTTCTTTCTACCACCGCAAATATCATTGCCACGACATTCCATTCCTATCCAACACCAAATCTCCCCATGCAAAAGATCCGCCTCCCATTCTTCAAAAATAAAATGATTTTCTACCACGGCAAATATCACTGCCACGACATTCCATTCCTATTCAACACCATATCCGAAAGATCCGTCTCCCCTTCTTCAAAAATAATATGATTTTCTTTCTACCACGACAAATTTCATTGCCACGACATTCCATTCCTATTCAACACCAAATCTCCCCATGCGAAAGATTCGCCTCCCGTACTTCAATAATAATATAATTTTCTACCACGACAAATGTCATTGCCACGACATTCCATTCCTATTCAACACCAAATCTCCCCATCTTCAATAGCTATCATCAACCACCATGAATAGATCACGCCCCTTTCTAAAGGTGATAGCACACGGCCGATGCGATTGCGATAGCGATCTACTCTTGTTTCAGAATAATAAATATTTTACAAAAATAAAAGTTCATAAAAAATTGTCTTTTCAAAGTGGCCTTGGAATGACCGGGCGAATTGCTGATTTCAAACACTTTGCCCTGAGGTCGTTTTAACATCAAAAAATTGTTTTCTTTATTTTTAATTGCAAATATAACTCGAAATTATCAAAAAGGACATTTTACCAGTATTTTGTGTTAAAAAAAAATATTCATATATATTTCACATTTTACACTAATCAATAAAACTTACGCACTAAAATCGTAGTACAGTGAACTCTCTCATAACCGGACACCGACGGTACCAACAAATTTGTCCGCTTACGAGAGGTGTCCGCTTGTGAGGAAAAAAACCTAAATTGACAAACTCGAGAAAACAAACAACAGACAAGCTGTTCAATTTTATTTCAGAAACTAATTAATTTTTATATACATACATTTAAAAAAAAAACACACAAACAAGAACAAAGGCTTGAAAATTTATTTTCACATTGTTTGCACATAATCGTGCACATTTTGTACCGTCAAACGGAAAATCGAAAAGTTTGACCAGTTTAAAATATATCAAAATAAATGACACCAAAATAGGGGCTTGTACTTTAGTATTCCAATCACAAACGGTTACGCGACGGCTGCCACAGCCTAATCTGTTCATGGCTTTGTTCTGGGCCTCACTCGAATGCCTTCCCATGAAAATCGTGTCAGGCGAGACGGGCAGATTTTTAGGTTAGTTGAGAAAAGGAGGGTAGAATACACCGAATTCCCTTAAATGTTCTAATCTTAAAATCGACCTGTCTCGCTTGACAAGACTCCACAAAAGAGGAGAAAAAGGAACCAAACAGCAGAACAGAGTAAGTAAAACTTAAAAAAGTGCTCCAGTTGTGTTTGGTTTGTCCGTTTAAGAGAGAGCTAAACCCTTTTGCGGTTCTGAAATTGGGTGTCCGCGTCCGGTTATAAGAGAGTCCGCTTATGAGAGAATTATTAATATGCAACATTATGTATTTATTTCCGTTCTTTGAAATCTGTCCGTTTATAGAGGTGTCCGGTTATGAGGAGTGTCCGTAAGGAGAGAGTACACTGTACTTGCATAGGTACGTCCTTCTGTACACACTCTTACTTACTTACTTTTGGTGGCGCTTACAGTCCGGGGTGGACCACGGCCTCAACCAACAAGCCCCTCCAGCCAGCTCGGTCCCTCGCTAGCTGCCTCCAGTTACGCACACCAAGTTGGTTGAGGTCGTTCTCCAATTGTGCGCGCCACCTAAGGTGGGGTCTTCCTCTGCTGCGTTGTCCCTCAGGGGTGGATTCGAAGACTCGTCGGGCTGGTGCGTTGTTGTCCATACGCTCCACGTGTCCCAGCCATCTCAGCCGTTGTATTTTCAGCTTTTTGACCAGGTCAACGTCGCTGTATAGCCCGTATAGTTCGTTATTGAATCTTCTTCTCCACACTCCATCGTCACAAACTGGACCGAATATCACTCGAAGAATTTTTCTCTCAAAGCATCCCAGAAGGTTTTCATCCGCTTTTGACAGGGTCCATGCTTCTGCACCATACAGCAGAACCGGGATGATTAAGGTCTTATATAATATCTCCTTGGTTCTATGAGAGAGGGCTTTACTTCTTAGATGCCTTCTTAGCCCGAAGAAACAGCGATTGGCAAGAGTGATTCTTCGCTTGATCTCTGCGCCGATGTCATTTTGCGAAGTGATAGTGGAGCCCAGGTAGACAAAGTCTTTAACTACTTCGAAGTTGTATCTGTCCATCGTGACGTTTTGTCCGAGTCGCCGATGTTGAGAGTCCCTTCTCGTTGACAGCATATACTTCGTTTTGTCCTCATTAACAGCCAGACCCATCTTCGCCGCCTCCGTTTCGATGCTTGCAAATGCGCCACTGACAGCTCGCCGCGTTCTCCCAATGATGTCAATATCATCAGCATAGGCAAGTAGTTGAACGGACTTTTGAAAAATTGTACCTCTGGTGTTGGCTTGTGAGTTTCGTACAATTGCTTCAAGAACGATGTTAAAGAGAGTACATGATAGCGCATCGCCTTGTCTCAAACCTTTTTCGACATCAAATGGATCGGTGGTGTTCTTGCCGACTTTAACGGAGCAGCGAGATTTCTCCATGGTCATCCTGCACAGACGGACGAGCTTTGCGGGGATGCCAAAACTTGACATGGCTTTGTATAATTCGTCCCTATATACGCTATCATAGGCGACTTTAAAGTCGATAAATAGATGGTGTGTATCGATCTGAAATTCCTGGGTTTTTTCCAAGATCTGTCGGAGTGTGAAAATTTGGTCGATGGTTGACTTCCCTGGTCTAAAACCACACTGATATGGGCCGATCAGGTTGTTGGCGAAAGGTTTTAGGCGTTCACACAATACAGCCGACAAGATCTTATACGCGACATTCAGGAGACTTATTCCTCTGTAGTTGGCGCAGTTCAGAGTATCTCCTTTCTTGTGGATGGGGCACACGATGCTGAGGTTCCATTCGTCGGGCATGCTTTCATCCGACCATATTTTACAGATGAGCTGGTGCATGCTCCTTACCAAGCTATCTCCCGCTGCTTTGAAAAGCTCGGCCGGGAGGCCATCCGCTCCAGCAGCTTTGTTGCACTTAAGTTTGGATATCGCTATGCTCACTTCGTGTAGGTCGGGTGGACGGAAATTTTGGCTATCATCGCCCAAACTGAACAGATCATTCTGCCTGACAGCGGGTTGTTGGCTGTCTCCGCCGTTTAACAGTCTGCAGAAGTGTTCTTTCCAAATCCTCAGCACCGACTGTGAATCTACTACTGTATTCCCATGCTCATCTCTGCAGGCTTCTGTTCGGGCCTTGTATCCTTGGGTGGAACGTTTTACCCTTTGGTAGAACTTTCGAACATTGCCTCTGCAGTAGCGTCCCTCAATTGATTCGACCGCTCGCTTCTCGTGCTCTTTCTTTTTCCTTCTGAGAAGTCGGTGTTCCTCCCTTCTTTTTTGCCCGTAGAGCTCACGGGCAGCTCTCTCAGCCGCTCTGGTTCTTGTCTGCAGCATTAATTGATAGGCCTCGTTCTTGGCTGCATGTGCCTGGCGGCATTCCTCATCGAACCAGGGGTTTCGTCGTGGTCGCCTAGTGAAACCCAGCACTTCGGTAGCGGCACTCCTGATGGCACGCTGGCAGTGTTGCCACTGGTCCTCTGTACTTGATGTTGGTGACGCTGAGGATGGGCTTGCTGAGAGGTTTAGTGAGACGCGGTCGGCAAAGGTTTTGGCGGTCTCTTGCGATAGTAGCCTTGCAACGTCAAATCTTCTTACAGTATCCTCTCGCTGTTGTGGAGTATTGGATATCCGCATCCGTACTTTGGCTACTACCAAGTAATGGTCCGAGTCTATGTTGGCCGCTCGAAACGTTCGGACATCCAAGATACTGGAGGCATGTCTGGCGTCGATCGCAACATGATCAATTTGGTTGACGGTTTGTTGATCTGGAGACCGCCAAGTCCCCTTGTGTATGTTGAGGTGTGGGAAACGTGTGCTGGCAATGATGACATTTCGCCCCGCCGCAAAGTCGATTAGCCTGAGTCCGTTTCCGGAGGTGTTGTCGTGCAGGCTGTGCTTTCCGACTGCAGAGCCAAAGATGCCCTCCTTTCCGATTTTGGCGTTAAAGTCGCCAAGGACTATCTTGACGTCGTACTTCGGGCACTTATCATACGTCTTCTCAAGGAGATCGTAGAATGCTTCTTTGGCTGTGTCGTCTTTCTCCTCTGTCGGGGCGTGAGCACAGATCAGCGTGATATTTTTAAATTTGGCCCTGATGCGGATTGTGACTAGGCGATCGCTAACATTGCGAAATCCCAAGACTTCTTGCCTAAGTCTTCTTCTAATCACAAATCCACATCCAAATAATCGCTGACTCTGCTCTCTGCGGCACTCGCCGTAATAGATGTCACAGTTTTTCATCCTTCTTATGCCTTCTCCATCCCATCGCACTTCCTGGATGGCCGTAATGTCGGCTTTGTACCTATCCAGGGTCTCCACAAGTTGTTCGGCTGCACGCGGTCTGTTTAAGGTCCGGACATTCCACGTGCAGATCCGAAGTTCGTTGTCCTTATTTCGTTTGCTGGGGTCGTCAACATTTGGATCATCCATATCCGAGGCTTGTGGTTGTGTCATAACTGCCTGGTTTTTCCGTGGTAGGGAAGTTACCCCGACGCACAACCCCCAACCTGGAGGGCCAGGTCCTTTGCTGAACCCCTTGGACAAAAGGGGCCGGATTTCCCGGAGTCAGTAACCCGCTTCGGGGATATGAGCGCTGCCGTTGGCCCATAAAGGGTTCATCCGCCACCATCTCTATTTCAACACCCTGACTAGTGCTGAAAAGCCCTAATAACCTTAGCTCCAAATAAGTCGAAGTAGCCCATTAAGGTATCTGTCAAGTTGACTGTTGACGCCACCGTTGATTTAATCATTTAAATTCATCCGCCGTACGTCCTCATTCTGAGGTGCTCATGTTAGACTTCTGAGACTCGAGCAGACAGTCAACTCCGACAGAGCATTATAGTGTTGCTATTCTCTTCGTGTTCAACACTCGCGCTTATAAGTTTAGCAAGTCAAGCCCGGGTGGGCGAGACCAGTACCCGGTGGTTACCACGGGGAGGTAAAATAAGCACAATTGATGTGTATGAGAAAGTTAAAACACTGGACATTGCCAAGTTAATGCCAATCAATGCCTGCCCGATTCATACACACCCAACCACCCTGTTGGGTACACACTCTCCCTAGTACTTATTCCTCCATTAACCTCCAAACGCTAATACACGATCTACTAAACACTATAGGTATGTTTATTTGTATCAAATTAAGCTTACTTGAACATTTAAAAACTCCCGCTCGAATAGTCTACTGTCCTTCAAAAATAATATGATTTTCTACCACGGCAAATATCACTGCCACGACATTCCGTTCCTATTCAACACCAAATCTCCCCATCCTCAATAGCTATCATCAACCACCATGAATAGCTCACGCCCCTTTCTAAAGGTGCTAGCACACCGCCGATGCGATTGCGATAGCGATCTATTCATGTTTCAGACTAATAAATAATGTTATAAAAATTAAATTTAAAAAAATTTTTTTTTTTTAAAATGGATCTAGAATGACCAGGCGAATTGCTGATTTCAAACATTTTCCTTGAGGTCCTTAACATCAAAAAAGGATATTGTTTCCAAAATGTCCTTTAAATTAAAATTTTTTTCTTTATTTATAAGTAGATGAAAATATAACTCGAAAATATCAAAAAGGACATTTTACCAATATCTTGTGTTAAAAAAAATTTTCATACATATTTCACATTTTACACTGATCAATAAAACTTACGCACCAAAATCGTAGTACTTGCATAGGTACGTCCTTCTGTACACACTCTCCCTAGCACTAATTCCTCCATCAACCTCCAAACGCTAATACACTATCTACTAAACACATACCATATTCCATTATATTTTCTCAGTATAGATATAGAACCTATTTCATCGCCAACACAAAACACCACTTCTTATCACCATCCAAAACAGTAACATTCAGACTCCATAATTAACGTCGTAACATTCTCCTTCAACAGCATCTCCTACCATCAACCACCAAACGCTAATATTCCATCACACTGCATCTGCAAAACACCTTTCATATGCCATCACACTCTCTCTGTATATAACAATCTATTTCATTTCATATCCAACACAAAACCCCATGCGAAAGGTCCGTCTCCCCTTCTTCAGAAATAATATGATTTTCTTTCTACCACAGCAAATATCATTGCCACGACATTCCATTCCTATCCAACACCAAATCAACCCATGCGAAAGATGCGCCTCCCATTCTTAAAAAATAGTATGATTTTCTACCACGGCAAATATCACTGCCACGACATTCCATTCGTATCCAACACGAAATCTCCCCATGCGAAAGATCCGCCTCCCATACTTAAAAAATAATATGATTTTCTATCACGGCAAATTTCACTTCCACGACATTCCATTCCTATCCAACACCAAATCTCCCCATCTTCAATAGCTATCATCAACCACCATGAAGAGATCACGCCCCTTTTTAAAGGTGATAGCACACGGCCGATGCGATTGCGATTGCGAAAGCGATCTACTCTTGTTTCAGAATAATAACTATTTTTACAAAAATAAAAGTTCATAAAAAATTGTCTTTTCAAAGTGGCCTTAGAATGACCGAGCGATTTACTGATTTCAGACATTTTGCCCTGAGGTCGTTTTAACATCAAAAAATTGTTTTCTTTATTTTTAATTGAAAATATAACTCGAAATTATCAAAAAGGACATTTTACCAATATTTTGTATTATAAAAAATGTTCATACATATTTCACTTTACCCTGATCAATAAAACCTACGCACCAAAATCGCCGTACTTGCATACCCACGCATCCAACAATAATCAGTATTTTGGATTAAAAAACCAATGTTCATACGATATTCCACCCCACCAAAATCGTCCTTCTGTACGCACTCTCTCTAGTATTTATTCTTCCATCAACCACCAAACGCTAATACACGATCTACTAAATGCCTTCCATACTCCAAATATTCCATCACATTTTCTCAGTAAAGATATAGAACCTATTTCATCCCCAACACAAAACACCACTCCTTATCCTCATCCCAAACAGTAACATTCAGACTCAATAATTAACATCGTAACATCATCCTTCAACAGCATCGTCTGCCATCAACAACCAAACGCTAATATTCCATCATACTCCATCTGCAAAAAACCTTTCATATGCCATCACACTCTCTCTATATCTATACAACTTAATTCATTTCATATCCGACACAAAACCTCATGCGAAAGCTCCGTCTCCCCTTCTTCAAAAATAATATGATTTTCTTTCTACCACAGCAAATATCATTGCCACGACATTCCATTCCTATCCAACACCAAATCTCCCCATGCAAAAGATCCGCCTCCCATTCTTCAAAAATAAAATGATTTTCTACCACGGCAAATATCACTGCCACGACATTCCATTCCTATTCAACACCATATCCGAAAGATCCGCCTGCCATTTTCAATAATAATATGATTTTCTACCACGACAAATTTCATTGCCACGACATTCCATTCCTATTCAACACCAAATCTCCCTCATGCGAAAGATCCGCCTCCCATACTTCAATAATAATATGATTTTCTACCACGACATTCCATTCCTATTCAACACCAAATCTCCCCATCTTCAATAGCTATCATCAACCACCATGAAGAGATCACGCCCCTTTCTAAAGGTGATAGCACACGGCCGATGAGATTGTGATAGCGATCTACTCTTGTACTCTTATGTTTCAGAATAATAAATATTTTACAAAAATAAAAGTTCATAAAAAATTGTCTTTTCAAAGTGGCTTTAGAATGACCGAGCGATTTGCTGATTTCAAACATTTTGCCCTGAGGTCGTTTTAACATCAAAAAATTGTTTTCTTTATTTTTAATTGAAAATATAGATAACTCGAAATTATCAAAAAGGACATTTTACCAATATTTTGTTTTATAAAAAATGTTCATACATATTTCACTTTACCCTGATCAAAAAACCCACGCACCAAAATCGTCGTACTTGCATACCCACCCATCCAACAATAGGCAGTATTTTGCATTAAAAAACAAATGTTCGTAGGACATTCCACCCCACCAAAATCGTTCTTCTGTACACATTCTCCCTAGTACTTATTCCTCCATCAACCACCAAACGCTAATATTCCATCACACTCCATCTACAAAACACCTTTCATATGCCATCACACTCTCTCTATATCTATACAACCTATTTAATTTCATATCCAACACAAAACCCCATGCGAAAGATCCACCTCCCATTCCTACAAAATAATTTGATTTTCTTCCACGGTAGTCATCACAGCCACGCGACATACCATTCCTACCAACACCATATCTCCCCATGCGAAAGATTCGCCTCCCATTCTTCAAAAATAATATGATTTTCTACCACGGCAAATATCACTGCCACGACATTCCATTCCTACCAACACCATATCTCCCCATGCGAAAGATTCGCCTCCCATTCTTCAAAAATAATTTGATTGTCTTCCACGGCAGTCATCACTGCCACACGACATACCATTCCTACCAACACCATATCTCCCCATGCGAAAGATTCGCCTCCCATTCTTCAAAAATAATATGATTTTCTACCACGGCAAATATCACTGCCACGACATTCCATTCCTACCTACACCTTATCTCCCCATGCGAAAGATTCGCCTCCCATTCTTCAAAAATAATATGATTTTCTACCACGGCAAATATCACTGCCACGACATTCCATTCCTAACAACACCATATCTCCCCATGCGAAAGATCCGCCTCCCATACTTCAATAATAATATGATTTTCTACCACCACAAATTTCATTGCCACGACATTCCATTCCTATTCAACACCAAATCTCTCCATCTTCAATAGCTATAATCAACCACCATGAATAGATCACGCCCCTTTCTCAAGGTGATAGCACACGGCCGATGCGATTGCGATAGCGATCTACTCTTGTTTCAGAATAATAAATATTTTTAAAAAAATAAAAGTTCATAAAAAATTGTCTTTTCAAAGTGGCCTAGGAATGACCGGGCGAATTGCTGATTTCAAACATTTTGCCCTGAGGTCGTTTAAACACCAAAAAATTGTTTTCTTTATTTTTAATTGCAAATATAACTCGAAATTATCAAAAAGGACATTTTACCAGTATTTTGTGTTAAAAAAAATATTCATACATATTTCACATTTTAAACTAATCAATAAATCTTACGCACCAAAATCGTAGTACAGTGAACTCTCTCATAACCGGACACCGACGCTACCAACAAATTTGTCCGCTTATGAGAGGTGTCCGCTTGTGAGGAAAAAAACCTAAATTGACAAACTCGAGAAAACAAACTGTTCAATTTTATTTCAGAACCTAATTAATTTTTATATACATACATTTAAAAAAAAACACACAAACAAGAACAAAGGCTTGAAAATTTATTTTCACATTGTTTAAATGTGGGTACGTTTGCACATAATCGTGCACATTTTGTACAGTCAAACGGGCAAATAAGTTTGACCATTTTAAAATATATCAAAATAAATGACACCAAAATAGGGGCTTGTACTTTAGTATTCCAATCACAAACGGTTACGCGACGGCTGCCACAGCCTAATCTGTTCATGGCTTTGTTCTGGGCCTCACTCGAATGCCTTCCCATGAAAATCGTGTCGGGCGAGACGGGCAGATTTTTAGGTTAGTTGAGAAAAGGAGGGTAGAATACACCGAATTCCCTTAAATGTTCTAATCTTAAAATCGACCTGTCTCGCTCGACAAGACTCCACAAAAGAGGAGAAAAAGGAACCAAACAGCAGAACAGAGTAAGTAAAACTTAAAAAAGTGCTCCAGTTGTGTTTGGTTTGTCCGTTTAAGAGAGAGCTAAACCCTTTTGCGGTTCTGAAATTGGGTGTCCGCGTCCGGTTATAAGAGAGTCCGCTTATGAGAGAATTATTAATATGCAACATTATGTATTTATTTCCGTTCTTTGAAATCTGTCCGTTTATAGAGGTGTCCGGTTATGAGGAGTGTCCGTAAGGAGAGAGTACACTGTACTTGCATAGGTACGTCCTTCTGTACACACTCTCCCTAGTACTTATTCCTCCATCAACCACCAAACGCTAATACACGATCTACTAAACACATACCATACTCCAAATGTTCCATTACATTTTCTCAGTATAGATATAGAACCTATTTCATCCCCAACACAAAACACCACTCCTTATCACCATCCAAAACAGTAACATTCAGACTCCATAATTAACGTCGTAACATTCTCCTTCAACAGCATCGCCTACCATCAACCACCAAACGCTAATATTCCATCACACTGCATCTGCAAAACACCTTTCATATGCCATCACACTCTCTCTGTATATAACAATCTATTTCATTTCATATCCAACACAAAACCCCATGCAAAAGGTCCGTCTCCCCTTCTACAAAAATAATATGATTTTCTTTCTACCACAGCAAATATCATTGCCACGACATTCCATTTCTATCCAACACCAAATCAACCCATGCGAAAGTTGCGCCTCCCATTCTTAAAAAATAGTATGATTTTCTACCACGGCAAATATCACTTCCACGACATTCCATTCGTATCCAACACGAAATCTCCCCATGCGAAAGATCCGCCTCCCATACTTCAAAAATAATATGATTTTCTATCACGGCAAATTTCACTGCCACGACATTCCATTCCTATCCAACTCCAAATCTCCCCATCTTCAATAGCTATCATCAACCACCATGAAGAGATCACGCCCCTTTTTAAAAGTGATAGCACACGGCCGATGCGATTGCGATTGCGAAAGCGATCTACTCCTGTTTTAGAATAATAAATATTTTTACAAAAATAAAAGTTCATAAAAAATTGTCTTTTCAAAGTGTACTTAGAATGACCGAGCGATTTGCTGATTTCAAACATTTTGCCCTGAGGTCGTTTTAACATCAATAAATTGTTTTCTTTATTTTTAATTGAAAATATAACTCGAAATTATAAAAAAGGACATTTTACCAATATTTTGTATTATAAAAAATGTTCATACATATTACACTTTACCCTGATCAATAAAACCTACGCACCAAAATCGTCGTACTTGCATACCCACCCATCCAACCATAACCAGTATTTTGGATTAAAAAACCAACGTTCATACGATATTCCACCCCACAAAAATCGTCCATCTGTACACACTCTCCCTAGTACTTATTTTTCCATCAACCACCAAACGCTAATACACGATCTACTAAATGCCTACCATACTCCAAATATTCCATCACATTTTCTCAGTAAAGATATAGAACCTATTTCATCCCTAACACAAAACACCACTCCTTATCCTCATCCCAAGCAGTAACATTCAGACTCAATAATTAACATAGTAACATTATCCTTCAACAGCATCGTCTGCCATCAACCACCAAACGCTAATATTCCATCACACTCCATCTGCAAAAAACCTTTCATATGCCATCACACTCTCTTTATATCTATACAACTTAATTCATTTCATATCCAACACAAAACCCCATGCGAAAGATCCGTCTCCCATTCCTAAAAAATAATTTGATTTTCTTCCACGGTAGTCATCACAGCCACACGACTGACGACATACCATTCCTACCAACACCATATCTCCCCATGCGAAAGATTCGCCTCCCATTCTTCAAAAATAATATGATTTTCTACCACGGCAAATATCACTGCCACGACATTCCATTCCTACCAACACCATATCTCCCCATGCGAAAGATCCGCCACCCATATATGATATTCTACCACGACAAATTTCATTGCCACGACATTCCATTCCTATTCAACACCAAATCTCCCCATCTTCAATAGCTATCATCAACCACCATGAATAGATCACGCCCCTTTCTAAAGGAGATAGCACACGGCCGATGCGATTGCGATAGCGATCTACTCTTGTTTCAGAATAATAAATATTTTTACAAAAATAAAAGTTCATAAAAAATTGTCTTTTCAAAGTGGCCTAGGAATGACCGGGCGAATTGCTGATATCAAACATTTTGCCCTGAGGTCGTTTTAACATCAAAAAATTGTTTTCTTTATTTTTAATTGCAAATATAACTCGAAATTATCAAAAAGGACATTTTACCAGTATTTAGTGTTAAAAAAAATATTCATACATATTTCACATTTTACACTAATCAATAAAACTTACGCACTAAAATCGTAGTACAGTGAACTCTCTCATAACCGGACACCGACGGTACCAACAAATTTGTCCGCTTATGAGAGGTGTCCGCTTGTGAGGAAAAAAACCTAAATTGACAAACTCGAGAAAACAAACAACAGACAAGCTGTTCAATTTTATTTCAGAAACTAATTAATTTTTATATACATACATTAAAAAAAAAACACACAAACAAGAACAAAGGCTTGAAAATTTATTTTCACACTGTTTGCACATAATCGTGCACATTTTGTACCGTCAAACGGGCAAAAAAGTTTGACCAGTGTAAAAAATTAATTGAATCTCCAATGATGAACTAGTACTATTTACCCTAATATGTTAAAGTATTTCCTACTCTTCTTTCCATTTATTACTATCTCTTTCTTACATGAATTGTAATTATCTATTATCCACTTTTCTATTTTAGTTGCTTTTGTACTCTAAATGAATTAACATTAAATACCAATAGTTTCATAAAGTCTTGGCCTTTCTCATTTTTTGGAAGTGACCGCATTTTTTCCACATGGTGCCGAAACCCGGGAGAAAGGTGAACAGAGATTAGGAAGCTACAAATATAGTATTTCAATAAAGGTTAAGGTACAGAGCATATAAATCTAACGAGATGGCACTGGAGTTATCAGCACGATCAGCATATAGGGGACAGGTAACAAAAATCGTTAAAAGTGCAAATGATTTTCTTGACAGCGAAGCTTCTCAATTAAATTCGGCGACTGACTTGGACGCGGTTGAGGAAGACATCGTTGCATTCATCCAGCGGTTAACGGCCGCACATGAGAGTTTGAACACGACGGACAAAGAAGTGCAGAATAAAAGTCTTCTTAAGACAGAAGAGCTGGATAGAGAGTTTGAGAAAATCACCGAATATCAGGATGCAGCGATTGGTACGCTTTCCCGCTTAAATTCTCGCCTGCTGAAAATTCGGCGCAAACAGAATCCATCTCTGCCAAGTCAAGATAAATCACCTCTTAATGTGTCATCGGCAGTGAGTTGTTCTCTAAAACTTCCCAAATTACAGCTAAAAAGGTTTGACGGCAATTATCAAGATTGGTTACCGTTTTGGGAGCAATTTCGAACGACAATTCATGAAAACGACAACTTAACATCCTCAGACAAATTTAGTTATTTGGAATCAGTATTAGTAGGAAGCGCGAAAAAAATAATTGCCGGTTTTACTGCTTCAGGTTTGTGCTACGAAGCCGCTATCTCCCTCTTGAAGGAACAGTTTGGCGACACCGAACGTTTAGTCGACAAGAACATGCAGCATTTGATTTCCCTTCGCCCTGTGCAGTCAAGAACAGATGCTGTTGGTCTTCGCAATCTCTATAATTCAATCACATCTTGTTGTCGCACACTAACGGCTTTACAAATACCAACTCATCAGTATTACGTAATGCTAAAGTCCATACTGCTACGCTGCTTACCGCCAGAATTGCGAGTTGATTATTACCGATTAGCAGAAAGAGACGACAATGCTCTGGAAACATCTGAGGCAGATGAGGAAAGCTCTTCAACATCTTTGCAAATTGGCGACAAGCAGGTGAAAGACATAATGCGTTTTCTAAAAAGAGAAGTTGAATCTTTGGAAAGGAGTAGCGTGACCTCTTCTATTCCTTCTACCTCACGCGATAGTCTTTCTTCTTCAACTCGTACAACTGCAGCAAGTTTAGTGGGACTAAGCGAGAAAGGAGTTCACCTACCTCGGAGTAAACGTAAACTCCACGAATGACACCCTAGTGGAGATCCGGCGAAGAATTACCCTAGGAAACCGTTGCTACTTCGGTTTGGCAAAACAACTGGGTTCAAAACTCCTAACTCGAAGGACGAAATGTGTGCTCTACAAAACCCTTATCCTGCCAGTTCTGCTTTATGGCGCCGAGTGCTGGACGATAAGCAAGAAGGGAGAGCTGATACTGGGCTCCTTCGAAAGAAAAATACTTCGGCGGATTTTTGGTCCTGTGTGCGAGGAGGGCGAATGGAGGAGAAGATACAACCGCGAACTTTATGAGCTGTACCAAGATGTGGATGTAGTCCAAAAAGCCAAAACACGTCGACTACATTGGCTCGGCCACATCGAGCGAATGGACAATAATGCTCCAGCCAAGAGGGTCTTCGAATCCCAGCCCCCAGGTTCGAGAAGACAAGGAAGACCGAACCTCCGTTTCAAAGACCAAGCCATCGCGGATGCCAGAGCGCTTGGTCTGGACAATTGGAAGCAGCGTGCCCGGGATCGTAGAGGATGGAAGGCTGCAGTGTCTCAGGCAGAGACTCTTCACGGGTCGGGAGCCCGATAAGTAAGTAAGTAAGTAAGCGAGAAGAGCATTTGTGTATTTTGTGAATCAGACAAGCATATAACCAAAGATTGTGACAGTAAACTGTCAATTACCGAGAAAAGAGACATTTTAAGAAAAAGTGGTCGATGTTTTCGCTGTGCCAACCGAGGGCATTCTTCTAGAAAATGTCGTAGTGCCAAATGGATGTCTTGTGCAAATTGTAAAGGTAAGCACTTGACCTCGTTGTGCGATCCTTCTTATACCGGCCAAAAAGTTTCTTCCACATTGGCAGTCATGCGGGATAATGATAGCGGTCAGAATGCAGCCAATTTTTTCGCTGGTAATTTTATTTCGATGCCAGAACAGCAAATTGATCCTGTTTTACAAAGCGCAACCAATCTATGCGCGTACAATTCATGCTCTGTTAATTCAAACGTCTTTTTGAAGACGGCTCGGGGAATAGCCGTAGTACCGAGTGAAAATAAATCTTTACTTTTACGATTTGTCATCGACGGCGGCAGTCAATACTCATATATTCGAGAGGATTTGGTGCAACAACTCAACCTGTCAGCAGTGGGTGAAGTAAACTTTTCATTAATACCATTTGGGTGTAAAGAACGATCTCCATTTAAGAAATTTAAGAAGGTTAATGTTCACATAAAAAGCCAATTTGATAATAGAAGCGTAAATTTGGAAGCCGTGGTTGTTCCGGAAATTTGCATAGATGTGCTGCACGCCCCTGACGCATCATGCGAATTAATTCAGAATCTACAGTTGGCGGACTCCTGCCATGCAGGCATCAAAGCAAAAGATGGATTAAGTATACTCATTGGTTCTGACCACTACTGGTCTGTGGTCACGGGCAAACAGCGACGTATTTCTCCAGGACTTAGAGCAGTCGACACTATATTTGGTTGGACGCTACAAGGAACGCACTCGGTCGGTAAGGATTTTACATCTAACGAAAATTCATGCTTTCCATCCATCCATAGCACAGCCCTACATCTACCAGCGCTAAACAGCAACGACCTCACGGCATTTTGGTCACTAGAGGCCATAGGAATTCGAGGTGAAGAAGAAGAAAATGAGCAACTGGCTGAGGAACTTATAACCAAATGCATCACCAGAAAGGATCAGCGATATGAGGCCTCACTTCCGTGGAAGAATCATAATGTTGAAATAAAAAGCAACAGAAAAAACGCACTAAAACGATTGGAGTCACTTTTTACGCGGTTGTCAAGATTTCCTGAACAACTTCAACAGTATGATGCTGGTATCCGAGAGCTTCTTGCAGACGGTATTGCTGAACCGATCCCACAACCCAACAATAGTGATTTACGCCGAGTGTTATACTTACCCCATCGACCGGTCTATAAAGCTGATAGTACAACAACAAAAATGCGCATCGTATTCGACGCCTCCTCACGCACCGAAGAAACTCCATCATTGAATGACCTTCTACACGTAGGAGCTAATCTTCTACCAAATGTCTTAAAAATACTGTTGAATTTCCGTCTTGGACGTTTTGGTATCGTGGCCGATGTGGAGAAGGCCTTTCTACAAATTCAACTTAATGAAGATGACCGCGACAGTCACAGATTCCTTTGGTATGCCTCACAACAAACGTCGCGTAACACCATACAAGAAATCGTTGATTATCGAATGACTAGGGTCACTTTCGGCGTAAATTGCAGTCCTTTTCTTTTGACAGCAACTTTGCGTTTGCATTTAAAGAACGAGAAAGACAAGTTCCAGTCCACATGCAAGATTTTATTGGATAGCTTCTACATGGACGATTTCGCAACAAGTGTTGATACGGAAGAAGAGGGTAAACAAATCGGCGAGGAAGCTGTGCTGGTAATGAGAAAAGCAAGTATGAACCTCAGAAAATGGAACTCCAATAGTGACCTTGTTCGTAAGGCTCTTTGCCCAGGTGAGTCTCCTATTAAGCAGAAAGTTTTGGGGTTGTCATGGTTTGTTCGGAGCGATGAAATTGCAGTGCCTTTGGATTCAGTTGATAATTTACTCGCGTCAAATTTAGCAAAGGGAACAAAACGAAGTGTGCTTCAGACGATTGCTAGGATCTATGATCCCCTTGGAATGCTTGGCCCTGTCGTAATTAAACTTAAAATTCTTTTCCAAAGCATTTGGCGGAAAAACCTATCATGGGACGAGATGCTTACCCCAGAACTTATGATGCAGTGGGAAAATTGTACCAGTAGCCTGAAACAGTTGAACGATTTTGCTATTCCACGCTCAGCGCTTCCATATTCTTCTTCTAATCCAATACATATTCACATATTTGCAGATGCCAGCATGAAGGCGTACGGAACAGTGGCTTTCATCAAACAGTTCAATAGTGATGGCGATAGTAATGTTGCTTTTCTATGTGCAAAAAGCAGAGTGGCCCCGCTAAAGATAGACGGTATGAAAGAGCTTTCACTTCCGAAGCTAGAACTGACGGCATCATTGTTGGCAGCGCGGTTGTGCTCGTACTTAAAGCAATCGCTAAAGGCGTGTGTTTACAAATTTTTTCTGTGGACAGATTCTAAGATTTCGCATGGATGGATCCAGGGAGACGCTCATCGTTGGAAACCGTACGTTCAAAGCCGAGTAACGGAAATTCGTCGACTTACATCAATAGAGGACTGGAGACATTGCAGAGGAAAAGAGAATCCGGCAGATCTTCTAACCCGAGGAGTCACCGCCAATGAATTACGAAATTCTTTGCTATGGGCTCATGGGCCTACGTGGCTCAAAAGCGATACAACTTTTGACGATGATGAGAATGATCCTGTTCCTGAAAGCGTAGCACCAGTGGCGTTACTAGCACCGATCGGCGTTCCTGATCAAGCAGCACGAGAACCTGTATTATCCTACACAGAATTCAGTTCTTGGAACCGTTTGTTGCGGCGCACAGCTTTCATTTTGCGTTTTATAAAACTGTGCAGAAGGGAGATGAAAATCGATTTTGCTCAACCTTCCACTACTGAACTAAACGCAGCGGAAGCCTATTGGCTCAGGTACATACAAACAAATGCATTTGCTAACGAAATTTTTCTTTTACAGAAAGGAAATTCTGTACCCAAAACATCTAAGATAGCTCCATTATGTCCTTTTCTCGACAAGGATGGGTTTATGCGATTAGGAGGGCGCCTTCAATCGTTAAAGGGATCTATGGACTCAAAACATCCTATAATACTTCCATCAGATTCATATCTTGTCAAGCTGATTATCGATGACTATCATCAGAAAACCCTACATGGCGGTACCAACGTAGGACGTCCATTGATCAAAGGTAGAATTAAGAGATGCGTAATTTGCCAGAAACTGTTCGGTAAGCCCGTTTCGCAACCATTTGGTCCTCTGCCTATCGAACGAATTACTTTGTCAAAGCCCTTTGACTGTGTCGGCATAGACTTCGCTGGGCCTCTTTATTATTGCGAGAATTCCACAAACCAGATGAACAAAAGCTACTTGATGGTTTTTACTTGTGCTGCCATTCGATCTGTGCATCTAGAAACTGTTACGAATTTGAGCACCGAAAGCTGCATAATGGGACTCAGGCGTTTTATAGCACGACGAGGTGCTCCATCAACAATTTACTCCGACAACGCTAAAAGTTTTCGAAGAGCTGCTCTAGAGCTCGATGACAGAAGTCAAGCGCCAGACGACGAAGCTGTACAACGATTCCTATCCAACAAACGTATACGTTGGAAGTTTATTGTCGAGCGTGCCCCATGGTGGGGAGGTTTCTGGGAGCGGCTAATAAGAACGATTAAAAATGTTTTAAAAGTAGTCATCGGAAGGACGAAACTTACGTTTGAGCAATTACGGACCGTGATTGCAGAAGCGGAGTCCATGGTGAACCTTCGACCCCTTACTTACGTAAGCAGTGATCCATTGGATGCTTCACCGCTCACACCTTCACATTTCATGCATGGACATGGTGGTCCTGTTGATACGCAAAAACCTCCGACTTCATCAAGTGACATACAGCAACTTTGGACGCAGCGACTGAAGCAAATTAAGATGCTTTGGATTCGCTGGCGCACGGAATACTTACAACAACTACGATCATTTCACCACAGCCCAGGCTTTTCTTCAGCCCAACTTAAGCCAAACGATGTCGTCCTTGTATTCGACTCCGCGAAACCACGTATTGCTTGGAGGTTAGCAATTATTGAAAATTCTTTTACTGGACGTGATGGCAAAATTCGAGCTTGTGAGATTCGCTACGCTGATGGTTCGAGAACTCGAAGACCTGTACAATTGCTTTACCCACTGGAGCTCACTACAATTTCCCGGGCCGAGGATGTAAAAAATTAATTGAATCTCCAATGATGAACTAGGACTATTTACCCTAATATGTTAAAGTATTTCCTACTCTTCTTTCCATTTATTACTATCTCTTTCTTACATGAATTGTAATTATCTATTATCCACTTTTCTATTTTAGTTGCTTTTGTACTCTAAATGAATTAACATTAAATACCAATAGTTTCATAAAGTCTTGGCCTTTCTCATTTTTTGGAAGTGACCGCATTTTTTCCACAACCAGTTTAAAATATATCAAAATAAATGACACCAAAATAGTTGCTTGTACTTTAGTATTCCAATCACAAACGGTTACGCGACGGCTGCCACAGCCTAATCTGTTCATGGCTTTGTTCTGGGCCTCACTCACATGCCTTCCCATGAAAGTCGTGTCGGGCGAGACGGGCAGATTTTTAGGTTAGTTGAGAAAAGGAGGGTAGAATACACCGAATTCCCTTAAATGTTCTATTCTTAAAATCGACCTGTCTCACTCGACAAGACTCCACAAAATAGGAGAAAAAGGAACCAGTAAGTAAAACTTAAAAAAGTGCTCCAGTTGTGTTTGGTTTGTCCGTTTAAGAGAGAGCCAAACCCTTTCCGCTTATGAGAGAATTATTAACATGTAACACTATGTATTTATTTCCGTTCCTTGAAATCTGTCCGGTTATAAGAGGTATCCGGTTATGAGGAGTGTTCGTAAGGAGATAGTACACTGTACTTGCATAGGTGCGTCCTTCTGTACACACTCTCCCTAGTACTTATTCTTCCATTAACCTCCAAACGCTAATACACGATCTACTAAATACTATAGGTATGTTTATTTGTATCAAATTAAGCTTAGTTGAACATTTGAAAACTCCCGCTCGAATAGTCTACTGTCCTTCAAAAATAATATGATTTTCTGCCACGGCAAATAACACTGCCACGACATTCCGTAGCATACCGCCGATGCGATTGCGATAGCGATCTACTCTTGTTTCAGACTAATAAATAATTTAATAAAAATTAAATTTAAAAAAAAATTATTTTCAAAATGGATCTAGAATGACCGGGAGAATTGCTGATTTCAAACATTTTGCCCTGAGGTCCTTAACATCAAAAAAGGATATTGTTTCCAAAATGTCCTTTAAATTTAAATTTTTTTCTTTATTTATAATTGAAAATATAACTCGAAATTATAAAAAAGGACATTTTACCAAAATCGTAGTACTTGCATAGGTACGTCCTTCTGTACACACTCTCCCTAGTACTAATTCCTCCATCAACCTCCAAACTCTAATACACTATCTACTAAACACATACCATATTCCATCATATTTTCTCAGTATAGATATAGAACCTATTTCATCCCCAACACAAAATACCACTCCTTCTCACCATCCAAAACAGTAAAATTCAGACCCCATAATTAACGTCGTAACATTATCCTTCAACAGCATCGCCTACCATCAACCACCAAACGCTAATATTCCATCACACTGCATCTGCAAAACACCTTTCATATTTCATCACACTCTCTCTGTATAAAACAATCTATTGCATTTCATATCCAACACAAAACCCCATGCGAAAGGTCCGTCTCCGCTTCTTCAAAAATAATATGATTTTGTTTCTACCACAGCAAATATCATTGCCACGACATTCCATTCCTATCCAACACCAAATCTCCCCATGCGAAAGATGCGCCTCCCATTCTTAAAAAATAGTATGATTTTCTACCACGGCAAATATCACTGCCACGACATTCCATTCGTATCCAACACGAAATCTCCCCATGCGAAAGATCCGCCTCCCATACTTTAAAAATAATATGATTTTCTATCACGGCAAATTTCATCGCCACGACATTCCATTCCTATCCAACACCAAATCTCCCCATCTTCAATAGCTATCATCAACCACCATGAAGAGATCACGCCTCTTTTTAAATGTGATAGCACACGGCCGATGCGATTGCGAAAGCGATCTACTCTTGTTTCAGAATAATAAATATTTTTACAAAAATAAAAGTTCATAAAAAATTGTCTTTTCAAAGTGGCCTTAGAATGACCGAGCGATTTGTTGATTTCAAACATTTTGCCCTGAGGTCGTTTTAACATCAAAAAATTGTTTTCTTTATTTTTAATTGAAAATATAACTCGAAATTATCAAAAAGGACATTTTACCAATATTTTGTATTATAAAAAATGTTCATACATATTTCACTTTACCATGATCAATAAAACCTACGCACCAAAATCGTCGTACTTGCATACCCACCCATCCAACAATAACCAGTATTTTGGATTAAAAAACCAATGTTCATACGATATTCCACCCCACCAAAATCATCCTTCTGTACACACTCTCCCTAGTACCATTGAGTTTATATACATAGAGGAACCACGAGAGCTTAGAACAACCTCAGTAGATGGCACCACGTACACTACATCGAGATCGAAAATGTGTGTGGAACATGGTGGAACCCATTCACAACACCACGAAAGAATGCCAAAGTGCGAAAGCATGCAAAGAGCATGTGCAATGTGCATATGATTGTGTATCCAATATCTCTATGAAATGCAATGCGGTGGCCTTGTGTGTGGCGTGTGAGGGATGTTCTCAAAGTAAAAAAGAGAATTGTATGTTTGGATATGTGTTTACTTGTCGACTTTGGTGGTTCGTCTTCGTCAGAGTATATCCATTAATGAGTAGGGACACTCTCTCTACATATGCATTTCCTACTACAACAAAGCAAAATGCAGAAAAAATCGTACAATAAGTGGAAGCAGGTCGAAAGAATACTTTTTACCTGCATACAACGACTGCTTGAGAAAAAAAGGGTACACAACACATTTTGCCTGTACCACTACATGGGGCTTGCTGCGTACGACAAACGATTGTGGGTTTTTTCATAAAGCATTTTTAAAGGCGAGCTGAAGTGATGTCAGTACATTAGTATTTTCTCTCAACCATTCAGGTTGATCAGGTAACCAGCTTTGCTTTCGTAGAATTGCTAATAAAAAAACAAATTTTGTAGTTTTTCCCATTGGTTATTGATTAAATGGTCTTTGTTATGGACATGAAAAAGAAATGTTTCATTCTCTATCACGAAATTCAACCCTTTTGCCTTGCTACGACTTCGTTAATTACCATATTTTACTATTTTAAGTTTTATTGCCAGCACTTTTTAGGTAATATAATTCACAGCAGATGGTCATACTAATTACTTAGGTTGGTTGTAGAGGGGATTGTTTACATTTTTTTCGCACGTATTTTTAAAGGCGACCTGGAGTTGGATTGTTATCAGTCGTTCATTACCATCAATTGACGAAGTAAAGGGTGTTCAGTGTC
Source organism: Cheilosia soror (assembly GCA_949372485.1). Taxonomy (NCBI): domain Eukaryota; kingdom Metazoa; phylum Arthropoda; class Insecta; order Diptera; family Syrphidae; genus Cheilosia; species Cheilosia soror. Next base: position 63,130,631 of record OX443561.1, on the reverse strand, counting down.
AGTGCGTGTGGCAAACAATTAAAAATAGTGAAAATTAAAAGTTGAAGTGCAAGTTTGCATAGTTTAAGAACTTTAAATAAAATAATGGGAAAACATTATGTTAAATGTTTGGCGTGTGGGCGAGAGCAGAAAGAAAATTTTGGAGTTAAATATTTCAAAATACCGGATAATAGTGAGAGGTAAGCAATATAAGTTATAGATCGGGGAAGAATGAATATAAATCTGTGTTGTATTTCTTAATTTTTTTTTTAGAAAAGCGAACTGCTAACCTGGAACTTCCAGACATTGAAGTGCAGATGGAACCACAAAAACAAAATAAGGACAATTTGGTTTACGCTTTCAAAACTGAACCTGACTATAAAACTGTGGACTTTAGTATTGATAATGCATTCTACTATTTCGCAGGTTATATTTAAAAAAAAATACCGCCTAAATCACAAGTGTGAGTTAAAATTGAGTCCGCAACTTAACGTTTCCTCCCTTTTTACAGATTTTAAAGAATATGAAGATGCGAAATTGACACGGCCCAATCAAGAATTTTTAGACTCGTTAGAGAATCTTGAACAAAAATTTATTTCTTGTTTTCCAAATATGTACTACCTCAATAATTTTGAGGGGAATATTTTTAACTTTTTGAAAAATGAATTTCATTACAACTGTTGCAAAAATCAAAATAAGGAATTTCTTATCAAATTTTACGTCCGAGTACGGGTTTACTTTATTCTAAAACAGTTCAATAAAAATAACAAAAAATGTACCAACAAACAAAAATATTTAAGTGTAGCACACATGTGAATATATATTAGATATAAAACGTTCAATAAGAAATATTACAAATTGATTTTGCTTTTTTTTACGTCACACCCTGTACCACATTTTGAAATAGTTCGACTACTCTTCCATCCCTCTTTTACTAGAGCACTTTTAGTGCCGTCTATTTCTCGTGTATGTGTACTGCAAATTGTAAACTGATAAGAAACACGTGGAGAGTGTCCCTAACTCCCTACTCATTAATGGATATACTCTGGTCTTCGTATCGTATTTGGTTGTCATTGCAATTTCATTACCAATTTCGGTCTTGGCTTGAGAACACGTAGGTAATTTTATTTTAAATTTCAGAGATGCCGGCTGTGTGTGCCTGTGCATACACGAATTGCTACAATGCTTATGGAAGTGGGGGCTTATCTTTTTATACCCTCCACAGGAAGGTATATTCACTTTGCCATCACGTTTGTAACGCCAAGAAGGATTCACCGGAGACCATATAAAGTATATATATTCTGAATCAGGATCACATTCTGAATCGATTTAGCCATGTCCGTCTGTCTGTCTGTCTGTTGAAAGCACGATAGCGTCCAAAGGAATTGACCTAGGTGAATGAAATGTGAGACGACTTCTGTTTTACCGTCGCCAGCTTGGTATTGAAAATGGGCTATGTCGGTCAAGTAGTTCTGGTACCTCCCATACAAAACCACTATTAGACCCACGTCTCTCTCTGTCTGTTAAAATCACGATAGCGCCCGAACGAATCGGCTTAGGTAACTGAAATTTTATGAGAGGTCTTATATTTATGGCCTTAAAGTAGACACATACTAACTCGCATGGCAAACATTTGGCATGACATTTTGCCGATGATAACACTTTTACTTGTTTCAGTTTGCCTAATGATTACAGGCAAGTGCTTTGGGTTAAGCATTCAGGAAATGCAAATTTAAATAATTTAGCAAAATATGGAAAGAAAAATATAAGGTTTTGCGAAAAACTTTTTTTTGTTTCAAATTTGGTTGTGCGTGGGACAAAAAAAAATATCACATCGGATTGTGTACCAATTTCTTCACCTAATATATGTTCTTGTTCTGAAAACTATAGGGATTCAATCTGTGGAGAACTTATGAAAGTATCTTTTTTGGCAGAACAGACATTAAATGAAGAGAAAAAAACAATCTTAAACGAAAACATCCAACTGCGACAATTTGCTCTTTACCCTTAGATGAAAATAATTTCTTATCCTTAAAAGGAAATAGATCACCACCTGGTCCTAGTTTAAGGGTTTACTGTAATAGAAAGCTAGAACACTATTCTTGTGACTCAGAAACAGGGCTTCAGTCTTCACCGAAAAAGAGCGTAGATGTAGCAAAAATCGCCAAGTCATCTCGCATTCCACGATTTCTTTTCAGGTCTCCAAAGAAAATTGTCAAAAGTGATGATGAAAAAATAGAAAACAAAATAAATGAAATGTTCAGCACCAAAACCGATCCTGTGAGAATCCTTATTTTATCTCAATTAGTACATAAAAAAAATTGTCAGTGAAAAAATGAATAAAAAGATTTATATTTAAAATTTTTTTATAAATCTCCGGTAATGTACAATTATTTAATTGAGATTGGATTTTCGTTACCCTCTATTTCAAGAATTCGAAGGTGGCATTCAAATATTAAGTTTTCTCCAGGAATATCTCAAGCCCCGCGCCGGACGTTTAAACGATGTTATAGGTATTTCATACATAATGGCATACCTACATGTAGGTATGTGCCTTTTAAATTAAAAAAGAATTTCGTTAATACACTGCTTGTTTTATTCCATTCCAACATCGACCCATCATTATTGACAAACCCTTTACATATCTAAAATTTCCATAGGAAGTATAAATTTCTTTCCCCAATCGAATTATGTAATCATTTATCTTCGATCGTGTGCTCAAAAAATATTTTTCCAACGATACATATATCCTTATCCAAACTGGTTTTTTTACGCTGCGTCTATTGCTAGCCAGCTCTTCAGCTCATAGTCTCAAACAACCTATACCTATATTTATACATGTAGTTTGACTTTGTGCTCATGTTTATGAGAATACCGCACAGTGTGGTTGTGTTAAGTCACATTCCAAATTATCCACAATCCAGAATCCACATGGTTGGAAAAGTTGAAAATAAGCATATCTTTAAGGGTAAATGAGCATACTTTCAGGGGCAAATAGAGACGCTATCTGGCGAGGAGTTTACCAACTATTTTGATTTCGTCGAGGTGGTTCCTCTATGTATATAAACTCAATGCTAGTACTTATTCTTCCATCAACCACCAAACGCTAATACACGATCTACTAAATGCCTACCATACTCCAAATATTCCATCACATTTTCTCAGTAAAGATATAGAACCTATTTCATCCCCAACACAAAACACCACTCCTTATCCTCATCCCAAACAGTAACATTCAGACTCAATAATTAACATCGTAACATTATCCTTCAACAGCATCGTCTGCCATCAACCACCAAACGCTAATATTCCATCACACTCCATCTGCAAAAAACCTTTCATATGCCATCACACTCTCTCTATATCCATACAACTTAATTCATTTCATATCCAACACAAAACCTCATGCGAAAGCTCCGTCTCCCCTTCTTCAAAAATAATATGATATTCTTTCTACCACAGCAAATATCATTGCCACGACATTCCATTCCTATCCAACACCAAATCTCAGCATGCGAAAGATCCGCCTCCCATTCTTAAAAAATAGATGATTTTCTACCACGGCAAATATCACTGCCACGACATTCCATTCGTATCCAACACGAAATCTCCCCATGCGAAAGATCCGCCTCCCATACTTTAAAAATAATATGATTTTCTATCACGGCAAATTTCATCGCCACGACATTCCATTCCTATCCAACACCAAATCTCCCCATCTTCAATAGCTATCATCAACCACCATGAAGAGATCACGCCCCTTTTTAAAGGTGATAGCATACCGCCGATGCGATTGCGATTGCGAAAGCGATCTACTCTTGTTTCAGAATAATAAATATTTTTACAAAAATAAAAGTTCATAAAAAATAGTATATCACTGCCTATCCAACACCAAATCTCCCCATGCCAAAGATCCGCTTCCCATTCTTCAAAAATAATATGCTTTTCTACCATGGCAAATATCACTGCCACGACATTCCATTCCTATCCAACACCAAATCTCCCCATCTTCAATAGCTATCATCAACCAGCATGAATAGATCACGCCCCTTTCTAAAGGTGGTAGCGCATTGCCAATGCGTTTGCGATAGCGACCTACTCTTGTTTCAGAATAATAAATAATTTTATAAAAATAAAATTAAAAAAAAAAATTTATTTTCAAAATGGCCAAAGAATGACCGGGGGAATAGCAGATTTTAAACATTGTGCCCTTAGGTCCTTTTAATATCAAAAAAGGATATTGCTCCCAAAATGTCCTTTAGACTAAATTTTTTTTTTCTTTATTTATAATTGAAAATATAAGCCGAAATTATCAAAAAGAACATTTTACCAATACATATTTTGTATTATAAAAAATGTTCATACATATTTCACATTTTACCCTCATCAATAAAACCTACGCACCAAAATCGTCGTACTTGCATACCCCCCACCCATCCAACAATAAGCAGTATTTTGCATTAAAAAACAAATGTTCGTAGGACATTCCACCCCACCAAAATCGTTCTTCTGTACACATTCTCCCTAGTACTTATTCCTCCATCAACCACCAAACGCTAATACACGATCTACTAAACACATACCATACTCCAAATATTCCATTACATTTTCTCAGTATAGATATAGAACCTATTTCATCCCCAACACAAAACACCACTCCTTATCCTCATCCCAAACAGTAACATTCAGACTCAATAATTAACATCGTAACATTATCCTTCAACAGCATCGTCTGCCATCAACCAACAAACGCTAATATTCCATCACACTCCATCTGCAAAAAACCTTTCATATGCCATCACACTCTCTCTATATCCATACAACTTAATTCATTTCATATCCAACACAAAACCTCATGGGAAAGCTCCGTCTCCCCTTCTTCAAAAATAATATGATATTCTTTCTACCACAGCAAATATCATTGCCACGACATTCCATTCCTATCCAACACCAAATCTCAGCATGCGAAAGATCCGCCTCCCATTCTTAAAAAATAGATGATTTTCTACCACGGCAAATATCACTGCCACGACATTCCATTCGTATCCAACACGAAATCTCCCCATGCGAAAGATCCGCCTCCCATACTTTAAAAATAATATGATTTTCTATCACGGCAAATTTCATCGCCACGACATTCCATTCCTATCCAACACCAAATCTCCCCATCTTCAATAGCTATCATCAACCACCATGAAGAGATCACGCCCCTTTTTAAAGGTGATAGCATACCGCCGATGCGATTGCGATTGCGAAAGCGATCTACTCTTGTTTCAGAATAATAAATATTTTTACAAAAATAAAAGTTCATAAAAAATAGTATATCACTGCCTATCCAACACCAAATCTCCCCATGCCAAAGATCCGCTTCCCATTCTTCAAAAATAATATGCTTTTCTACCATGGCAAATATCACTGCCACGACATTCCATTCCTATCCAACACCAAATCTCCCCATCTTCAATAGCTATCATCAACCAGCATGAATAGATCACGCCCCTTTCTAAAGGTGGTAGCGCATTGCCAATGCGTTTGCGATAGCGACCTACTCTTGTTTCAGAATAATAAATAATTTTATAAAAATAAAATTAAAAAAAAAAATTTATTTTCAAAATGGCCAAAGAATGACCGGGGGAATAGCAGATTTTAAACATTGTGCCCTTAGGTCCTTTTAATATCAAAAAAGGATATTGCTCCCAAAATGTCCTTTAGACTAAATTTTTTTTTCTTTATTTATAATTGAAAATATAAGCCGAAATTATCAAAAAGAACATTTTACCAATACATATTTTGTATTATAAAAAATGTTCATACATATTTCACATTTTACCCTCATCAATAAAACCTACGCACCAAAATCGTCGTACTTGCATACCCCCCACCCATCCAACAATAAGCAGTATTTTGCATTAAAAAACAAATGTTCGTAGGAAATTCCACCCCACCAAAATCGTTCTTCTGTACACATTCTCCCTAGTACTTATTCCTCCATCAACCACCAAACGCTAATACACGATCTACTAAACACATACCATACTCCAAATATTCCATTACATTTTCTCAGTATAGATATAGAACCTATTTCATCCCCAACACAAAACACCACTCCTTATCACCATCCAAAACAGTAACATTCAGACTCCATAATTAACGTCGTAACATTCTTCTTCAACAGCATCGTCTACCATCACCCAACAAACGCTAATAATTCCATCACACTCCATCTGCAAAACACCTTCCATTTCCATCACACTCTCTCTGTATATAATAACCTATTTCATTTCATATCCAACACAAAACTCATGCGAAAGGTCCGCCTCCCCTTCTTCAAAAATAATATGATTTTCTTTCTACCACAGCAAATATCATTGCCACGACATTCCATTCCTATCCAACACCAAATCTCCCCATGCGAAGGATGCGTCTCCCATTCTTAAAAAAATAATATGATTTTCTACCACGGCAAATATCACTGCCACGACATTCCATTCCTATCCAACACCAAATCTCCCCATCTTCAATAGCTATCATCAACCACCATGAATAGATCACGCCCCTTTCTAAAGGTGGTAGCACACGGCCGATGCGGTTGCGATAGCCACCTACTCTTGTTTCAGAATAATAAACAATTTTATAAAAATAAAATTAAAATAAAAATGTCTTTTCAAAGTGGCCTTGGAATGACCGGGCGAATTGTTGATTTCAAACATTTTGCCCTGAGGTCGTTTTAACATCAAAAAATTGCTTTCTTTATTTTTAATTGCAAATATAACTCGAAATTATCAAAAAGGACATTTTACCAGTATTTTGTGTTAAAAACAAATATTCATACATATTTCACATTTTAAACTAATCAATAAAACTTACGCACCAAAATCGTAGTACAGTGAACTCTCTCATAACTGGACACCGACGGTACCAACAAATCTGTCCGCTTATGAGAGGTGTCCGCTTGTGAGGAAAAAAACCTAAATTGACAAACTCGAGAAAACAAACAACAGACAAGCTGTTCAATTTTATATCAGAACCTAATTAATTTTTATATACATACATTTAAAAAAAAACACACAAACAAGAACAAAGGCTTGAAAATTTATTTTCACAATGTTTAAATGTGGGTACGTTTGCACATAATCGTGCACATTTTGTACCGTCAAACGGGCAAATAAGATTGACCAGTTTAAAATATATCAAAATAAATGACACCAAAATAGGGGCTTGTACTTTAGTATTCCAATCACAAACGGTTACGCGACGGCTGCCACAGCCTAATCTGTTCATGGCTTTGTTCTGGGCCTCACTCACATGCCTTCCCATTAAAGTCGTGTCGGGCGAGACGGGCAGATTTTTAGGTTAGTTGAGAAAAGGAGGGTAGAATACACCGAATTCCCTTAAATGTTCTATTCTTAAAATCGACCTGTCTCGCTCGACAAGACTCCACAAAAGAGGAGAAAAAGGAACCAAACAGCAGAACAGAGTAAGTAAAACCATTGTATATGAAACTTATAGTAGTATCATCACGGCTATTTTTTTATTTCTGTCTCCAGCCGCCTAGGGGGTGATCGATCGTTTCTCCCGAGAGAAGAAACATTTGTTCACTCCTATTGAATAGAGTAAATAATAGTGTAATGAGTGAGTTTATGAGTGACTTGAAGAGTGCAAACAACACAAACCGGTTTTGTCGTACTCGCACTAAACTAAATAAGATAATTAGCAATATATTATACAATGGTAGAGGTGATCGTTTTCTTTATGATGTAACTTATATGTCGTTTTCCATTGGGACAATCAGATTTTTATTTCAGATCTCAGATTTTTCGTGGCGAATGGAACACGATAGCAGATTGATCTGCTTTTGTGAATGTATTAGTGCGTTATTAGACAGTACATCAGGTGTGCAAAATTTTTTTCGTTTGTAGATGAAAACATACGAACTTAATGTGGGTTATCATATCGACGCAGAATCGAAATCCACAGATGACAAGGAAGAAGAAGAAGATGACGAAGATGATAGTATTATACTTCTTATCATATTTTAATCTTTTCGGTGTATCAAAAATGTAACGCACACAAAACGTGAACCGGGAGATGGAAACTGTGAGGGAGAAATTTCGGAGCTTTTGTTAAGAGGTTGTAAAGAGAAATCTCTTACATATGTTACGGGGTTAGCAACCCTTTTAACAGAACTGATAGGTGAACACATTGCAACATTTTCAGTTTCGCCGGCGCCGGTTTCTTGAATAACGTTTGGATTATGGCATGTTCTGGAGTTACGTGAAATGAACACAATTAAAAATTCACAGTAAAATTCACCACTTGTCTGTAACCAACTGCCACTGCACTTCATCAAAACAATGGTTGAAAATGAGCGATGAGTATCAATAAAGCACACACACAAAAAAAAAAAAATAATCAAAAACCGGTTATTGATTTGAAGCAGAATGCATGCTGTACTTGGACGACGAAGATGATAGGGGATGGGGAACATCATACATTAACATGGAGTTAAACATCTTGCTTCATTATTCACTCAGGCTCAAATTTTAGTACATTGAGTAAATTAACAAAAAAATACGAAAATAAAATTTTAATCTGAGTGAAATACGAAACAAGACATGTACAACCTCCCTTGCCAAATGGCTTTGCAGCACTGAGATTAAGATATGAAATGCGATTGTTCAGATCAGTGGTTGGAGTTGGACTTGGATTTTTTTCTTGGTAGAGCCGCAGAGGAAGTACAGTACACTCGCATTGCAACAAAGTAACTCACTTCGCTTTCGTATTTGGCAAAATGAGGGAGAAAAAAATAGCATATTGGCATGCGATTGGTTTAATTTTAGAGTGGAACTGTGTAAATTATGTGAGTGGATCTCTATTAAATTTAATAAAGAGAGCGTAATATTTTCAACCCTCTTTGCCCTAGTTGTATCTCGCGCCGTTAGAAGCATCACCATCGATTTGCCAAAGTGATAGTACTATTAGTTTCATATACAATGGTAAAACTTAAAAAAGTGCTCCAGTTGTGTTTGGTTTGTCCGTTTAAGAGAGAGCTAAACCCTTTTGCGGTTCTGAAATTGGGTGTCCGCGTCCGGTTATAAGAGAGTCCGCTTATGAGAGAATTATTAATATGCAACATTATGTATTTAAATCTGTCCGGTTATAAGAGGTGTCCGGTTATGAGGAGTGTCCGTAAGGAGAGAGTACACTGTACTTGCATAGGTACGTCCTTCTGTACACACTCTCCCTAGTACTTATTCCTCCATTAACCTCCAAACGCTAATACACGATCTACTAAACACTATAGGTATGTTTATTTGTATCAAATTAAGCTTACTTGAACATTTAAAAACTCCCGCTCGAATAGTCGACTGTCCTTCAAAAATATGATTTTCTACCACGGCAAATATCACTGCCACGACATTCCGTTCCTATTCAACACCAAATCTCCCCATCTTCACATCAACCACCATGAATAAATCACGCCCCTTTCTAAAGGTGGTAGCACACCACCGATGCGATTGCGATAGCGATCTACTCTTGTTTCAGACTAATAAATAATTTTATAAAAATTAAATTTAAAAAAAAAAATTCTTTTCAAAATGGATCTAGAATTACCGAGCGAATTGCTGATTTCAAACATTTTGCCCTGAGGTCCTTAACATCAAAAAAGGATATTGTTTCCAAAATGTCCTTTAAATTAAAATTTTTTTTCTTTATTTATAATTGAAAATATAACTCGAAATTATCAAAAAGGACATTTTACCAATATTTTGTGTTAAAAAAAATGTTCATACATATTTCACATTTTACACTGATCAATAAAACTTACGCACGAAAATCGTCGTACTTGCATACCCACCCATCCAACAATAACCAGGGGCCAGATCGTGTAAAATAAAAACGATCAAACGACATCGTTTTCACTAAAGCTATCATATCTGTCATATCTGTGACAATAGACAGAGACTGCTAGTATCGAAACGACGTCGTTCGATCGTTTTTATTTTACGTGATCTGGGCCCAGTATTTTGCATTAAAAAACCAATGTTCATACGATATTCCACCCCACCAAAATCATCCTTCTGCACACACTCTCCCTAGTACTTATTCCTCCATCAACCTCCAAACGCTAATACACGATCTACTAAACACATACCATATTCCAAATATTCCATCAAATTTTCTTAGTATAGATATAGAACCTATTTCATCCCCAACACAAAACACCACTCCTTATCATCATCCCAAACAGTAACATTCAGACTTAATTTAATTTATAACGTCGTAATTTTCCATTAACGTCGTAGCATTCTCCTTCAACAGCATCGCCTACCATCAACCTCCAAACGCTAATATTCCATCACACTCCATCTGCAAAACACCTTTCATATGCCATCACACTCTCTCTGTATTATAACAACCTATTTCATTTCATATCCAACACAAAACCCCATGCGAAAGGTCCGTCTCCCCTTCTTCAAAAATAATATGATTTTCTTTCTACCACAGCAAATATCACTGCCACGACATTCCGTTCCTATTCAACACCAAATCTCCCCATCTTCAATAGCTATCATCAACCACCATGAATAGATCACGCCCCTTTCTAAAGGTGGTAGCACACCACCGATGCGATTGCGATAGCGATCTACTCTTGTTTCAGACTAATAAATAATTTTATAAAAATTAAATTTAAAAAAAAAATATCTTTTCAAAATGGATCTAGAATGACCGGGCGAATTGCTGATTTCAAACATTTTGCCCTGAGGTCCTTAACATCAAAAAAGGATATTGTTCCCAAAATGTCCTTTAAATTAAAATATTTTTCTTTATTTATAATTGAAAATATAACTCGAAATTATCAAAAAGGACATTTTACGTAGTACTTGCATAGGTACTTCCTTCTGTACACACTCTCCCTAGTACTAATTCCTCCATCAACCTCCAAACGCTAATACACTATCTTTTTGCGATTGCGAAAGCGATCTACTCTTGTTTCAGAATAATAAATATTTTTACAAAAATAAAAGTTCATAAAAAATTGTCTTTTCAAAGTGGCCTTAGAATGACCGGGCGAATTGCTGATTTCAAACATTTTGCCCTGAGGTCGTTTTAACATCAAAAAATTGTTTTCTTTATTTTTAATTGAAAATATAACTCGAAATTATCAAAAAGAACAATTTACCAATATTTTGTATGATAAAAAATTTTCATACATATTTCACTTTACCCTGATCAATAAAACCTACGCACCAAAATCGTCGTACTTGCATACCCACCCATCCAACAATAACCAGTATTTTGGATTAAAAAACCAATGTTCATACGATATTCCACCCCACCAAAATCATCCTTCTGTACACACTCTCCCTAGTACTTATTCTTCCATCAACCACCAAACGCTAATACACGATCTACTAAATGCCTACCATACTCCAAATATTCCATCACATTTTCTCAGTAAAGATATAGAACCTATTTCATCCCCAACACAAAACACCTCTCCTTATCCTCATCCCAAACAGTAACATTCAGACTCAATAATTAACATAGTAACATTATCCTTCAACAGCATCGTCTGCCATCAACCACCAAACGCTAATATTCCATCACACTCCATCTGCAAAAAACCTTTCATATGCCATCACACTCTCTCTATATCCATACAACTTAATTCATTTCATATCCAACACAAAACCGCATGCGAAAGCTCCGTCTCCCCTTCTTCAAAAATAATATGATTTTCTTTCTACCACAGCAAATATCATTGCCACGACATTCCATTCCTATCCAACACCAAATCTCAGCATGCGAAAGATCCGCCTCCCATTCTTAAAAAATAGATGATTTTCTACCACGGCAAATATCACTGCCACGACATTCCATTCGTATCCAAAACGAAATCTCCCCATGCGAAAGATCCGCCTCCCATACTTCAAAAATAATATGATTTTCTATCACGGCAAATTTCACTGCCACGACATTCCATTCCTATCCAACACCAAATCTCCCCATCTTCAATAGCTATCATCAACCACCATGAAGAGATCACGCCCCTTTTTAAAAGTGATAGCACACGGCCGATGCGATTGCGATTGCGAAAGCGATCTACTCTTGTTTCAGAATAATAAATATTTTTACAAAAATAAAAGTTCATAAAAAATTGTCTTTTCAAAGTGTACTTAGAATGACCGAGCGATTTGCTGATTTCAAACATTTTGCCCTGAGGTCGTTTTAACATCAAAAAATTGTTTTTTTTATTTTTAATTGAAAATATAACTCGAAATTATCAAAAAGGACATTTTACCAATATTTTGTATTATAAAAAATGTTCATACATATTTCACTTTACCCTGATCAATAAAACCTACGCACCAAAATCGTCGTACTTGCATACCCACGCATCCAACAATAATCAGTATTTTGGATTAAAAAACCAATGTTCATACGATATTCCACTCCACCAAAATCGTCCTTCTGTACACACTCTCCCTAGTATTTATTCTTCCATCAACCACCAAACGCTAATACACGATCTACTAAATGCCTACCATACTCCAAATATTCCATCACATTTTCTCAGTAAAGATATAGAACCTATTTCATTCCCAACACAAAACACCACTCCTTATCCTCATCCCAAAGAGTAACATTCAGACTCAATAATTAACTTAGTAACATTATCCTTCAACAGCATCGTCTGCCATTAACCACCAAACGCTAATATTCCATCACACTCCATCTACAAAACACCTTTCATATGCCATCACACTCTCTCTATATCTATACAACCTATTTAATTTCATATCCAACACAAAACTCCCATTCCTACAAAATAATTTGATTTTCTTCCACGGTAGTCATCACTGCCACGCGACATACTATTCCTACCAACACCATATCTCCCCATGCGAAAGATTCGCCTCCCATTCTTCAAAAATAATATGATTTTCTACCACGGCAAATATCACTGCCACGACATTCCATTCCTACCAACACCATATCTCCCCATGCGAAAGATTCACCACCCATTCTTCAAAAATAATTTGATTGTCTTCCACGGCAGTCATCACTGCCACACGACATACCATTCCTACCAACACCATATCTCCCCATGCGAAAGATTCGCCTCCCATTCTTCAAAAATAATATGATTTTCTACCACGGCAAATATCACTGCCACGACATTCCATTCCTAACAACACCATATCTCCCCATGCGAAAGATCCGCCTCCCATACTTCAATAATAATATGATTTTCTACCACGATAAATTTCATTGCCACGACATTCCATTCCTATTCAACACCAAATCTCTCCATCTTCAATAGCTATAATCAACCACCATGAATAGATCACGCCCCTTTCTCAAGGTGATAGCACACGGCCGATGCGATTGCGATAGCGATCTACTCTTGTTTCAGAATAATAAATATTTTTACAAAAATAAAAGTTCATAAAAAATTGTCTTTTCAAAGTGGCCTAGGAATGACCGGGCGAATTGCTGATTTCAAACATTTTGCCCTGAGGTCGTTTTAACACCAAAAAATTGTTTTCTTTATTTTTAATTGCAAATATAACTCGAAATTATCAAAAAGGACATTTTACCAGTATTTTGTGTTAAAAAAAAATATTCATACATATTTCACATTTTACACTAATCAATAAAACTTACGCACCAAAATCGTAGTACAGTGAACTCTCTCATAACCGGACACCGACGCTACCAACAAATTTGTCCGCTTATGAGAGGTGTCCGCTTGTGAGGAAAAAAACCTAAATTGACAAACTCGAGAAAACAAATTGTTCAATTTTATTTCAGAACCTAACTAATTTTTATATACATACATTTAAAAACAACACACAAACAAGAACAAAGGCTTGAAAATTTATTTTCACATTGTTTAAATGTGGGTACGTTTGCACATAATCGTGCACATTTTGTACAGTCAAACGGGCAAATAAGTTTGACCAGTTTAAAATATATCAAAATAAATGACACCAAAATATAGGGGCTTGTACTTTAGTATTCCAATCACAAACGGTTACGCGACGGCTGCCACAGCCTAATCTGTTCATGGCTTTGTTCTGGGCCTCACTCGAATGCCTTCCCATGAAAATCGTGTCGGGCGAGACGGGCAGATTTTTAGGTTAGTTGAGAAAAGGAGGGTAGAATACACCGAATTCCCTTAAATGTTCTAATCTTAAAATCGACCTGTCTCGCTCGACAAGACTCCACAAAAGAGGAGAAAAAGGAACCAAACAGCAGAACAGAGTAAGTAAAACTTAAAAAAGTGCTCCAGTTGTGTTTGGTTTGTCCGTTTAAGAGAGAGCTAAACCCTTTTGCGGTTCTGAAATTGGGTGTCCGCGTCCGGTTATAAGAGAGTCCGCTTATGAGAGAATTATTAATATGCAACATTATGTATTTATTTCCGTTCTTTGAAATCTGTCCGTTTATAGAGGTGTCCGGTTATGAGGAGTGTCCGTAAGGAGAGAGTACACTGTACTTGCATAGGTACGTCCTTCTGTACACACTCTCCCTAGTACTTATTCCTCCATTAACCTCCAAACGCTAATACACGATCTACTAAACACTATAGGTATGTTTATTTGTATCAAATTAAGCTTACTTGAACATTTAAAAACTCCCGCTCGAATAGTCTACTGCCCTTCAAAAATAATATGATTTTCTACCACGGCAAATATCACTGCCACGACATTCCGTTCCTATTCAACACCAAATCTCCCCATCTTCAATAGCTATCATCAACCACCATGAATAGCTCACGCCCCTTGCACACCGCCGATGCGATTGCGATAGCGATCTATTCTTGTTTCAGACTAATAAATAATGTTATAAAAATTAAATTTAAAAAAAATTATCTTTTTAAAAAATGGATCTAGAATGACCGGGCGAATTGCTGATTTCAAACACATTGCCTTGAGGTCCTTAACATCAAAGAAGGATATTGTTTCCAAAATGTCCTTTTAATTAATTGTTTTTTCTTTATTTATAGATGAAAATATAACTCGAAAATATCAAAAAGGACATTTTACCAATATTTTGTGTTAAAAAAAATGTTCATACATATTTCACATTTTACACTGATCAATAAAACTTACGCACCAAAATCGTAGTACTTGCATAGGTACGTCCTTCTGTACACACTCTCCCTAGCACTAATTCCTCCATCAACCTCCAAACGCTAATACACTATCTACTAAACACATACCATATTCCATCATATTTTCTCAGTATAGATATAGAACCTATTTCATCGCCAACACAAAACACCACTCCTTATCACCATCCAAAACAGTAACATTCAGACTCCATAATTAACGTCGTAACATTCTCCTTCAACAGCATCTCCTACCATCAACCACCAAACGCTAATATTCCATCACACTGCATCTGCAAAACACCTTTCATATGCCATCTGTATATAACAACCTATTTCATTTCATATCCAACACAAAACCCCATGCGAAAGCTCCGTCTCCCCTTCTTCAAAAATAATATGATTTTCTTTCTACCACAGCAAATATCATTGCCACGACATTCCATTCTTATCCAACACCAAATCTCCCCATGCGAAAGATGCGCCTCCCATTCTTAAAAAATAGTATGATTTTCTACCACGGCAAATATCACTGCCACGACATTCCATTCGTATCCAACACGAAATCTCCCTATGCGAAAGATCCGCCTCCCATACTTCAAAAATAATATGATTTTCTATCACGGCAAATTTCACTGCCACGACATTCCATTCCTATCCAACACCAAATCTCCCCATCTTTAATAGCTATCATCAACCACCATGAAGAGATCACGCCCCTTTTTAAATGTGATAGCACACGGCCGATGCGATTGCGATTGCGAAAGCGATCTACTCTTGTTTCAGAATAATAAATATCTATTTTTACAAAAATAAAAGTTCATAAAAAATTGTCTTTTCAAAGTGTACTTAGAATGACCGAGCGATTTGCTGATTTCAAACATTTTGCCCTGAGGTCGTTTTAACATCAAAAAATTGTTTTTTTTATTTTTAATTGAAAATATAACTCGAAATTATCAAAAAGGACATTTTACCAATATTTTGTATTATAAAAAATGTTCATACATATTTCACTTTACCCTGATCAATAAAACCTACGCACCAAAATCGTCGTACTTGCATACCCACCCATCCAACAATAACCAGTATTTTGGATTAAAAAACCAATGTTCATACGATATTCCACCCCACCAAAATCGTCCTTCTGTACACACTCTCCATAGTATCTACTTATTCTTCCATCAACCACCAAACGCTAATACACGATCTACTAAATGCCTACCATACTCCAAATATTCCATCACATTTTCTCAGTAAAGATATAGAACCTATTTCATCCCCAACACAAAACACCACTCCTTATCCTCATCCTAAACAGTAACATTCAGACTCAATAATTGACATAGTAACATTATCCTTCAACAGCATCGTCTGCCATCAACCACCAAACGCTAATATTCCATCACACTCCATCTGCAAAAAACCTTTCATTATGCCATCACACTCTCTCTATATCTATACAACTTAATTCATTTCATATTCAACACAAAACCTCATGCGAAAGCTCCGTCTCTCCTTCTTCAAAAATAATATGATTTTCTTTCTACCACAGCAAATATCACTGCCACGACATTCCATTCCTATCCAACACCAAATCTCCCCATGCGAAAGATGCGCCTCCCATTCTTAAAAAATAGTATGATTTTCTACCACGGCAAATATCACTGCCACGACATTCCATTCGTATCCAACACGAAATCTCCCCATGCGAAAGATCCGCCTCCCATACTTCAAAAATAATATGATTTTCTATCACGGCAAATTTCACTGCCACGACATTCCATTCCTTTCCAACACCAAATCTCACTACTTCAATAGCTATCATCAACCACCATGAAGAGATCACGCCCCTTTCTAAAAGTGATAGCACACGGCCGATGCGATTGCGATTGCGAAAGCGATCTACTCTTGTTTCAGAATAATAAATATTTTTCCAAAAATAAAAGTTCATAAAAAATTGTCTTTTCAAAGTGGACTTAGAATGACCGAGCGATTTGCTGATTTCAAACATTTTGCCCTGAGGTCGTTTTAACATCAAAAAATTCTTTTCTTTATTTATAATTGAAAATATAACTCGAAATTATCAAAAAGGACATTTTACCAATATTTTGTATTATAAAAAATTTTCATACATATTTCACTTTACCCTGATCAATAAAACCTACGCACCAAAATCGTCGTACTTGCATACCCACCCATCCAACAATAACCAGTATTTTGGATTAAAAAACCAATGTTCATACGATATTCCACCTCACCAAAATCGTCCTTCTGTACACTCTCTCCCCAGTACTTATTCTTCCATCAACCACCAAACGCTAATACACGATCTACTAAATGCCTACCATTCTCCAAATATTCCATCACATTTTCTCAGTAAAGATATAGAACCTATTTCATCCCCAACACAAAACACCACTCCTTATCCTCATCCCAAACAGTAACATTCAGACTCAATAATTAACATCGTATCATTATCCTTCAACAGCATCGTCTGCCATCAACCACCAAACGCTAATACACGATCTACTAAATGCCTACCATACTCCAAACATTCCATCACATTTTCTCAGTAAAGATATAGAACCTATTTCATCCCCAACACAAAACACCACTCCTTATCCTCATCCCAAACAGTAACATTCAGACTCAATAATTAACATCGTAACATTATCCTTCAACAGCATCGTCTGCCATCAACCACCAAACGCTAATATTCCATCATACTCCATCTGCAAAAAACCTTTCATTTTCCATCACACTCTCTCTATATCTATACAACTTAATTCATTTCATATCCAACACAAAACCTCATGCGAAAGCTCCGTCTCCCCTTCTTCAAAAATAATATGATTTTCTTTCTACCACAGCAAATATCATTGCCACGACATTCCATTCCTATCCAACACCAAATCTCCCCATGCAAAAGATCCGCCTCTTATTCTTCAAAAATAAAATGATTTTCTACCACGGCAAATATCACTGCCACGACATTCCATTCCTATCCAACACCAAATCTCCCCATGCGAAAGATCCGCCTCCCATACTTCAAAAATAAAATGATTTTCTACCACGGCAAATATCACTGCCACGACATTCCATTCCTATCCAACACCAAATCTCCCCATGCGAAAGATCCGCTTCCCATTCTTCAAAAATAATATGATTTTCTACCACGGCAAATATCACTGCCACGACATTTCATTCCTACCAACACCATATCTCCCCATGCGAAAGATTCGCCTCCCAGTCTTCAAAAATAATATGATTTTCTACCACGGCAAATATCACTGCCACGACATTCCATTCCTACCAACACCATATCTCCCCATGCGAAAGATCCGCATCCCATTCTTCAATAATAATATGATTTTCTACCACGACAAATTTCATTGCCACGACATTCCATTCCTATTCAACACCAAATCTCCCCATGCGAAAGATCCGCCTCCCATACTTCAATAATAATATGATTTTCTACCACAACAAATTTCATTGCCACGACATTCCATTCCTATTCAACACCAAATCTCCCCATCTTCAATAGCTATCATCAACCACCATGAAGAGATCACGCCCCTTTCTAAAGGTGATAGCACACGGCCGATGCGATTGCGATAGCGATCTACTCTTGTTTCAGAATAATAAATATTTTACAAAAATAAAAGTTCATAAAAAATTGTCTTTTCAAAGTGGCCTAGGAATGACCGGGCGAATTGCTGATTTCAAACATTTTGCCCTGAGGTCGTTTTAACATAAAAAATTGTTTTCTTTATTTTTAATTGCAAATATAACTCGAAATTATCAAAAAGGACATTTTACCAGTATTTTGTGTTAAAAAAAAATATCATATATATATTTACCCTTACTGATTCTGTAACGCTCCTTACTTTTCTTATTTTTCTTATTTTAAATAAAAGTAGGCGGTGGGTATTTGAATAAATTTTCAATGTTTGTGTTTTCTCATTATTCAAATACGCACCGCCTATTTTTCATATATTTTAGTTTTCTTCAAGGTTCAAACTCTACTATAGTAATGCTCGGCAAGTGTTTTCAAAAGGAAATTGCCAAATAAAACCAACCCTTCTTAGGGGGTCAAAGTTTGTACGGGAACATTTTTATTTTTCATCCGATCGACTTCAAACTCGGTTTGTGTACTCTATATAAGAAATATTTAGGTATTTTGCTTTGGGCTCGAGTTATTGGCAATGATTTTAATGAGAACTTTTTCATAACTCACGAAGGAGTTTGTCGTATCAATATGAAACTTTGTACATTGATAATAAAGAAGTAAAAAGAAGTAAAATATTATTTATACCCATAAATCTAAATTCTAAATCAATAGATACAAAAAAAATAGAAACCGTTTTTAGGCAATATGTACTTTGCTACGAATTTTAAGATCACTGATTTACTAACTGCTCCTCAGGTACTTTAATAGGAAATTTTATTTCGCGATATTTAAATATAAAAGAGAAAACTAACTGATCGTGAAGGAATCTCTGTGGACAAAATCCTGAGGGCTATTAAAATATGAGTCTTCTCATTATTGCAAAATTGCCGCGGGTAGCAGAAATGTATGAAGACGACGTTGTTGAAATTCCCACGGAAATTATATTAACAGGAGACTTAATTAAGACAATTTTTGGCGATCTGCTGCAAAAGTCAATGCAGGAACTTTCAGAACGAGTCATTGCCGCGCTGACAAATGTGCAGACATTAGAAATGAATAGGAGCGATTCTGTTATCAGTGAAAACTGAAGATCCAAATGATGCACCAAATTTCCCTGTTGAATTCCTCAATCAGCAAACTCCATCCAGCAAGCCACCTCATGTGCTGTACTTAAGCAAGGTGTCATCATCATGTTGCTGAAAAACTTGAACCCTAAAAAAGGACTGCAATGGAACTCGATTGATTGTGGAAGAGCCTGGACGAAATTTGATAAGAGCATGAATTATCACAATGATTCCATTTCCGATAAATTCTAGCATACGCTATAATAATAAACAAGGCTCAAGACCAGTCATTTGATCACGTTGGCATGCATTTGAAGACCGGAGTATTTTCACACGGCCAACTGTATATGGCTTTATCACAATCAAGAGTTGCAAGACAAAAGAAATTGTATATTTAATCTAATCCACAGTAAGGAAGATTATTAATTAACCAGAGGCAATTTACACGCAATGTAGTTTTCAAAGAAGTTCTTTAAATAAAATCAATTTGTTTATCAAATATTACTTTACATACCCAGCGAAGCGGGTACAACCAACTAGTTCATACATATTTCACATTTTACACTAATCAATAAAACTTTCGCACCAAAATCGTAGTACAGTGAACTCTCTCATAACCGGACACCGACAAATTTGTCCGCTTATGAGAGGTGTCCGCTTGTGAGGAAAAAAACCTAAATTGACAAACTCGAGAAAACAAACAACAGACAAGCTGTTCAATTTTATTTCAGAAACTAATTAATTTTTATATACATACATTTAAAAAAAAAAACACACAAACAAGAACAAAGGCTTGAAAATTTATTTTCACATTGTTTGCACATAATCGTGCACATTTTGTACCGTCAAACGGAAAATCGAAAAGTTTGACCAGTTTAAAATACTTATATCAAAATAAATGACACCAAAATAGGGGCTTGTACTTTAGTATTCCAATCACAAACGGTTACGCCACGGCTGCCACAGCCTAATCTGTTCATGGCTTTGTTCTGGGCCTCACTCGAATGCCTTCCCATGAAAATCGTGTCGGGCGAGACGGGCAGATTTTTAGGTTAGTTGAGAAAAGGAGGGTAGAATACACCGAATTCCCTTAAATGTTCTAATCTTAAAATCGACCTGTCTCGCTTGACAAGACTCCACAAAAGAGGAGAAAAAGGAACCAAAAAGCAGAACAGAGTAAGTAAAACTTAAAAAAAGTGCTCCAGTTGTGTTTGGTTTGTCCGTTTAAGAGAGAGCTAAACCCTTTTGCGGTTCTGAAATTGGGTGTCCGCGTCCGGTTATAAGAGAGTCCGCTTATGAGAGAATTATTAATATGCAACATTATGTATTTATTTCCGTTCTTTGAAATCTGTCCGTTTATAGAGGTGTCCGGTTATGAGGAGTGTCCGTAAGGAGAGAGTACACTGTACTTGCATAGGTACGTCCTTCTGTACACACTCTCCCTAGTACTTATTCCTCCATTAACCTCCAAACGCTAATACACGATCTACTAAACACTATAGGTATGTTTATTTGTATCAAATTAAGCTTACTTGAACACTTAAAAACTCCCGCTCGAATAGTCTACTGTCCTTCAAAAATAATATGATTTTCTACCACGGCAAATATCACTGCCACGACATTCCGTTCCTATTCAACACCAAATCTCCCCATCTTCAATAGCTATCATCAACCACCATGAATAGCTCACGCCCCTTTCTAAAGGTGCTAGCACACCGCCGATGCGATTGCGATTGCGATAGCGATCTATTCTTGTTTCAGACTAATAAATAATGTTATAAAAATTAAATTTAAAAAAAATTTTTTTTTTAAAAATGGATCTAGAATGACCGGGCGAATTGCTGATTTCAAACATTTTGCCTTGAGGTCCTTAACATCAAAAAAGGATATTGTTTCCAAAATGTCCTTTAAATTAAAATTTTTTTCTTTATTTATAGATGAAAATATAACTCGAAAATATCAAAAAGGACATTTTACCAATATTTTGTGTTAAAAAAAATTTTCATACATATTTCACATTTTACACTGATCAATAAAACCTACGCACGAAAATCGTAGTACTTGCATAGGTACGTCCTTCTGTACACACTCTCCCTAGCACTAATTCCTCCATCAACCTCCAAACGCTAATACACTATCTACTAAACACATACCATATTCCATCATATTTTCTCAGTATAGATATAGAACCTATTTCATCCCCAACATAAAACACCACTCCTTCTCACCATCCAAAACAGTAACATTCAGACTCCATAATTAACGTCGTAACATTCCCCTTCAACAGCATCGCCTACCATCAACCACCAAACGCTAATGTTGTAAAGTGTACAACTTGATGCATACCAAGCACTTTACAACCTCTTTACTACTTCTTACTTTGTATGCAGATGTTTAACCCTACGATCAATGTTGCAACTTTGTAACAACATATTGATTGTCCCAAATAAACATCCTCCCAAACTGCTATTTCAGCTTGCCACTTCCAGCTTGAATGCCCAACACTTGCGACCTAAATAAACAATGCTTATTTATGGTCTTTGTTTATTTCCCTTGTGCAACTAAGTGCACAAGTCAATTAACTCGTTGTGCTGATGTCGCACTTCACTTTCCATACGAACGATCGCTTTATGTATCGATCGTATACGCGACAAAGTAACATGAGCCACTTGACTTATCCGGGAATTCCCTTCCGGATTTCCCAATTCTTTTTGCCTTTCTTCTTCGTTCGTCGAACCTCGAATTGAATGATTCAATCGAGGCTATTTATATTGGTCACTAGGCAATGACGCGACACTCTTGTTTACGCCTCTGCATCGACTCGGTCATATTCTATATCAATTCCTATTCCATATCGTCAAATTCAATAGCTTGCATCCTATATCGTTTCTTATTTCCTAATTCTACATCTAAATCCTAAAATTAAATAGTTTATAAAGTTTAAACTACATCTAAATCCTAAAATTAAATAGTTTATAAAGTTTAAAATAAATGTTAATAGAATTAAGATAATTTTAATAAAAACCTATACAAAATCAAGTGTCAGTGTTCGTTGTTACTTTTTGGACATACCAAATAATCACGAGGACAAGGTGAAACCCAACTGAGATTAGTGCTTCTCAGTAAAAACAAAAATAGCACAACAAAAATTGGTGTCAGATGTGGGGTCTGCCTGAAAAGTGTAAAAAAGTCCAAACAAGTGAACAATTCAGTGAACCAATAAAACTATCAAAAGACTAAAAGTGAACAAACTAAACAAAAGGAAAAAGTTAAAGTGAATAGAACTATATAGTGAAAACCACCAGCTGGCCCATCAGTCGTCATCAGAAAAAGTACCAAAGATCGATCTGCAACTTTAATCTGCAACTTCAATCCTCATCTTTAATCTGCAATCCAAGCATCGTCGGAGTATTAATAAGTAACTATTATTTAATTATTATATATATTGTTATTACCTTTTCTTGTACTAAGAATAATCTTTGTTTGTATTGCGAAAACTATTAAATTAAATTAGATACTTAGTTATAGTTAGATCTTAAGATTTTTTTTTACATACATTTATCACATGCTCCTAAGCTAGTCCCCATCCTTCCTATATGTCCTCTGACGATAGTTTAGTGTCCATACCTGATTCTGAAGATTCCAGCACAGTGCATAATTCCTCTTCTTCAGAACCCAATACCGAACAAGAATCGTTTCTCGAAATGGCCCCAAAGCTCGATCGTTCTTTCGCCTTCAAACTCATTCCCGAGTTTGATGGTAATAGGGCTCATTTACATAAATTTATGAATGCTTGTGATTTGCTAGCCTTAGAAACCTCTACCTCTGAAATGCCCCTTTTAATGACCATTATAAAAACTAAATTAAGCGGTCCGGCGTATAACATCGTCAAGTATACAGAATTTGAAAAATGGACCGACTTAAAGAATAAATTGTTACAACAATTTCTAGAAACAAAGTCATTGTCTCAGCTTCAATTGGATTTAATCCAAATAACACAAAAACCGTCTGAGTCTGTACGAAATTATGCTAACAGAGTTGAGCAAACCCTGGCGAATTTAAATGACGCCTGTATAGCCAGTGAGGGCACCAAAAATTCCGAGTGCATACAAAGTTTGAATGCGAAAACTGCTTTAAAAAGCTTTGAAAGGGGTCTAAACTCAAAATTCAGCTTGATTATTAAAGCCTCTAGATTCGAAACTTTATCAGAAGCTGTAGAAGCAGCAGTAGAAGAGGAGAAAAGCTCCTCCTCCTTCCCCCCTCACTATCCAAATCACAGCAAACCTGTACCTACTAAGATTTCGTGTGCTTATTGCAAAAAGCCGGGTCACTCAATAAACCAATGCTACATGAAGCAAAATAAAGACAATTTACCCGTGATAAAAAGTGAAGTGAGAACAGTCACTGTAACGTGTAACTACTGTAAAAACCCGGGACATCATATCCAAGAGTGTAGGAAAAGGGAATATAACAATAGACGCCGTCAAGAAAATTCTCAATCTCAAAATTCTCAACCTCAGAATCGGAATCCTCCTCCTCCGAATCATAATCATCATTCGGAAAACCACTCGGAGGCCGGAACCAGTGGCAGGATCCGGACCAACAATTAAATTCTCCTCGCCACATCTTCCATATCAATCTCAATAGCAAAGTTAGTCGTGTAGACTCTATTGAGATTTCTTCATCAACTCTTCCTCATCGATGGTGGTAGTGAAATCTGTTTAATCAAAATCGACAAACTAAAGCCAGAAGTAGCAATCGACTCTTCCTTAATTCATTCTTTGTCTGGAATTACTGAATCCGTTATATTAACCCAGGGTGTCGTTTACTTGAATGTAAACTTACCCTTAAACATCACTATCACGTATCCATTTCATGTAGTAGACAGAAACTTTCCCATTGTTACTGATGGAATTATTGGTAATAATTTCCTCGATGACCATCAAGCTCAAATCAATTATGGCACTAAAATTCTAACTCTTTTCTTTAGAAAACATATCATCGAATATGATCTAATCCCTACCAACTTCGTTAAGATTCCTGCTAGAACAGAAATCTTACTTCCAGTACTAAAGGAAGCTAAAGCTGATAGAATATGCTTAGCTCAACAATTTCCCAATGGATTATATATTGGCAATAGTATTACCCCTGCCAATAGTACTATCTCCTACATATCCGTGGTCAACTCATCTGAATCCCCTATCGAATTTAACACAGACGAATTAATCTTTGAAGATGCCTCTAATTACAATATATTTCAAATCCAAAAATATCCTTCTTCTTACGATAGAATTCAAGCTATCAAAGAATTAGTCATAACTGACCACATGACTAAAAATGAACGAGACTCTATTCTAAATCTTTGTCTTCCGTATAGTGATTTATTCTACCTAAAGGGTAATAAATTAACTCATACTACGTCCGTTCAATATTCTATCCATACCCCCGATACTACCCCAACTTATATTAATCCTTACAGATTACCTGAAGCTCAGCGCCAAGAGGTAAATAAACAAATTCATGAGATGATGGACGATAATATTATCCAACCATCGAATAGTCCATGGAATTTTCCTCTTATCGTAGTCCCTAAGAAACCTGAAAGGAATGGTAACAAGAAATGGAGAATCTTAGTCGATTTCCGTAAGCTCAACGACAAAACTGTCGGTGATGCTTACCCTCTTCCCAATATAACTGATATCTTAGATCAGTTAGGGAGTTCTAAATTCTTTTCCACTCTAGATCTCGCTAGTGGATTCCACCAAATCGAAGTTAAGCCTGAAGATAGAGAGAAGACAGCCTTCTCCTCGCCGTTTGGTCATTACGAGTTCATTAGAATGCCTTATGGATTAAAAGGTGCCCCCGCTACCTTCCAAAGGTTAATGAATAACGTTTTGACTGGTCTTCAAGGTATAAAAACCTTCGTATACATGGATGACATCGTGGTCTATGGAAAAACACTAGAAGAACACAATTCCAAATTAGCCGAAATCTTTGATCGTTTGAGAATGCACAATCTCAAACTGCAGCCCGAGAAATGTCAGTTCCTGAGATCAGAACTTACTTATTTGGGACATGTAATAAACGAATCTGGTATTAAACCAGATCCTCAAAAAATCCAGTGTGTCAAAGACTTCGCTCAACCAAAAAACGCCAAAGACATAAAAAGTTTTCTGGGTCTTGCTGGATACTATCGCCGTTTCATCAAAGATTTCGCCAAAATTTCTAAACCCCTTACCAATCTTCTTCGCAAGGACGTCCCTTTTGACTGGACTCCTCTTTGTACTAATTCTTTTCATGGATTAAAAGAAAAACTTATTAATCCACCCCTTCTTCAATATCCTGATTTTACTAAAAACTTTATCCTTACAACAGATGCTAGTGATGTTGCTATTGGTAGTGTGCTTTCTCAGGGTGAGCCAGGAAATGACTTACCTATCGCATATGCCTCTCGCACGCTGAATAAGAGTGAGAAGAACTATTCCACTACAGATAAAGAATTGCTTGCCATTGTATGGTCAGTCCGGCATTTCCGTCCCTATCTCTATGGAAGAAAATTCCTCCTTATCACAGACCACAAGCCACTCATCTATATCCATAATTGCAAAGACATTAGTTCAAGACTAATGCGATATCGCCTGCAACTCGAAGAGTTTGATTATGAAATCATTCACAAAAAAGGCGAACAAAATACGAACGCCGATTGCCTTAGCAGAATTGCTAAAATGACTCTTCGATCATCTTCTAATTCGTCTACTAATTCGTCTACTACATCGTCTACAAATTCGTCTCCTACATCGTCTACTAATTCGTCTACTATATCTTGTTCAAAATCGGCTTCTAGCTCGTGTTCGAAATCGCCTCCTAAATCGTGTTCCAATTCTTGTACTAACTCATCTACTAAATCTTGTACCAAATCGTCTTCTAAATCGTGCGCTAGTCCATCTCCTAAATCGTGTTCTAATTCTTGTTCTAATTCATGTACTAACTCGCCTACTAATTCGTTTACTAATTCTTCCAATCCGTCTACTAGTTCGTCTACCAACTCTTGTTCCAATCCGTCTACCAGTTCGTTTCTTACTAATTCGTCTCCTACCTCGTCGCCAAATCCGTTTACTACCTCGTCTCCGGATCCATGTACTTCTTCTTCAATCACTAATCCATTAGCTATTCCTTCCTTAAGTCGCGAGCCAACTCCGGAAGAAATCCAAATTATACTTAAGGAATTCCACTTAAATCCTATTGGAGGACATTGTGGAGTCAACCGAACTTTCAAACGTATAAAATTATATCACAAATGGAAAAATATGTTCCAAGATATAAAAACGTATATCAAAAACTGCGAACTCTGTCAGAAAAACAAAGTCACAAAGTACACCATGGAACCTATGGTAATCACTTCTACTGCCAAACATTCCTTTGAAAAGATATCTATTGATATCGTTGGCCCATATCCTACCACTTCTAACCAAAACAAATACCTTCTAACCTTCATCGATGATTTAACTAAATACACCGATGCTATTCCATTACCAAATCAGGAAGCTAATACTATCGCCGAAGCATTCGTCAAAGAAATAATCTTTCGCTTCGGTACCCCTAAATACGTTTTATCCGACCAAGGTCAAAACTTCCTTAGTGACATATTTAAAAACGTTTGTAAACTTTTAAAGACCACTAAACTTCAAACAACAGCTTACCGACCTCAGTCAAATGGGTCCTGTGAACGAAGTCACCGAAACTTCGTGGAGTATCTCCGCTGTTTTATAAACAAGTCTCAAGATGATTGGGACTCTTGGATTAAATACGCCGTATTTGTCCACAACACTACCCCTAATACTTCTACTGCTTTTACTCCCTTTGAGTAGTTTTTGGAAGACAAGTTGAACTTCCTACTAACTTAACTAAAAATCCTGAAATATGTTATAATTATGATTTATATGCTGAATCACGATTACAACACGCTCATCATATTGCCAGAGAAAACTTAATCAAAAGTAAAGAATCTTCCAAGATTCAAAATCCTGTAACTTTCACAGAAGGAGACTATGTTTTACTTAAAAATGAAAGTTGTCCTAAGAACAAAAATAAAAAGTTACTTCCTATATGGAATGGCCCATATGAAATTTTATCTTCCTCTGGAGTTAATTCCATAATACAATACAAAAATCGAGCTATAAAAGTTCACAACAATAGACTCAAATTGTTTTCTTCTTAATAAAAAGAAATTATTCCTATATCTTTCTAGAAATAGACGGAATTTTCGTAAAACTCCTCATCCTATGCACCTTCGTATATTTTACCTCTCCAATGGCTTTATATAACCAACCCGTAACCTCATACGAAATCATCGATCTACAAAACAAAACTGGACTCTACTACGAAAACATTTGGTAACCTCAAGCTCTTTTCAAATCATTGGAATTTAGTAATTTATTCTAGTCTAAGTGAATTTGATACCCAATACAAAGCTATATTACTATATCACCAAAAGATATTATCCCTTTGTGAACAATTCCTCTCAACTCAAGAATCCCTAAACCAATGTATCACCCTTCCCATTCAATCCTCCATGCCTGGACAGACTTAATGAACAGGATCTCATTATAAACAAACATCTTGGTACCACTGTAAAACCCCGTCTACTAAAACGAGGTCTTCTAAATGTTGTCGGGACTATTTCTAAGCAATTGTTTGGAACCCTTGATGACAACGATGCCAAAATGTTCTCTGAACACATACAAAATTTAGATCAACAACAAAGTCATGCTTTTAATCTTTACGAAAAACAAATATCCGTTTCAAAAAATATCATACACTAACTAAATCTTACAAATGATCAGTTACTTGCCCTAGAAGAAAAACTAGAAAAAACTAACCTAAATATAGAAAAAATCCAACTTAATCAGAACAACCATGACTACTTAACCGAATCATTTTTCAACTAACGGAACTCTTTACTATGTTTAACTCCTTATCTGAATACTACTATTCAGCAAAAAGCCACCTTTTGGAAGCCATTTATTCCGCTGCCCATGGAAAACTACATCCTTATCTTATAGATCCATCTAAATTAACCGAAGAAATTAGAAAAATTCAATCTTTTCTTCCTGAAGACAATCGTCTCCCATTTCCCCTACAGGAACAATACATTGATAAACTCTTTAACATTTTAGAAACACATATATATTTTTCTAATGGCAAAATACACTTTCTATTGAAAATTCCACTAACCACACCTAAAAGCTATAGTATTTACAAAATGACCAGTATCCCCAATCTTGTTGGAAACAACTCATATTCTGTAATAATTCCTGAAAAGCCCTTACTTGTTATTGATTCTGAAAAACAGTCTTACTTCCTCTACGAAGAACAAAATTTAGAAAAATGCTTCAATACCCACAAAAATAATTACATTTGTGAACAGAATGGACCAATCCTATTTACACATCTCAGTAATGCTTGCGAACTTAATCTACTTTCTACATTACCAAGCACTCCCAATAGTTGTAAAATGCAAATCATGTAAATTTTTCATCCAATATTTCTACAACTAGCCGATTCAAATTCTTGGCTATTCGTCTCCCCAAATCCCGAAAATCTTATAATCAAATGCCGAAAATTTAACTCCCAATTAACTATCAATTCAACTGGAATATTAAAAATCGACTCTACTTGTGTAGCAAACACAAAATATCAGTCCCTTAATTCCAAAACTAATTATGAAACAGATACAAATTTAAACTTTATCTCATCTGCCATTCCAGTATCAGCTCCAAATATTACTCAATTTCATTTCGCCAATCTACCCATCATAGAAACTCAAACATTTACCATTCGCAACCAAATTAATGATCTAAACGCTATAAGTAAGAGTTTAGACGATATAAATTATCAATAAATTTCACAGCCCTTCGTAAATTCCTCAAACAACAAACATATCACTACTATTTATATTCTCTTGGCCATACTCTTCCTTATGATGTCCATCGTTATCGCTTTATTAACGAAACTATATAAACAGAAAGAGATACACAAAGATCTTGTGATTTCTGACTCTCTGCCTCTGCCTCTACCAAAACCACGATCATCCACAAATCTTTCTCCTCCATTTCTAACTCCACGTAAATCGTCATCAAATCTATCTCGTTCTCTTCCCTTACCAAAAACTCAAACCATTAATGGTCCGTCTTCTTCTTCTTCTTCAACCGAAACTCGTACCAATCCTAGGTACAAGTTTCGTACTTAAGGGGGGAGGTGTTGTAAAGTGTACAACTTGATGCATACCAAGCACTTTACAACCTCTTTACTACTTCTTACTTTGTATGCAGATGTTTAACCCTACGATCAATGTTGAATGATTTAATCGAGGCTATTTATATTGGTCACTAGGCAATGACGCGACACTCTTGTTTACGCCTCTGCATCGACTCGGTCATATTCTATATCAATTCCTATTCCATATCGTCAAATTCAATAGCGTGCATCCTATATCGTTTCTTATTTCCTAATTCTACATCTAAATCCTAAAATTAAATAGTTTATAAAGTTTAAACTACATCTAGGTAAATCCTAAAATTAAATAGTTTATAAAGTTTAAAATAAATGTTAATAGAATTAAGATAATTTTAATAAAAACCTATACAAAATCAAGTGTAAGTGTTCGTTGTTACTTTTTGGACATACCAAATAATCACGAGGACAAGGTGAAACCCAACTGAGATTAGTGCTTCTCAGTAAAAACAAAAATAGCACAACACTAATATTCCATCACACTGCATCTGCAAAACACCTTTCATATGCCACCACACTCTCTCTGTATATAACAATCTATTTCATTTCATATCCAACACAAAACCCCATGCGAAAGGTCCGTCTCCCCTTCTTCAAAAATAATATGATTTTCTTCTACCACAGCAAATATCATTGCCACGACATTCCATTCCTATCCAACACGAAATCTCCCCATGCGAAAGATGCGCCTCCCATTCTTAAAAAAAATAGTATGATTTTCTACCACGGCAAATATCACTGCCACGACATTCCATTCGTATCCAACACAAAATCTCCCCATCTTCAATAGCTATCATCAACCACCATGACTAGATCACGCCCCTTTCTAAAGGTGGTAGCACACGGCCGATGTGTTTGCGATAGCGACCTACTCTTGTTTCAGAATAATAAATAATTTTATAAAAATAAAATTAAAATAAAAATGTCTTTTCAAAATGGCCTAAGAATGACCGGGCGAATAGCTGATTGCAAACATTTTGCCCTTAGGTCTTTTTAAAATCAAAAAAGGATATTGCTACCAAAATGTCCCTCAGACTAAACATTTATTTCTTTATTTAAAATTAAAAATATAAGCCGAAATTATCAAAAAGAACATTTTACCAATACATATTTTGTATTATAAAAGAATGTTCATACATATTTCACATTTTACCCTCATCAATAAAACCTACGCACCAAAATCGTCGTACTAGCATACCCACCCATCCAACAATAAGCAGTATTTTGCATTAAAAAACAAATGTTCGTAGGACATTCCCCCCACCAAAATCGTTCTTCTGTACACATTCTCCCTAGTACTTATTCCTCCATCAACCACCAAACGCTAATACACGATCTACTAAACACATACCATAATCCAAATGTTCCATTACATTTTCTCAGTATAGATATAGAACCTATTTCATCCCCAACACAAAACACCACTCCTTATCACCATCCAAAACAGTAACATTCAGACTCCATAATTAACGTCGTAACATTCTTCTTCAACAGCATCGTCTACCATCACCCAACAAACGCTAATATTCCATCACACTCCATCTACAAAACACCTTTCATATGCCATCACACTCTCTCTATATCTATACAACCTATTTAATTTCATATCCAACACAAAACCCCATACGAAAGATCCGCCTCCCATTCCTAAAAAATAATTTGATTTTCTTCCACGGCAGTCATCACTGCCACACGACATACCATTCCTACCAACACCATATCTCCCCATGCGAAAGATTCGCCTCCCATTCTTCAAAAATAATATGATTTTCTACCACGGCAAATATCACTGCCACGACATACCATTCCTACCAACACCATATCTCCCCATGCGAAAGATCCGCCTCCCATTCTTCAAAAATAATACGATTTTCTACCACGGCAAATATAACTGCCACGACATTCCATTCCTATCCAACACCAAATCGCCCCATGCGAAAGATCCGCGTCCCATACTTCAAAAATAATATGATTTTCTACCACGGCAAATTTCACTGCCACGACATTCCATTTCTATTCAACACCAAATCTCCCCTTCTTCAATAGCTATCATCAACCACCATGAAGAGATCACGCCCCTTTCTAAAGGTGATAGCACACGGCCGATGCGATTGCGATAGCGATCTACTCTTGTTTCAGAATAATAAATATTTTTACAAAAATAAAAGTTCATAAAAAATTGTCTTTTCAAAGTGGCCTAGGAATGACCGGGCGAATTTTGCCCTGAGGTCGTTTTAACATCAAAAAATTGTTTTCTTTATTTTTAATTGCAAATATAACTCGAAATTATCAAAAAGGACATTTTACCAGTATTTTGTGTTAAAAAAAAATATTCATACATATTTCACATTTTACACTAATCAATAAAACTTTCGTACCAAAATCGTAGTACAGTGAACTCTCTCATAACCGGACACCGACGCTACCAACAAATTTGTCCGCTTATGAGAGGTGTCCGCTTGTGAAGAAAAAAACCTAAATTGACAAACTCGAGAAAACAAACAACAGACAAGCTGTTCAATTTTATTTGAGAACCTAATTAATTTTTATATACATACTGTTGAAGATTGAATTTATGTATTCAAAAAATTTATTTATTAATTTTGGTCAAATAATTGATCTAGTACATTCTTCTAAACAAATCTGTTTGTAAATACATTTTGGCAGCATTGTATCAATTATTCTGTCATTGTCATTTTTGCTTAGTCATACAAATGTCAATTATGAAAGCCAACTTTTGGCGGCAATTTCTAACCTCAATATATCGAAGAATTTATAACGAATCGGTGCGTTTTTTAATTATTTCTGTTGAGTAGAAAATTCTCAAGTGTAAGTGTTTCGAAATTATACACATACATTAAAAAAAAAACACACAAACAAGAACAAAGGCTTGAAAATTTATTTTCACATTGTTTAAATGTGGGTACGTTTGCACATAATCGTGCATATTTTGTACCGTCAAACGGGCAACAAAGTTTGACCAGTTTAAAATATATCAAAATAAATGACACCAAAATAGGGGCTTGTACTTTAGTATTCCAATCACAAACGGTTACGCGACGGCTGCCACAGACTAATCTGTTCATGGCTTTCTTCTGGGCCTCACTCACATGCCTTTCCATGAAAGTCGTGTCGGGCGAGACGGGCAGATTTTTAGGTTAGTTGAGAAAAGGAGGGTAGAATACACCGAATTTCCTTAAATGTTCTATTCTTAAAATCGACCTGTCTCGCTCGACAAGACTCCACAAAAGAGGAGAAAAAGGAACCAAACAGCAGAACAGAGTAAGTAAAACTTAAAAAAGTGCTCCAGTTGTGTTTGGTTTGTCCGTTTAAGAGAGAGCTAAACCCTTTTGCGATTCTGAAACTGGGTGTCCGCGTCCGGTTATAAGAGAGTCCGCTTATGAGAGAATTATTAATATGCAACATTATGTATTTAAATCTGTCCGGTTATAAGAGGTGTCCGGTTATGAGGAGTGTCCGTAAGGAGAGAGTACACTGTACTTGCATAGGTACGTCCTTCTGTACACACTCTCCCTAGTACTTATTCCTCCATTAACCTCCAAACGCTAATACACTATCTACTAAACACATACCATATTCCATCATATTTTTTCAGTATAGATATAGAACCTATTTCATCCCCAACACAAAACACCACTCCTTATCACCATCCAAAACAGTAACATTCAGACTCCATAATTAACGTCGTAATATTCTCCTTCAACAGCATCGCCTACCATCAACCTCCAAACGCTAATATTCCATCACACTCCATCTGCAAAACACCTTTCATATGCCATCACACTCTCTCTGTATATAACAACCTATTTCATTTCATATCCAACACAAAACCCCATGCGAAAGGTCCGTTTCCCCTTCTTCAAAAATAATATGATTTTCTTTCTACCACAGCAAATATCATTGCCACGACATTCCATTCCTATCCAACACCAAATCTCCCCATGCGAAAGATGCGCCTCCCATTCTTAAAAAATAGTATGATTTTCTACCACGGCAAATATCACTGCCACGACATTCCATTCGTATCCAACACGAAATCTCCCCATGCGAAATATCCGCCTCCCATACTTCAAAAATAATATGATTTTCTATCACTGCAAATTTCACTGCCACGACATTCCATTCCTATCCAACACCAAATCTCCCCATCTTCAATAGCTATCATCAACCACCATGCAAAGATCACGCCCTTTTCTAAAGGTGATAGCACGCGGCCGATACGATTGCGATTGCGATAGCGATCTACTCTTGTTTCAGAATAATAAATATTTTTACAAAAATAAAAGTTTATAAAAAATTGTCTTTTCAAAGTGGACTTAGAATGACCGAGCGATTTGCTGATTTTAAACATTTTGCCCTGAGGTCGTTTTAACATCAAAAAATTGTTTTCTTTATTTTTAATGGAAAATATAACTCGAAATTATCAAAAAGGACATTTTACCAATATTTTGTATTATAAAAAATTTTCATACATATTTCACTTTACCCTGATCAATAAAACCTACGCACCAAAATCGTCGTACTTGCATACCCACCCATCCAACAATAACCAGTATTTTGGATTAAAAAACCAATGTTCATACGATTTTCCACCCCACCAAAATCGTCCTTCTGTACACACTCTCCCTAGTACTTATTCTTCCATCAACCACCAAACGCTAATACACGATCTACTAAATGCCTACCATACTCCAAATGTTCCATCACATTTTCTCAGTAAAGATATAGAACCTATTTCATCCCCAACACAAAACACCACTCCTTATCCTCATCCCAAACAGTAACATTCAGACTCAATAATTAACATAGTAACATTATCCTGCAACAGCTTCGTCTGCCATCAACCACCAAACGCTAATATTCCATCACACTCCATCTGCAAAAAACATTTCATATGCCATCACACTCTCTCTATATCTATACAACCTAATTCATTTCATATCCAACACCAAATCTCCCCATGCGAAAGATCCGCCTCCAATTCTTCAAAAATAATATTATTTTCTACCACGGCAAATATAACTGCCACGATATTCCATTCCTATCCAACACCAAATCGCCCCATGCGAAAGATCCGCGTCCCATACTTCAAAAATAATATGATTTTCTACCACGGCAAATTTCACTGCCACGACATTCCGTTCCTATTCAACACCAAATCTCCCCATCTTCAATAGCTATCATCAACCACCATGAATAGATCACGCCCCTTTCTAAAGGTGATAGCGCATTGCCAATGCGTTTGCGATGGCGACCTACTCTTGTTTCAGAATAATAAATAATTTTATAAAAATAAAATTAAAAAAAAATTTATTTTCAAAATGGCCTAAGAATGACCGGGGGAATAGCAGATTTTAAACATTGTGCCCTGAGGTCCTTTTAACATCAAAAAGGATATTGCTCCCAAAATGTCCTTCAGACTAAAATTTTTTTTTCTTTATTTATAATTGAAAATATAAGCCGAAATTATCAAAAAGAACATTTTACCAATACATATTTTGTATTATAAAAAATGTTCATACATATTTCACATTTTACCCTCATCAATAAAACCTACGCACCAAAATCGTCGTACTTGCATACCCACGCATCCAACAATAATCAGTATTTTGGATTAAAAAACCAATGTTCATACGATATTCCACCCCACCAAAATCGTCCTTCTGTACACACTCTCCCTAGTATTTATTCTTCCATCAACCAGCAAACGCTAATACACGATCTACTAAATGCCTACCATACTCCAAATATTCCATCACATTTTCTCAATAAAGATATAGAACCTATTTCATCCCCAACACAAAACACCACTCCTTATCATCATCCCAAACAGTAACATTCAGACTCCATAATTAACGTCGTAACATTCTTCTTCAACAGCATCGTCTACCATCACCCAACAAACGCTAATATTCCATCACACTCCAACTGCAAAACACCTTTCATATTCCATCACACTCTCTCTGTATATAACAACCTATTTCATTTCATATCCAACACAAAACCCATGCGAAAGGTCCACCTCCCCTTCTTCAAAAATAATATGATTTTCTTTCTACCACAGCAAATATCATTGCCACGACATTCCATTCCTATCCAACACCAAATCTCCCAATGCGAAAGATGCGCCTCCCATTCTTAAAAAAATAATATGATTTTCTACCACTGCAAATATCACTGCCACGACATTCCATTCCTATCCAACACCAAATCTCCCCATCTTCAATAGCTATCATCAACTACCATGAATAGATCACGCCCCTTTCTAAATGTGGTAGCACACGGCCGATGCGTTTGCGATAGCGAACTGCTCTTGTTTCAGAATAATAAATAATTTTATAAAAATAAAATAAAAATAAAAATGTCTTTTCAAAATGGCCTAAGAATGACCGGGCGAATAGCTGATTTCAAAAATTTTGCCCTTAGGTCCTTTTAACATCAAAAAAGGATATTGCTCCCAAAATGTCCCTCAGACTAAACATTTATTTCTTTATTTATAATTGAAAATATAAGCCGAAATTATCAAAAAGAACATTTTACCAATATTTTGTATTATAAAAAATGTTCATACATATTTCACATTTTACCTTCATCAATAAAACCTACGCACCAAAATCGTCGTACTTGCATACCCACCCATCCATCAATAAGCTGTATTTTGCATTAAAAAACAAATGTTCGTAGGACATTTCACCCCACCAAAATCGTTCTTCTGTACACATTCTCCCTAGTACTTATTCCTCCATCAACCACCAAACGCTAATACACGATCTACTAAACACATACTGTTAATAAATTAAAAATGCGCATTGATACCTAGCTTTAAATATATCCCCTTTCCAAACACTTCCCAATCGCGCAAGCTGGCAACGCTTAATTTCGAAGCCATGTTCCGAAATTGCCGCTTAATGCGCCATCTTTTTGCCCTTTTTTTAATCTCATACACTCTTTTGTTGAACGGAGACTGAAGAAGAAGGAGCAAAAAAAAACGTAAGCGAGATTTGGAAAAAGTTGAATTAATATACTTAAGCCGTATTATTGTAAATAATTTCAGGTTTTTTATAACTAAGTGAATAAAATTTGTTATAATTAACAAAATAAAGAGCGCCTTTCTCTCTACCAAACCCTTCAACAAAATTTATAAAAAACGTTTTTACAACATCCATCATCCGTACAAAGGCAGCCGCCATCACCACGTGTGTCACCAAAGGATAACCTTGCTACCATCCGACTTCCAGGAACAGGAGTACTTACCACACTCTGACCCGACTCCCAGGAAATACAAGGTTTCTTTGCCACCACTGAGACGCCATCAAGGATAACTACATCGCCGATCACATCAAGAAAAGTTTCACCACACCGACTCTGGAATATCCACCAAGGCCACACCCCGAGCACAGGAAAGAATTACCACCAACAAATATACTCCCGGAAAAAAGGTAAGCCATGTTAAATTCCGATAATATTTCCGTATTGCTTGAGAATACTTCCCCGCCATCAACACCATCGCCACCCCTTACATCGTCACCATTGGGCTCCCAGTACAATTGCCGAACATGTACGCGCCCAGATACCACCTCAATGGTTCAATGCGACGATTGCGATGAATGGCATCATTTCCAATGCGTCAACGTCACAGACGCAATTAAAGATTTGCCTTGGGCTTGCCCAAAATGCGTTCTTAAAACGCAGTCAGGTCCGAATGTGTCCCTTCCAACAGATTTAGCTACCAATACCACCATTGTTCCATCTAGAAGTTCTCCACGCACCACAACCAACTCTGTTCAGAATTTAAATTTACATAGAACCCCCAACGTGTATCCACCAAACCATATCGTCAACCCATCTAAGTTACCCGTACCCCCACGCAATACCGCCCGTGAGCCACCGAACATGCTCGCCATACAACTGCAAAAACTTGAGGAAGAAAGGATGCTGAGAGAGCAGAGGGATAATGAGTATTTAAGCAGAAAGTACGCGATACTATGTAATTTTACAACAGGTCTCGAGAATGAAGTAGGACTAATACACAGTGACAAACCGGTAGTTCATTCACAAGCACAAGCAACTAACCTTCGCGTGTCTGACGATAAAGTCGCAGGCGCGCGAATGGGTAATAAGATCTCTGATATGGTGAATGCTACAGCAAATGTTCAAACGGCACCGGTATCGACCGGGGCAGTGCCCAAGGTCAAGATTAATCAGCTGATACGCCAAAATCCTGGCAAATGCTTTACCTCTGAACAGGAAACTAGTTTCGCTACAAAGACAACTTTCCCACACCAAGCTAATACCAATCCTAATGTCATTCAACCCGACAAGCAATCTGCAAACCCATTTGCTTCTTGGCCCGGTCCGTCCACTATTGCTGCGCCCAACATGACAAACCCTAATCACCAATTCGGAGATTATCATACTCCGACAGCTGGATTGTCTGCTAACTCAATTCGAGGAAATTTAGAAAATATATCTCAGAGCAATCAGAGCGTCCCGGGTAATCAACAGTTGGTCACAAGGTTGGCTTTGCAAAAGGAGTTGCCAATTTTTTCCGGTAATGTCGAAGACTGGCCGCTGTTTATAAATAGTTTTGAGAATTCAACGCGTTCATGTGGGTTCACCAATGATGAAAATTTGCTACGACTTCAAAAGTGTTTAAAGGGCGATGCGCTTACAGCTGTTAGGGCAAGGTTATTATATCCTGTTCAGGTGCCAAAAGTGATTGAGACTTTACGAATGCTGTATGGCAGGCCAGAAGCAATACTTAGGTCTATGATGGTGAAGATTAGAAGTGAGCCAGCTCCAAGGTCAGATCGAGTAGATTCATTAATACCATTTGCACTCTCAGTACAAAATATTACTGCCACTATGGAATCAAATGGTTTGTACTTTCACTTAGAAAACCCATGTCTGTTACAAGAGCTGGTGGAAAAACTTCCAGCCCAAACTCGATTAAACTGGGGTCTGTATAAGTTAAGTGTAGGTACAGTTAATTTATCAACCTTTAGCGACTGGATATTACAAGTTGCTCATGCCGCTTGTGAAGTAACGGTTATGGGTTCACCTGGGTGCGCAAATACGAAAACAGAACATCGGCGTACAGCAGTAGCGAGGTCAAATCTGCACCAGGAAGGCGAAGGAAAACACCGATCTTGTGTATGTTGCCAAGGAGATTGCAGGACCGTGGAGCATTGCACAATGTTTAAGGCCATGGATCTGAATGATAAATGGACTTTAATCAAACGTCATTCGATCTGCAGGACCTGCCTGCGGGTACATCACAATCGCAGATGCAATATAGATACCAGGTGTAATGTTCAAGGTTGCTGCTACAGACACCATAAGCTGCTTCACAAATACAATATACCAATCGGTGAACGGTCCTCAATTTCGCAATCATCAAACGTGCAGATACCAGACACGACTCGTTCAAGCCTGCAGACACCCAGTCCACAAACAAGTAATGTGAATTTACATCAAGAAAGCGGCGGCTTGCTCTTCAAAATAATTCCCATCACCGTATTTAACAATGAAATCATAATCGAGACATATGCTCTGCTAGACGACGGATCTAACGTGACACTAGTGGACGAGCAGCTGGCACAGGATTTAAAATTGGATGGGGAAATCAAACCACTTTGCCTGAAATGGACTTCCAATAAACACCGATGGGAACAAAATTCAAAAGAGGTCAACTTAAGTGTAGCTGCATCTAGCGGACAGAAGAAGTATACTCTACAACGCGCTCGGACAGTACCGGCTCTCGCCCTTCCGAACCAGACGTTGAATTTTGAAGAGTTGAAAGATCGTTTCTCTCATCTCAAAGGTCTTCCAATACACTCCTATGAAAATGCTCGCCCACAAATACTGATTGGGTTAGACAACTGTCAGTTGACAAATGCACAGAGGACTCGCGAAGCCGGTGTTAATCAACCCTTTGCAATCAAGACAAGATTGGGATGGGCGATCTTCGGAAGACTGGGGAATGCAGTGAGCATAGGAACAGATGATTTTAATTATCACGTTTGCGAGTGCAAAGCCACAGATGATGCGAAGCTTGACCAATTAATAAAAGGTTTTTACACCATCGAAAGCCATGGTTCAAAGGCTGTAACACGGATGCTGAGTAATGATGACCTAGAAGCAGAGCGCTTGATGAAGGAAAATACCACCAAAGTTGGAAAACGATTTTCGGTACCATTACTGTGGAAGAGTGATCATGTACAACTACCCAATAGCAGACCAGCAGCTGAACAACGACTATTATGCTTAGAACGAAAGCTTAAAAGGGACAAAGGACTTGAGTCAAACATGAACAATCAGATTGAAGAATATATCAGTAAAGGATACGCGCGCAAACTCACCACGATTGAACAACAAAGTGACGGTAAGGGTAAAGTGTGGTACTTACCCATATTCCCAGTCATCAATCCTAACAAACCATCTAAGGTGCGCATAGTGTGGGACGCAGCAGCCAAGGTCGAGGGTACTTCGCTAAACTCCTTGTTATTAACAGGCCCAGATGATCTCCCTCCACTCACAACCGTTCTGTTTCATTTTCGTCAGAGGAAGATCGCCGTTTGTGGTGATATAAAGGAGATGTTTCACCAGGTACTCGTTAGAGAGGTGGATCAGCACGCGCAACGGTTTCTTTGGAGAAATAAGACTACGGGCGAGATAGAAGAATACCTAATGCAAGTCATGACTTTTGGTTCTACCTGTTCTCCATACTGCGCACAGTTCGCCAAAAACAAAAACGCCATGGAGTTTATGTCAACGTACCCGCGAGCAGCTAAAGCCATCATCGAGAATCATTATGTTGATGATTATCTTGATAGCTTCGATGATGAAGACAAAGCTATAGAGGTCACCAGTAATGTAAAATATATTCATCAACAAGGCGGTTTTGAAATAAGGAACTTCGTGAGTAATTCTTCTAAGGTATTGACAGCGATTCAGCCAGAAGGAGACAACACTATACACGAGAAGTCGTTAAGCAACACACTATTGGGACATTCTGAGAAGATTCTGGGAATGTGGTGGTCACCAACAGAAGATGTTTTTTCCTTTCTGGGCAAACATGGGATACTTAGCGATATTACCGGTAAGGACCAGAAGCCACCGACAAAGAGACGAGTCCTGAAGACACTTATGAGCATCTTTGACCCACTTGGGCTCATCGCACACGTTCTCGTGTCCCTCAAAATATTATTACAAGATATTTGGCGCACAGCGATAACTTGG
Source organism: Cheilosia soror (assembly GCA_949372485.1). Classification (NCBI taxonomy): domain Eukaryota; kingdom Metazoa; phylum Arthropoda; class Insecta; order Diptera; family Syrphidae; genus Cheilosia; species Cheilosia soror. The sequence goes on along the minus strand of OX443561.1, from coordinate 63,089,239 downwards.
GACGAAGAAATTCACCAGGATCATTTCGGCCTGTGGAGAAATTGGATTGAACTTGTAACAACGGTGAAGGATATAAATCTAAGAAGACCTTATTTGGAAAAGCTACGTTTTGATAACACGCACAATGTCGAGCTTCATGTGTTCGTTGACGCCAGCGCATCAGCCTGTGCTGCAGTGGCCTATTTCAGGGTCACCAAGGGCGATCATACAGAGTGCGTATTGGTCTGTGCTAAGACAAAAGTGGCACCCTTAAAACCCATTTCCATACCGCGAATGGAGTTAGAAGCAGCTATTTTAGGAGTTCGAATGGCCAAAATGATCATAAACGGTCACTCCATAACCATAAACAGGCGCATGTTTTGGTCTGATTCCCAAACCGTTCTCTATTGGATCAAGAACTGCAAAAAGAAACTGAGGCAGTACGTTGCATTCAGAATTGGTGAAATCTTGGAAGAATCCAATCCCTCCGAATGGAAATGGGTCCCAACAGCTCATAACGTGGCTGACGATGGAACGAGAAGGAACTCACATATCGATTTATCAGCGGAAAGCCGATGGTTTCGAGGACCTACCTTTTTGTATCAACCAGAAAAAGAATGGCCCACACAGTGTATTGATTTCGTCACACAAGAGGAAGTAATATTGTTGGTGCAGAAAACTGACGAGATAAAACCTTTGGTGGAGTGCTCTAAATTCTCATCGTGGACCAAGTTAAGGAAAGTAATGGGGTTTGTTTTCTGCTTCATCGACCTAATCCGAAACAGAAGAAAAAAAAATGAATTTTTGGCATATAACATTTTAGTTAAAGACTTAATTCGAGCTGAAAATTATTTATATGGACTGTGCCAGCGGGAATCATTTCCGGAGGAGTGGCGCCTGCTAAAAGAATACAAGTCGACAACCAGTACGGAACTTCGGCTCGAAAAAACGAGTCCTCTTTTCAAACTGAGTCCTTATATGGATGAAGATGGAGTCATACGAATAAGCGGTCGTGTCGATGCTTGCAAGCACGCACCATTTGGATGCCAAAGACCAGTTATCTTGCCGAAACATCACAGTATTACTGTTCTACTCATTAAACACTTCCACGAGAAATACCGTCATCAGTTTCATGAAACCGTCGTCAACGAAATACGTCAAGGCTTCTACGTAGCGGGCCTACGAAACGTCGTAAAAAATGTGATTCGCAACTGCCAGGCTTGTAAGATAAACAAGGCCACTCCAAAACCACCGTTGATGGGTGAATTTCCAACCGCACGCTTAGGCGCATATAGTAGAGCATTTTCCTTTGTCGGCATAGATTACTTCGGTCCAATGTTGGTTACGGTTGGTCGACACACAGAGAAGCGTTGGGGCGTGTTGTTTACCTGCCTCTCAGTAAGAGCTATACACATAGAGGTTGCGCACAGCCTAACCACTGACTCATGCATCTTAGCGCTGAAGAGATTTTGCTCGAGAAGGGGAACACCTTTGGAAATATGGAGTGATAATGGGACCAACTTTAGAGGAGCTGACCAAGAGCTGAGAAGCGCCATGACGGCGATAGATATGAACATAATCAACGAAGAATGTCTGCAGAAGAAAATTGTTTGGAGATTCAACCCGCCGATGTCACCCCATATGGGGGGGAGTTGGGAACGACTAATCCGTTCAGTTAAGCAAGCCTTGCTTGCCATTAAGCATTGTCACAACCCAAAGGACGAGTTGTTGGTAAGCATGATGGTTGAGGTAGAAAATATCATAAATTCAAGACCTTTGACCTACGTTCCAATAGATGGGGAATGCGAAGAAGCTCTGACCCCTAATCATTTTTTAATATGTTCATCGAATGGTGCAAAGGTGTTTGGTGAGTTGATTGGCGATGGTAGGGTGTTGAAAAAGAACTGGCTTATCTGCGAGCAATTTGGAAATGTTTTCTGGAAACGATGGCTTAGGGAATATCTGCCAAGTTTAGTTCGCAGAACAAAGTGGCATCAGCCTGTGAAGCCCATCGCGGAGGGAGATCTAGTCATAATCGTAAGCGACGACAATCCGAGGGGGATGTGGCCTAGAGGGAGAGTCTTACGCGTGAATGCCGGCAAAGATGGACAGGTACGCTCAGCTGTTGTACAAACGAAAGCGGGAGTTTACACCAGACCGGCTACAAGGCTTGCGGTACTCGACGTCATGAAGAAGGATGAGTAACCCGGAGTTCGGTTTACTGGGGGGAGTGTTAATAAATTAAAAATGCGCATTGATACCTAGCTTTAAATATATCCCCTTTCCAAACACTTCCCAATCGCGCAAGCTGGCAACGCTTAATTTCGAAGCCATGTTCCGAAATTGCCGCTTAATGCGCCATCTTTTTACCCTTTTTTTTAATCTCATACACTCTTTTGTTGAACGGAGACTGAAGAAGAAGGAGCAAAAAAAAACGTAAGCGAGATTTGGAAAAAGTTGAATTAATATACTTAAGCCGTATTATTGTAAATAATTTCAGGTTTTTTATAACTAAGTGAATAAAATTTGTTATAATTAACAAAATAAAGAGCGCCTTTCTCTCTACCAAACCCTTCAACACATACCATAGAATTGCTCAAAATATTCCATTACATTTTCTCAGTATAGATATAGAACCTATTTCATCCCCAAAACACCACTCCTTATCACCATCCAAAACAGTAACATTCAGACTCCATAATTAACGTCGTAACATTCTTCTTCAACAGCATCGTCTATTGTATTATTCTTCCATCAACCACCAAACGCTAATACACGATCTACTAAATGCCTACCATACTCCAAATATTCCATCACATTTTCTCAGTAAAGATATAGAACCTATTTCATCCCCAACACAAAACACCACTCCTTATCCTCATCCCAAACAGTAACATTCAGACTCAATAATTAACATCGTAACATTATCCTTCAACAGCATCGTCTGCCATCAACCACCAAACGCTAATATTCCATCATACTCCATCTGCAATAAACCTTTCATATGCCATCACACTCTCTCTATATCTATACAACTTAATTCATTTCATATCCGACACAAAACCTCATGCGAAAGCTCCGTCTCCCCTTCTTCAAAAATAATATGATTTTCTTTCTACCACCGCAAATATCATTGCCACGACATTCCATTCCTATCCAACACCAAATCTCCCCATGCAAAAGATCCGCCTCCCATTCTTCAAAAATAAAATGATTTTCTACCACGGCAAATATCACTGCCACGACATTCCATTCCTATTCAACACCATATCCGAAAGATCCGCCTCCCATTTTCAATAATAATATGATTTTCTACCACGACAAATTTCATTGCCACGACATTCCATTCCTATTCAACACCAAATCTCCCCATGCGAAAGATCCGCCTCCCGTACTTCAATAATAATATGATTTTCTACCACGACAAATGTCATTGCCACGACATTCCATTCCTATTCAACACCAAATCTCCCCATCTTCAATAGCTATCATCAACCACCATGAAGAGATCACGCCCCTTTCTAAAGGTGATAGCACACGGCCGATGCGATTGCGATAGCGATCTACTCTTGTTTCAGAATAATAAATATTTTACAAAAATAAAAGTTCATAAAAAATTGTCTTTTCAAAGTGGCCTTGGAATGACCGGGCGAATTGCTGATTTCAAACATTTTGCCCTGAGGTCGTTTTAACATCAAAAAATTGTTTTCTTTATTTTTAATTGCAAATATAACTCGAAATTATCAAAAAGGACATTTTACCAGTATTTTGTGTTAAAAAAAAATATTCATATATATTTCACATTTTACACTAATCAATAAAACTTACGCACTAAAATCGTAGTACAGTGAACTCTCTCATAACCGGACACCGACGGTACCAACAAATTTGTCCGCTTATGAGAGGTGTCCGCTTGTGAGGAAAAAAACCTAAATTGACAAACTCGAGAAAACAAACAACAGACAAGCTGTTCAATTTTATTTCAGAAACTAATTAATTTTTATATACATACATTTAAAAAAAAAACACACACAAACAAGAACAAAGGCTTGAAAATTTATTTTCACATTGTTTGCACATAATCGTGCACATTTTGTACCGTCAAACGGAAAATCGAAAAGTTTGACCAGTTTAAAATATATCAAAATAAATGACACCAAAATAGGGGCTTGTACTTTAGTATTCCAATCACAAACGGTTACGCGACGGCTGCCACAGCCTAATCTGTTCATGGCTTTGTTCTGGGCCTCACTCGAATGCCTTCCCATGAAAATCGTGTCGGGCGAGACGGGCAGATTTTTAGGTTAGTTGAGAAAAGGAGGGTAGAATACACCGAATTCCCTTAAATGTTCTAATCTTAAAATCGACCTGTCTCGCTTGACAAGACTCCACAAAAGAGGAGAAAAAGGAACCAAACAGCAGAACAGAGTAAGTAAAACTTAAAAAAGTGCTCCAGTTGTGTTTGGTTTGTCCGTTTAAGAGAGAGCTAAACCCTTTTGCGGTTCTGAAATTGGGTGTCCGCGTCCGGTTATAAGAGAGTCCGCTTATGAGAGAATTATTAATATGCAACATTATGTATTTATTTCCGTTCTTTGAAATCTGTCCGTTTATAGAGGTGTCCGGTTATGAGGAGTGTCCGTAAGGAGAGAGTACACTGTACTTGCATAGGTACGTCCTTCTGTACACACTCTCCCTAGTACTTATTCCTCCATTAACCTCCAAACGCTAATACACGATCTACTAAACACTATAGGTATGTTTATTTGTATCAAATTAAGCTTACTTGAACATTTAAAAACTCCCGCTCGAATAGTCTACTGTCCTTCAAAAATAATATGATTTTCTACCACGGCAAATATCACTGCCACGACATTCCGTTCCTATTCAACACCAAATCTCCCCATCCTCAATAGCTATCATCAACCACCATGAATAGCTCACGCCCCTTTCTAAAGGTGCTAGCACACCGCCGATGCGATTGCGATAGCGATCTATTCATGTTTCAGACTAATAAATAATGTTATAAAATTTTTTTTTTTTAAAAATGGATCTAGAATGACCAGGCGAATTGCTGATTTCAAACATTTTGCCTTGAGGTCCTTAACATCAAAAAAGGATATTGTTTCCAAAATGTCCTTTAAATTAAAATTTTTTTCTTTATTTATAGATGAAAATATAACTCGAAAATATCAAAAAGGACATTTTACCAATATCTTGTGTTAAAAAAAATTTTCATACATATTTCACATTTTACACTGATCAATAAAACTTACGCACCAAAATCGTAGTACTTGCATAGGAACGTCCTTCTGTACACACTCTCCCTAGCACTAATTCCTCCATCAACCTCCAAACGCTAATACACTATCTACTAAACACATACCATATTCCATTATATTTTCTCAGTATAGATATAGAACCTATTTCATCGCCAACACAAAACACCACTTCTTATCACCATCCAAAACAGTAACATTCAGACTCCATAATTAACGTCGTAACATTCTCCTTCAACAGCATCTCCTACCATCAACCACCAAACGCTAATATTCCATCACACTGCATCTGCAAAACACCTTTCATATGCCATCACACTCTCTCTGTATATAACAATCTATTTCATTTCATATCCAACACAAAACCCCATGCGAAAGGTCCGTCTCCCCTTCTTCAGAAATAATATGATTTTTTTTCTACCACAGCAAATATCATTGCCACGACATTCCATTCCTATCCAACACCAAATCAACCCATGCGAAAGATGCGCCTCCCATTCTTAAAAAATAGTATGATTTTCTACCACGGCAAATATCACTGCCACGACATTCCATTCGTATCCAACACGAAATCTCCCCATGCGAAAGATCCGCCTCCCATACTTAAAAAATAATATGATTTTCTATCACGGCAAATTTCACTGCCACGACATTCCATTCCTATCCAACACCAAATCTCCCCATCTTCAATAGCTATCATCAACCACCATGAAGAGATCACGCCCCTTTTTAAAGGTGATAGCACACGGCCGATGCGATTGCGATTGCGAAAGCGATCTACTCTTGTTTCAGAATAATAACTATTTTTACAAAAATAAAAGTTCATAAAAAATTGTCTTTTCAAAGTGGTCTTAGAATGACCGAGCGATTTACTGATTTCAAACATTTTGCCCTGAGGTCGTTTTAACATCAAAAAATTGTTTTCTTTATTTTTAATTGAAAATATAACTCGAAATTATCAAAAAGGACATTTTACCAATATTTTGTATTATAAAAAATGTTCATACATATTTCACTTTACCCTGATCAATAAAACCTACGCACCAAAATCGTCGTACTTGCATACCCACGCATCCAACAATAATCAGTATTTTGGATTAAAAAACCAATGTTCATACGATATTCCACCCCACCAAAATCGTCCTTCTGTACGCACTCTCCCTAGTATTTATTCTTCCATCAACCACCAAACGCTAATACACGATCTACTAAATGCCTTCCATACTCCAAATATTCCATCACATTTTCTCAGTAAAGATATAGAACCTATTTCATCCCCAACACAAAACACCACTCCTTATCCTCATCCCAAACAGTAACATTCAGACTCAATAATTAACATCGTAACATCATCCTTCAACAGCATCGTCTGCCATCAACCACCAAACGCTAATATTCCATCATACTCCATCTGCAAAAAACCTTTCATATGCCATCACACTCTCTCTATATCTATACAACTTAATTCATTTCATATCCGACACAAAACCTCATGCGAAAGCTCCGTCTCCCCTTCTTCAAAAATAATATGATTTTCTTTCTACCACAGCAAATATCATTGCCACGACATTCCATTCCTATCCAACACCAAATCTCCCCATGCAAAAGATCCGCCTCCCATTCTTCAAAAATAAAATGATTTTCTACCACGGCAAATATCACTGCCACGACATTCCATTCCTATTCAACACCATATCCGAAAGATCCGCCTCCCATTTTCAATAATAATATGATTTTCTACCACGACAAATTTCATTGCCACGACATTACATTCCTATTCAACACCAAATCTCCCCATGCGAAAGATCCGCCTCCCATACTTCAATAATAATATGATTTTCTACAACGACAAATGTCATTGCCACGACATTCCATTCCTATTCAACACCAAATCTCCCCATCTTCAATAGCTATCATCAACCACCATGAAGGGATCACGCCCCTTTCTAAAGGTGATAGCACACGGCCGATGCGATTGCGATAGCGATCTACTCTTGTACTCTTATGTTTCAGAATAATAAATATTTTACAAAAATAAAAGTTCATAAAAAATTGTCTTTTCAAAGTGGCTTTAGAATGACCGAGCGATTTGCTGATTTCAAACATTTTGCCCTGAGGTCGTTTTAACATCAAAAAATTGTTTTCTTTATTTTTAATTGAAAATATAGATAACTCGAAATTATCAAAAAGGACATTTTACCAATATTTTGTTTTATAAAAAATGTTCATACATATTTCACTTTACCCTGATCAAAAAACCCACGCACCAAAATCGTCGTACTTGCATACCCACCCATCCAACAATAGGCAGTATTTTGCATTAAAAAACAAATGTTCGTAGGACATTCCACCCCACCAAAATCGTTCTTCTGTACACATTCTCCCTAGTACTTATTCCTCCATCAACCACCAAACGCTAATATTCCATCACACTCCATCTACAAAACACCTTTCATATGCCATCACACTCTCTCTATATCTATACAACCTATTTAATTTCATATCCAACACAAAACCCCATGCGAAAGATCCACCTCCCATTCCTACAAAATAATTTGATTTTCTTCCACGGTAGTCATCACAGCCACGCGACATACCATTCCTACCAACACCATATCTCCCCATGCGAAAGATTCGCCTCCCATTCTTCAAAAATAATATGATTTTCTACCACGGCAAATATCACTGCCACGACATTCCATTCCTACCAACACCATATCTCCCCATGCGAAAGATTCGCCTCCCATTCTTCAAAAATAATTTGATTGTCTTCCACGGCAGTCATCACTGCCACACGACATACCATTCCTACCAACACCATATCTCCCCATGCGAAAGATTCGCCTCCCATTCTTCAAAAATAATATGATTTTCTACCACGGCAAATATCACTGCCACGACATTCCATTCCTACCAACACCTTATCTCCCCATGCGAAAGATTCGCCTCCCATTCTTCAAAAATAATATGATTTTCTACCACGGCAAATATCACTGCCACGACATTCCATTCCTAACAACACCATATCTCCCCATGCGAAAGATCCGCCTCCCATACTTCAATAATAATATGATTTTCTACCACGACAAATTTCATTGCCACGACATTCCATTCCTATTCAACACCAAATCTCTCCATCTTCAATAGCTATAATCAACCACCATGAATAGATCACGCCCCTTTCTCAAGGTGATAGCACACGGCCGATGCGATTGCGATAGCGATCTACTCTTGTTTCAGAATAATAAATATTTTTAAAAAAATAAAAGTTCATAAAAAATTGTCTTTTCAAAGTGGCGTAGGAATGACCGGGCGAATTGCTGATTTCAAACATTTTGCCCTGAGGTCGTTTAAACACCAAAAAATTGTTTTCTTTATTTTTAATTGCAAATATAACTCGAAATTATCAAAAAGGACATTTTACCAGTATTTTGTGTTAAAAAAAATATTCATACATATTTCACATTTTAAACTAATCAATAAATCTTACGCACCAAAATCGTAGTACAGTGAACTCTCTCATAACCGGACACCGACGCTACCAACAAATTTGTCCGCTTACGAGAGGTGTCCGCGACGGCTGCCACAGCCTAATCTGTTCATGGCTTTGTTCTGGGCCTCACTCACATGCCTTCCCATGAAAGTCGTGTCCGGCGAGACGGGCACATTTTTAGGTTAGTTGAGAAAAGGAGGGTAGAATACACCGAATTCCCTTAAATGTTCTATTCTTAAAATCGACCTGTCTCGATCGACAAGACTCCACAAAAGAGGAGCAAAAGGAACCAAACAGCAGAACAGAGTAAGTAAAACTTAAAAAAGTGCTCCAGTTGTGTTTGGTTTGTCCGTTTAAGAGAGAGCTAAACCCTTTTGCGGTTCTGAAATTGGGTGTCCGCGTCCGGTTATAAGAGAGTCCGCTTATCAGAGAATTATTAATATGCAACATTATGTATTTATTTCCGTTCTTTGAAATCTGTCCGTTTATAGAGGTGTCCGGTTATGAGGAGTGTCCGTAAGGAGAGAGTACACTGTACTTGCATAGGTACGTCCTTCTGTACACACTCTCCCTAGTACTTATTCCTCCATCAACCACCAAACGCTAATACACGATCTACTAAACACATACCATACTCCAAATGTTCCATTACATTTTCTCAGTATAGATATAGAACCTATTTCATCCCCAACACAAAACACCACTCCTTATCACCATCCAAAACAGTAACATTCAGACTCCATAATTAACGTCGTAACATTCTTCTTCAACAGCATCGTCTACCATCACCCAACAAACGCTAATATTCCATCACAGTCCATCTACAAAACACCTTTTATATGCCATCACACTCTCCCTATATCTATACAACCTATTTAATTTCATATCCAACACAAAACCCCATGCGAAAGATCCACCTCCCATTCCTACAAAATAATTTGATTTTCTTCCACGGTAGTCATCACTGCCACGCGACATACCATTCCTACCAACACCATATCTCCCCATGCGAAAGATTCGCCTCCCATTCTTCAAAAATAATATGATTTTCTACCACGGCAAATATCACTGCCACGACATTCCATTCCTACCAACACCATATCTCCCCATGCGAAAGATTCGCTTCCCATTCTTCAAAAATAATTTGATTGTCATCCACGGCAGTCATCACTGCCACACGACATACCATTCCTACCAACACCATATCTCCCCATGCGAAAGATTCGCCTCCCATTCCTCAAAAATAATATGATTTTCTACCACGGCAAATATCACTGCCACGACATTCCATTCCTACCAACACCATATCTCCCCATGCGAAAGATTCGCCTCCCATTCTTCAAAAATAATTTGATTGTCTTCCACGGCAGTCATCACTGCCACACGACATACCATTCCTACCAACACCATATCTCCCCATGCCAAAGATTCGCCCATTCTTCAAAAATAATATGATTTTCTACCACGGCAAATATCACTGGCACTGCCACGACATTCCATTTCTATCCATACCTCAAAAATAATATGATTTTCTACCACGGCAAATTTCATTGCCACGACATTCCATTCCTATTCAACAACAAATCTCCTCATCTTCAATAGCTATCATCAACCACCATGAATAGATCACGCCCCTTTCTAAAGGTGATAGCACACGGCCGATGCGATTGCGATAGCGATCTACTCTTGTTTCAGAATAATAAATATTTTTACAAAAATAAAAGTTTATAAAAAATTGTCTTTTCAAAGTGGCCTAGGAATGACCGGGCGAATTGCTGATTTCAAACATTTTGCCCTGAGGTCGTTTTAACATCAAAAAATTTTTTTCTTTATTTTTAATTGAAAATATAACTCGAAATTATCAAAAAGGACATTTTACCAATATTTTGTATTATAAAAAATTTTCATACATATTTCACTTTACCCTGATCAATAAAACCTTCGCACCAAAATCGTCGTACTTGCATACCCACGCATCCGACAATAACCAGTATTTTGGATTAAAAAACCAATGTTCATACGATATTCCACCCCCCCAAAATCGTCCTTCTGTACACACTCTCCCTAGTACTTATTCTTCCATCAACCACCAAACGCTAATACACGATCTACTAAATGCCTAGCATACTCCAAATATTCCATCACATTTTCTCAGTAAAGATATAGAACCTATTTCATCCCCAACACAAAACACCACTCCTTATCTTCATCCCAAACAGTAACATTCAGACTCAATAATTAACATCGTAACATTATCCTTCAACAGCATCGTCTGCCATCAACCACCAAACGCTAATATTCCATCACACTCCATCTGCAAAAAACCTTTCATATGCCATCACACTCTCTCTATATCTATACAACTTAATTCATTTCATATCCAACACAAAACCTCATGCGAAAGCTCCGTCTCCCCTTTTTCAAAAATAATATGATTTTCTTTCTAGCACAGCAAATATCATTGCCACGACATTCCATTCCTATCCAACACCAAATCTCCCCATGCGGAAGATCCGCCTCCCATTCTTAAAAAATAGATGATTTTCTACCACGGCAAATATCACTGCAACGACATTCCATTCGTATCCAACAAGAAATCTCCCCATGCGAAAGATCCGCCTCCCAGTCTTCAAAAATAATATGATTTTCTACCACGGCAAATTTCACTGCCACGACATTCCATTCCTATCCAACACCAAATCTCCCCATCTTCAATAGCTATCATCAACCACCATGAATAGATCACGCCCCTTTCTAAAGGTGGTAGCACACGGCCGATGCGTTTGCGATAGCCACCTACTCTTGTTTCAGAATAATAAACAATTTTATAAAAATAAAATTAAAATAAAAATGTCTTTTCAAAATGGCCTTGGAATGACCGGGCGAATTGCTGATTTCAAACATTTTGCCCTGAGGTCGTTTTAACATCAAAAAATTGTTTTCTTTATTTTTAATTGCAAATATAACTCGAAATTATCAAAAAGGACATTTTACCAGTATTTTGTGTTAAAAAAAAATATTCATACATATTTCACATTTTAAACTAATCAATAAATCTTACGCACCAAAATCGTAGTACAGTGAACTCTCTCATAACCGGACACCGACGGTACCAACAAATCTGTCCGCTTATGAGAGGTGTCCGCTTGTGAGGAAAAAAACCTAAATTGACAAACGCGAGAAAACAAACAACAGACAAGCTGTTCAATTTTATTTCAGAACCTAATTAATTTTTGTATACATACATTTAAAAAAAAACACACAAACAAGAACAAAGGCTTGAAAATTTATTTTCACAATGTTTAAATGTGGGTACGTTTGCACATAATCGTGCACATTTTGTACCGTCAAACGGGCAAATAAGTTTGACCAGTTTAAAATATATCAAAATAAATGACACCAAAATAGGGGCTTGTACTTTAGTATTCCAATCACAAACGGTTACGCGACGGCTGCCACAGCCTAATCTGTTCATGGCTTTGTTCTGGGCCTCACTCACATGCCTTCCCATGAAAGTCGTGTCGGGCGAGACGGGCAGATTTTTAGGTTAGTTGAGAAAAGGAGGGTAGAATACACCGAATTCCCTTAAATGTTCTAATCTTAAAATCGACCTGTCTCGCTCGACAAGACTCCACAAAAGAGGAGAAAAAGGAACCAAACAGCAGAACAGAGTAAGTAAAACTTAAAAAAGTGCTCCAGTTGTGTTTGGTTTGTCCGTTTAAGAGAGAGCTAAACCCTTTTGCGGTTGTGAAATTGGGTGTCCGCGTCCGGTTATAAGAGAGTCCGCTTATGAGAGAACTATTAATATGCAACATTATGTATTTAAATCTGTCCGGTTATAAGAGGTGTCCGGTTATGAGAAGTGTCCGTAAGGAGAGAGTACACTGTACTTGCATAGGTACGTCCTTCTGTACACACTCTCCCTAGTACTTATTCCTCCATTAACCTCCAAACGCTAATACACGATCTACTAAACACTATAGGTATGTTTATTTGTATCAAATTAAGCTTACTTGAACATTTAAAAACTCCCGCTCGAATAGTCTACTGTCCTTCAAAAATAATATGATTTTCTACCACGGCAAATATCACTGCCACGACATTCCGTTCCTATTCAACACCAAATCTCCCCATCTTCAATAGCTATCATCAACCACCATGAATAGATCACGCCCCTTTCTAAAGGTGGTAGCACACCGCCGATGCGATTGCGATAGCGATCTACTCTTGTTTCAGACTAATAAATAATGTTATAAAAATTAAATTAAAAAAAAAATTTCTTTTCAAAATGGATCTAGAATGACCGGGCGAATTGCTGATTTCAAACATTTTGCCTTGAGGTCCTTAACATCAAAAAAGGATATTGTTTCCAAAATGTCCATTAAATTAAAATTTTTTTCTTTATTTATAATTGAAAATATAACTCGAAAATATCAAAAAGGACATTTTACCAATATTTTGTGTTAAAAAAAATGTTCATACATATTTCACATTTTACACTGATCAATAAAACTTACGCACCAAAATCGTAGTACTTGCATAGGTACGTCCTTCTGTACACACTCTCCCTAGTACTTATTCCTCCATCAACCTCCAAACGCTAATACACTATCTACTAAACACATACCATATTCCATCATATTTTCTCAGTATAGATATAGAACCTATTTCATCCCCAACACAAAACACCACTCCTTATCACCATCCAAAACAGTAACATTCAGACTCCATAATTAACGTCGTAACATTCTCCTTCAACAGCATCGCCTACCATCAACCACCAAACGCTAATATTCCATCACACTGCATCTGCAAAACACCTTTCATATGCCATCACACTCTCTCTGTATATAACAATCTATTTCATTTCAGATCCAACACAAAACCCCATGCGAAAGGTCCGTCTCCCCTTCTACAAAAATAATATGATTTTCTTTCTACCACAGCAAATATCATTGCCACGACATTCCATTTCTATCCAACACGAAATCTCCCCATGCGAAAGATGCGCCTCCCATTCTTAAAAAATAGTATGATTTTCTACCACGGCAAATATCACTTCCACGACATTCCATTCGTATCCAACACGAAATCTCCCCATGCGAAAGATCCGCCTCCCATACTTCAAAAATAATATGATTTTCTATCACGGCAAATTTCACTGCCACGACATTCCATTCCTATCCAACTCCAAATCTCCCCATCTTCAATAGCTATCATCAACCACCATGAAGAGATCACGCCCCTTTTTAAAAGTGATAGCACACGGCCGATGCGATTGCGATTGCGAAAGCGATCTACTCCTGTTTTAGAATAATAAATATTTTTACAAAAATAAAAGTTCATAAAAAATTGTCTTTTCAAAGTGTACTTAGAATGACCGAGCGATTTGCTGATTTCAAACATTTTGCCCTGAGGTCGTTTTAACATCAATAAATAGTTTTCTTTATTTTTAATTGAAAATATAACTCGAAATTATAAAAAAGGACATTTTACCAATATTTTGTATTATAAAAAATTTTCATACATATTACACTTTACCCTGATCAATAAAACCTACGCACCAAAATCGTCGTACTTGCATACCCACCCATCCAACCATAACCAGTATTTTGGATTAAAAAACCAACGTTCATACGATATTCCACCCCACAAAAATCGTCCATCTGTACACACTCTCCCTAGTACTTATTTTTCCATCAACCACCAAACGCTAATACACGATCTACTAAATGCCTACCATACTCCAAATATTCCATCACATTTTCTCAGTAAAGATATAGAACCTATTTCATCCCTAACACAAAACACCACTCCTTATCCTCATCCCAAACAGTAACATTCAGACTCAATAATTAACATAGTAACATTATCCTTCAACAGCATCGTCTGCCATCAACCACCAAACGCTAATATTCCATCACACTCCATCTGCAAAAAACCTTTCATATGCCATCACACTCTCTTTATATCTATACAACTTAATTCATTTCATATCCAACACAAAACCCCATGCGAAAGATCCGTCTCCCATTCCTAAAAAATAATTTGATTTTCTTCCACGGTAGTCATCACAGCCACACGACTGACAACATACCATTCCTACCAACACCATATCTCCCCATGCGAAAGATTCGCCTCCCATTCTTCAAAAATAATATGATTTTCTACCACGGCAAATATCACTGCCACGACATTCCATTCCTACCAACACCATATCTCCCCATGCGAAAGATCCGCCACCCATATATGATATTCTACCACGACAAATGTCATTGCCACGACATTCCATTCCTATTCAACACCAAATCTCCCCATCTTCAATAGCTATCATCAACCACCATGAAGGGATCACGCCCCTTTCTAAAGGTGATAGCACACGGCCGATGCGATTGCGATAGCGATCTACTCTTGTTTCAGAATAATAAATATTTTTACAAAAATAAAAGTTCATAAAAAATTGTCTTTTCAAAGTGGCCTAGGAATGACCGGGCGAATTGCTGATATCAAACATTTTGCCCTGAGGTCGTTTTAACATCAAAAAATTGTTTTCTTTATTTTTAATTGCAAATATAACTCGAAATTATCAAAAAGGACATTTTACCAGTATTTAGTGTTAAAAAAAATATTCATACATATTTCACATTTTACACTAATCAATAAAACTTACGCACTAAAATCGTAGTACAGTGAACTCTCTCATAACCGGACACCGACGGTACCAACAAATTTGTCCGCTTATGAGAGGTGTCCGCTTGACAAACTCGAGAAAACAAACAACAGACAAGCTGTTCAATTTTATTTCAGAAACTAATTAATTTTTATATACATACATTAAAAAAAAAACACACAAACAAGAACAAAGGCTTGAAAATTTATTTTCACACTGTTTGCACATAATCGTGCACATTTTGTACCGTCAAACGGGCAAAAAAGTTTGACCAGTGTAAAAAATTAATTGAATCTCCAATGATGAACTAGTACTATTTACCCTAATATGTTAAAGTATTTCCTACTCTTCTTTCCATTTATTACTATCTCTTTCTTACATGAATTGTAATTATCTATTATCCACTTTTCTATTTTAGTTGCTTTTGTACTCTAAATGAATTAACATTAAATACCAATAGTTTCATAAAGTCTTGGCCTTTCTCATTTTTTGGAAGTGACCGCATTTTTTCCACATGGTGCCGAAACCCGGGAGAAAGGTGAACAGAGATTAGGAAGCTACAAATATAGTATTTCAATAAAGGTTAAGGTACAGAGCATATAAATCTAACGAGATGGCACTGGAGTTATCAGCACGATCAGCATATAGGGGACAGGTAACAAAAATCGTTAAAAGTGCAAATGATTTTCTTGACAGCGAAGCTTCTCAATTAAATTCGGCGACTGACTTGGACGCGGTTGAGGAAGACATCGTTGCATTCATCCAGCGGTTAACGGCCGCACATGAGAGTTTGAACACGACGGACAAAGAAGTGCAGAATAAAAGTCTTCTTAAGACAGAAGAGCTGGATAGAGAGTTTGAGAAAATCACCGAAAATCAGGATGCAGCGATTGGTACGCTTTCCCGCTTAAATTCTCGTCTGCTGAAAATTCGGCGCAAACAGAATCCATCTCTGCCAAGTCAAGATAAATCACCTCTTAATGTGTCATCGGCAGTGAGTTGTTCTCTAAAACTTCCCAAATTACAGCTAAAAAGGTTTGACGGCAATTATCAAGATTGGTTACCGTTTTGGGAGCAATTTCGAACGACAATTCATGAAAACGACAACTTAACATCCTCAGACAAATTTAGTTATTTGGAATCAGTATTAGTAGGAAGCGCGAAAAAAATAATTGCCGGTTTTACTGCTTCAGGTTTGTGCTACGAAGCCGCTATCTCCCTCTTGAAGGAACAGTTTGGCGACACCGAACGTTTAGTCGACAAGAACATGCAGCATTTGATTTCCCTTCGCCCTGTGCAGTCAAGAACAGATGCTGTTGGTCTTCGCAATCTCTATAATTCAATCACATCTTGTTGTCGCACACTAACGGCTTTACAAATACCAACTCATCAGTATTACGTAATGCTAAAGTCCATACTGCTACGCTGCTTACCGCCAGAATTGCGAGTTGATTATTACCGATTAGCAGAAAGAGACGACAATGCTCTGGAAACATCTGAGGCAGATGAGGAAAGCTCTTCAACATCTTTGCAAATTGGCGACAAGCAGGTGAAAGACATAATGCGTTTTCTAAAAAGAGAAGTTGAATCTTTGGAAAGGAGTAGCGTGACCTCTTCTATTCCTTCTACCTCACGCGATAGTCTTTCTTCTTCAACTCGTACAACTGCAGCAAGTTTAGTGGGACTAAGCGAGAAGAGCATTTGTGTATTTTGTGAATCAGACAAGCATATAACCAAAGATTGTGACAGTAAACTGTCAATTACCGAGAAAAGAGACATTTTAAGAAAAAGTGGTCGATGTTTTCGCTGTGCCAACCGAGGGCATTCTTCTAGAAAATGTCGTAGTGCCAAATGGATGTCTTGTGCAAATTGTAAAGGTAAGCACTTGACCTCGTTGTGCGATCCTTCTTATACCGGCCAAAAAGTTTCTTCCACATTGGCAGTCATGCGGGATAATGATAGCGGTCAGAATGCAGCCAATTTTTTCGCTGGTAATTTTATTTCGATGCCAGAACAGCAAATTGATCCTGTTTTACAAAGCGCAACCAATCTATGCGCGTACAATTCATGCTCTGTTAATTCAAACGTCTTTTTGAAGACGGCTCGGGGAATAGCCGTAGTACCGAGTGAAAATAAATCTTTACTTTTACGATTTGTCATCGACGGCGGCAGTCAATACTCATATATTCGAGAGGATTTGGTGCAACAACTCAACCTGTCAGCAGTGGGTGAAGTAAACTTTTCATTAATACCATTTGGGTGTAAAGAACGATCTCCATTTAAGAAATTTAAGAAGGTTAATGTTCACATAAAAAGCCAATTTGATAATAGAAGCGTAAATTTGGAAGCCGTGGTTGTTCCGGAAATTTGCATAGATGTGCTGCACGCCCCTGACGCATCATGCGAATTAATTCAGAATCTACAGTTGGCGGACTCCTGCCATGCAGGCATCAAAGCAAAAGATGGATTAAGTATACTCATTGGTTCTGACCACTACTGGTCTGTGGTCACGGGCAAACAGCGACGTATTTCTCCAGGACTTAGAGCAGTCGACACTATATTTGGTTGGACGCTACAAGGAACGCACTCGGTCGGTAAGGATTTTACATCTAACGAAAATTCATGCTTTCCATCCATCCATAGCACAGCCCTACATCTACCAGCGCTAAACAGCAACGACCTCACGGCATTTTGGTCACTAGAGGCCATAGGAATTCGAGGTGAAGAAGAAGAAAATGAGCAACTGGCTGAGGAACTTATAACCAAATGCATCACCAGAAAGGATCAGCGATATGAGGCCTCACTTCCGTGGAAGAATCATAATGTTGAAATAAAAAGCAACAGAAAAAACGCACTAAAACGATTGGAGTCACTTTTTACGCGGTTGTCAAGATTTCCTGAACAACTTCAACAGTATGATGCTGGTATCCGAGAGCTTCTTGCAGACGGTATTGCTGAACCGATCCCACAACCCAACAATAGTGATTTACGCCGAGTGTTATACTTACCCCATCGACCGGTCTATAAAGCTGATAGTACAACAACAAAAATGCGCATCGTATTCGACCGAAGAAACTCCATCATTGAATGACCTTCTACACGTAGGAGCTAATCTTCTACCAAATGTCTTAAAAATACTGTTGAATTTCCGTCTTGGACGTTTTGGTATCGTGGCCGATGTGGAGAAGGCCTTTCTACAAATTCAACTTAATGAAGATGACCGCGACAGTCACAGATTCCTTTGGTATGCCTCACAACAAACGTCGCGTAACACCATACAAGAAATCGTTGATTATCGAATGACTAGGGTCACTTTCGGCGTAAATTGCAGTCCTTTTCTTTTGACAGCAACTTTGCGTTTGCATTTAAAGAACGAGAAAGACAAGTTCCAGTCCACATGCAAGATTTTATTGGATAGCTTCTACATGGACGATTTCGCAACAAGTGTTGATACGGAAGAAGAGGGTAAACAAATCGGCGAGGAAGCTGTGCTGGTAATGAGAAAAGCAAGTATGAACCTCAGAAAATGGAACTCCAATAGTGACCTTGTTCGTAAGGCTCTTTGCCCAGGTGAGTCTCCTATTAAGCAGAAAGTTTTGGGGTTGTCATGGTTTGTTCGGAGCGATGAAATTGCAGTGCCTTTGGATTCAGTTGATAATTTACTCGCGTCAAATTTAGCAAAGGGAACAAAACGAAGTGTGCTTCAGACGATTGCTAGGATCTATGATCCCCTTGGAATGCTTGGCCCTGTCGTAATTAAACTTAAAATTCTTTTCCAAAGCATTTGGCGGAAAAACCTATCATGGGACGAGATGCTTACCCCAGAACTTATGATGCAGTGGGAAAATTGTACCAGTAGCCTGAAACAGTTGAACGATTTTGCTATTCCACGCTCAGCGCTTCCATATTCTTCTTCTAATCCAATACATATTCACATATTTGCAGATGCCAGCATGAAGGCGTACGGAACAGTGGCTTTCATCAAACAGTTCAATAGTGATGGCGATAGTAATGTTGCTTTTCTATGTGCAAAAAGCAGAGTGGCCCCGCTAAAGATAGACGGTATGAAAGAGCTTTCACTTCCGAAGCTAGAACTGACGGCATCATTGTTGGCAGCGCGGTTGTGCTCGTACTTAAAGCAATCGCTAAAGGCGTGTGTTTACAAATTTTTTCTGTGGACAGATTCTAAGATTTCGCATGGATGGATCCAGGGAGACGCTCATCGTTGGAAACCGTACGTTCAAAGCCGAGTAACGGAAATTCGTCGACTTACATCAATAGAGGACTGGAGACATTGCAGAGGAAAAGAGAATCCGGCAGATCTTCTAACCCGAGGAGTCACCGCCAATGAATTACGAAATTCTTTGCTATGGGCTCATGGGCCTACGTGGCTCAAAAGCGATACAACTTTTGACGATGATGAGAATGATCCTGTTCCAGAAAGCGTAGCACCAGTGGCGTTACTAGCACCGATCGGCGTTCCTGATCAAGCAGCACGAGAACCTGTATTATCCTACACAGAATTCAGTTCTTGGAACCGTTTGTTGCGGCGCACAGCTTTCATTTTGCGTTTTATAAAACTGTGCAGAAGGGAGATGAAAATCGATTTTGCTCAACCTTCCACTACTGAACTAAACGCAGCGGAAGCCTATTGGCTCAGGTACATACAAACAAATGCATTTGCTAACGAAATTTTTCTTTTACAGAAAGGAAATTCTGTACCCAAAACATCTAAGATAGCTCCATTATGTCCTTTTCTCGACAAGGATGGGTTTATGCGATTAGGAGGGCGCCTTCAATCGTTAAAGGGATCTATGGACTCAAAACATCCTATAATACTTCCATCAGATTCATATCTTGTCAAGCTGATTATCGATGACTATCATCAGAAAACCCTACATGGCGGTACCAACGTTGTCTTGTGTCAGCTGCGTGAGCGTTTTTGGATTCGCAAAGGACGTCCATTGATCAAAGGTAGAATTAAGAGATGCGTAATTTGCCAGAAACTGTTCGGTAAGCCCGTTTCGCAACCATTTGGTCCTCTGCCTATCGAACGAATTACTTTGTCAAAGCCCTTTGACTGTGTCGGCATAGACTTCGCTGGGCCTCTTTATTATTGCGAGAATTCCACAAACCAGATGAACAAAAGCTACTTGATGGTTTTTACTTGTGCTGCCATTCGATCTGTGCATCTAGAAACTGTTACGAATTTGAGCACCGAAAGCTGCATAATGGGACTCAGGCGTTTTATAGCACGACGAGGTGCTCCATCAACAATTTACTCCGACAACGCTAAAAGTTTTCGAAGAGCTGCTCTAGAGCTCGATGACAGAAGTCAAGCGCCAGACGACGAAGCTGTACAACGATTCCTATCCAACAAACGTATACGTTGGAAGTTTATTGTCGAGCGTGCCCCATGGTGGGGAGGTTTCTGGGAGCGGCTAATAAGAACGATTAAAAATGTTTTAAAAGTAGTCATCGGAAGGACGAAACTTACGTTTGAGCAATTACGGACCGTGATTGCAGAAGCGGAGTCCATGGTGAACCTTCGACCCCTTATACTTACGTAAGCAGTGATCCATTGGATGCTTCACCGCTCACACCTTCACATTTCATGCATGGACATGGTGGTCCTGTTGATACGCAAAAACCTCCGACTTCATCAAGTGACATACAGCAACTTTGGACGCAGCGACTGAAGCAAATTAAGATGCTTTGGATTCGCTGGCGCACGGAATACTTACAACAACTACGATCATTTCAGCCCAACTTAAGCCAAACGATGTCGTCCTTGTATTCGACTCCGCGAAACCACGTATTGCTTGGAGGTTAGCAATTATTGAAAATTCTTTTACTGGACGTGATGGCAAAATTCGAGCTTGTGAGATTCGCTACGCTGATGGTTCGAGAACTCGAAGACCTGTACAATTGCTTTACCCACTGGAGCTCACTACAATTTCCCGGGCCGAGGATGTAAAAATTTATTTGAATCTCCAATGATGAACTAGTACTATTTACCCTAATATGTTAAAGTATTTCCTACTCTTCTTTCCATTTATTACTATCTCTTTCTTACATGAATTGTAATTATCTATTATCCACTTTTCTATTTTAGTTGCTTTTGTACTCTAAATGAATTAACATTAAATACCAATAGTTTCATAAAGTCTTGGCCTTTCTCATTTTTTGGAAGTGACCGCATTTTTTCCACAACCAGTTTAAAATATATCAAAATAAATGACACCAAAATAGTTGCTTGTACTTTAGTATTCCAATCACAAACGGTTACGCGACGGCTGCCACAGCCTAATCTGTTCATGGCTTTGTTCTGGGCCTCACTCACATGCCTTCCCATGAAAGTCGTGTCGGGCGAGACGGGCAGATTTTTAGTTTAGTTGAGAAAAGGAGGGTAGAATACACCGAATTCCCTTAAATGTTTTATTCTTAAAATCGACCTGTCTCACTCGACAAGACTCCACAAAATAGGAGAAAAAGGAACCAGTAAGTAAAACTTAAAAAAGTGCTCCAGTTGTGTTTGGTTTGTCCGTTTAAGAGAGAGCCAAACCCTTTCCGCTTATAAAAAAAAATAAATAAATAGGTGGCGCAACAGGCGGGTAACACCCAAGGCCTAGCTTCTCGCAACCATTCGTTTTTGTGTGAGTTTCTATTTTTGGGACGAATGGAAGAGACCTACAATTTTATGCCGAGTCCGAACGGCTGAATTGAGAAGCTTTTTCATGACAGTCATACTCTCGGATGTTTGTCAGACGTTCGCGAGAGGTGGCGCAGTAGAAAAAACTTTAAGATGTAATTTGGGTTTTTCCGGGGATCGAACCTGGGATCCCTCGCACAGTAGTCCAGCACACTAACCACTGCGCTACTGCGCCCGCTTATGAGAGAATTATTAACATGCAACACTATGTATTTATTTCCGTTCTTTGAAATCTGTCCGGTTATAAGAGGTGTCCGGTTATGAGGAGTGTTCGTAAGGAGATAGTACACTGTACTTGCATAGGTGCGTCCTTCTGTACACACTCTCCCTAGTACTTATTCTTCCATTAACCTCCAAACGCTAATACACGATCTACTAAATACTATAGGTATGTTTATTTGTATCAAATTAAGCTTAGTTGAACATTTGAAAACTCCCGCTCGAATAGTCTACTGTCCTTCAAAAATAATATGATTTTCTGCCACGGCAAATAACACTGCCACGACATTCCGTAGCACACCGCCGATGCGATTGCGATAGCGATCTACTCTTGTTTCAGACTAATAAATAATTTAATAAAAATTAAATTTAAAAAAAAAATTATTTTCAAAATGGATCTAGAATGACCGGGCGAATTGCTGATTTCAAACATTTTGCCCTGAGGTCCTTAACATCAAAAAAGGATATTGTTTCCAAAATGTCCTTTAAATTAAAATTTTTTTCTTTTTTTATAATTGAAAATATAACTCGAAATTATAAAAAAGGACATTTTACCAAAATCGTAGTACTTGCATAGGTACGTCCTTCTGTACACACTCTCCCTAGTACTAATTCCTCCATCAACCTCCAAACTCTAATACACTATCTACTAAACACATACCATATTCCATCATATTTTCTCAGTATAGATATAGAACCTATTTCATCCCCAACACAAAATACCACTCCTTATCACCATCCAAAACAGTAAAATTCAGACCCCATAATTAACGTCGTAACATTATCCTTCAACAGCATCGGCTACCATCAACCACCAAACGCTAATATTCCATCACACTGCATCTGCAAAACACCTTTCATATTTCATCACACTCTCTCTGTATAAAACAATCTATTGCATTTCATATCCAACACAAAACCCCATGCGAAAGGTCCGTCTCCGCTTCTTCAAAAATAATATGATTTTGTTTCTACCACAGCAAATATCATTGCCACGACATTCCATTCCTATCCAACACCAAATCTCCCCATGCGAAAGATGCGCCTCCCATTCTTAAAAAATAGTATGATTTTCTACCACGGCAAATATCACTGCCACGACATTCCATTCGTATCCAACACGAAATCTCCCCATGCGAAAGATCCGCCTCCCATACTTTAAAAATAATATGATTTTCTATCACGGCAAATTTCATCGCCACGACATTCCATTCCTATCCAACACCAAATCTCCCCATCTTCAATAGCTATCATCAACCACCATGAAGAGATCACGCCCCTTTTTAAATGTGATAGCACACGGCCGATGCGATTGCGAAAGCGATCTACTCTTGTTTCAGAATAATAAATATTTTTACAAAAATAAAAGTTCATAAAAAATTGTCTTTTCAAAGTGGCCTTAGAATGACCGAGCGATTTGTTGATTTCAAACATTTTGCCCTGAGGTCGTTTTAACATCAAAAAATTGTTTTCTTTATTTTTAATTGAAAATATAACTCGAAATTATCAAAAAGGACATTTTACCAATATTTTGTATTATAAAAAATTTTCATACATATTTCACTTTACCCTGAGTAGGTATTGGGACGGTTTGGACTGGGAATTCGGCGCTAGAAAGAGACAGAAAATTTGCGAGAGAGCGATAAAGCGAGATGGAAGATTGGCTGTGGCTGGGTGCCTGTGGCTATGCGTAGGTGGTAGGTAATGAGTTGTTGATTTTGTTGGTTTTTTTTTTTGTTTTGCTGTAAGCTGTGTTGGTGTTTTTTTTTTAGTTTTGGCTGTGAGTTCTGTTGGTTTTTTTTTTTTTTAGTTTTGGCTGTGAGTTGTGTTGGTTGTTTTTTTTTGAACCACGACGTAGCGAAAGCAAAATTCTTATCTTTGCGAACACATAATGCAGTCCATGGTTGGACGACGTAGTGATTTATCAAGGGCATATCCGAATGTAGAACAACACAAACATAAATGCGAAATTAATAATGCGCAGGCTGGTTGGTGGATCTATTTTGTTTATTATTATTGCGAAATCAATACCTAATGCGCTGGCTGGCGGGATCGATAGTTGGTGGATCTATTTCTTAGATTCGTGGTGGTCGGCTCGCTTGGGAGATAAGGCAATTAATTTTGTCACATTTAGTTGTGCGGTTGGTTATTGTTTGGTTAAGGTTTAAATTTGATGGTTTGTTTACGGGATGCTGACAATGGGGAGAAAGATTCATATGCAGTGAGGTTGAGATGGCAAAATTGTTATCTTTGCGAACACATAATCCTAATCCAGTCCATGGTTGGACCACGTAGCGATAGTCTCATATTTATTAAGGTCATGGGCGAATGTAGAACAACAAACATAAATGCGTAATCAATAATGCACTGGCTGGTGGGATCGGTAGTTGGTGGATCTTTTTTATGTTTATGATTATTGCGAAATTAATAATGCACTGGCTGGTTGGTGGATCTATTTTTAGATTTGTGAGGGTGGTCGGTTTACTTGGGAGATAAGGGAATTTATTTTGTTGCATTTAGTTGTGCGGCTAAAGTTATTGTTTGGTTAAGGTTTAAGTTTGATGATTTGTTTACGGGATGCTGACAAGGGGGATAGAGATTCATATTTGGGAGATAAGGGAATCTATTTGATGCATTTAGTTGTACGGTTAGTTATTGTTTTGGTTGAAGTTTAAGTTTCATGGTTTATTTGCGGGAATCTGGCAAGGGGAGAGAGATTCATATGCGGTGAGGATCGAGGGTGAGGTTGAGATTTTGAGTGTTCTCTTGATTTAAATAAAACTGAAATAAGAAGGAAAAAGAGTTTACACTATAAGAAACATTTAAAAATCGATCGATGAAGTTCAAGTTTACACTAAGGCCAGTGGGTATATTTTGTTGTCGACTTGTGGGAGAAGGAACAATAGAATTATGTTTTGGTGTGAGATGTTAAAAGAGGGTGAAAACCTGTGTAGGTACCTACTTGTGAAGTTGGTTGGACACTAATAAAATTCTCGGATGTAATGATGAATAGATCGAATTTCGAACTCTATGCCACACCTGAAGATGGATCCAAGTGTTTGGTTTTTCGTTTGAAAAATGGAGAATGTATAAGTTCTATTGCAAACTTTGCAATAAATCTTCAAGCTTTTCAACATGTTAAACTGCAGGATTTCGGTGGCGACATAAGGTGAGGTTATACAGAAAGGTAGAAGGAAAACTAATATTTTTGGTGATGTTGAAACATTAAAATTGAGAGCAAAAACCCGTGAAGAGATACTGATTTTGAATTGAAAGTCGATAGTCAAGGGATTACGTCATCAGATCAATCAATTGATAAGGATGGATAAGTACGTTTCTCTGTATTACACATTTCCAAGTTTAAAGTTGTTAATTTATGTTTCGTTTGTTTTGTTACAGTACTTTATTTTCAGAGGAAAATGCTGCCGACTCTATGGATTATTACACTGTTTCCATTATTTCTTAATGGTCTACCGCAAATTTTAAGTCTATTAAGGAATCAGTACGTAATGCTGAAAACTCATATTGTAATATAATGAATAAAAAACGAAAGAAAACTACATTAAAATAGGGCTTTATTTATTGACATCAATTTCTTAATTCTAATTAATTTGCTTTCTGCCAATATACGCAATCTTCTTGACTTAGATTTGGGCTGAGTACCTATAACAAAATTGTACGTAGTACGGACCGATTGTTGATCTTGGCAAACGACCGGAACTCCTTTCGAACTCCTTCCGAACTTGTCAACACTCATTTGATATAGGTATTGTTTAGAAAGAGATTAATAAATGATGTTTGATTCACGCAGTTCTTCCACTATAGAATTTATTTCATTCTGAAGATTATTATTGCCCGGTTCTTGGGATGCGATCAAAAGTCTTAGTCTATCAACTAGTTCATTGGCATTATCCCAATAGACATAATCGACGGGATTATTAGAGTACACAGAGTATGATTTTCCAACTTTCTTTATAACTTTCTCTGTTAGACGCTTTAGTAGAGGTTGAATAACATGCTTGTACTTGTATCCTTTATTTCCGTTGACTTGTAGAGTACTATCATGGTTTCTTAAATGGGCTTTTGTTTTCTGTAATATCCTAAGATATTCATTTAAGTCTAAATCGGTATACCTATCTTTTTTAGGTTTCTGTCGAAAAATTAGTTCCTTAAGTCCATCCGTTCCAGAGAAAATTTCATCATCGATAACGAAATCCGCTTGTTCGTTAATTGAAAAGTTTGCACTACCTAATTTCACAGAGTTTGACTGTATATCGAAATATGGGCCATAGATTTTGTCATGATTAGACCCCGAGTATGACGATTGGTTGAATGGGGTACTTTGGTTGGTTGGTGTGCTAAATGAAACATCTTCTCCTGGTAGAGTTGATTCTGGAGATGAAAATTCCAAACTCTTTTTTACACTATGAAGTTTGTCTGAGGGACTTTGAAATTGTAATTGACGTTTGACAGTCTCTTTTACATCTTCCACTATATAATTATTTTTATTATTGATTACCTCAGTCTTAATGCTTTCAGCAAATAAATTCAGTGGTTCAATTATGGGCTTAAAAGTATCTTCAAATTCGGCTTTTCTCATAATTTTTTCCGCCTTTAGGAGCATGTACTTTTTCTTTAAGGCCTTCTTTGTTTTTATAAGATTTTTCAATAATTTTTCATCTATATTCATATTTGAGCAGGATTCTTTGACAGGTAAACAGAACTGGTATAATCCCAAACAGGGCTGTTGTATTTTCAAACGGGCTATTACACTTTCAAAACGGGCTGTTGCAGTTCCAAGTAGAGCGGTTACGGTTTAGGTTTTATTCGCTTAGACGGATGCTTGACGACTGAGCAGTACAATTGCTTCAAATTATTTCTTATACTTTCCTTTAGAAATACTCAAACTTATTATTCTAAATCGAATACCTTTTTGGTAATTTTTTTTTCAACGCGACCTCAATGAAGCTCACATTCTACTTCAACAGCCAATCCAGCGCACATGAATGGTTGACCCCCTCTCCAGCAACAAAGTGCAAGTGCAAAGTGCAAGATTTACAACCTGCTCCCCTCTTTGTCAGCATCCCGCAAATATAATCAAACTCTCAACAGTTAGCACATATGAATTCCTCTCGTCCATTCCACTCTTTAGTAAAATAAACCTTCACTTGCCCATCCAAGAAAAAAACAACAAAAAATATTAGCTTGCATTGATCAACAGTATACATATTTCATATCTCAATCCAAAATCCATATAATCATATTGATTCCATCCTAGATTCTATTATTAGATCATATTATTGTCATCAAGCGCGCCGACCGGCCGGTGCAAAGTTAATCTGCTTGTTACATCAGCGTCAATGCTTTTGTTTTTTTTTACAAATCTCATAGGGAATGTGGTTTTATTCATATATTAGAAACTAATCTTTAATAACTCGTGGTGGCTTAGTGGATGGCTTATCTGAGGCTTGTACAAGATGCTCGGGTTCGAATTCGTAAGGGGAAATACACTTTTTTTCAGCATTCCGAAGCAAACTCCATCCAAGAAAGTGGTTGATAAGTACCTAGAAGCTAAAGAACATAGCGCTATCTTAGCAAGAACATCACTCAAAAAATAAATACCATCTAGCAGGCAATACAGTACTAGCGGGTTACGTCACTGCACCTTGCACCTGAAAATCCATCCAACCAATTGCAATCATAATTTGGACCGGGAGAAGCAGTTTGAAAGTCAGTCTTTACTTTCGCATATTTAAGCTGAATAGTGTGCTGAAAATGATAACGCATGCGTTGAGTAGAAAATTCATAAATAAAATCAAGCAAAAGCAATAGAAGTTTGGTTGTAGGTAATGTTTATTTGTCATTGTATGCAATGAAGATATTGATGAAAGAAATTGGTCTCGACATCTGCGAAAGAATAGTCATAAGGAGAGCTCAAGGCAGTTCTTGAAGTAGAATGTGAGCTTCATTGAGGTCGCGTTGAAAAAAAAATTACCAAAAAGGTATTCGATTTAGAATAATGAGTTTGAGTATTTCTAAAGGAAAGTATAAGAAATAATTTGAAGCAATTGTACTGCTCAGTCGTCAAGCATCCGTCTAAGCGAATAAAACCTAAACCGTAACCGCTCTACTTGGAACTGCAACAGCCCGTTTTGAAAGTATAATAGCCCGTTTGAAAATACAACAGCCCTGTTTGGGATTATACCAGTTCTGTTTACCTGTCAAAGAATCCTGCTCAAATATGAATATAGATGAAAAATTATTGAAAAATCTTATAAAAACAAAGAAGGCCTTAAAGAAAAAGTACATGCTCCTAAAGGCGGAAAAAATTATGAGAAAAGCCGAATTTGAAGATACTTTTAAGCCCATAATTGAACCACTGAATTTATTTGCTGAAAGCATTAAGACTGAGGTAATCAATAATAAAAATAATTATATAGTGGAAGATGTAAAAGAGACTGTCAAACGTCAATTACAATTTCAAAGTCCCTCAGACAAACTTCATAGTGTAAAAAAGAGTTTGGAATTTTCATCTCCAGAATCAACTCTACCAGGAGAAGATGTTTCATTTAGCACACCAACCAACCAAAGTACCCCATTCAACCAATCGTCATACTCGGGGTCTAATCATGACAAAATCTATGGCCCATATTTCGATATACAGTCAAACTCTGTGAAATTAGGTAGTGCAAACTTTTCAATTAACGAACAAGCGGATTTCGTTATCGATGATGAAATTTTCTCTGGAACGGATGGACTTAAGGAACTAATTTTTCGACAGAAACCTAAAAAAGATAGGTATACCGATTTAGACTTAAATGAATATCTTAGGATATTACAGAAAACAAAAGCCCATTTAAGAAACCATGATAGTACTCTACAAGTCAACGGAAATAAAGGATACAAGTACAAGCATGTTATTCAACCTCTACTAAAGCGTCTAACAGAGAAAGTTATAAAGAAAGTTGGAAAATCATACTCTGTGTACTCTAATAATCCCGTCGATTATGTCTATTGGGATAATGCCAATGAACTAGTTGATAGACTAAGACTTTTGATCGCATCCCAAGAACCGGGCAATAATAATCTTCAGAATGAAATAAATTCTATAGTGGAAGAACTGCGTGAATCAAACATCATTTATTAATCTCTTTCTAAACAATACCTATATCAAATGAGTGTTGACAAGTTCGGAAGGAGTTCGAAAGGAGTTCCGGTCGTTTGCCAAGATCAACAATCGGTCCGTACTACGTACAATTTTGTTATAGGTACTCAGCCCAAATCTAAGTCAAGAAGATTGCGTATATTGGCAGAAAGCAAATTAATTAGAATTAAGAAATTGATGTCAATAAATAAAGCCCTATTTTAATGTAGTTTTCTTTCGTTTTTTATTCATTATATTACAATATGAGTTTTCAGCATTACGTACTGATTCCTTAATAGACTTAAAATTTGCGGTAGACCATTAAGAAATAATGGAAACAGTGTAATAATCCATAGTCGGCAGCATTTTCCTCTGAAAATAAAGTACTGTAACAAAACAAACGAAACATAAATTAACAACTTTAAACTTGGAAATGTGTAATACAGAGAAACGTACTTATCCATCCTTATCAATTGATTGATCTGATGACGTAATCCCTTGACTATCGACTTTCAATTCAAAATCAGTATCTCTTCACGGGTTTTTGCTCTCAATTTTAATGTTTCAACATCACCAAAAATATTAGTTTTCCTTCTACCTTTCTGTATAACCTCACCTTATGTCGCCACCGAAATCCTGCAGTTTAACATGTTGAAAAGCTTGAAGATTTATTGCAAAGTTTGCAATAGAACTTATACATTCTCCATTTTTCAAACGAAAAACCAAACACTTGGATCCATCTTCAGGTGTGGCATAGAGTTCGAAATTCGATCTATTCATCATTACATCCGAGAATTTTATTAGTGTCCAACCAACTTCACAAGTAGGTACCTACACAGGTTTTCACCCTCTTTTAACATCTCACACCAAAACATAATTCTATTGTTCCTTCTCCCACAAGTCGACAACAAAATATACCCACTGGCCTTAGTGTAAACTTGAACTTCATCGATCGATTTTTAAATGTTTCTTATAGTGTAAACTCTTTTTCCTTCTTATTTCAGTTTTATTTAAATCAAGAGAACACTCAAAATCTCAACCTCACCCTCGATCCTCACCGCATATGAATCTCTCTCCCCTTGCCAGATTCCCGCAAACAAACCATGAAACTTAAACTTCAACCAAAACAATAACTAACCGTACAACTAAATGCATCAAATAGATTCCCTTATCTCCCAAATATGAATCTCTATCCCCCTTGTCAGCATCCCGTAAACAAATCATCAAACTTAAACCTTAACCAAACAATAACTTTAGCCGCACAACTAAATGCAACAAAATAAATTCCCTTATCTCCCAAGTAAACCGACCACCCTCACAAATCTAAAAATAGATCCACCAACCAGCCAGTGCATTATTAATTTCGCAATAATCATAAACATAAAAAAGATCCACCAACTACCGATCCCACCAGCCAGTGCATTATTGATTACGCATTTATGTTTGTTGTTCTACATTCGCCCATGACCTTGATAAAGATGAGACTATCGCTACGTGGTCCAACCATGGACTGGATTAGGATTATGTGTTCGCAAAGATAACAATTTTGCCATCTCAACCTCACTGCATATGAATCTTTCTCCCCATTGTCAGCATCCCGTAAACAAACCATCAAATTTAAACCTTAACCAAACAATAACCAACCGCACAACTAAATGTGACAAAATTAATTGCCTTATCTCCCAAGCGAGCCGACCACCACGAATCTAAGAAATAGATCCACCAACTATCGATCCCGCCAGCCAGTGCATTAGGTATTGATTTCGCAATAATAATAAACAAAATAGATCCACCAACCAGCCTGCGCATTATTAATTTCGCATTTATGTTTGTGTTGTTCTACATTCGGATATGCCCTTGATAAATCACTACGTCGTCCAACCATGGACTGCATTATGTGTTCGCAAAGATAAGAATTTTGCTTTCGCTACGTCGTGGTTCAAAAAAAAACAACCAACACAACTCACAGCCAAAACTAAAAAAAAAAAAAAAAAACCAACAGAACTCACAGCCAAAACTAAAAAAAAAACACCAACACAGCTTACAGCAAAACAAAAAAAAAACCAACAAAATCAACAACTCATTACCTACCACCTACGCATAGCCACAGGCACCCAGCCACAGCCAATCTTCCATCTCGCTTTATCGCTCTCTCGCAAATTTTCTGTCTCTTTCTAGCGCCGAATTCCCAGTCCAAACCGTCCCAATACCTACTACCCTGATCAATAAAACCTACGCACCAAAATCGTCGTACTTGCATACCCACCCATCCAACAATAACCAGTATTTTGGATTAAAAAACCAATGTTCATACGATATTCCACCCCACCAAAATCATCCTTCTGTACACACTCTCCCTAGTACCATTGAGTTTATATACATAGAGGAACCACGAGAGCTTAGAACAACCTCAGTAGATGGCACCACGTACACTACATCGAGATCGAAAATGTGTGTGGAACATGGTGGAACCCATTCACAACACCACGAAAGAATGCCAAAGTGCGAAAGCATGCAAAGAGCATGTGCAATGTGCATATGATTGTGTATCCAATATCTCTATGAAATGCAATGCGGTGGCCTTGTGTGTGGCGTGTGAGGGATGTTCTCAAAGTAAAAAAGAGAATTGTATGTTTGGATATGTGTTTACTTGTCGACTTTGGTGGTTCGTCTTCGTCAGAGTATATCCATTAATGAGTAGGGACACTCTCTCTACATATGCATTTCCTACTACAACAAAGCAAAATGCAGAAAAAATCGTACAATAAGTGGAAGCAGGTCGAAAGAATACTTTTTACCTGCATACAACGACTGCTTGAGAAAAAAAGGGTACACAACACATTTTGCCTGTACCACTACATGGGGCTTGCTGCGTACGACAAACGATTGTGGGTTTTTTCATAAAGCATTTTTAAAGGCGAGCTGAAGTGATGTCAGTACATTAGTATTTTCTCTCAACCATTCAGGTTGATCAGGTAACCAGCTTTGCTTTCGTAGAATTGCTAATAAAAAAACAAATTTTGTAGTTTTTCCCATTGGTTATTGATTAAATGGTCTTTGTTATGGACATGAAAAAGAAATGTTTCATTCTCTATCACGAAATTCAACCCTTTTGCCTTGCTACGACTTCGTTAATTACCATATTTTACGATTTTAAGTTTTATTGCCAGCACTTTTTAGGTAATATAATTCACAGCAGATGGTCATACTAATTACTTAGGTTGGTTGTAGAGGGGATTGTTTACATTTTTTTCGCACGTATTTTTAAAGGCGACCTGGAGTTGGATTGTTATCAGTCGTTCATTACCATCAATTGACGAAGTAAAGGGTGTTCAGTGTCAGTGCGTGTGGCAAACAATTAAAAATAGTGAAAATTAAAAGTTGAAGTGCAAGTTTGCATAGTTTAAGAACTTTAAATAAAATAATGGGAAAACATTATGTTAAATGTTTGGCGTGTGGGCGAGAGCAGAAAGAAAATTTTGGAGTTAAATATTTCAAAATACCGGATAATAGTGAGAGGTAAGCAATATAAGTTATAGATCGGGGAAGAATGAATATAAATCTGTGTTGTATTTCTTAATTTTTTTTTTTAGAAAAGCGAACTGCTAACCTGGAACTTCCAGACATTGAAGTGCAGATGGAACCACAAAAACAAAATAAGGACAATTTGGTTTACGCTTTCAAAACTGAACCTGACTATAAAACTGTGGACTTTGGTATTGATAATGCATTCTACTATTTCGCAGGTTATATTTAAAAAAAAATACCGCCTAAATCACAAGTGTGAGTTAAAATTGAGTCCGCAACTTAACGTTTCCTCCCTTTTTACAGATTTTAAAGAATATGAAGATGCGAAATTGACACGGCCCAATCAAGAATTTTTACACTCGTTAGAGAATCTTGAACAAAAATTTATTTCTTGTTTTCCAAATATGTACTACCTCAATAATTTTGAGGGGAATATTTTTAACTTTTTGAAAAATGAATTTCATTACAACTGTTGCAAAAATCAAAATAAGGAATTTCTTATCAAATTTTACGTCCGAGTACGGGTTTACTTTATTCTAAAACAGTTCAATAAAAATAACAAAAAATGTACCAACAAACAAAAATATTTAAGTGTAGCACACATGTGAATATATATTAGATATAAAACGTTCAATAAGAAATATTACAAATTGATTTTGCTTTTTTTTACGTCACACCCTGTACCACATTTTGAAATAGTTCGACTACTCTTCCATCCCTCTTTTACTAGAGCACTTTTAGTGCCGTCTATTTCTCGTGTATGTGTACTGCAAATTGTAAACTGATAAGAAACACGTGGAGAGTGTCCCTACCAGGGTTGGCCGAACTGTCACTTTTTCGAAAAAACTACATTTTTTACATCTGCTACGTAGTTTATGTAGTTAATGTAGTTAATGTAGTTAATGAAACAAATTGTAGCAGACGTAGCTTCAACTGTCAAATTTGAAATGGGACGCATGCTTTTGAATTCAAAATCGGTTCTCGAATGTTCATTGTTCAATACGAACATCCATTGAGAATGTAAAATATCGAACCCCACATTACGACTACGAGTAAAACTAGTGCAACCTAATACTTTTGAATATTTTTAACTGAAATTCTATTATTTTTCTGTAGTTTCCACGTCTATGTAGCAGACGTAACAAATTGTAGTAAATAAGACGTGTAGTTTATTTAATTTACTACGCGTAGTTAATGATGTAGAAAATGTAGTGTAGTTTATTCGGCCAACCCTGGTCCCTACTCATTAATGGATATACTCTGGTCTTCGTATCGTATTTGGTTGTCATTGCAATTTCATTACCAATTTCGGTCTTGGCTTGAGAACACGTAGGTAATTTTATTTTAAATTTCAGAGATGCCGGCTGTGTGTGCCTGTGCATACACGAATTGCTACAATGCTTATGGAAGTGGGGGCTTATCTTTTTATACCCTCCACAGGAAGGTATATTCACTTTGCCATCACGTTTGTAACGCCAAGAAGGATTCACCGGAGACCATATAAAGTATATATATTCTGAATCAGGATCACATTCTGAATCGATTTAGCCATGTCCGTCTGTCTGTCTGTCTGTTGAAAGCACGATAGCGTCCAAAGGAATTGACCTAGGTGAATGAAATGTGAGACGACTTCTGTTTTACCGTCGCCAGCTTGGTATTGAAAATGGGCTATGTCGGTCAAGTAGTTCTGGTACCTCCCATACAAAACCACTATTAGACCCACGTCTCTCTCTGTCTGTTAAGATCACGATAGAGCCCGAACGAATCGGCTTAGGTAACTGAAATTTTATGAGAGGTCTTATATTTATGGCCTTAAAGTAGACACATACTAACTCGCATGGCAAACATTTGGCATGACATTTTGCCGATGATAACACTTTTACTTGTTTCAGTTTGCCTAATGATTACAGGCAAGTGCTTTGGGTTAAGCATTCAGGAAATGCAAATTTAAATAATTTAGCAAAATATGGCAAGAAAAATATAAGGTCTTGCGAAAAACTTTTTTTTGTTTCAAATTTGGTTGTGCGTGGGACAAAAAAAAATATCACATCGGATTGTGTACCAATTTCTTCACCTAATATATGTTCTTGTTCTGAAAACTATAGGGATTCAATCTGTGGAGAACTTATGAAAGTATCTTTTTTGGCAGAACAGACATTAAATGAAGAGAAAAAAACAATCTTAAACGAAAACATCCAACTGCGACAATTTGCTCTTTACCCTTAGATGAAAATAATTTCTTATCCTTAAAAGGAAATAGATCACCACCTGGTCCTAGTTTAAGGGTTTACTGTAATAGAAAGCTAGAACACTATTCTTGTGACTCAGAAACAGGGCTTCAGTCTTCACCGAAAAAGAGCGTAGATGTAGCAAAAATCGCCAAGTCATCTCGCATTCCACGATTTCTTTTCAGGTCTCCAAAGAAAATTGTCAAAAGTGATGATGAAAAAATAGAAAACGAAATAAATGAAATGTTCAGCACCAAAACCGATCCTGTGAGAATCCTTATTTTATCTCAATTAGTACATAAAAAAAATTGTCAGTGAAAAAATGAATAAAAAGATTTATATTTAAAATTTTTTTATAAATCTCCGGTAATGTACAATTATTTAATTGAGATTGGATTTTCGTTACCCTCTATTTCAAGAATTCGAAGGTGGCATTCAAATATTAAGTTTTCTCCAGGAATATCTCAAGGCATTCTTGATTTGTTAAAAATAAAAAGCAATAGTTGCTAGGCTATAAAGCCTGAATTGGAATATAATTCGTCGGAAGATATAATACGTACTTAAAACTTTTTTTGTTCAACTTCTCAATCAACTCCAAAACATTACTGAGGTTAAATGCTTCAGTTTTGTTCTGTTTAATGTTTTTACCGATCCAATTTCCTGATAGCTACATCTAATGTCTTACAACGATTGACTGATGAAAAAAATTTTGAAAGTACATTATGGACCTACATAATAACACGTTCAATTTGGGCCAAATTTGGCGCCGCCGCCCCCGCTGGCCATGCTGGCTGGCCGGCCCAAAATCAGCACCAAACAGTAACTTTTTGTGGATGCATTGCCACCTGGTGAACCTTGTCCCATATTTGTCAATTTTGTTTGTTTTATGAAAAAAAAAAGCTTAGCCTCATTCAAAGATGCGCCTCGTCGCTAAAGATGATTTTTCGGCCAAAATTATGGACCACTCGCATCCGTGTCACCGTCAGAAGCCCCGCGCCGGACGTTTAAACGATGTTATAGGTATTTCATACATAATGGCATACCTACATGTAGGTATGTGCCTTTTAAATTAAAAAAGAATTTCGTTAATACACTGCTTGTTTTATTCCATTCCAACATCGACCCATCATTATTGACAAACCCTTTACATATCTAAAATTTCCATAGGAAGTATAAATTTCTTTCCCCAATCGAATTATGTAATCATTTATCTTCGATCGTGTGCTCAAAAAATATTTTTCCAACGATACATATATCCTTATCCAAACTGGTTTTTTTACGCTGCGTCTATTGCTAGCCAGCTCTTCAGCTCATAGTCTCAAACAACCTATACCTATATTTATACATGTAGTTTGACTTTGTGCTCATGTTTATGAGAATACCGCACAGTGTGGTTGTGTTAAGTCACATTCCAAATTATCCACAATCCAGAATCCACATGGTTGGAAAAGTTGAAAATAAGCATATCTTTAAGGGTAAATGAGCATACTTTCAGGGGCAAATAGAGACGCTATCTGGCGAGGAGTTTACCAACTATTTTGATTTCGTCGAGGTGGTTCCTCTATGTATATAAACTCAATGCTAGTACTTATTCTTCCATCAACCACCAAACGCTAATACACGATCTACTAAATGCCTACCATACTCCAAATATTCCATCACATTTTCTCAGTAAAGATATAGAACCTATTTCATCCCCAACACAAAACACCACTCCTTATCCTCATCCCAAACAGTAACATTCAGACTCAATAATTAACATCGTAACATTATCCTTCAACAGCATCGTCTGCCATCAACCACCAAACGCTAATATTCCATCACACTCCATCTGCAAAAAACCTTTCATATGCCATCACACTCTCTCTATATCCATACAACTTAATTCATTTCATATCCAACACAAAACCTCATGCGAAAGCTCCGTCTCCCCTTCTTCAAAAATAATATGATATTCTTTCTACCACAGCAAATATCATTGCCACGACATTCCATTCCTATCCAACACCAAATCTCAGCATGCGAAAGATCCGCCTCCCATTCTTAAAAAATAGATGATTTTCTACCACGGCAAATATCACTGCCACGACATTCCATTCGTATCCAACACGAAATCTCCCCATGCGAAAGATCCGCCTCCCATACTTTAAAAATAATATGATTTTCTATCACGGCAAATTTCATCGCCACGACATTCCATTCCTATCCAACACCAAATCTCCCCATCTTCAATAGCTATCATCAACCACCATGAAGAGATCACGCCCCTTTTTAAAGGTGATAGCATACCGCCGATGCGATTGCGATTGCGAAAGCGATCTACTCTTGTTTCAGAATAATAAATATTTTTACAAAAATAAAAGTTCATAAAAAATAGTATATCACTGCCTATCCAACACCAAATCTCCCCATGCCAAAGATCCGCTTCCCATTCTTCAAAAATAATATGCTTTTCTACCATGGCAAATATCACTGCCACGACATTCCATTCCTATCCAACACCAAATCTCCCCATCTTCAATAGCTATCATCAACCAGCATGAATAGATCACGCCCCTTTCTAAAGGTGGTAGCGCATTGCCAATGCGTTTGCGATAGCGACCTACTCTTGTTTCAGAATAATAAATAATTTTATAAAAATAAAATTAAAAAAAAAAATTTATTTTCAAAATGGCCAAAGAATGACCGGGGGAGTAGCAGATTTTAAACATTGTGCCCTTAGGTCCTTTTAATATCAAAAAAGGATATTGCTCCCAAAATGTCCTTTAGCCTAAATTTTTTTTTTTCTTTATTTATAATTGAAAATATAAGCCGAAATTATCAAAAAGAACATTTTACCAATACATATTTTGTATTATAAAAAATGTTCATACATATTTCACATTTTACCCTCATCAATAAAACCTACGCACCAAAATCGTCGTACTTGCATACCCCCCACCCATCCAACAATAAGCAGTATTTTGCATTAAAAAACAAATGTTCGTAGGAAATTCCACCCCACCAAAATCGTTCTTCTGTACACATTCTCCCTAGTACTTATTCCTCCATCAACCACCAAACGCTAATACACGATCTACTAAACACATACCATACTCCAAATATTCCATTACATTTTCTCAGTATAGATATAGAACCTATTTCATCCCCAACACAAAACACCACTCCTTATCACCATCCAAAACAGTAACATTCAGACTCCATAATTAACGTCGTAACATTCTTCTTCAACAGCATCGTCTACCATCACCCAACAAACGCTAATATTCCATCACACTCCATCTGCAAAACACCTTCCATTTCCATCACACTCTCTCTGTATATAACAACCTATTTCATTTCATATCCAACACAAAACTCATGCGAAAGGTCCGCCTCCCCTTCTTCAAAAATAATATGATTTTCTTTCTACCACAGCAAATATCATTGCCACGACATTCCATTCCTATCCAACACCAAATCTCCCCATGCGAAGGATGCGCCTCCCATTCTTAAAAAAATAATATGATTTTCTACCACGGCAAATATCACTGCCACGACATTCCATTCCTACCAACACCATATCTCCCCATGCGAAAGATTCACCACCCATTCTTCAAAAATAATTTGATTGTCTTCCACGGCAGTCATCACTGCCACACGACATACCATTCCTACCAACACCATATCTCCCCATGCGAAAGATTCGCCTCCCATTCTTCAAAAATAATATGATTTTCTACCACGGCAAATATCACTGCCACGACATTCCATTCCTAACAACACCATATCTCCCCATGCGAAAGATCCGCCTCCCATACTTCAATAATAATATGATTTTCTACCACGACAAATTTCATTGCCACGACATTCCATTCCTATTCAACACCAAATCTCTCCATCTTCAACTTCAATAGCTATAATCAACCACCATGAATAGATCACGCCCCTTTCTCAAGGTGATAGCACACGGCCGATGCGATTGCGATAGCGATCTACTCTTGTTTCAGAATAATAAATATTTTTACAAAAATAAAAGTTCATAAAAAATTGTCTTTTCAAAGTGGCCTAGGAATGACCGGGCGAATTGCTGATTTCAAACATTTTGCCCTGAGGTCGTTTTAACACCAAAAAATTGTTTTCTTTATTTTTAATTGCAAATATAACTCGAAATTATCAAAAAGGACATTTTACCAGTATTTTGTGTTAAAAAAAAATATTCATACATATTTCACATTTTACACTAATCAATAAAACTTACGCACCAAAATCGTAGTACAGTGAACTCTCTCATAACCGGACACCGACGCTACCAACAAATTTGTCCGCTTATGAGAGGTGTCCGCTTGTGAGGAAAAAAACCTAAATTGACAAACTCGAGAAAACAAATTGTTCAATTTTATTTCAGAACCTAACTAATTTTTATATATGTACATACATTTAAAAAAAACACACAAACAAGAACAAAGGCTTGAAAATGTATTTTCACATTGTTTAAATGTGGGTACGTTTGCACATAATCGTGCACATTTTGTACAGTCAAACGGGCAAATAAGTTTGACCAGTTTAAAATATATCAAAATAAATGACACCAAAATAGGGGCTTGTACTTTAGTATTCCAATCACAAACGGTTACGCGACGGCTGCCACAGCCTAATCTGTTCATGGCTTTGTTCTGGGCCTCACTCGAATGCCTTCCCATGAAAATCGTGTCGGGCGAGACGGGCAGATTTTTAGGTTAGTTGAGAAAAGGAGGGTAGAATACACCGAATTCCCTTAAATGTTCTAATCTTAAAATCGACATGTCTCGCTCGACAAGACTCCACAAAAGAGGAGAAAAAGGAACCAAACAGCAGAACAGAGTAAGTAAAACTTAAAAAAGTGCTCCAGTTGTGTTTGGTTTGTCCGTTTAAGAGAGAGCTAAACCCTTTTGCGGTTCTGAAATTGGGTGTCCGCGTCCGGTTATAAGAGAGTCCGCTTATGAGAGAATTATTAATATGCAACATTATGTATTTATTTCCGTTCTTTGAAATCTGTCCGTTTATAGAGGTGTCCGGTTATGAGGAGTGTCCGTAAGGAGAGAGTACACTGTACTTGCATAGGTACGTCCTTCTGTACACACTCTCCCTAGTACTTATTCCTCCATTAACCTCCAAACGCTAATACACGATCTACTAAACACTATAGGTATGTTTATTTGTATCAAATTAAGCTTACTTGAACATTTAAAAACTCCCGCTCGAATAGTCTACTGTCCTTCAAAAATAATATGATTTTCTACCACGGCAAATATCACTGCCACGACATTCCGTTCCTATTCAACACCAAATCTCCCCATCTTCAATAGCTATCATCAACCACCATGAATAGCTCACGCCCCTTGCACACCGCCGATGCGATTGCGATAGCGATCTATTCTTGTTTCAGACTAATAAATAATGTTATAAAAATTAAATTTAAAAAAAAATATTTTTTAAAAAAATGGATCTAGAATGACCGGGCGAATTGCTGATTTCAAACATATTGCCTTGAGGTCCTTAACATCAAAAAAGGATATTGTTTCCAAAATGTCCTTTTAATTAATTTTTTTTTCTTTATTTATAGATGAAAATATAACTCGAAAATATCAAAAAGGACATTTTACCAATATTTTGTGTTAAAAAAAATGTTCATACATATTTCACATTTTACACTGATCAATAAAACTTACGCACCAAAATCGTAGTACTTGCATAGGTACGTCCTTCTGTACACACTCTCCCTAGCACTAATTCCTCCATCAACCTCCAAACGCTAATACACTATCTACTAAACACATACCATATTCCATCATATTTTCTCAGTATAGATATAGAACCTATTTCATCGCCAACACAAAACACCACTCCTTATCACCATCCAAAACAGTAACATTCAGACTCCATAATTAACGTCGTAACATTCTCCTTCAACAGCATCTCCTACCATCAACCACCAAACGCTAATATTCCATCACACTGCATCTGCAAAACACCTTTCATATGCCATCACACTTTCTCTGTATATAACAATCTATTTCATTTCATATCCAACACAAAACCCCATGCGAAAAGTCCGTCTCCCCTTCTTCAGAAATAATATGATTTTCTTTCTACCACAGCAAATATCATTGCCACGACATTCCATTCCTATCCAACACCAAATCAACCCATGCGAAA
The DNA here is from genome assembly GCA_949372485.1 of Cheilosia soror. Lineage (NCBI taxonomy): Eukaryota > Metazoa > Arthropoda > Insecta > Diptera > Syrphidae > Cheilosia > Cheilosia soror. The sequence continues at coordinate 63,047,813 of OX443561.1, read as the reverse complement.
GATGCACCTCCCATTCTTAAAAAATAGTATGATTTTCTACCACGGCAAATATCACTGCCACGACATTCCATTCGTATCCAACACGAAATCTCCCCATGCGAAAGATCCGCCTCCCATACTTCAAAAATAATATGATTTTCTATCACCGCAAATTTCACTGCCACGACATTCCATTCCTATCCAACACCAAATCTCCCCATCTTCAATAGCTATCATCAACCACCATGAATAGATCACGCCCCGTTTTAACGGTGATAGCACACGGCCGATGAGATTGCGATTGCGAAAGCGATCTACCTTGTTTCAGAATAATAAATATTTTTACACAAATAAAAGTTCATAAAAAATTGTCTTTTCAAAGTGGCCTTAGAATGACCGAGCGATTTGCTGATTTCAAACATTTTGCCCTGAGGTCGTTTTAACATCAAAAAATTGTTTTCTTTATTTTTAATTGAAAATATAGATAACTCGAAATTATCAAAAAGGACATTTTACCAATATTTTGTTTTATAAAAAATGTTCATACATATTTCACTTTACCCTGATCAAAAAACCTACGCACCAAAATCGTCGTACTTGCATACCCACCCATCCAACAATAGGCAGTATTTTGCATTAAAAAACAAATGTTCGTAGGACATTCCACCCCACCAAAATCGTTCTTCTGTACACATTCTCCCTAGTACTTATTCCTCCATCTACCACCAAACGCTAATACACGATCTACTAAACACATACCATACTCCAAATGTTCCATTACATTTTCTCAGTATAGATATAGAACCTATTTCATCCCCAACACAAAACACCACTCCTTATCACCATCCAAAACAGTAACATTCAGACTCCATAATTAACGTCGTAACATTCTCCTTCAACAGTATCTCCTACCATCAACCACCAAACGCTAATATTCCATCACACTGCATCTGCAAAACACCTTTCATATGCCATCACACTTTCTCTGTATATAACAACCTATTTCATTTCATATCCAACACAAAACTCATGCGAAAGGTCCGCCTCCCCTTCTTCAAAAATAATATGATTTTCTTTCTACCACAGCAAATATCATTGCCACGACATTCCATTCCTATCCAACACCAAATCTCCCCATGCGAAAGATGCGCCTCTCATTCTTAAAAAAATAATATGATTTTCTACCACGGCAAATATCACTGCCACGACATTCCATTCCTATCCAACACCAAATCTCCCCATGCCAAAGATCCGCTTCCCATTCTTCAAAAATAATATGATTTTCTACCACGGCAAATATCACTGCCACGAGTCCACGACATTCCATTCCTATCCAACACCAAATCTCCCCATCTTCAATAGCTATCATCAACCACCATGAATAGATCACGCCCCTTTCTAAAGGTGGTAGCACACGGCCGATGCGTTTGCGATAGCCACCTACTCTTGTTACAGAATAATAAACAATTTTATAAAAATAAAATTAAAATAAAAATGTCTTTTCAAAGTGGCCTTGGAATGACCGGGCGAATTGCTGATTTCAAACATTTTGCCCTGAGGTCGTTTTAACATCAAAAAATTGTTTTCTTTATTTTTAATTGCAAATATAACTCGAAATTATCAAAAAGGACATTTTACCAGTATTTTGTGTTAAAAAAAAATATTCATACATATTTCACATTTTAAACTAATCAATAAATCTTACGCACCAAAATCGTAGTACAGTGAACTCTCTCATAACCGGACACCGACGGTACCAACAAATCTGTCCGCTTATGAGAGGTGTCCGCTTGTGAGGAAAAAAACCTAAATTGACAAACTCGAGAAAACAAACAACAGACAAGCTGTTCAATTTTATTTCAGAACCTAATTAATTTTTATATACATACATTTAAAAAAAAACACACAAACAAGAACAAAGGCTTGAAAATTTATTTTCACAATGTTTAAATGTGGGTACGTTTGCACATAATCGTGCACATTTTGTACCGTCAAACGGGCAAATAAGTTTGACCAGTTTAAAATATATCAAAATAAATGACACCAAAATAGGGGCTTGTACTTTAGTATTCCAATCACAAACGGTTACGCGACGGCTGCCACAGCCTAATCTGTTCATGGCTTTGTTCTGGGCCTCACTCGAATGCCTTCCCATGAAAGTCGTGTCGGGCGAGACGGGCAGATTTTTAGGTTAGTTGAGAAAAGGAGGGTAGAATACACCTAATTCCCTTAAATGTTCTATTCTTAAAATCGACCTGTCTCGCTCGACAAGACTCCACAAAAGAGGAGAAAAAGGAACCAAACAGCAGAACAGAGTAAGTAAAACTTAAAAAAGTGCTCCAGTTGTGTTTGGTTTGTCCGTTTAAGAGAGAGCTAAACCCTTTTGCGGTTCTGAAATTGGGTGTCCGCGTCCGGTTATAAGAGAGTCCGCTTATGAGAGAATTATTAATATGCAACATTATGTATTTAAATCTGTCCGGTTATAAGAGGTGTCCGGTTATGAGGAGTGTCCGTAAGGAGAGAGTACACTGTACTTGCATAGGTACGTCCTCCTGTACACACTCTCCCTAGTACTTATTCCTCCATTAACCTCCAAACGTTAATACACGATCTACTAAACACTATAGGTATGTTTATTTGTATCAAATTAAGCTTACTTGAACATTTTCAAAGTAATTCATTCAAAAATAATATGATTTTCTATCACGGCAAATTTCACTGCCACGACATTCCATTCCTATCCAACACCAAATCTCCCCATCTTCAATAGCTATCATCAACCACCATGAAGAGATCACGCCCCTTTTTAAAGGTGAAAGCACACGGCCGATGCGATTGCGATTGCGAAAGCGATCTACTCTTGTTTCAGAATAATAAATATTTTTACAAAAATAAAAGTTCAGAAAAAATTGTCTTTTCAAAGTGGCCTAGGAATGACCGGGCGAATTGCTGATATCAAACATTTTGCCCTGAGGTCGTTTTAACATCAAAAAATTGTTTTCTTTATTTTTAATTGCAAATATAACTCGAAATTATCAAAAAGGACATTTTACCAATATTTTGTGTTAAAAAAAATATTCATACATATTTCACATTTTACACTGATCAATAAAACTTACGCACCAAAATCGTAGTACAGTGAACTCTCTCATAACCGGACACCGACGGTACCAACAAATTTGTCCGCTTATGAGAGGTGTCCGCTTGTGAGGAAAAAAACCTAAATTGACAAACTCGAGAAAACAAACAACAGACAAGCTGTTCAATTTTATTTCAGAAACTAATTAATTTGTATATACATACATTAAAAAAAAAACACACAAACAGGAACAAAGGCTTGAAAATTTATTTTCACACTGTTTGCACATAATCGTGCACATTTTGTACCGTCAAACGGGCAAAAAAGTTTGACCAGTTTAAAATATATCAAAATAAATGACACCAAAATAGTTGCTTGTACTTTAGTATTCCAATCACAAACGGTTACGCGACGGCTGCCACAGCCTAATCTGTTCATGGCTTTGTTCTGGACCTCACTCACATGCCTTCCCATGAAAGTCGTGTCGGGCGAGACGGGCAGATTTTTAGGTTAGTTGAGAAAAGGAGGGTAGAATACACCGAATTCCCTTAAATGTTCTATTCTTAAAATCGACCTGTCTCGCTCGACAAGACTCCACAAAAGAGGAGAAAAAGGAACCAAACAGCAGAACAGAGTAAGTAAAACTTAAAAAAGTGCTCCAGTTGTGTTTGGTTTGTCCGTTTAAGAGAGAGCCAAACCCTTTCCGCTTATGAGAGAATTATTAATATGCAACACTATGTATTTATTAACGTTCTTTGAAATCTGTCCGGTTATAAGAGGTGTCCGATTATAAGGAGTGTTCGAAAGGAGATAGTACACTGTACTTGCATAGGTGCGTCCTTCTGTACACACTCTCCCTAGTACTAATTCCTCCATCAACCTCCAAACGCTAATACACTATCTACTAAACACATACCATATTCCATCATATTTTCTCACTATAGATATAGAACCTATTTCATCCCCAACACAAAATACTACTCCTTATCACCATCCAAAACAGTAAAATTCAGACTCCATAATTAACGTCGTAACATTCTCCTTCAACAGCATCGCCTACCATCAACCACCAAACGCTAATATTCCATCACACTGCATCTGCAAAACACCTTTCATATTTCATCACACTCTCTCTGTATATAACAATCTATTGCATTTCATATCCAACACAAAACCCCATGCGAAAGGTCCGTCTCCGCTTCTTCAAAAATAATATGATTTTCTTTCTACCACAGCAAATATCATTGCCACGACATTCCATTCCTATCCAACACCAAATCTCCCCATGCGAAAGATGCGCCTCCCATTCTTAAAAAATAGTATGATTTTCTACCACGGCAAATATCACTGCCACGACATTCCATTCGTATCCAACACGAAATCTCCCCATGCGAAAGATCCGCCTCCCATACTTTAAAAATAATATGATTTTCTATCACGGCAAATTTCATCGCCACGACATTCCATTCCTATCCAACACCAAATCTCCCCATCTTCAATAGCTATCATCAACCACCATGAAGAGATCACGCCCCTTTTTAAAGGTGATAGCACACGGCCGATGCGATTGCGAAAGCGATCTACTCTTGTTTCAGAATAATAAATATTTTTACAAAAATAAAAGTTCATAAAAAATTGTCTTTTCAAAGTGGCCTTAGAATGACCGAGCGATTTGTTGATTTCAAACATTTTGCCCTGAGGTCGTTTTAACATCAGAAAATTGTTTTCTTTATTTTTAATTGAAAATATAACTCGAAATTATAAAAAAGGACATTTTACCAAAATCGTAGTACTTGCATAGGTACGTCCTTCTGTACACACTCTCCCTAGTACTAATTCCTCCATCAACCTCCAAACGCTAATACACTATCTACTAAACACATACCATATTCCATCATATTTTCTCAGTATAGATATAGAACCTATTTCATCCCCAACACAAAACACCACTCCTTATCCTCATCCCAAACAGTAACATTCAGACTCAATAATTAACATAGTAACATTATCCTTCAACAGCATCGTCTAATTAACATCGTAACATTATCCTTCAACAGCATCGTCTGCCATCAACCACCAAACGCTAATACACGATCTACTAAATGCCTACCATACTCCAAATATTCCATCACATTTTCTCAGTAAAGATATAGAACCTATTTCATCCCCAACACAAAACACCACTCCTTATCCTCATCCCAAACAGTAACATTCAGACTCAATAATTAACATCGTAACATTATCCTTCAACAGCATCGTCTGCCATCAACCACCAAACGCTAATACACGATCTACTAAATGCCTACCATACTCAAAATATTCCATCACATTTTCTCAGTAGAGATATAGAACCTATTTCATCCCCAACATAAAACACCACTCCTTATCCTCATCCCAAACAGAAACATTCAGACTCAATAATTAACATCGTAACATTATCCTTCAACAGCATCGTCTGCCATCAACCACCAAACGCTAATATTCCATCACACTCCATCTGCAAAAAACCTTTCCTATGCTATCACACTTTCTCTATATCTATACAACTTAATTCATTTCATATCCAACACAAAACCTCATGCGAAAGCTCCGTCTCCCCTTCTTCAAAAATAATATGATTTTCTTTCTACCACAGCAAATATCATTGCCACGACATTCCATTCCTATCCAACACCAAATCTCCCCATGCGAAAGATGCGCCTCCCATTCTTAAAAAATAGTATGATTTTCTACCACGGCAAATATCACTGCCACGACATTCCATTCGTATCCAACACGAAATCTCCCCATGCGAAAGATCCGCCTCCCATACATCAAAAATAATATGATTTTCTATCACGGCAAATTTCACTGCCACGACATTCCATTCCTATCCAACACCAAATCTCCCCATCTTCAATAGCTATCATCAACCACCATGAAGAGATCACGCCCCTTTTTAAAGGTGAAAGCACACGACCGATGCGATTGCGATTGCGAAAGCGATCTACTCTTGTTTCAGAATAATAAATATTTTTACAAAAATAAAAGTTCATAAAAAATTGTCTTTTCAAAGTGTACTTAGAATGACCGAGCGATTTGCTGATATCAAACATTTTGCCCTGAGGTCGGTTTAACATCAAAAAATTGTTTTCTTAATTTATAATTGAAAATATACCTAACTCGAAATTATCAAAAAGGACATTTTACCAATATTTTGTATTATAAAAAATGTTCATACATATTTCACTTTACCCTGATCAATAAAACCTACGCATCAAAATCGTCGTACTTGCATACCCACCCATCCAACAATAACCAGTATTTTGGATTAAAAAACCAATGTTCATACGATATTCCACCCCACCAAAATCGTCCTTCTGTACACTCTCTCCCCAGTACTTATTCTTCCATCAACCACCAAACGCTAATACACGATCTACTAAATGCCTACCATTCTCCAAATATTCCATCACATTTTCTCAGTAAAGATATAGAACCTATTTCATCCCCAACACAAAACACCACTCCTTATCCTCATCCCAAACAGCAACATTCAGACTCAATAATTAACATAGTAACATTATCCTTCAACAGCATCGTCTGCCATCAACCACCAAACGCTAATATTCCATCACACTCCATCTGCAAAAAACCTTTCATATGCCATCACACTCTCTCTATATCTATACAACTTAATTCATTTCATATCCAAAACAAAACCTCATGCGAAAGCTCCGTCTCCCCTTCTTCAAAAATAATATGATTTTCTTTCTACCACAGCAAATATCATTGCCACGACATTCCATTCCTATCCAACACCAAATCTCCCCATGCGAAAGATCAGCCTCCCATTCTTAAAAAATAGATGATTTTCTACCACGGCAAATATCACTGCCACATTCGATTCGTATCCAACACGAAATCTCCCCATGCGAAAGATCCGCCTCCCAGTCTTCAAAAATAATATGATTTTCTACCACGGCAAATTTCACTGCCACGACATTCCATTCCTATCCAACACCAAATCTCCCCATCTTCAATAGCTATCACCAACCACCATGAAGGATCACGCCCCTTCATGGTGGTTGATGATAGCACACGGCCGATGCGATTGCGATAGCCAAATGCTCTTGTTTCAGAAAAATAAATATTTTTACAAATATAAAAGTTCATAAAAAATTTTCTTTGGCCTTAGAATGACCGGGCGCATTGCTGATTTCAAACATTTTGCCCTGAGGACGTTTTAACATCAAAAAATTGTTTTCTTGATTTATAATTGAAAATATACCTAACTCGAAATTATCAAAAAGGACATTTTACCAATATTTTGTATTATAAAAAATGTTCGTACACATTTCACATTTTACCCTGATCAATAAAACCTACGCACGAAAATCGTCGTACTTGCATACCCACCCATCCAACAATAACCAGTATTTTGCATTAAAAAACCAATGTTCATACGATATTCCACCCCACCAAAATCGTCCTTCTGTACACACTCTCCCTAGTACTTATTCCTCCATCAACCTCCAAACGCTAATACACGATCTACTAAACACATACCATATTCCAAATATTCCATCACATTTTCTCAGTATAGATATAGAACCTATTTCATCCCCAACACAAAACACCACTCCTTATCATCATCCCAAACATTAACATTCAGACTTACCTAATTTAATTTATAACGTCGTAGTTTTCAATTAACGTCGTAACATTCTCCTTCAACAGCATCGCCTACCGTCAACCTCCAAACGCTAATATTCCATCACACTCCATCTGCAAAACACCTTTCATATGCCATCACACTCTCTCTGTATATAACAACCTATTTCATTTCATATCCAACACAAAACCCCATGCGAAAGGTCCGTCTCCCCTTCTTCAAAAATAATATGATTTTCTTTCTACCACAGCAAATATCACTGCCACGACATTCCGTTCCTATTCAACACCAAATCTCCCCATCTTCAATAGCTATCATCAACCACCATGAATAGATCACGCCCCTTTCTAAAAGTGGTAGCACACAGCCGATGCGATTGCGATAGCGATCTACTCTTGTTTCAGACTAATAAATAATATTATAAAAATTAAATTTAAAACAAAAAATATCTTTTCAAAATGGAACTAGAATGACCGGGCGAATTGCTGATTTCAAACATTTTGCCCTGAGGGGTCCTTAACATCAAAAAAGGATATTGTTCCCAAAATGTCCTTTAAATTAAAATATTTTTCTTTATTTATAATTGAAAATAGATATAACTCGAAAGTATCAAAAAGGACATTTTACGAATATTTTGTGTTAAAAAAAATGTTCATACATATTTCACATTTTACACTGATCAATAAAACTTACGCACCAAAATCGTAGTACTTGCATAGGTACGTCCTTCTGTACACACTCTCCCTAGTACTAATTCCTCCATCAACCTCCAAACGCTAATACACTATCTACTAAGCACATACCATATTCCATCATATTTTCTCAGTATAGATATAGAACCTATTTCATCCCCAACACAAAACACCACTCCTTATCACCATCCAAAACAGTAACATTCAGACTCCATAATTAACGTCGTAACATTCTCCTTCAACAGCATCGCCTACCATCAACCACCAAACGCTAATATTCCATCACACTGCATCTGCAAAACACCTTTCATATGCCATCTGTATATAACAACCTATTTCATTTCATATCCAACACAAAACCCCATGAGAAAGCTCCGTCTCCCCTTCTTCAAAAATAATATGATTTTCTTTCTACCACAGCAAATATCATTGCCACGACATTCCATTCTTATCCAACACCAAATCTCCCCATGCGAAAGATGCGCCTCCCATTCTTAAAAAATAGTATGATTTTCTACCACGGCAAATATCACTGCCACGACATTCCATTCGTATCCAACACGAAATCTCCCTATGCGAAAGATCCGCCTCCCATACTTCAAAAATAATATGATTTTCTATCACGGCAAATTTCACTGCCACGACATTCCATTCCTATCCAACACCAAATCTCCCCATCTTTAATAGCTATCATCAACCACCATGAAGAGATCACGCCCCTTTTTAAATGTGATAGCACACGGCCGATGCGATTGCGATTGCGAAAGCGATCTACTCTTGTTTCAGAATAATAAATATTTTTACAAAAATAAAAGTTCATAAAAAATTGTCTTTTCAAAGTGTACTTAGAATGACCGAGCGATTTGCTGATTTCAAACATTTTGCCCTGAGGTCGTTTTAACATCAAAAAATTGTTTTTTTTATTTTTAATTGAAAATATAACTCGAAATTATCAAAAAGGACATTTTACCAATATTTTGTATTATAAAAAATGTTCATACATATTTCACTTTACCCTGATCAATAAAACCTACGCACCAAAATCGTCGTACTTGCATACCCACCCATCCAACAATAACCAGTATTTTGGATTAAAAAACCAATGTTCATACGATATTCCACCCCACCAAAATCGTTCTTCTGTACACTCTCTCCCCAGTACTTATTCTTCCATCAACCACCAAACGCTAATACACGATCTACTAAATGCCTACCATTCTCCAAATATTCCATCACATTTTCTCAGTAAAGATATAGAACCTATTTCATCCCCAACACAAAACACCACTCCTTATCCTCATCCCAAACAGTAACATTCAGACTCAATAATTAACATCGTAACATTATCCTTCAACAGCATCGTCTGCCATCAACCACCAAACGCTAAAACACGATCTACTAAACACATACCATACTCCAAATATTCCATCACATTTTCTCAGTATAAATATAGAACCTATTTCATCCCCAACACAAAACACCACTCCTTATCACCATCCAAAACAGTAACATTCAGACTCCATAATTAACGTCGTAACATTCCTCTTCAACAGCATCGTCTACCATCACCCAACAAACGCTAATATTCCATCCGACTCCATCTGCAAAACACCTTTCATTTGCCATCACACTCTCTCTGTATATAACAACCTGTTTCATTTCATATCCAACACAAAACCTCATACGAAAGCTCCGTCTCCCCTTCTTCAAAAATAATATGATTTTCTTTCTACCACAGCAAATATCATTGCCACGACATTCCATTCCTATCCAACACCAAATCTCCCCATGCGAAAGATGCGCCTCCCATTCTTAAAAAATAGTATGATTTTCTACCACGGCAAATATCACTGCCACGACATTCCATTCGTATCCAACACGAAATCTCCCCATGCGAAAGAACCGCCTCCTATACTTCAAAAATAATATGATTTTCAACCACGGCAAATATCACTGCCACGATATTCCATTCCTATCCAACACCAAATCTCCCCATCTTCAATAGCTATCATCAACCACCATGAATAGATCACGCCCCTTTCTAAAGGTGGTAGCACACGGCCGATGCGTTTGCGATAGCCACCTACTCTTGTTTCAGAATAATAAATAATTTTATAAAAATAAAATTAAAATAAAAATGTCTTTTCAAAGTGGCCTAGGAATGACCGGGCGAATTGCTGATTTCAAACATTTTGCCCTGAGGTCGTTTTAACATCAACAAATTTTTTTCTTTATTTATATGTAATTGAAAATATAACTCGAAATTATCAAAAAGGACATTTTACCAATATTTTGTATTATAAAAAATGTTCATACATATTTCACATTTTACCCTGATCAAAAAAACCTACGCACGAAAATCGTCGTACTTGCATACCCACCCATCCAACAATAACCAGTATTTTGCATTAAAAAACAAATGTTCGTACGACATTCCACCCCACCAAAATCGTCCTTCTGTACACACTCTCCATAGTACTTATTCTTCCATCAACCACCAGACGCTAATACACGATCTACTAAATGCCTACCATACTCCAAATATTCCATCACATTTTCTCAGTAAAGATATAGAACCTATTTCATCCCCAACACAAAACACCACTCCTTATCACCATCCAAAACAGTAACATTCAGACTCCATAATTAACGTCGTAACATTCTCCTACAACAGCATCGCCTACCATCAACCACCAAACGCTAATATTCCATCACACTGCATCTGCAAAACACCTTTCATATGCCATCACACTCTCTCTGTATATAACAACCTATTTCATTTCATATCCAACACAAAACCCCATGCGAAAGCTCCGTCTCCCCTTCTTCAAAAATAATATGATTTTCTTTCTACCACAGCAAATATCATTGCCACGACATTCCATTCCTATCCAACACCAAATCTCCCCATGCGAAAGATGCGCCTCCCATTCTTAAAAAATAGTATGATTTTCTACCACGGCAAATATCACTGCCACGACATTCCATTCGTATCCAACACGAAATCTCCCTATGCGAAAGATCCGCCTCCCATACTTCAAAAATAATATGATTTTCTATCACGGCAAATTTCACTGCCACGACATTCCGTTCCTATTCAACACCAAATCTCCCCATCTTCAATAGCTATCATCAACCACCATGAAGAGATCACGCCCCTTTTCAAAAGTGATAGCACACAGCCGATGCGATTGCGATAGCGATCTACTCTTGTTTCAGACTAATAAATAATGTTATAAAAATTAAATTAAAAAAAAAAAAAATCTTTTCAAAATGGATCTAGAATGACCGGGCGAATTGCTGATTTCAAACATTTTGCCCTGAGGTTAGGTTAGGTTAGGTTGAATAGGTTGTGAGTTCATCACATTGGACCAGGCACCATATTGGACCCATCGCCATCCCTGGGGAACCTTAACGGTCAAATAACCTAAACCACTTCGCCCAAGCAATTAATTTCCCTACAGAACCTGAAAATTGTTTTAGTTTTGTTTGCGAGGCCAACCTCCTCCAAATTGTCGAAGAAGTACCTACCGAGGAATTTCCTCCTATACCGAGCAATAGCTTGACATTCACAGAGGAGATGATTTATGTCCTCTGTGAAATGCAAGTCTTCGCAATACCTACATATGTCCGTATCTGTTAGACCTAATCTCATAGCGTGTCTCCTTAGAAGACAGTGCCCGGAGAGTATCCCTATTACCATTCGTAGCCTTGATCTACTGAGCCTTAGTAATTCTACAGATTTTTTTCAGATCTAGCTTAGGCCACAGAGCCTTAGAGACCCTGTGCCCTACTATATTCAACCATCTCTGATCTGCCCTGTTTTTAATATTCTCGAAAATAATTCTCTTGGCCACGGCTATTGGTGGTCTAATGCCCCCAATTGTTTCATTAGGTGGAAGCTCTGCTCCGGTTTTGGCCAGAACATCAGCCCTTTCGTTACCCTCAATATCACAGTGTCCGGGTACCCAACACAATCTGACTTGGTTCTGCGCGCATAATGCTCTGAGCATTGTGCGGCAGCTCCTGACTAGGTCAGATTTGATGATAAAGGACTCTAGCGCTTTTAGCGCAGCCTGACTATCAATGTAGATAGCGATATTCTTGTTGGATATTGATCCCATATCAAGTAGATCCGCGGCTTTGAGCACGGCCAGAACCTCTGCCTGGAACACACTGCATGTATCCGGAAGTCTTAATGACACTTGTAGGTCTATATCCCTGGAGTATATACCTGACCCTGTACCCTCCTTAGTTTTGGAACCATCCGTATAAATCGAAATTTCATTTTCATTCGAAACCTCATTCTTTTGCCAGTCCTCCCTATCTGGATATTGTACTTCGTACGGTGTGTCGAACTTTCATCCGTTTTATCGGGGATGTTGGAGAAGGATTCCATTAGTATGGAGCTATGTCCTACCTGTCTGGTTTTGAAGAACCCTGCGTTAGTTAGCCGAAGCGCACTATTACCTGCTTGCAATTTTATTTGTAGGTCCAGGGGTAAAAGATACATAAACGCCTCAAGTGCAGCTGTGATGGCAGTGCAGGCTGTTCCTTGTACCCTGGTCAACATATCCCGTATATATAACTTATTTGTGGCTTTCCACCAAACAAGAGCTCCATAGGTTAGGATGGGTCTAACCACCATGATGTATAATCAATGCATCATTGTTGGACTCAATCCCCATTTTTTTCCTGCTGTTCTCTTACAGAGGAAGAGAGCATTATGAGCCTTTCGGACTCTTTCCTGAACGTTAAGTTTCCAATTCAATTTTTTATCTAGGACCATACCAAGATATCTTGCGCTATCCCAAAAGGGAAAGCTCCACTCCACCAATCCTGGGTAGTTTGAAGGGTGGTATCTTGTATTTTGTACTAAAAAGTACTAGTTCTGTCTTTTCCGGGTTGACACGAAGTCCACACCCTTCCGCCCATTTTCTGAGCTTGTTGAGGGCTGATTCCATGGTTTCACTCAAAGTGTTCAAGAACTTACCCCGAACTAGAATTGCCACATCATCCGCATAAGCGGTTACGCTAAACCCTGCGTTATTGAGTTCTTTAAGTATATCGTCTATGACAAGAACCCAGAGAAGAGGAGATATAACCCCTCCCTGGGGAGTGCCTCTAGTAACCGATTTTCTTATTGAACTGTGTCCGAGAGTGGAATTGATATTCCTGGTGACAAGCATCGTGCAAAGCCAATTGGTGATGCTATGATCTACCTTTATCTTTTCCAGAGCGCGTTTGATTGCCTCTGCCCTAACGTTATTGAAAGCCCCTTCGATGTCTAAGAAGGCAGCTAAAGCAAATTCCTTGTGGTGTAAGCTTTGTTCTCTTTTACCTACCACTTCATGTAGAGCTGTTTCTACCGATTTACCTTTTAAGTATGCGTGCTGAGCATTGCATAGATTTCCATTGCAACACTTGCTTCTTATATGGATATCAAGAAGCCTTTCGAGTGTCTTGAGGAGAAATGACGAAAGACTGATGGGTCTATAGTCCTTCGCAGAGGTATGGCTTCGTTTACCTGCTTTGGGTATGAAAACCACTCGTACCTCTCTCCATGCCGTGGGTATGTAGCCAAATTTAAGGCAATGTATAAAAATTTCCCTGATTCTACCTGTAACCATAGCCGGGGCCTTTTGCAGCATAGCTGGCAGAATGCCATCAGGGCCCGGTGCTTTATATTGAGAGAAGGACATTATAGCCGAACGCACTTTTTTCCAAGTGAAAAGGTGTTCTATTTCGGCTTCGGTTGACACGTCAGCGTACTCATAATGCCCATTCGGCTTCGAAGCCGTTGGAGTGCTACTTCCTGGAAAGTGAGCTTCAACTAAAGCTTCTAGAACTTCCTCACTGCTTTCAGCCCATGCACCATAAGATTTCCTAATAAAGCTGGGTACTACCGCATCTTTAGCAATAATCTTGCGAAGTCTGGAGGCTTCGCTGGTATCTGCAATCGATTCACAGAAAAGCTTCCAGGATTTCCTTTTAGATCGCCTAATCAAGTATTTAAACTCTCTCTTGTTCTCTGCATATTCATCCCATGTAATACACAAACCAGAGAGAATAGACCACCAGCTTCGGCCAAAAATGAGAGTTCCATAGAGCCAGTTTCAAAAAGTTACTGCGTGGTTAAGTATGCGTGCAATGTTAAAGTAAACGGAGGGTGAATTTGGTCACGCATACACTGGCACATAGTAACATTTACAGTTATTCGGTGGTAACTTTGAAAAATTCAAATAATTCAAATAAATTGGCCGTTATCGGGACGTGTTAAGCAAATTGTGTGTTCGGTGTGGGGAAATTATTACCAACTTGTATTTTTTTTTTAAAAGCGTACAAATATAAATGGATTTAAACTGCAAAACTAAAATGGTTGATAAAGAAAAACATCAAACATGATTTTTTAGTTTTGCTGATATAAATGTAGACCTTTTTCTATAATATGTTTTAACGAAAATTTATTTATTTTCTTTGATTGTTTGTTTTATTAAAGTGTACCTACTGAGTTTTGGAATAAATAATATAAAAAAAGGAGGGAGGACATTTTGTTTTGTCAGACTACAAGAAAAATGTGATGAATTGATTTTACCCAACAAATAAATTAGTCATGGAATTTAAGAAAATTTGCATTCTAAAAATGAAATACGTTTTTTGCACTTCAAAACGTAAGTGCGCATTGTCATATGGGCTTATAACACAAGGAATCTGCATGAGGTGTAAATAAGAATTTATTAACGCTTATTACGCTTTCGCTAGGGCAAATATGCGAATTTCAGGAAATATTTTTAATACAATTCATTTTATGTATTTGAATGTCAAAACTACGTAGAATCAAAATAGTAAATAACGCGAATGTTATTCAAAATTTATGGATTATTAAATTATGTTATAATTTCATTGGGAAAAACAAAAGAATACCTACACAAAAAGCAAAAGTATGATAACATAGCAAAACAAATAAGGTAATTACGTGTTTTAAATTAAAATATTACGTACCTACACCTTTCAGTACAGTTCACTTTTCGCTTTAGTTTACGCGTTACTATGGAAACGAACTTTTTTTTTTAAATCAAAAATGCCACTTCTTTATTTAAATTTGACGGCGTCCTGGCCTGTGTATACGCTATGCTATGCATTTCGTAACGCCTATGTATGATGTTTTAAAACACGTTTTCTAGCGGGTTTTGTATTAAAATGTCCATGTTTTAAGTGACAATAATGTTGATTTTTAATTTTTGAACAACCAATTCTTTATAAAACCATATTCAAAAACCACTCATCATATTCTCCTCATAGATAAAATAAAACAATAAACATGCCTATTTATATACGACCAAAATAGTTTTCGTTAACTTTATTTATTCCAAAATAGCTGTTCTTGAAAATATAAGAAGAAAGAGCTCAAAATGTATATCAACAAAATTGCAAAGAATCCCGTTTAGCTGATTTCATTATGCTTGCAATTTAGTTTTACAGCTTAAAATAATATTTTTTTTTGTAATAATGTCATAAAATACAAATCATATCATTAAATACAGTTATTACGCAAATATATTATTATGCTTTTTAATAAAACATAAGTTGGCAGTTAATTCACCACACCACACACACCATTTGCTTAACACGTCCCAATAGTGGTCAATTATTTGAATTATTTGAATTATTTCAAAGCCATCTCAGATTCAATTGTCTTATTTCATCTGTTTTTGCTTATTCACACGTATTCACAGATAGAAAAAGAGGCGGAGCTACTTATTTCAAAACTGGCTCTATGAAACTCTCATTTTTGGCCGAAGCTGGTGGTCTATTCTCTCTGGTTTGTGATGTAATATCATCCCCTACTACTTTCGCTCTGTTGTAAAAGTGTCTGACCTGTTTTCTTTTGGAGCTTAGCTCCTTGTTCCCCCACTGAGGTTGAGACCTCTTAGCCGTTTTCCTGAGTGGACACATTTTTTCATATGCTCCATTCAAAGTTGTGCATAGTTTGTCCACCGCCCTGTCTATGTCCGGAGGATTGGTCATATGAGTTGGCCCCTCCCCCAGGTGTTGCCCTACTATTACCTTGTACCTATCCCAGTCAGCTCTTCTTGGGTTTCTATAGGTACTGTTTTCCTTATTTAGGAAGCTTATTTGAAAGCGAATCCATTTGTGATCCGATAGGGATGCCTCATCTAAGACCCTCCATTTACAAATTGTGAGAGAATCAGTACAGGATGCTAGAGTGATGTCTAACACTTCCTGTCTGTTTCGCACCACAAAAGTTGGTGTGTTGCCCTTATTACATATAGTAAGCCTTGTTGATAAAATAAAATCAAAAAGTAACTCACCTTTAGCGTTTATGTCAGTGCTACCCCACTGAGAGTGATGCGCATTGGCATCACAGCCCTCAGTGGAGGACATCTTCTTCCACAGAGCATCCTGAAACTTCTCCTCGATGGTTATCCACTGTTCCATGGTCAGGCGACCGCTCGGTTCCTGCTCGTTTACGATGGCAACAAGAAGCTCGTCCTTTGGGTCGAAGACCGGATGCGCCGCAGGCGAAGTACCAGCCTTCACCTTTTTTGCTGCGCTCGGTTCGACGACGTCATCAGATCTGCTCCTTTTGCTCTGGAACTTCTCCTTGACTTCCGCAGTAACAGCCTCCTCCCTACTCGTTCCCTGACTATTGTCTGGTCTAAGTCCACTGGTGGACGCCTGACTAGTTTCCCTAGCTGCTTTGCCCGCTTCGGCTACCGATTTTCTGGCAGCCTCCGCGGTCAACGTTCCCTTGGCCCGCTCTAGTTGGGTTCTATCCCAGGCGCTTAGTGATTTGGCATCACACCAGCTGAACTGGTCAACCTTCCGCTTCGCCGTCTCGACTTTGCGTCGTGCGTTGCGTGTCGCTATCTTGCTCAGCTGATGTGCGCTCAACTCCTTCCCTGATTGGCCGACTTTGGAGTGCCCGGAGGCAACAGAGTACCTGCCACCTGCGTCTCCGGTTTCCTTGGTCGGTTTTCTGCCCTTAGCGGTGATAGCGAGAGTACCAGCCACCTCGCTACCACCCCTAGCTTTCTGAGTGAGTGTACCAGCCATCTCACATTTACCCTGCGCTATGTTGGTGGGTTTAAGGGTAGTGATGCGATTATATGAGAACACAAGCGTTCCCACTCTAGCCTCTCACTATCAACTCCGACTCTCACCTCCACGTTGGTGACTGGTGGGTGCCTAGTACCTCGACTGGAGATGGGGTAACCAACCCCTGTGGAAGGTCGTTGGTGGCAGCGAACGAGAGAGGGGGGGAGGAGTGTCTACGCACTAAGACACTTCCTCTTGTTTCAGGCGGCAGCGGATGAATTCCCTAGATGGAATCAACGGTGGCGTCTACAGTTCCGGTCAGGTCGAACTAAAGTGTAATCCCTGTATGAGCTGCTTCGACATATTTGGATACCAGGTCTATGGGGATCTCCAATACTGAGCCAGGGTGTTGGAAAAGAGTTGGTGGCGGACGAACCCTAAACAGGTCAACGGCAGCGCTCATATCCCAAAATTGGGTTACTGACATCGGAATATCCGACCCGCTGTCCTAGGGTCAAAACAGGGCCTGGCCCTCCAGGTTGGGGGTTGTGCCGTCGGGGTAACTTCCCGACCATGGAAAAAACTAAATAGTTATGAGAGAGACGCAACCAGCCTCGGATAACGGAACTCCTCAAATGGCAACCAGACCCGGAACGTCAATGGACTATGATTTAAGAGTATGTACCTGGAATGTAAGAACACTCTACACCCCAGGTGCCACTCAAAAACTTGAGTCTGTCCTCATGCGGTACAAGGCAGACATTACCGCGATCCAGGAGATACGATGGATAGGATCAGGCATGATGAAAAGAAAAGATTGCGACATTTATTACAGCTGCAACAAAAGGCTGCATGTATTAGGATGCGGATTCGTCGTGGGAAATCGGCTTAGGACAAAAGTTATTGACTTCAAGCCGATAAGTGATCGCCTTTCTGTGATCCGCATCAAAGCTACTTTCCAAAACATAAGCCTAATATGTGCACACGCCCCTACCGACGAGGCTGAAGATCCCATCAAGGAGGAGTTTTATGACCTCCTGGATGGAGCCTACGGAGCCTGTCCGGAGTATGATGTAAAAGTTGTACTCGGGGATTTCAATGCTAAAGTCGGAAAGGAAAACATCTTTGGCGGGTTAGTTGGTAAGCACAGAATCCACGAAACGACAACAGACAACGGCTACCGACTAATCGATTTTGCAGCAGCTCGTAATACGGTGATAAGTAGCACTAGGTTTCCAAGGCTAAGGATCCACACAGCAACCTGGCGCTCTCCAGACGGTCGAACCGCCAACCAAATCGACCATGTGCTAATCGATGCGAGGCACGCATCCAACATCCTCGACGTGCACACATTCCGAGGGGCAAACGTCGACTCTGACCATTTTCTTGTTGCGGCTAAATTCAGAGCTCGACTGTCCAACGAAAAGAAGCTGCGAACTGCCCAGAAGAAGAAATTCGACGTTGGACGCCTTAGCACACCTGGAGTAGCCAGAGCCTACAGCGAGCGCCTGAGTATGAAACTCTCCTCTGTGCACTCACCTACCACAAACGCCAACAATCAGTGGTGCCAGTATCGCGACATCATCAAAGAGGTAGCCGAAACCACCGTAGGGTACCAGCCACCACAGAGAAAGAGCCCGTGGTATAATGATGAATGCGTGTACAGGAAAAAGGTGACAGAAGATGCACACAAGAAAGCGCTGCAGCGCAAAACAAGGGCAGCGAGAGAAGAGTATCGAGCCAGGAGAAGGGAGGAAAAGAAGATCCTGCGTAGAAAGAAGAGGGCTTACGCAGCTTCCCAGCTCAAGGAGATCGAAGAGTCGCGCGATCGTAATAACATCCGGAGGTTTTATAAAAAAGCTAAGCAACTGGCTGCTGGCTACAAAACCGGAACGCAGGCTCTTCGAGATAGCGAAGGGAACCTAGTCACCGAAGCGCAGGGAATAGTAGATGTGTTTAAGCAGCATTTCCAGCAGCTGCTTAATGGGCATCATGTAGAGAGAGTGATAGGGCAAGAAGAGAACCCACGTCCAGTCAATGAAGAACTAGTTCCACCACCTAGTATAGAAGAAGTTGGCTTAGCTATAAAAAAGCTTAAGAACAACAAGGCCGCAGGCTCTGATGGTCTACCAGCGGAGCTCTTTAAATACGGTGGTGATGTTTTGGTAGGGAGCATGCACCGAATCATCAACCAAGTATGGGTGGAAGAAAATATGCCCGATGACTGGACTATCAGCTCCATATGCCCCATCTACAAAAAAGGCGATCCTATGTCTTGCAAGAACTATCGAGGCATATCCTTGCTAAATGTCGCATACAAGATCCTATCCAACGTACTGTGTGAACGTCTAAAACCGTTCTGCAACACACTAATCGGCACGTACCAGTGTGGCTTCCGGCCCGGCAGATCGACTATAGACCAAATTTTCACACTGAGGCAAATCTTGGAAAAGACCAACGAATTTCAAGTCGAAACTCACCACCTATTCATCGACTTCAAAGCCGCGTATGATAGCATACATCGTCAGGAGCTCTATATGGCGATGGCCGAATTTGGAATCCCGGCAAAACTGATTCAGCTGTGTCGCGTGACGCTGGAAAACACGCGCTGCAACGTGCAGTTTGGAAGCAGCTCTTCCGAACTTTTTCAAACATGCACCGGATTTCGGCAAGGAGACGCTCTATCATGCGACTTCTTCAATCTCGTACTGGAGCAGATAGTGCGCAGGGCAGGTGTCAACACGGAAGGCACTATCTTCAACAGGTCCATCCAGCTGCTTGGCTATGCGGACGATATTGACATCATCGGTCGCTCCCAGCGTGCCGTGATAGAAGCGTTCACGGCGATTGAAGAACAGGCGAAATCCGTTGGACTTGTAGTAAATGAGGACAAGACTAAGTACATGCTATCAACAAACAAACAAGCATCTGTCCACCGCCTAGGACAAAACGTCACTATTGATAGCAACAATTTCGAGGTAGTTAAGGAGTTCACCTACCTCGGAGTAAACGTAAACTCCACGAATGACACCCTAGTGGAGATCCGGCGAAGAATTACCCTAGGAAACCGTTGCTACTTCGGTTTGGCAAAACAACTGGGTTCAAAACTCCTAACTCGAAGGACGAAATGTGTGCTCTACAAAACCCTTATCCTGCCAGTTCTGCTTTATGGCGCCGAGTGCTGGACGATAAGCAAGAAGGGAGAGCTGATACTGGGCTCCTTCGAAAGAAAAATACTTCGGCGGATTTTTGGTCCTGTGTGCGAGGAGGGCGAATGGAGGAGAAGATACAACCGCGAACTCTATGAGCTGTACCAAGATGTGGATGTAGTCCAAAAAGCCAAAACACGTCGACTACATTGGCTCGGCCACATCGAGCGAATGGACAATAATGCTCCAGCCAAGAGGGTCTTCGAATCCCAGCCCCCAGGTTCGAGAAGACAAGGAAGACCGAACCTCCGTTTCAAAGACCAAGCCATCGCGGATGCCAGAGCGCTTGGTCTGGACAATTGGAAGCAGCGTGCCCGGGATCGTAGAGGATGGAAGGCTGCAGTGTCTCAGGCAGAGACTCTTCACGGGTCGGGAGCCCGATAAGTAAGTAATTAAGTAAGTAGTATGTTGGTGGGAGTACCTGCCTGCCCACCGTTGCCCTTGTCTACAGTAGTGAGAGTACCAGCCACCTCACTAAAGGCCATACTACTAGCTAGCAGCACCTCCTCCAATTCCTTTTCCAAGCCGGAGATGGATAACTGAGGTTCCGACTTGTTAGAGTCCTCACCTAGTTCCATCACTGGCTGGCTGCAGTCTTCCCTGTTGGTTTTTGGGATATCCAATCCTCTTTTGTCTTTTTTTTTTTTTTTAAGTTAATTGTGTCCATTTAGTTCCCACGAGTAAAGCCGGAAAAAACAAGGTCAGCCCAGGCAGCGCCGCTATACCTGGGTAAGGCTAATTACAACAGACCCGCGCCAAGGCGTCTGAGGGAGCTCGTTAGTAGCCGGTTTTACCTCCGGCCGATTGCAACCAGAAGCACGGTTTGCTATACGCTCTCTCCACTTCTGGTATCAGGTACGATTTTAGGATTTTCTCCCACCTCAACTAATGGATCACGACATACGATTAAGGCGTAAGCATAAATCCTTGGCTGACACCAACCAGGCAAGCTGATTGGCCATTTTCAGACGGGCGCCCGCGGGAAGGAACAACAAGCTGAGGATTTTGCCCAGTCCTGCCCTGAGGTTCTTAACATCAAAAAAGGATATTGTTCCCAAAATGTCCTTTAAATTAAAATATTTTTCTTTATTTATAATTGAAAATATAACTCGAAATTATCAAAAAGGACATTTTACCAATATTTTGTGTTAAAAAAAATTTTTCATACATATTTCACATTTTACACTGATCAATAAAACTTACGCACCAAAATCGTAGTACTTGCATAGGTACGTCCTTCTGTACACACTCTCCCTAGTACTAATTCCTCCATCAACCTCCAAACGCTAATACACTATCTACTAAACACATACCATATTCCATCATATTTTCTCAGTATAGATATAGAACCTATTTCATCCCCAACACAAAACACCACTCCTTATCACCATCCAAAACAGTAACATTCAGACTCCATAATTAACGTCGTAACATTCTCTTTCAACAGCATCGCCTACCATCAACCACCAAACGGTAATATTCCATCACACTGCATCTGCAAAACACCTTTCATATGCCATCACACTCTCTCTGTATATAACAACCTATTTCATTTCATATCCAACACAAAACCCCATGCGAAAGGTCCGTTTCCCCTTCTTCAAAAATAATATGATTTTCTTTCTACCACAAAAAGGACATTTTACCATTATTTTGTATTATAAAAAATTTTCATACATATTTCACATTTTACCCTGATCAATAAAACCTACACACGAAAATCGTCGTACTTGCATACCCACCCATCCAACAATAACCAGTATTTTGCATTAAAAAACAAATGTTCATACGATATTCCACCCCACCAAAATCGTCCTTCTGTACACACTCTCCCTAGTACTTATTCCTCCATCAACCTCCAAACGCTAATACACGATCTACTAAACACATACCATATTCCAAATATTCCATCACATTTTCTCAGTATAGATATAGAACCTATTTCATCCCCAACACAAAACACCACTCCTTATCATCATCCCAAACAGTAACATTCAGACTTAATTTAATTTATAACGTCGTAATTTTCAATTAACGTCGTAACATTCTCCTTCAACAGCATCGCCTACCATCAACCTCCAAACGCAAATATTCCATCACACTCCATCTGCAAAACACCCTTTCATATGCCATCACACTCTCTCTGTATATAACAACCTATTTCATTTCATATCCAACACAAAACCCCATCCGAAAGGTCCGTCTCCCCTTCTTCAAAAATAATAATATGATTTTCTTTCTACCACAGCAAATATCACTGCCACGACATTCCGTTCCTATTCAACACCAAATCTCCCCATCTTCAATAGCTATCATCAACCACCATGAATAGATCACGCCCCTTTCTAAAGGTGGTAGCACACCACCGATGCGATTGCGAAAGCGATCTACTCTTGTTTCAGACTAATAAATAATTTTATAAAAATTAAATTTAAAAAAAAAATATCTTTTCAAAATGGATCTAGAATGACCGGGCGAATTGCTGATTTCAAACATTTTGCCCTGAGGTCCTTAACATCAAAAAAGGATATTGTTCCCAAAATGTCCTTTAAATTGAAATATTTTTCTTTATTTATAATTGAAAATATAACTCGAAATTATCAAAAAGGACATTTTACGTAGTACTTGCATAGGTACTTCCTTCTGTACACACTCTCCCTAGTACTAATTCCTCCATCAACCTCCAAACGCTAATACACTATCTACTAAAAACATACCATATTCCATCATATTTTCTCACTATAGATATAGAACCTATTTCATCCCCAACACAAAATACCACTCCTTATCACCATCCAAAACAGTAAAATTCAGACTCCATAATTAACGTCGTAACATTCTCCTTCAACAGCATCGCCTACCATCAACCACCAAACGCTAATATTCCATCACACTGCATCTGCAAAACACCTTTCATATGCCATCACACTCTCTCTGTATATAACAATCTATTTCATTTCATATCCAACACAAAACCCCATGCGAAAAGTCCGTCTCCCCTTCTTCAGAAATAATATGATTTTCTTTCTACCACAGCAAATATCATTGCCACGACATTCCATTCCTATCCAACACCAAATCAACCCATGCGAAAGATGCACCTCCCATTCTTAAAAAATAGTATGATTTTCTACCACGGCAAATATCACTGCCACGACATTCCATTCCTATCCAACACCAAATCAACCCATGCGAAAGATGCACCTCCCATTCTTAAAAAATAGTATGATTTTCTACCACGGCAAATATCACTGCCACGACATTCCATTCGTATCCAACACGAAATCTCCCCATGCGAAAGATCCGCCTCCCATACTTCAAAAATAATATGATTTTCTATCACCGCAAATTTCACTGCCACGACATTCCATTCCTATCCAACACCAAATCTCCCCATCTTCAATAGCTATCATCAACCACCATGAATAGATCACGCCCCGTTTTAACGGTGATAGCACACGGCCGATGAGATTGCGATTGCGAAAGCGATCTACCTTGTTTCAGAATAATAAATATTTTTACACAAATAAAAGTTCATAAAAAATTGTCTTTTCAAAGTGGCCTTAGAATGACCGAGCGATTTGCTGATTTCAAACATTTTGCCCTGAGGTCGTTTTAACATCAAAAAATTGTTTTCTTTATTTTTAATTGAAAATATAGATAACTCGAAATTATCAAAAAGGACATTTTACCAATATTTTGTTTTATAAAAAATTTTCATACATATTTCACTTTACCCTGTTCAAAAAACCTACGCACCAAAATCGTCGTACTTGCATACCCACCCATCCAACAATAGGCAGTATTTTGCATTAAAAAACAAATGTTCGTAGGACATTCCACCCCACCAAAATCGTTCTTCTGTACACATTCTCCCTAGTACTTATTCCTCCATCTACCACCAAACGCTAATACACGATCTACTAAACACATACCATACTCCAAATGTTCCATTACATTTTCTCAGTATAGATATAGAACCTATTTCATCCCCAACACAAAACACCACTCCTTATCACCATCCAAACCACGGCAAATTTCATTGCCACGACATTCCATTCCTATCCAACACCAAATCTCCCCATGCGAAAGATGCGCCTTCCATTCTTAAAAAAATAATATGATTTTCTACCACGGCAAATATCACTGCCACGACATTCCATTCCTATCCAACACCAAATCTCCCCATCTTCAATAGCTATCATCAACCACCATGAATAGATCACGCCCCGTTTTAACGGTGATAGCACACGGCCGATGCGATTGCGATAGCGATCTACTCTTGTTTCAGAATAATAAATATTTTTACAAAAATAAAAGTTTATAAAAAATTGTCTTTTCAAAGTGGCCTAGGAATGACCGGGCGAATTGCTGATTTCAAACATTTTGCCCTGAGGTCGTTTTAACATCAAAAAATTGTTTTCTTTATTTTTAATTGAAAATATAACTCCAAAATATCAAAAAGGACATTTTACCAATATTTTGTATTATAAAAAATTTTCATACATATTTCACTTTACCCTGATCAATAAAACCTACGCACCAAAATCGTCGTACTTGCATACCCACGCATCCGACAATAACCAGTATTTTGGATTAAAAAACCAATGTTCATACGATATTCCACCCCACCAAAATCGTCCTTCTGTACACACTCTCCCTAGTACTTATTCCTCCATCAACCACCAAACGCTAATACACGATCTACTAAACACATACCATACTCCAAATGTTCCATTACATTTTCTCAGTATAGATATAGAACCTATTTCATCCCCAACACAAAACACCACTCCTTATCACCATCCAAAACAGTAACATTCAGACTCCATAATTAACGTCGTAACATTCTTCTTCAACAGCATCGTCTACCATCACCCAACAAACGCTAATATTCCATCACACTCCATCTGCAAAACACCTTCCATATTCCATCACACTCTCTCTGTATATAACAACCTATTTCATTTCATATCCAACACAAAACTCATGCGAAAGGTCCGCCTCCCCTTCTTCAAAAATAATATGATTTTCTTTCTACCACAGCAAATATCATTGCCACGACATTCCATTCCTATCCAACACCAAATCTCCCCATGCGAAAGATGCGCCTCCCATTCTTAAAAAAATAATATGATTTTCTACCACGGCAAATATCACTGCCACGACATTCCATTCCTATCCAACACCAAATCTCCCCATGCCAAAGATCCGCTTCCCATTCTTCAAAAATAATATGATTTTCTACCACGGCAAATATCACTGCCACGAGTCCACGACATTCCATTCCTATCCAACACCAAATCTCCCCATCTTCAATAGCTATCATCAACCACCATGAATAGATCACGCCCCTTTCTAAAGGTGGTAGCACACGGCCGATGCGTTTGCGATAGCCACCTACTCTTGTTACAGAATAATAAACAATTTTATAAAAATAAAATTAAAATAAAAATGTCTTTTCAAAGTGGCCTTGGAATGACCGGGCGAATTGCTGATTTCAAACATTTTGCCCTGAGGTCGTTTTAACATCAAAAAATTGTTTTCTTTATTTTTAATTGCAAATATAACTCGAAATTATCAAAAAGGACATTTTACCAGTATTTTGTGTTAAATAAAAATATTCATACATATTTCACATTTTAAACTAATCAATAAATCTTACGCACCAAAATCGTAGTACAGTGAACTCTCTCATAACCGGACACCGACGGTACCAACAAATCTGTCCGCTTATGAGAGGTGTCCGCTTGTGAGGAAAAAAACCTAAATTGACAAACTCGAGAAAACAAACAACAGACAAGCTGTTCAATTTTATTTCAGAACCTAATTAATTTTTATATACATACATTTAAAAAAAAACACACAAACAAGAACAAAGGCTTGAAAATTTATTTTCACAATGTTTAAATGTGGGTACGTTTGCACATAATCGTGCACATTTTGTACCGTCAAACGGGCAAATAAGTTTGACCAGTTTAAAATATATCAAAATAAATGACACCAAAATAGGGGCTTGTACTTTAGTATTCCAATCACAAACGGTTACGCGACGGCTGCCACAGCCTAATCTGTTCATGGCTTTGTTCTGGGCCTCACTCGAATGCCTTCCCATGAAAGTCGTGTCGGGCGAGACGGGCAGATTTTTAGGTTAGTTGAGAAAAGGAGGGTAGAATACACCGAATTCCCTTAAATGTTCTATTCTTAAAATCGACCTGTCTCGCTCGACAAGACTCCACAAAAGAGGAGAAAAAGGAACCAAACAGCAGAACAGAGTAAGTAAAACTTAAAAAAGTGCTCCAGTTGTGTTTGGTTTGTCCGTTTAAGAGAGAGCTAAACCCTTTTGCGGTTCTGAAATTGGGTGTCCGCGTCCGGTTATAAGAGAGTCCGCTTATGAGAGAATTATTAATATGCAACATTATGTATTTAAATCTGTCCGGTTATAAGAGGTGTCCGGTTATGAGGAGTGTCCGTAAGGAGAGAGTACACTGTACTTGCATAGGTACGTCCTCCTGTACACACTCTCCCTAGTACTTATTCCTCCATTAACCTCCAAACGCTAATACACGATCTATTAAACACTATATGTGGTCGACAACGGCATCTAGTGACAACGTTCACCAACTATGTGACTGGATGCAGTCATTGAAAGCGTCCAATTTCGTGAGAGGAGGTCATCCATCTTGAAGAAGAATGAATTACACACACGACCTAATTGAAGTGGAAAGAAGACGAAATTTTTGAGTGCTACTTATGCTATATTTTTTAATTGGCTACTTGCCCTTACATTTTTTAATAAAATAATAAAACTAATAAGTACACTACAAAAGACGTGTAAAGATTTATTTTCCCATGTCACTTATTTGTGACATTTCTCAAAAATTTCTCGTGAATTTAACCAATTGCGCATATATAGAGGAACAAGATGGCGACTTTTCAAAAAGACACACCCAAAACCACGGGTCGTAAAAGGGCAAAGAAAATAGAAATGGAAAATGAAGATACTTTCAGCTGTAATTTGTGTAGAGCAGTCGATACTCCGGAGATGGTGCAATGCGATGCGTGCGACTTATGGTTTCATTTTGCATGTGTCGCAGTCGATGAAAGCATAGAAAATCGCGAATGGATGTGCGACGGCTGTACCAAGGCTGCAGCTATCGAAAGTAAATCAGTAAGTGCGAAATCAACATCAAAACATTCTGCGTCCGGAACGACTCGTTCGAAACGTTTGCGCCAGAAGGAACTTCAACTTCGTCATTTAGAAGAGGAGCGAGCCTTAGCAGAGCAGCGAGAGAAAGAAGCACAGCAACGGCAACAAGCGAGGGATGCAAAGTATCTGAAGCAACGATTTGAATTGCTGATGATCGAAGACGAAGATTCAGAGGAAGAGGTACAGGAGGATAAAGACGAATCTGTGAGTACTATACGGAAGCATAGCTTAAATAATTGGCTTCAGGCACAGTCTTACGAGGCGGACAAGCAACATGGCAGCACAGCAATAAATTTGCCAAGCAATAGTCAAACTGCAACCCACCCATATAGAGATAACGCCACTACGTACGTACATCAGCAAACGAAACTTCAACCAGTACTAAACATCCTACCAATTGCCTCTGCACATGTATCCGCTACAAACTACTACCCTGAACCAACAGCTCTTCCCATCGCTCCCGATACAAAAGATATTAATCAACATGTAAACCTCAACCCACAATCAACATCTGTTGCAGCCGCGGTCGCTGCAAATACGCCTAACAACACCTGGCAAGACGATTTGCAGTCTCGAACTCTGACGTCTGTCCACTTTGCAGCAGGCAAGCCTTTTCAAAAGAGCTACCAATATTCAGCGGACGGCCAGAGGATTGGCCTATCTTTATTAGCAGTTTTGAGGGCACAACAACAGCGTGTGGATTCTCAAACGTTGAGAATCTCATTCGTCTACAAAGATGTCTAAAAGGTAGAGCGTTGGAGGACGTCCGTAGTAGGCTTTTACTCCCGGGAAATGTGCCAGGAATTATAGAAACCCTAAAGATGAGATATGGACGGCCAGAGTTAATAATAAAAACTTTGTTGCAGAAAGTAAAGGACGAGCCCAATCCAAAATCTGATAAATTGGAGTCTATTGTCTCATTTGCATTAGCAGTGGAAAATTTGTGTTCGACAATGGAGGTATGTGGCATGTCATCTCACCTAAATAACCCTATTCTCTTACAGGAGCTAATTGAAAAGCTACCGTCTCAAATAAAACTGAATTGGGCAACATATTCATACTCGTGCGGGGCTACAGATGTTAACCTAGCTATTTTCGGCAAGTGGTTGATGCAGTTAGCCAATACTGTCAGCAGTGTCACCTACACCATTCCACAGATGTGTAATAAAGCTGGGAAACCTTTGCTTTGCGAAAAGGGTCACGTAGGTGTTCACGATGAAAGCCGTATTTCAAGAAAGAAGCCATGTTGCATTTGTAGTCAAAGCTGTAATAAAGTTGAAGACTGCTGCAAATTCAATGATTTCAACTTAAGGGATAGGTGGAACGCTGTTAAACAAAATAAACTTTGTCGAGTATGCTTGTTCTCTCATCTTCGTTCTCGGTGCAGACTGAACTCAACGTGCGGAGTTAATGGGTGTACATACAAACACCATCGTCTATTACATAACCCCGAAGCAGACAATATTGTAATGGAGCCATGCAACACTCACGACGACAGCGGACAAGCGGTACTTTTTCGCATCCTGCCAGTCACTGTATATGGAAAAAAGGGCCCAATAAATGTATTCGCCTTTCTTGACGAAGTGTCCTCGCTTTCTTTGATGGACGAGTCTTTAGCCAAAGAGTTGCACCTACAAGGACAACCTGTGCCATTGTGCTTAAAATGGACAGGCGATACCCATCGTATAGAAAATCAGTCCAAAGTAGTGTCATTGCAGATATCACAAATACGTAAAAACAACAAAAGGTTCTCGATGTCAAACGTTCGCACAGTTTCAGCTTTAAATCTTCCTGTTCAGTCAATCTGCATAAAAGAAATGGTTTCTCATTATCCGTATCTGAAGGGCATTCCAATAAGTTCTTACGAAATGGCAACTCCACGTATTTTGATAGGCCTCAACAATTGGAGGCTAGGAATCCAGCTAAACTATAAGGAGGGTGGTAAAGACGAACCGGTTGCATCACAGACTCGTTTGGGTTGGACTGTTTATGGTCCATGTCGACCACAAATGGGAAAGGTATCCAATACACACGTCTTTCATAGCCTTCATCACTGCGAATGTCAACAGCAGTCTGATATTGAACTCCACGATATGATGAAGGACTACTTTTCCTTGGATAGCCTTGGTGTTACCACCACTTCCTACCAGTCAATGATGTCACCAGAAGATCAACGTGCATGTCAGATGCTGGAAGCAGAAACAGTGCGTAAGGGTGATCGTTTTGAGACTTGCCTTCTCTGGAAGTACGATGAAGTCGAGTTACCCGATAGTCTCCCCATGGCCCTACGACGTTTTCAATGCCTGCAGTCAAGATTGGATCGTGATCCGGATCTAAAAGAAAATTTGAGAAGACAAATCGAAGACTACGAAACCAAAAACTATATTCGTAAGCTGACGCAAGCAGAATTGGATCAAAATCATTCACGTACTTGGTACTTGCCCATTTTCCCAGTCGTGAACGCAAACAAGCCCGGCAAAACAAGGATAGTATGGGATGCCGCCGCCAAAGTGAAGGGAATCTCCTTAAATTCCATCCTCATGAAAGGGCCCGACCAGCTGACGTCACTGCTAGGTGTGCTACATCGGTTCCGGGAAAAAAGGATAGCAGTATGCGGTGATATACGTGAAATGTATCATCAAGTACGCATAAAACAAGAAGATCAACATTCGCAGCGCTTTCTCTGGGCCCAGAATGAGTCGAAACGGAATCCTGATGTATATGTCATGGAAGTGATGACATTCGGAGCCACATGTTCGCCAAGTTGCGCACAGTTTGTGAAAAATAAAAACGCCCACGACTTCGTTGATAATTATCCCAGAGCTGTAAAATGCATAGTAGAAAACCACTACGTGGATGACATGTTGGATTCGGTGGATACCGAGGCAGAGGCTATACAGTTGTGCAAAGATGTGAGGTGGATTCATCAGCGCGGCGGGTTCGAAATTGGAAAATGGATCTCGAACTCATCCAATGTAGTTAGTGCTCTTGGAGGTGATTCAGCTATACAGAAATGTAGTCTCAACATGGGTTCCAATATCGAAGCAGACAAGGTGCTGGGAATGTGGTGGTGCACCGCTACAGATACTTTTACATACGTGGTGGGACGAAACGATAACAACAAGGACGTCCTAGGTGGAAAGCTGAAGCCAACGAAAAGAGAAGTGTTACGCATTCTCATGAGCATATTTGACCCGCTGGGGCTCATAGCACATTATTTGGTATACCTAAAGATCTTACTCCAAGACCTGTGGAAAGATCAGATCAGCTGGGATGACCAAATCAATGAAGAACAATTTATACGTTGGTGCCAGTGGATCCGATTACTAGATAGGGTCGAGGAGATAGCAATTCCGAGATGTTACTTGACTGACTTGACGTTTGGTGAAGCTACTACCGAGCTGCACATCTTCGTGGATGCGAGCAAAAGCGCCTTTGCAGCAGTAGCTTATTTTCGTTGCAGTCTGAATGGGAAGGTTGAGTGTAGGCTTGTGGGAGCCAAAACAAGAGTATCGCCGATCAAATTGGTATCTATACCACGTTTGGAACTTGAGGCAGCAAGATTGGGAGTTCGCTTTGCCAACAGCATTACCAAAGGGCATTCAGTGGTCATCTCTCGCAAGGTGTTCTGGTCAGATTCTAAACCGGTTCTGTGTTGGATTCGGGCGAATCATCGTAACTATCGCCAATTTGTAACTTTTCGTGTTGCCGAAATATTGGAGTCTTCGAACGTGGAGGATTGGAGATATGTACCAACAAAAATGAATGTCGCAGACGAGGGAACGAAGTGGCAGAAAAACCCTACTTTCGAAGCATCCAGCCGTTGGTTTACCGGCCCAAGTTTTTTGTTGCTGCCAGAAGGTGAATGGCCTATCGACACTGCAGGAAATATAACAACCGAAGAGCAAATTGGATCACATCTTTTCGTTCATGCGTATAAATCCGAATCTGTCATTGATATTACTCGCTTTTCAAGTTGGATGCGTTTGCTTCGATCACAGGTATGTGTTTTCCGATTTACTTTCAATATTCGTAGTTCCAGCAAAGGGCTTCCACGACGTTCGGGCGTTTTCACGAAAGAAGAATATAAAGAAGCTGAGATGTATCTTTATCGTCAAGCTCAACTCGACGTCTATGTTAAAGAAATATTAGTTCTTACGGGACAGAACAACGCTACGGACAAACAACAAACGCTGGATAGGAGTAGTTCCATCTATAAACTTTCACCTTACTTGGACAAAAACGGAGTCTTACGGTGCCATGGACGAATCGATTCAGCTTCAGAAGCGGATTATGATGTTAAGCGGCCAATCTTGCTACCTCGAGGCCATCCAATCTGTTGTCTTATTATACAATACACACATGAACAAATCCATCATCTTCAAAACGAAACAGTCGTCAACGAACTTAGACAAAGGTTCTGGATACCTCACATGCGAGCTGCTGTTAAGGCGACAATAAAGAACTGCCAGCATTGCAAAAATCAGCGCGCTCTTCCGCAGCCACCTCAAATGGGAAGTCTTCCAGCAGCCAGACTAGCAACATTTTGTCGCCCCTTCTCGTACACTGGCGTCGATTACTTCGGTCCCATGGCGGTGACATTAGGCCGCAGGACAGAAAAACGATGGGGAGTCTTGTTTACATGCATGACAACTCGTGCAGTCCACATCGAAATAGCGACGAGTTTAACTAGCGACTCATGTATCTTGGCCATCAAAAGATTTATGGCTCGCCGAGGGACTCCTCTGCAGTTTCATAGCGATAACGGCACAAATTTTCACGGTGCTAATAACGAAATTCAGCAGGCAATGCAGCAGCAATCCGAAATCGCCGAAAAGTTTTCCAGTCCGGCCACTGAATGGCGTTTCAATCCACCGTCGTCGCCTCACATGGGTGGTACTTGGGAGAGAATGATCCAAACTGTGAAGAAAATACTCAAGGAGATCACACCTACGCGTAACCCATCCGATGAATTGCTCCATAGTATGATGCTGGAAGTGGAAAAAACTATTAACTGTCATCCTCTAACTTATATACCACTGGAAGAAAAAAGCGACGAAGCGCTAACTCCAAACCATTTCCTCCTGGGAACGTCAGATGGACACAAACCCGATGTCGTTCAAACCACCGATACAGCTCTGTTAAGAAAGGACTGGATGAAGTCCCAACAATATGCCAATTTATTCTGGAAAAGGTGGTTAAAAGAATATCTGCCGACTCTAACGAGAAGGGGTAAATGGTAGGCTCCCGTAAAGCCTATTGAAGTTGGAGATATTGTCATCGTTGTTGACGATTCAAATCCTCGAAATCTGTGGCCTAAAGGAAGGGTACTAGACCGCACACTCAGCAGTGATGGACAAGTAAGAAAGGTTACAGTGCAGACGAGCAGCGGGATATATGTGCGCCCAGCAGTGAAGATAGCCGTTCTCGACGTTCAAGGTGGTAAGCCGATCTCAACCGCCTTACCAGGGGGGACTGTGGTCGACAACGGCATCTAGTGACAACGTTCACCAACTATGTGACTGGATGCAGTCATTGAAAGCGTCCAATTTCGTGAGAGGAGGTCATCCATCTTGAAGAAGAATGAATTACACACACGACCTAATTGAAGTGGAAAGAAGACGAAATTTTTGAGTGCTACTTATGCTATATTTTTTAATTGGCTACTTGCCCTTACATTTTTTAATAAAATAATAAAACTAATAAGTACACTACAAAAGACGTGTAAAGATTTATTTTCCCATGTCACTTATTTGTGACACTATAGGTATGTTTATTTGTATCAAATTAAGCTTACTTGAACATTTTCAAAGTAATTCATTCAAAAATAATATGATTTTCTATCACGGCAAATTTCACTGCCACGACATTCCATTCCTATCCAACACCAAATCTCCCCATCTTCAATAGCTATCATCAACCACCATGAAGAGATCACGCCCCTTTTTAAAGGTGAAAGCACACGGCCGATGCGATTGCGATTGCGAAAGCGATCTACTCTTGTTTCAGAATAATAAATATTTTTACAAAAATAAAAGTTCAGAAAAAATTGTCTTTTCAAAGTGGCCTAGGAATGACCGGGCGAATTGCTGATATCAAACATTTTGCCCTGAGGTCGTTTTAACATCAAAAAATTGTTTTCTTTATTTTTAATTGCAAATATAACTCGAAATTATCAAAAAGGACATTTTACCAATATTTTGTGTTAAAAAAAATATTCATACATATTTCACATTTTACACTGATCAATAAAACTTACGCACCAAAATCGTAGTACAGTGAACTCTCTCATAACCGGACACCGACGGTACCAACAAATTTGTCCGCTTATGAGAGGTGTCCGCTTGTGAGGAAAAAAACCTAAATTGACAAACTCGAGAAAACAAACAACAGACAAGCTGTTCAATTTTATTTCAGAACCTAATTAATTTTAATATACATACATTTAAAAAAAAAACACACAAACAAGAACAAAGGCTTGAAAATTTATTTTCACAATGTTTAAATGTGGGTACGTTTGCACATAATCGTGCACATTTTGTACCGTCAAACGGGCAAATAAGTTTGACCAGTTTAAAATATATCAAAATAAATGACACCAAAATAGGGGCTTGTACTTTAGTATTCCAATCACAAACGGTTACGCGACGGCTGCCACAGCCTAATCTGTTCATAGCTTTGTTCTGGGCCTCACTCACATGCCTTCCCATGAAAGTCGTGTCGGGCGAGACGGGCAGATTTTTAAATTAGTTGAGAAAAGGAGGGTAGAATACACCGAATTCCCTTAAATGTTCTAATCTTAAAATCGACCTGTCTCGCTCGACAAGACTCCACAAAAGAGGAGAAAAAGGAACCAAACAGCAGAACAGAGTAAGTAAAACTTAAAAAAGTGCTCCAGTTGTGTTTGGTTTGTCCGTTTAAGAGAGAGCTAAACCCTTTTGCGGTTCTGAAATTGGGTGTCCGCGTCCGGTTATAAGAGAGTCCGCTTATGAGAGAATTATTAATATGCAACATTATGTATTTATTTCCGTTCTTTGAATTCTGTCCGTTTATAGAGGTGTCCGTCCGGTTATGAGGAGTGTCCGTAAGGAGAGAGTACACTGTACTTGCATAGGTACGTCCTTCTGTACACACTCTCCCTAGTACTTATTCCTCTATTAACCTCCAAACGCTAATACACGATCTACTAAACACTATAGGTATGTTTATTTGTATCAAATTAAGCTTACTTGAACATTTAAAAACTCCCGCTCGAATAGTCTACTGTCCTTCAAAAATAATATGATTTTCTACCACGGCAAATATCACTGCCACGACATTCCGTTCCTATTCAACACCAAATCTCCCCATCTTCAATAGCTATCATCAACCACCATGAATAGCTCACGCCCCTTGCACACCGCCGATGCGATTGCGATAGCGATCTATTCTTGTTTCAGACTAATAAATAATGTTATAAAAATTAAATTTAAAAAAAAATTATTTTTTTAAAAAATGGATCTAGAATGACCGGGCGAATTGCTGATTTCAAACATATTGCCTTGAGGTCCTTAACATCAAAAAAGGATATTGTTTCCAAAATGTCCTTTTAATTAATTTTTTTTTTCTTTATTTATAGATGAAAATATAACTCGAAAATATCAAAAAGGACATTTTACCAATATTTTGTGTTAAAAAAAATGTTCATACATATTTCACATTTTACACTGATCAATAAAACTTACGCACCAAAATCGTAGTACTTGCATAGGTACGTCCTTCTGTACACACTCTCCCTAGCACTAATTCCTCCATCAACCTCCAAACGCTAATACACTATCTACTAAACACATACCATATTCCATCATATTTTCTCAGTATAGATATAGAACCTATTTCATCGCCAACACAAAACACCACTCCTTATCACCATCCAAAACATTAACATTCAGACTCCATAATTAACGTCGTAACATTCTCCTTCAACAGCATCTCCTACCATCAACCACCAAACGCTAATATTCCATCACACTGCATCTGCAAAACACCTTTCATATGCCATCACACTTTCTCTGTATATAACAATCTATTTCATTTCATATCCAACACAAAACCCCATGCGAAAAGTCCGTCTCCCCTTCTTCAGAAATAATATGATTTTCTTTCTACCACAGCAAATATCATTGCCACGACATTCCATTCCTATCCAACACCAAATCAACCCATGCGAAAGATGCACCTCCCATTCTTAAAAAATAGTATGATTTTCTACCACGGCAAATATCACTGCCACGACATTCCATTCGTATCCAACACGAAATCTCCCCATGCGAAAGATCCGCCTCCCATACTTCAAAAATAATATGATTTTCTATCACCGCAAATTTCACTGCCACGACATTCCATTCCTATCCAACACCAAATCTCCCCATCTTCAATAGCTATCATCAACCACCATGAATAGATCACGCCCCGTTTTAACGGTGATAGCACACGGCCGATGAGATTGCGATTGCGAAAGCGATCTACCTTGTTTCAGAATAATAAATATTTTTACACAAATAAAAGTTCATAAAAAATTGTCTTTTCAAAGTGGCCTTAGAATGACCGAGCGATTTGCTGAATTCAAACATTTTGCCCTGAGGTCGTTTTAACATCAAAAAATTGTTTTCTTTATTTTTAATTGAAAATATAGATAACTCGAAATTATCAAAAAGGACATTTTACCAATATTTTGTTTTATAAAAAATTTTCATACATATTTCACTTTACCCTGATCAAAAAACCTACGCACCAAAATCGTCGTACTTGCATACCCACCCATCCAACAATAGGCAGTATTTTGCATTAAAAAACAAATGTTCGTAGGACATTCCACCCCACCAAAATCGTTCTTCTGTACACATTCTCCCTAGTAGGTACTTATTCCTCCATCTACCACTAAACGCTAATACACGATCTACTAAACACATACCATACTCCAAATGTTCCATTACATTTTCTCAGTATAGATATAGAACCTATTTCATCCCCAACACAAAACACCACTCCTTATCACCATCCAAACCACGGCAAATTTCATTGCCACGACATTCCATTCCTATTCAACAACAAATCTCCCCATCTTCAATAGCTATCATCAACCACCATGAAGAGATCACGCCCCTTTCTAAAGGTGATAGCACACGGCCGATGCGATTGCGATAGCGATCTACTCTTGTTTCAGAATAATAAATATTTTTACAAAAATAAAAGTTTATAAAAAATTGTCTTTTCAAAGTGGCCTAGGAATGACCGGGCGAATTGCTGATTTCAAACATTTTGCCCTGAGGTCGTTTTAACATCAAAAAATTGTTTTCTTTATTTTTAATTGAAAATATAACTCGAAATTATCAAAAAGGACATTTTACCAATATTTTGTATTATAAAAAATTTTCATACATATTTCACTTTACCCTGATCAATAAAACCTACGCACCAAAATCGTCGTACTTGCATACCCACGCGTCCGATAATAACCAGTATTTTGGATTAAAAAACCAATGTTCATACGATATTCCACCCCACCAAAATCGTCCTTCTGTACACACTCTCCCTAGTACTTATTCCTCCATCAACCTCCAAACGCTAATACACGATCTACTAAACACATACCATATTCCAAATATTCCATCACATTTTCTCAGTATAGATATAGAACCTATTTCATCCCCAACACAAAACACCACTCCTTATCATCATCCCAAACAGTAACATTCAGACTTAATTTAATTTATAACGTCGTAATTTTCAATTAACGTCGTAACATTCTCCTTCAACAGCATCGCCTACCATCAACCTCCAAACGCTAATATTCCATCACACTCCATCTGCAAAACACCTTTCATATGCCATCACACTCTCTCTGTATATAACAACCTATTTCATTTCATATCCAACACAAAACCCCATCCGAAAGGTCCGTCTCCCCTTCTTCAAAAATAATAATATGATTTTCTTTCTACCACAGCAAATATCACTGCCACGACATTCCGTTCCTATTCAACACCAAATCTCCCCATCTTCAATAGCTATCATCAACCACCATGAATAGATCACGCCCCTTTCTAAAGGTGGTAGCACACCACCGATGCGATTGCGAAAGCGATCTACTCTTGTTTCAGACTAATAAATAATTTTATAAAAATTAAATTTAAAAAAAAAATATCTTTTCAAAATGGATCTAGAATGACCGGGCGAATTGCTGATTTCAAACATTTTGCCCTGAGGTCCTTAACATCAAAAAAGGATATTGTTCCCAAAATGTCCTTTAAATTAAAATATTTTTCTTTATTTATAATTGAAAATATAACTCGAAATTATCAAAAAGGACATTTTACGTAGTACTTGCATAGGTACTTCCTTCTGTACACACTCTCCCTAGTACTAATTCCTCCATCAACCTCCAAACGCTAATACACTATCTTTTTGCGATTGCGAAAGCGATCTACTCTTGTTTCAGAATAATAAATATTTTTACAAAAATAAAAGTTCATAAATAAATACACATGGTACCGTCGAAGTCTTCAGCAGAAATCGCTGATAGATTTCTTTGTGGTACCATCGTGTATTAAAAGGATGGTTTGTGATGTTCGTGTGTTGAGAGGGGCTGAACTGTCAACTGATCACCACCTGGTGTTGTGCAAATTGTATCTCAACGATCAAATACCTATCCTGCCAAAGCGTAAACCAAGAATGGTTACGCGCATACGGTGGGAGGGGCTGCAGAACGATGAGATACGGGAGGAATTTGCACGGCAGGTATCTGCAAGGTTTGAACAAATTCCAAATGTTCCATTGAATGTAGAGGAAGAATGGCAGTTGTTTTCAACAGCAGTTATTGCCTCTGCAGGACATGTTTGCGGAGTGAAGCGGCTCAGTGTGGCGGCTGGTGGTGAGAAAAGAACTGCGTGGTTTAAAACGCCCGGAGTTCAAGAAGCTATCAGAGAGAAGAAGAAGGATTTCAAGGTGTGGATTCACTTGGGGGACTCTCCTTCTCGAAACCGGTACATTGAGGCGCGAAGAACTTGCAAATTGGCTGTTAAAGCAGCCAAAGAACAGTCTTGGAAGGAGTTCGGCGAAAAATTGGACCGTGATCACAGATCTGCAAGCAAGGTGTTCTGGCAGACCATCCGCCGTCTTAGAGGAAGGAAGTGGAACATTATCGAAGGAGTCAAATCCAAAGATGGTACACTTCTTTCTAATGAGGAGGACATCTTGCGCAGATGGAGCGAGCACTTTTCCGAATTGCTCAATCCAATCCAGGGCATCGAGGATGACACATCTATCGCCTTAAGCAGGGCGGAAAATAGTCCCACGGTAGAGGAAGTCACTTTTGCGATCAAATCGTTAAAAGCTGGCAAATCTGCAGGAGTGGATGAAATCCGGCCAGAAATGCTAAAGGCCTTAGGTGAAGAGGGAGTCAAATGGCTCGCTCGTGTCATTAAAGTGGCCTGGGAATGCGGCGAAACTCCCAGCGATTGGCAGATTGGGGTGATTGTGCCCCTTTTCAAGAAAGGGGATAAAAGGGATTGCTCCAATTACAGGGGTATATCACTTTTAAGTCTCCCCGGAAAAATCTTTGCCAAGGTGCTGGAAACGCGTTGCAGAGCTGTGGTCGAGGCACGATTAGGAGATGAGCAGTGCGGCTTTCGTCCCGGCAGAAGCACAACCGACCAGTTATTCACTCTCAGAATGGTACTTGAGAAGGCTTGGGAGTATGCTACACCTGTTTACGCTTGCTTCGTAGATTTGGAGAAAGCATATGACCGAGTCCCTCGAGGGAAACTCTGGAGTGTACTACAGGAGTATGGAATTGATGGTTCTCTCTTGAGAGCCATTCAATCTCTTTACACAAACTGTAAAAGCTGTGTTCGGGTAAACGGCGTTAAATCAATACCTTTCACCGTGGGCGTTGGACTTCGTCAGGGGTGCGTCTTGTCTCCTCTCCTTTTCATTACTTATATGGACTGGATGTTACAGCGCAGTCTTGGCGAGGAACGTTTCGAATTGGGAGATCTGAGGATAAGTCATTTGCTCTTCGCTGATGACTTGGTCATCCTTGGGTCCTCTCAGACTGAACTTCAGCGCGCACTCGATCGGTTTGTAGCCGTTTGTGTTGAAGCTGAGATGAAGGTAAACGTGAACAAATCTGAAGTGATGGTCGTCTCCAGAACGCCTGTTCAATGCACTCTGCATGTTAGTGGAGTCCCATTGAAACAGGTGGAGAAGTTTAAGTATCTCGGGGTCTTATTCACGAGTGATGGAAGGAGCAATGCTGAGTTTTCCTGTAGGATTGGTCAGGCTGGGTCAATTTTGAGACAGCTTGGTCATTCTGTTATTAGGAGGACTGAACTTGGTGTCAAAGCTAAGTTGTCAGTCTTTAATTCGGTGTTTGTTCCAACCCTCACCTATGGTCATGAGGTTTGGGTAATGACCGAAAGAATAAGATCGCGGATACAAGCTGCCGAAATGAGATTTCTCCGTAGTATTGCTGGTGTGACCCGTCGAGATCGCATCAGAAATACCAGAATACGTGAGGAACTCAATGTCGAGCAGCTACTTCTCCGGACGGAGCGATCCATGCTTCGGTGGTTTGGTCATGTTAAACGCATGTCCCCGACCAGGATTCCACGACGTGCTATGGAATCCGTACCATCGGGTAGGCGTCCTCTAGGTAGACCAAGGATGAGATGGTTAGATCAAGTCCATAATCTCTCCTATAACCGTATGGGGATTGCCCTTGATGATTTAGAGTCGATGGCGGAGGATCGAGAGCTATGGAGGGTCCACTTGAGCAACCTACACCCGCGACCCACTTAATGGACAAGCGGACCATTGAAAATGAATGAATGAATGAATGAAGTTCATAAAAAATTGTCTTTTCAAAGTGGCCTTAGAAGGACCGAGCGATTTGCTGATTTCAAACATTTTGCCCTGAGGTCGTTTTAACATCAAAAAATTGTTTTCTTTATTTTTAATTGAAAATATAACTCGAAATTATCAAAAAGGACATTTTACCAATATTTTGTATTATAAAAAATGTTCATACCTACATATTTCACTTTACCCTGATCAATAAAACCTACGCACCAAAATCGTCGTACTTGCATACCCACCCATCCAACAATAACGAGTATTTTGGATTAAAAAACCAATGTTCATACGATATTCCACCCCACCAAAATCGTTCTTCTGTACACACTCTCCATAGTACTTATTCTTCCATCAACCACCAAACGCTAATACCTACACGATCTACTAAATGCCTACCATACTCCAAATATTCCATCACATTTTCTCAGTAAAGATATAGAACCTATTTCATCCCCAACACAAAACACCACTCCTTATCTACATCCCAAACAGTAACATTCAGACTCAATAATTAACATCGTAACATTATCCTTCAACAGCATCGTCTGCCATCAACCACCAAAAGCTAATATTCCATCACACTCCATCTGCAAAAAACCTTTCATATGCCATCACACTCTCTCTATATCTATACAACTTAATTCATTTCATATCCAACACAAAACCTCATGCGAAAGCTCCGTCTCCCCTTCTTCAAAAATAATATGATTTTCTTTCTACCACAGCAAATATCATTGCCACGACATTCCATTCCTATATAACACCAAATCTCTCCATCTTCAATAGCTATCATCAACCACCATGAAGAGATCACGCCCCTTTCTAAAGGTGATAGCACGCGGCCGATACGATTGCGATTGCGATAGCGATCTACTCTTGTTTCAGAATAATAAATATTTTTACAAAAATAAAAGTTCATAAAAAATTTTCTTTTCAAAGTGGCCTTAGAATGACCGAGCGAATTGCTGATTTCAAACATTTTGCCCTGAAGTCGTTTTAACATCAACAAATTTTTTTCTTTATTTATATGTAATTGAAAATATAACTCGAAATTATCAAAAAGGACATTTTACCATTATTTTGTATTATAAAAAATTTTCATACATATTTCACATTTTACCCTTATCAATAAAACCTACACACGAAAATCGTCGTACTTGCATACCCACCCATCCAACAATAACCAGTATTTTGCATTAAAAAACAAATGTTCGTACGACATTCCACCCCACCAAAATCGTCCTTCTGTACACATTCTCCCTAGTACTTATTCCTCCATCAACCACCAAACGCTAATACACCATATACTAAACACCTATCATACTCCAAATATTTCATCACATTTTCTCTATATAGATATAGAACCTATTTCATCCCCAACACAAAACGCCACTCCTTATCACATCCCAAACAGTAACATTCAGACTCCATCATTAACGTCGTAACATTCTCCTTCAACAGCTATCATCTTTTGTCATCAACCACCAAACCAGTGTTGCCAGATTTTTTCAGTGGAAATTCCCCATTTTGGAGGCAAAAATAAGATTTTTTCCCCATTTTGCATTTCGATTTTCCCCATTTCAGATTATGTAAAAAACAATGTAGGTAATTTAATCCACTAATAATTTTAAATTTAAGACATTTTGATCTTTATTCAAGTGCCTACATATTTGGAAGTAGTACCTTCATATTTCCAAAGAGTAAAAT
Source organism: Cheilosia soror (assembly GCA_949372485.1). NCBI lineage: Eukaryota > Metazoa > Arthropoda > Insecta > Diptera > Syrphidae > Cheilosia > Cheilosia soror. Next base: position 63,005,329 of record OX443561.1, on the reverse strand, counting down.
CTACAGTTATTTATGTAAAAAAAAAATGCATTTTAAAGACCACTGACATATTACCTATATAAATACGGGTTGCCAGAAAAACTTGGTATTAAAATCTTTAAATACTTACTTGTAAATTTCATTCAGCGGATTGGATTTCATAATTTTTAAATTTTGATCTGGAATATCCTGCCATCTTTAGTGTCAACCAACCCGTAAAAAAATGTAATGACATTTAGGTAGAGCGAGTACTGCGAAAATTCTCAAGAAATCAAGATTTGTGCTTTTGATATAGATACTTAATAACCGCCCCAGTGTGCTTGAGGCCCTACGGACATCATTAAACTAATAATCTAATTTAAAAACTAATTATTTTAAAGACCGCGGCCATTGAAGACAGCATCGTAGGTACTAACTAAATGAATTAAGGTTGCCACCAACCATATCACCGAATGGTATGTTCATTCAGACAAGTTAGTTAACATACCATATACGTAATGTATGACCATCGTTACTCGTATTTGTAGGCCACCGATTTGTGATGTCGAGTTCCTTAGCCCGATTTATCTAGTCTTTCTGTTGTTTCTATTTCTACACCTTACTAAATATAATTTCCAACATAGCGACCTGATTGAACTCAAACAAAGCTGCCGAGAATATAACTCAGTTCTTAGGTATTAAACACAATACACAACTTAATGAGCAACCGCTGAATCTCTATCCACCTATTGAAATACATGTTTGTCCTCAGGCAAATTTTTTTAAGTTCATAATAAGAGTCGTCGTTGAAATGCATATTTTTGTTTCTAAATGAGAAAGCATTTTATTTTAATATTACAATAAATAATGGAAAAGTAGAATTTGGTTTTTCCCCATTTCAAGTGTGTTTTTCCCCATTTCCCCATTTGATTGAAATATCCCCAAAATGGGGAAAAATCCCCACACCTGGCATCGCTGCACCAAACGCTAATATTCCATCACACTCCATCTGCAAAACACCTTTCATTTGCCATCACACTCTCTCTGTATATAACAACCTGTTTCATTTCATATCCAACACAAAACCTCATGCGAAAGCTCCGTCTCCCCTTCTTCAAAAATAATATGATTTTCTTTCTACCACAGCAAATATCATTGCCACGACATTCCATTCCTATCCAACACCAAATCTCCCCATGCGAAAGATGCGCCACCCCTTCTTAAAAAATAATATGATTTTCTACCACGGCAAATATCACTGCAACGACATTCCATTCCTATCCAACACCAAATCTCCCCATGCGAAAGATCCGCTTCACATTCTTCAAAAATAATATGATTTTCTACCACGGCAAATATCATTGCCACGACATTCCATTCCTATCCAACACCAAATCTCCCCATGCGAAAGATGCGCCTCCCATTCTTAAAAAATAATATGATTTTCTACCACGGCAAATATCACTGCCACGACAATCCATTCCTATCCAACACCAAATCTCCCCATGCGAAAGATCCGCCTCCCCTTCTTCAAAAATAATATGATTTTCTTTCTACCACAGCAAATATCATTGCCACGACATTCCATTCCTATCCAACACCAAATCTCCCCATGCGAAAGATGCGCCTCCCATTCTTAAAAAAATAATATAATTTTCTACCACGGCAAATATCACTGCCACGACATTCCATTCCTATCCAACACCAAATCTCCCCATGCGAAAGAACCGCCTCCTATACTTCAAAAATAATATGATTTTCAACCACGGCAAATATCACTGCCACGATATTCCATTCCTATCCAACACCAAATCTCCCCATGCGAAAGATGCGCCTCCCATTCTTAAAAAATAATATGATTTTCTACCACGGCAAATATCACTGCCACGACAATCCATTCCTATCCAACACCAAATCTCCCCATGCGAAAGATCCGCCTCCCCTTCTTCAAAAATAATATGATTTTCTTTCTACCACAGCAAATATCATTGCCACGACATTCCATTCCTATCCAACACCAAATCTCCCCATGCGAAAGATGCGCCTCCCATTCTTAAAAAAATAATATAATTTTCTACCACGGCAAATATCACTGCCACGACATTCCATTCCTATCCAACACCAAATCTCCCCATGCGAAAGATCCGCCTCCCCTTCTTCAAAAATAATATGATTTTCTTTCTACCACAGCAAATATCATTGCCACGACATTCCATTCCTATCCAACACCAAATCTCCCCATGCGAAAGATGCGCCTCCCATTCTTAAAAAAATAATATAATTTTCTACCACGGCAAATATCACTGCCACGACATTCCATTCCTATCCAACACCAAATCTCCCCATGCGAATGATCCGCCTCCCATACTTCAATAATAATATGATTTTCTACCACGACAAATTTCATTGCCACGACATTCCATCCCTATTCAACACCAAATCTCCCCATCTTCAATAGCTATCATCAACCACCATGAATAGATCACGCACATTTTGTACCGTCAAGCGTGCAAAAAAGTTTGACCAGTTTAAAATATATCAAAATAAATGACACCAAAATAGGGGCTTGTACTTTAGTATTCCAATGACAAACGGTTACGCGACGGCTGCCACAGCCTAATCTGTTCATGGCTTTGTTCTGGGCCTCACTCACATGCCTTCCCATGAAAGTCGTGTCGGGCGAGACGGGCAGATTTTTAGGTTAGTTAAGAAAAGGAGGGTAGAAAACACCGAATTCCTTTAAATGACCTATTCTTAAAATCGACCTGTCTCGCTCGACAAGACTCCACGAAAGAGGAGAAAAAGGAACCAAACAGCAGAACAGAGTAGGTAAGTAAAACTTAAAAAAGTGCTCCAGTTGTGTTTGGTTTTCCGTTTAAGAGAGAGCTAAACCCTTTTGCGGTTCTGAAATTGGGTGTCCGCGTCCGGTTATAAGAGAGTCCGCTTATGAGAGAATTATTAATATGCAACATTATGTATTTATTTCCGTTCTTTGAAATCTGTCCGGTTATAAGAGGTGTCCGGTTATGAGGAGTGTCCGTAAGGAGAGAGTACACTGTACTTGCATAGGTACGTCCTTCTGTACACACTCTCCCTAGTACTTATTACTCCATCAACCACCAAACGCTAATACACGATCTACTAAACACATACCATACTCCAAATATTCCATCACATTTTCTCAGTATAGATATAGAACCTATTTCATCCCCAACACAAAACACCACTCCTTATCACCATCCAAAACAGTAACATTCAGACTCCATAATTAACGTCGTAACATTCTTCTTCAACAGCATCGTCTACCATCACCCAACAAACGCTAATATTCCATCACACTCCATCTGCCAAACACCTTTCATATTTCATCACACTCTCTCTGTATATAACAACCTATTTCATTTCATATCCAACACAAAACCCATGCGAAAGGTCCGCCTCCCCTTCTTCAAAAATAATATGATTTTCTTTCTATCACAGCAAATATCATTGCCACGACATTCCATTCCTATCCAACACCAAATCTCCCAATGCGAAAGATGCGCCTCCCATTCTTAAAAAAATAATATGATTTTCTACCACGGCAAATATCACTGCCACGACATTCCATTCCTATCCAACACCAAATGAGGAAAAAAACCTAAATTGACAAACTCGAGAAAACAAACAACAGACAAGCTGTTCAATTTTATTTCAGAACCTAATTAATTTTAATATACACAACCCTTTTGCGGTTGTGAAATTGGGTGTCCGCGTCCGGTTATAAGAGAGTCCGCTTATGAGAGAATTATTAATATGCAACATTATGTATTTATTTCCGTTCTTTGAAATCTGTCCGGTTATAAGAGGTGTCCGGTTATGAGGAGTGTCCGTAAGGAGAGAGTACACTGTACTTGCATAGGTACGTCCTTCTGTACACACTCTCCCTAGTACTTATTCCTCCATTAACCTCCAAACGCTAATACACGATCTACTAAACACTATAGGTATGTTTATTTGTATCAAATTAAGCTTACTTGAACATTTAAAAACTCCCGCTCGAATAGTCGACTGTCCTTCAAAAATAATATGATTTTCTACCACGGCAAATATCACTGCCACGACATTCCGTTCCTATTCAACACCAAATCTCCCCATCTTCACATCAACCACCATGAATAGATCACGCCCCTTTCTAAATGTGGTAGCACACCACCGATGCGATTGCGATAGCGATCTACTCTTGTTTCAGACTAATAAATAATTTTATAAAAATTAAATTTAAAAAAAAAAATTTCTTTTCAAAATGGATCTAGAATGACCGAGCGAATTGCTGATTTCAAACATTTTGCCCTGAGGTCCTTAACATCAAAAAAGGATATTGTTTCCAAAATGTCCTTTAAATTAAAATTTTTTTTCTTTATTTATAATTGAAAATATAACTCGAAATTATCAAAAAGGACATTTTACCAATATTTTGTGTTAAAAAAAATGTTCATACATATTTCACATTTTACACTGATCAATAAAACTTACGCACCAAAATCGTAGTACTTGCATAGGTACGTCCTTCTGTACACACTCTCCCTAGTACTAATTCCTCCATCAACCTCTAAACGCTAATACACTATCTACTAAACACATACCATATTCCATCATATTTTCTCAGTATAGATATAGAAAACGCCCCTTCATGATGGTTGATGATAGCACACGGCCGATGCGATTGCGATAGCGATCTGCTCTTTTCTTTGGCCTTAGAATGACCGGGCGAATTGCTGATTTCAAACATTTTGCCCTGAGGTCGTTTTAACATCAAAAAATTGTTTTCTTAATTTATAATTGAAAATATACCTAACTCGAAATTATCAAAAAGGACATTTTACCAATATTTTGTATTATAAAAAATGTTCATACATATTTCACATTTTACCCTCATCAATAAAACCTACGCACGAAAATCGTCGTACTTGCATACCCACCCATCCAACAATAACCAGGGGCCAGATCGTGTAAAATAAAAACGATCAAACGACATCGTTTTCACTAAAGCTGTCTCTATCATATCTGTGACAATAGACAGAGACTGCTAGTATCGAAACGACGTCGTTCGATCGTTTTTATTTTACGTGATCTGGGCCCAGTATTTTGCTTTAAAAAACCAATGTTCATACGATATTCCACCCCACCAAAATCATCCTTCTGCACACACTCTCCCTAGTACTTATTCCTCCATCAACCTCCAAACGCTAATACACGATCTACTAAACACATACCATATTCCAAATATTCCATCACATTTTCTTAGTATAGATATAGAACCTATTTCATCCCCAACACAAAACACCACTCCTTATCATCATCCCAAACAGTAACATTCAGACTTAATTTAATTTATAACGTCGTAATTTTCCATTAACGTCGTAGCATTCTCCTTCAACAGCATCGCCTACCATCAACCTCCAAACGCTAATATTCCATCACACTCCATCTGCAAAACACCTTTCATATGCCATCACACTCTCTCTGTATATAACAACCTATTTCATTTCATATCCAACACAAAACCCCATGCGAAAGGTCCGTCTCCCCTTCTTCAAAAATAATATGATTTTCTTTCTACCACAGCAAATATCACTGCCACGACATTCCGTTCCTATTCAACACCAAATCTCCCCATCTTCAATAGCTATCATCAACCACCATGAATAGATCACGCCCCTTTCTAAAGGTGGTAGCACACCACCGATGCGATTGCGATAGCGATCTACTCTTGTTTCAGACTAATAAATAATTTTATAAAAATTAAATTTAAAAAAAAAAATATCTTTTCAAAATGGATCTAGAATGACCGGGCGAATTGCTGATTTCAAACATTTTGCCCTGAGGTCCTTAACATCAAAAAAGGATATTGTTCCCAAAATGTCCTTTAAATTAAAATATTTTTCTTTATTTATAATTGAAAATATAACTCGAAATTATCAAAAAGGACATTTTACGTAGTACTTGCATAGGTACTTCCTTCTGTACACACTCTCCCTAGTACTAATTCCTCCATCAACCTCCAAACGCTAATACACTATCTTTTTGCGATTGCGAAAGCGATTTACTCTTGTTTCAGAATAATAAATATTTTTACAAAAATAAAAGTTCATAAAAAATTGTCTTTTCAAAGTGGCCTTAGAATGACCGAGCGATTTGCTGATTTCAAACATTTTGCCCTGAGGTCGTTTTAACATCAAAAAATTGTTTTCTTTATTTTTAATTGAAAATATAACTCGAAATTATCAAAAAGGACATTTTACCAATATTTTGTATTATAAAAAATGTTCATACCTACATATTTCACTTTACCCTGATCAATAAAACCTACGCACCAAAATCGTCGTACTTGCATACCCACCCATCCAACAATAACGAGTATTTTGGATTAAAAAACCAATGTTCATACGATATTCCACCCCACCAAAATCGTTCTTCTGTACACACTCTCCATAGTACTTATTCTTCCATCAACCACCAAACGCTAATACCTACACGATCTACTAAATGCCTACCATACTCCAAATATTCCATCACATTTTCTCAGTAAAGATATAGAACCTATTTCATCCCCAACACAAAACACCACTCCTTATCTACATCCCAAACAGTAACATTCAGACTCAATAATTAACATCGTAACATTATCCTTCAACAGCATCGTCTGCCATCAACCACCAAAAGCTAATATTCCATCACACTCCATCTGCAAAAAACCTTTCATATGCCATCACACTCTCTCTATATCTATACAACTTAATTCATTTCATATCCAACACAAAACCTCATGCGAAAGCTCCGTCTCCCCTTCTTCAAAAATAATATGATTTTCTTTCTACCACAGCAAATATCATTGCCACGACATTCCATTCCTATATAACACCAAATCTCTCCATCTTCAATAGCTATCATCAACCACCATGAAGAGATCACGCCCCTTTCTAAAGGTGATAGCACGCGGCCGATACGATTGCGATTGCGATAGCGATCTACTCTTGTTTCAGAATAATAAATATTTTTACAAAAATAAAAGTTCATAAAAAATTTTCTTTTCAAAGTGGCCTTAGAATGACCGAGCGAATTGCTGATTTCAAACATTTTGCCCTGAAGTCGTTTTAACATCAACAAATTTTTTTCTTTATTTACATATATGTAATTGAAAATATAACTCGAAATTATCAAAAAGGACATTTTACCATTATTTTGTATTATAAAAAATTTTCATACATATTTCACATTTTACCCTTATCAATAAAACCTACACACGAAAATCGTCGTACTTGCATACCCACCCATCCAACAATAACCAGTATTTTGCATTAAAAAACAAATGTTCGTACGACATTCCACCCCACCAAAATCGTCCTTCTGTACACATTCTCCCTAGTACTTATTCCTCCATCAACCACCAAACGCTAATACACCATATACTAAACACCTATCATACTCCAAATATTTCATCACATTTTCTCTATATAGATATAGAACCTATTTCATCCCCAACACAAAACGCCACTCCTTATCACATCCCAAACAGTAACATTCAGACTCCATCATTAACGTCGTAACATTCTCCTTCAACAGCTATCATCTTTTGTCATCAACCACCAAACCAGTGTTGCCAGATTTTTTCAGTGGAAATTCCCCATTTTGGAGGCAAAAATAAGATTTTTTCCCCATTTTGCATTTCGATTTTCCCCATTTCAGATTATGTAAAAAACAATGTAGGTAATTTAATCCACTAATAATTTTAAATTTAAGACATTTTGATCTTTATTCAAGTGCCTACATATTTGGAAGTAGTACCTTCATATTTCCAAAGAGTAAAATCTACAGTTATTTATGTAAAAAAAAAATGCATTTTAAAGACCACTGACATATTACCTATATAAATACGGGTTGCCAGAAAAACTTGGTATTAAAATCTTTAAATACTTGTAAATTTCATTCAGCGGATTGGATTTCATAATTTTTAAATTTTGATCTGGAATATCCTGCCATCTTTAGTGTCAACCAACCCGTAAAAAAATGTAATGACATTTAGGTAGAGCGAGTACTGCGAAAATTCTCAAGAAATCAAGATTTGTGCTTTTGATATAGATACTTAATAACCGCCCCAGTGTGCTTGAGGCCCTACGGACATCATTAAACTAATAATCTAATTTAAAAACTAATTATTTTAAAGACCGCGGCCATTGAAGACAGCATCGTAGGTACTAACTAAATGAATTAAGGTTGCCACCAACCATATCACCGAATGGTATGTTCATTCAGACAAGTTAGTTAACATACCATATACGTAATGTATGACCATCGTTACTCGTATTTGTAGGCCACCGATTTGTGATGTCGAGTTCCTTAGCCCGATTTATCTAGTCTTTCTGTTGTTTCTATTTCTACACCTTACTAAATATAATTTCCAACATAGCGACCTGATTGAACTCAAACAAAGCTGCCGAGAATATAACTCAGTTCTTAGGTATTAAACACAATACACAACTTAATGAGCAACCGCTGAATCTCTATCCACCTATTGAAATACATGTTTGTCCTCAGGCAAATTTTTTTAAGTTCATAGTAAGAGTCGTCGTTGAAATGCATATTTTTGTTTCTAAATGAGAAAGCATTTTATTTTAATATTACAATAAATAATGGAAAAGTAGAATTTGGTTTTTCCCCATTTCAAGTGTGTTTTTCCCCATTTCCCCATTTGATTGAAATATCCCCAAAATGGGGAAAAATCCCCACACCTGGCATCGCTGCACCAAACGCTAATATTCCATCACACTCCATCTGCAAAACACCTTTCATTTGCCATCACACTCTCTCTGTATATAACAACCTGTTTCATTTCAGCGGATTGGATTTCATAATTTTTAAATTTTGATCTGGAATATCCTGCCATCTTTAGTGTCAACCAACCCGTAAAAAAATGTTATGACATTTAGGTAGAACGAGTACTGCGAAAATTCTCAAGAAATCAAGATTTGTGCTTTTGATATAGATACTTAATAACCGCCCCAGTGTGCTTGAGGCCCTACGGACATCATTAAACTAATAATCTAATTTAAAAACTAATTATTTTAAAGACCGCGGCCATTGAAGACAGCATCGTAGGTACTAACTAAATGAACTAAGGTTGCCACCAACCATATCACCGAATGGTATGTTCATTCAGACAAGTTAGTTAACATACCATATACGTAATGTATGACCATCGTTACTCGTATTTGTAGGCCACCGATTTGTGATGTCGAGTTCCTTAGCCCGATTTATCTAGTCTTTCTGTTGTTTCTATTTCTACACTTTACTAAATATAATTTCCAACATAGCGATCTGATTGAACTCAAACAAAGCTGCCGAGAATATAACTCAGTTCTTAGGTATTAAACACAATACACAACTTAATGAGCAACCGCTGAATCTCTATCCACCTATTGAAATACATGTTTGTCCTCAGGCAAATTTTTTTAAGTTCATAATAAGAGTCGTCGTTGAAATGCATATTTTTGTTTCTAAATGAGAAAGCATTTTATTTTAATATTACAATAAATAATGGAAAAGTAGAATTTGGTTTTTCCCCATTTCAAGTGTGTTTTTCCCCATTTCCCCATTTGATTGAAATATCCCCAAAATGGGGAAAAATCCCCACACCTGGCATCGCTGCACCAAACGCTAATATTCCATCACACTCCATCTGCAAAACACCTTTCATTTGCCATCACACTCTCTCTGTATATAACAACCTGTTTCATTTCATATCCAACACAAAACCTCATGCGAAAGCTCCGTCTCCCCTTCTTCAAAAATAATATGATTTTCTTTCTACCACAGCAAATATCATTGCCACGACATTCCATTCCTATCCAACACCAAATCTCCCCATGCGAAAGATGCGCCTCCCCTTCTTAAAAAATAATATGATTTTCTACCACGGCAAATATCACTGCAACGACATTCCATTCCTATCCAACACCAAATCTCCCCATGCGAAAGATCCGCTTCACATTCTTCAAAAATAATATGATTTTCTACCACGGCAAATATCATTGCCACGACATTCCATTCCTATCCAACACCAAATCTCCCCATGCGAAAGATGCGCCTCCCATTCTTAAAAAATAATATGATTTTCTACCACGGCAAATATCACTGCCACGACAATCCATTCCTATCCAACACCAAATCTCCCCATGCGAAAGATCCGCCTCCCCTTCTTCAAAAATAATATGATTTTCTTTCTACCACAGCAAATATCATTGCCACGACATTCCATTCCTATCCAACACCAAATCTCCCCATGCGAAAGATGCGCCTCCCATTCTTAAAAAAATAATATAATTTTCTACCACGGCAAATATCACTGCCACGACATTCCATCCCTATTCAACACCAAATCTCCCCATCTTCAATAGCTATCATCAACCACCATGAATAGATCACGCACATTTTGTACCGTCAAGCGTGCAAAAAAGTTTGACCAGTTTAAAATATATCAAAATATATGACACCAAAATAGGGGCTTGTACTTTAGTATTCCAATGACAAACGGTTACGCGACGGCTGCCACAGCCTAATCTGTTCATGGCTTTGTTCTGGGCCTCACTCACATGCCTTCCCATGAAAGTCGTGTCGGGCGAGACGGGCAGATTTTTAGGTTAGTTAAGAAAAGGAGGGTAGAAAACACCGAATTCCTTTAAATGACCTATTCTTAAAATCGACCTGTCTCGCTCGACAAGACTCCACGAAAGAGGAGAAAAAGGAACCAAACAGCAGAACAGAGTAAGTAAAACTTAAAAAAGTGCTCCAGTTGTGTTTGGTTTTCCGTTTAAGAGAGAGCTAAACCCTTTTGCGGTTCTGAAATTGGGTGTCCGCGTCCGGTTATAAGAGAGTCCGCTTATGAGAGAATTATTAATATGCAACATTATGTATTTATTTCCGTTCTTTGAAATCTGTCCGGTTATAAGAGGTGTCCGGTTATGAGGAGTGTCCGTAAGGAGAGAGTACACTGTACTTGCATAGGTACGTCCTTCTGTACACACTCTCCCTAGTACTTATTCCTCCATTAACCTCCAAACGCTAATACACGATCTACTAAACACTATAGGTATGTTTATTTGTATCAAATTAAGCTTACTTGAACATTTAAAAACTCCCGCTCGAATAGTCGACTGTCCTTCAAAAATAATATGATTTTCTACCACGGCAAATATCACTGCCACGACATTCCGTTCCTATTCAACACCAAATCTCCCCATCTTCACATCAACCACCATGAATAGATCACGCCCCTTTCTAAAGGTGGTAGCACATCACCGATGCGATTGCGATAGCGATCTACTCTTGTTTCAGACTAATAAATAATTTTATAAAAATTAAATTTAAAAAAAAAAATTTCTTTTCAAAATGGATCTAGAATGACCGAGCGAATTGCTGATTTCAAACATTTTGCCCTGAGGTCCTTAACATCAAAAAAGGATATTGTTTCCAAAATGTCCTTTAAATTAAAATTTTTTTTCTTTATTTATAATTGAAAATATAACTCGAAATTATCAAAAAGGACATTTTACCAATATTTTGTGTTAAAAAAAATGTTCATACATATTTCACATTTTACACTGATCAATAAAACTTACGCACCAAAATCGTAGTACTTGCATAGGTACGTCCTTCTGTACACACTCTCCCTAGTACTAATTCCTCCATCAACCTCTAAACGCTAATACACTATCTACTAAACACATACCATATTCCATCATATTTTCTCAGTATAGATATAGAAAACGCCCCTTCATGATGGTTGATGATAGCACACGGCCGATGCGATTGCGATAGCGATCTGCTCTTTTCTTTGGCCTTAGAATGACCGGGCGAATTGCTGATTTCAAACATTTTGCCCTGAGGTCGTTTTAACATCAAAAAATTGTTTTCTTAATTTATAATTGAAAATATACCTAACTCGAAATTATCAAAAAGGACATTTTACCAATATTTTGTATTATAAAAAATGTTCATACATATTTCACATTTTACCCTCATCAATAAAACCTACGCACGAAAATCGTCGTACTTGCATACCCACCCATCCAACAATAACCAGGGGCCAGATCGTGTAAAATAAAAACGATCAAACGACATCGTTTTCACTAAAGCTGTCTCTATCATATCTGTGACAATAGACAGAGACTGCTAGTATCGAAACGACGTCGTTCGATCGTTTTTATTTTACGTGATCTGGGCCCAGTATTTTGCATTAAAAAACCAATGTTCATACGATATTCCACCCCACCAAAATCATCCTTCTGCACACACTCTCCCTAGTACTTATTCCTCCATCAACCTCCAAACGCTAATACACGATCTACTAAACACATACCATATTCCAAATATTCCATCACATTTTCTTAGTATAGATATAGAACCTATTTCATCCCCAACACAAAACACCACTCCTTATCATCATCCCAAACAGTAACATTCAGACTTAATTTAATTTATAACGTCGTAATTTTCCATTAACGTCGTAGCATTCTCCTTCAACAGCATCGCCTACCATCAACCTCCAAACGCTAATATTCCATCACACTCCATCTGCAAAACACCTTTCATATGCCATCACACTCTCTCTGTATATAACAACCTATTTCATTTCATATCCAACACAAAACCCCATGCGAAAGGTCCGTCTCCCCTTCTTCAAAAATAATATGATTTTCTTTCTACCACAGCAAATATCACTGCCACGACATTCCGTTCCTATTCAACACCAAATCTCCCCATCTTCAATAGCTATCATCAACCACCATGAATAGATCACGCCCCTTTCTAAAGGTGGTAGCACACCACCGATGCGATTGCGATAGCGATCTACTCTTGTTTCAGACTAATAAATAATTTTATAAAAATTAAATTTAAAAAAAAAAATATCTTTTCAAAATTAACGTCGTAACATTCTTCTTCAACAGCATCGTCTACCATCACCCAACAAACGCTAATATTCCATCACACTCCATCTGCCAAACACCTTTCATATTTCATCACACTCTCTCTGTATATAACAACCTATTTCATTTCATATCCAACACAAAACCCATGCGAAAGGTCCGCCTCCCCTTCTTCAAAAATAATATGATTTTCTTTCTACCACAGCAAATATCATTGCCACGACATTCCATTCCTATCCAACACCAAATCTCCCAATGCGAAAGATGCGCCTCCCATTCTTAAAAAAATAATATGATTTTCTACCACGGCAAATATCACTGCCACGACATTCCATTCCTATCCAACACCAAATCTCCCCATCTTCAATAGCTATCATCAACCACCATGAATAGATCACGCCCCTTTCTAAATGTGGTAGCACACGACCGATGCGTTTGCGATAGCGACCTACTCTTGTTTCAGAATAATAAATAGTTTTATAAAAATAAAATTAAAATAAAAATGTCTTTTCAAAATTGCCTAAGAATGATCGGGCGAATAGCTGATTTCAAAAATTTTGCCCTTAGGTCCTTTTAACATCAAAAAAGGATATTGCTCCCAAAATGTCCCTCAGACTAAACATTTAATTCTTTGAATTATTTATAATAATTATTTATAATAAAAATATTTATAATTGAAAATATAAGCCGAAATTATCAAAAAGAACATTTTACCAATACATATTTTGTATTATAAAAAATTTTCATACATATTTCACATTTTACCCTCATCAATAAAACCTACGCACCAAAATCGTCGTACTTGCATACCCACCCATCCAACAATAAGCAGTATTTTGCATTAAAAAACAAATGTTCGTAGGACATTCCACCCCACCAAAATCGTTCTTCTATACACATTCTCCCTAGTACTTATTCCTCCATCAACCACCAAACGCTAATACCTACACGATCTACTAAATGCCTACCATACTCCAAATATTCCATCACATTTTCTCAGTAAAGATATAGAACCTATTTCATGCCCAACACAAAACACCACTCCTTATCCTCATCCCAAACAGTAACATTCAGACTCAATAATTAACATAGTAACATTATCCTTCAACAGCATCGTCTGCCATCAACCACCAAACGCTAAAACACGATCTACTAAACACATACCATACTCCAAATATTCCATCACATTTTCTCAGTATAAATATAGAACCTATTTCATCCCCAACACAAAACACCACTCCTTATCACCATCCAAAACAGTAACATTCAGACTCCATAATTAACGTCGTAACATTCTTCTTCAACAGCATCGTCTACCATCACCCAACAAACGCTAATATTCCATCCCACTCCATCTGCAAAACACCTTTCATTTGCCATCACACTCTCTCTGTATATAACAACCTGTTTCATTTTATATCCAACACAAAACCTCATGCGAAAGCTCCGTCTCCCCTTCTTCAAAAATAATATGATTTTCTTTCTACCACAGCAAATATCATTGCCACGACATTCCATTCCTATCCAACACCAAATCTCCCCATGCGAAAGATGCGCCTCCCATTCTTAAAAAATAGTATGATTTTCTACCACGGCAAATATCACTGCCACGACATTCCATTCGTATCCAACACGAAATCTCCCCATGCGAAAGAACCGCCTCCTATACTTCAAAAATAATATGATTTTCAACCACGGCAAATATCACTGCCACGATATTCCATTCCTATCCAACACCAAATCTCCCCATCTTCAATAGCTATCATCAACCACCATGAATAGATCACGCCCCTTTCTAAAGGTGGTAGCACACGGCCGATGCGTTTGCGATAGCCACCTACTCTTGTTTCAGAATAATAAATAATTTTATAAAAATAAAATTAAAATAAAAATGTCTTTTCAAAGTGGCCTAGGAATGACCGGGCGAATTGCTGATTTCAAACATTTTGCCCTGAGGTCGTTTTAACATCAGAAAATTGTTTTCTTTATTTTTAATTGCAAATATAACTCGAAATTATCAAAAAGGACATTTTACCAGTATTTTGTGTTAAAAACAAATATTCATACATATTTCACATTTTAAACTAACCGACGGTACCAACAAATTTGTCCGCTTATGAGAGGTGTCCGCTTGTGAGGAAAAAAACCTAAATTGACAAACTCGAGAAAACAAACAACAGACAAGCTGTTCAATTTTATTTCAGAACCTAATTAATTTTAATATACATACATTTAAAAAAAAACACACAAACAAGAACAAAGGCTTGAAAATTTATTTTCACAATGTTTAAATGTGGGTACGTTTGCACATAATCGTGCACATTTTGTACCGTCAAACGGGCAAATAAGTTTGACCAGTTTAAATTATGTATATCAAAATAAATGACACCAAAATAGGGGCTTGTACTTTAGTATTCCAATCACAAACGGTTACGCGACGGCTGCCACAGCCTAATCTGTTCATGGCTTTGTTCTGGGCCTCACTCACATGCCTTCCCATGAAAGTCGTGTCGGGCGAGACGGGCAGATTTTTAGGTTAGTTGAGAAAAGGAGGGTAGAATACACCGAATTCCCTTAAATGTTCTATTCTTAAAATCGACCTGTCTCGCTCGACAAGACTCCACAAAAGAGGAGAAAAAGGAACCAAACAGCAGAACAGAGTAAGTAAAACTTAAAAAAGTGCTCCAGTTGTGTTTGGTTTGTCCGTTTAAGAGAGAGCTAAACCCTTTTGCGGTTGTGAAATTGGGTGTCCGCGTCCGGTTATAAGAGAGTCCGCTTATGAGAGAATTATTAATATGCAACATTATGTATTTATTTCCGTTCTTTGAAATCTGTCCGGTTATAAGAGGTGTCCGGTTATGAGGATTGTCCGTAAGGAGAGAGTATACTGTACTTGCATAGGTACGTCCTTCTGTACACACTCTCCCTAGTACTTATTCCTCCATTAACCTCCAAACGCTAATACACGATCTACTAAACACTATAGGTATGTTTATTTGTATCAAATTAAGCTTACTTGAACATTTAAAAACTCCCGCTCGAATAGTCGACTGTCCTTCAAAAATAATATGATTTTCTACCACGGCAAATATCACTGCCACGACATTCCGTTCCTATTCAACACCAAATCTCCCCATCTTCACATCAACCACCATGAATAGATCACGCCCCTTTCTAAAGGTGGTAGCACACCACCGATGCGATTGCGATAGCGATCTACTCTTGTTTCAGACTAATAAATAATTTTATAAAAATTAAATTTAAAAAAAAAAAATTTCTTTTCAAAATGGATCTAGAATGACCGAGCGAATTGCTGATTTCAAACATTTTGCCCTGAGGTCCTTAACATCAAAAAAGGATATTGTTTCCAAAATGTCCTTTAAATTAAAATTTTTTTTCTTTATTTATAATTGAAAATATAACTCGAAATTATCAAAAAGGACATTTTACCAATATTTTGTGTTAAAAAAAATGTTCATACATATTTCACATTTTACACTGATCAATAAAACTTACGCACCAAAATCGTAGTACTTGCATAGGTACGTCCTTCTGTACACACTCTCCCTAGTACTAATTCCTCCATCAACCTCCAAACGCTAATACACTATCTACTAAACACATACCATATTCCATCATATTTTCTCAGTATAGATATAGAAAACGCCCCTTCATGATGGTTGATGATAGCACACGGCCGATGCGATTGCGATAGCGATCTGCTCTTTTCTTTGGCCTTAGAATGACCGGGCGAATTGCTGATTTCAAACATTTTGCCCTGAGGTCGCTTTAACATCAAAAAATTGTTTTCTTAATTTATAATTGAAAATATACCTAACTCGAAATTATCAAAAAGGACATTTTACCAATATTTTGTATTATAAAAAATGTTCATACATATTTCACATTTTACCCTCATCAATAAAACCTACGCACGAAAATCGTCGTACTTGCATACCCACCCATCCAACAATAACCAGGGGCCAGATCGTGTAAAATAAAAACGATCAAACGACATCGTTTTCACTAAAGCTGTCTCTATCATATCTGTGACAATAGACAGAGACTGCTAGTATCGAAACGACGTCGTTCGATCGTTTTTATTTTACGTGATCTGGGCCCAGTATTTTGCATTAAAAAACCAATGTTCATACGATATTCCACCCCACCAAAATCATCCTTCTGCACACACTCTCCCTAGTACTTATTCCTCCATCAACCTCCAAACGCTAATACACGATCTACTAAACACATACCATATTCCAAATATTCCATCACATTTTCTTAGTATAGATATAGAACCTATTTCATCCCCAACACAAAACACCACTCCTTATCATCATCCCAAACAGTAACATTCAGACTTAATTTAATTTATAACGTCGTAATTTTCCATTAACGTCGTAGCATTCTCCTTCAACAGCATCGCCTACCATCAACCTCCAAACGCTAATATTCCATCACACTCCATCTGCAAAACACCTTTCATATGCCATCACACTCTCTCTGTATATAACAACCTATTTCATTTCATATCCAACACAAAACCCCATGCGAAAGGTCCGTCTCCCCTTCTTCAAAAATAATATGATTTTCTTTCTACCACAGCAAATATCACTGCCACGACATTCCGTTCCTATTCAACACCAAATCTCCCCATCTTCAATAGCTATCATCAACCACCATGAATAGATCACGCCTCTTTCTAAAGGTGGTAGCACACCACCGATGCGATTGCGATAGCGATCTACTCTTGTTTCAGACTAATAAATAATTTTATAAAAATTAAATTTAAAAAAAAAATATCTTTTCAAAATGGATCTAGAATGACCGGGCGAATTGCTGATTTCAAACATTTTGCCCTGAGGTCCTTAACATCAAAAAAGGATATTGTTCCCAAAATGTCCTTTAAATTAAAATATGTTTCTTTATTTATAATTGAAAATATAACTCGAAATTATCAAAAAGGACATTTTACGTAGTACTTGCATAGGTACTTCCTTCTGTACACACTCTCCCTAGTACTAATTCCTCCATCAACCTCCAAACGCTAATACACTATCTTTTTGCGATTGCGAAAGCGATCTACTCTTGTTTCAGAATAATAAATATTTTTACAAAAATAAAAGTTCATAAAAAATTGTCTTTTCAAAGTGGCCTTAGAATGACCGAGCGATTTGCTGATTTCAAACATTTTGCCCTGAGGTCGTTTTAACATCAAAAAATTGTTTTCTTTATTTTTAATTGAAAATATAACTCGAAATTATCAAAAAGGACATTTTACCAATATTTTGTATTATAAAAAATGTTCATACCTACATATTTCACTTTACCCTGATCAATAAAACCTACGCACCAAAATCGTCGTACTTGCATACCCACCCATCCAACAATAACGAGTATTTTGGATTAAAAAACCAATGTTCATACGATATTCCACCCCACCAAAATCGTTCTTCTGTACACACTCTCCATAGTACTTATTCTTCCATCAACCACCAAACGCTAATACCTACACGATCTACTAAATGCCTACCATACTCCAAATATTCCATCACATTTTCTCTATATAGATATAGAACCTATTTCATCCCCAACACAAAACGCCACTCCTTATCTACATCCCAAACAGTAACATTCAGACTCAATAATTAACATCGTAACATTATCCTTCAACAGCATCGTCTGCCATCAACCACCAAAAGCTAATATTCCATCACACTCCATCTGCAAAAAACCTTTCATATGCCATCACACTCTCTCTATATCTATACAACTTAATTCATTTCATATCCAACACAAAACCTCATGCGAAAGCTCCGTCTCCCCTTCTTCAAAAATAATATGATTTTCTTTCTACAACAGCAAATATCATTGCCACGACATTCCATTCCTATATAACACCAAATCTCTCCATCTTCAATAGCTATCATCAACCACCATGAAGAGATCACGCCCCTTTCTAAAGGTGATAGCACGCGGCCGATACGATTGCGATTGCGATAGCGATCTACTCTTGTTTCAGAATAATAAATATTTTTACAAAAATAAAAGTTCATAAAAAATTTTCTTTTCAAAGTGGCCTTAGAATGACCGAGCGAATTGCTGATTTCAAACATTTTGCCCTGAAGTCGTTTTAACATCAACAAATTTTTTTCTTTATTTATATGTAATTGAAAATATAACTCGAAATTATCAAAAAGGACATTTTACCATTATTTTGTATTTAAAAAAATTTTCATACATATTTCACATTTTACCCTTATCAATAAAACCTACACACGAAAATCGTCGTACTTGCATACCCACCCATCCAACAATAACCAGTATTTTGCATTAAAAAACAAATGTTCGTACGACATTCCACCCCACCAAAATCGTCCTTCTGTACACATTCTCCCTAGTACTTATTCCTCCATCAACCACCAAACGCTAATACACCATATACTAAAAACCTATCATACTCCAAATATTTCATCACATTTTCTCTATATAGATATAGAACCTATTTCATCCCCAACACAAAACGCCACTCCTTATCACATCCCAAACAGTAACATTCAGACTCCATCATTAACGTCGTAACATTCTCCTTCAACAGCTATCATCTTTTGTCATCAACCACCAAACCAGTGTTGCCAGATTTTTTCAGTGGAAATTCCCCATTTTGGAGGCAAAAATAAGATTTTTTCCCCATTTTGCATTTCGATTTTCCCCATTTCAGATTATGTAAAAAACAATGTAGGTAATTTAATCCACTAATAATTTTAAATTTAAGACATTTTGATCTTTATTCAAGTGCCTACATATTTGGAAGTAGTACCTTCATATTTCCAAAGAGTAAAATCTACAGTTATTTATGTAAAAAAAATGCATTTTAAAGACCACTGACATAATATTACCTATACAAATACGGGTTGCCATGCCAGGAAAACTTGGTATTAAAATCTTTAAATACTTGTAAATTTCATTCAGCGGATTGGATTTCATAATTTTTAAATTTTGATCTGGAATATCCTGCCATCTTTAGTGTCAACCAACCCGTAAAAAAATGTAATGACATTTAGGTAGAGCGAGTACTGCGAAAATTCTCAAGAAATCAAGATTTGTGCTTTTGATATAGATACTTAATAACCGCCCCAGTGTGCTTGAGGCCCTACGGACATCATTAAACTAATAATCTAATTTAAAAACTAATTATTTTAAAGACCGCGGCCATTGAAGACAGCATCGTAGGTACTAACTAAATGAATTAAGGTTGCCACCAACCATATCACCGAATGGTATGTTCATTCAGACAAGTTAGTTAACATACCATATACGTAATGTATGACCATCGTTACTCGTATTTGTAGGCCACCGATTTGTGATGTCGAGTTCCTTAGCCCGATTTATCTAGTCTTTCTGTTGTTTCTATTTCTACACCTTACTAAATATAATTTCCAACATAGCGATCTGATTGAACTCAAACAAAGCTGCCGAGAATATAACTCAGTTCTTAGGTATTAAACACAATACACAACTTAATGAGCAACCGCTGAATCTCTATCCACCTATTGAAATACATGTTTGTCCTCAGGCAAATTTTTTTAAGTTCATAATAAGAGTCGTCGTTGAAATGCATATTTTTGTTTCTAAATGAGAAAGCATTTTATTTTAATATTACAATAAATAATGGAAAAGTAGAATTTGGTTTTTCCCCATTTCAAGTGTGTTTTTCCCCATTTCCCCATTTGATTGAAATATCCCCAAAATGGGGAAAAATCCCCACACCTGGCATCGCTGCACCAAACTCTAATATTCCATCACACTCCATCTGTAAAACACCTTTCATTTGCCATCACACTCTCTCTGTATATAACAACCTGTTTCATTTCATATCCAACACAAAACCTCATGCGAAAGCTCCGTCTCCCCTTCTTCAAAAATAATATGATTTTCTTTCTACCACAGCAAATATCATTGCCACGACATTCCATTCCTATCCAACACCAAATCTCCCCATGCGAAAGATGCGCCTCCCCTTCTTAAAAAATAATATGATTTTCTACCACGGCAAATATCACTGCCACGACATTCCATTCCTATCCAACACCAAATCTCCCCATACGAAAGATCCGCTTCCCATTCTTCAAAAATAATATGATTTTCTACCACAGCAAATATCACTGCCACGACATTCCGTTCCTATTCAACACCAAATCTCCCCATCTTCAATAGCTATCATCAACCACCATGAATAGATCACGCCCCTTTCTAAAGGTGGTAGCACACCGCCGATGCGATTGCGATAGCGATCTACTCTTGTTTCAGACTAATAAATAATTTTATAAAAATTAAATTTAAAAAAAAAATATCTTTTCAAAATGGATCTAGAATGACCGGGCGAATTGCTGATTTCAAACATTTTGCCCTGAGGTCCTTAACATCAAAAAAGGATATTGTTCCCAAAATGTCCTTTAAATTAAAATATTTTTCTTTATTTATAATTGAAAATATAACTCGAAATTATCAAAAAGGACATTTTACGTAGTACTTGCATAGGTACTCCTTCTGTACACACTCTCCCTAGTACTAATTCCTCCATCAACCTCCAAACGCTAATACACTATCTTTTTGCGATTGCGAAAGCGATCTACTCTTGTTTCAGAATAATAAATATTTTTACAAAAATAAAAGTTCATAAAAAATTGTCTTTTCAAAGTGGCCTTAGAATGACCGAGCGATTTGCTGATTTCAAACATTTTGCCCTGAGGTCGTTTTAACATCAAAAAATTGTTTTCTTTATTTTTAATTGAAAATATAACTCGAAATTATCAAAAAGGACATTTTACCAATATTTTGTACTATAAAAAATTTTCATACATATTTCACTTTACCCTGATCAATAAAACCTACGCACCAAAATCGTCGTACTTGCATACCCACCCATCCAACAATAACGAGTATTTTGGATTAAAAAACCAATGTTCATACGATATTCCACCCCACCAAAATCGTTCTTCTGTACACACTCTCCATAGTACTTATTCTTCCATCAACCACCAAACGCTAATACCTACACGATCTACTAAATGCCTACCATACTCCAAATATTCCATCACATTTTCTCAGTAAAGATATAGAACCTATTTCATCCCCAACACAAAACACCACTCCTTATCTACATCCCAAACAGTAACATTCAGACTCCATAATTAACGTCGTAACATTCTTCTTCAACAGCATCGTCTACCATCACCCAACAAACGCTAATATTCCATCACACTCCATCTACAAAACACCTTTCATATGCCATCACACTCTCTCTATATCTATACAACTTAATTCATTTCATATCCAACACAAAACCTCATGCGAAAGCTCCGTCTCCCCTTCTTCAAAAATAATATGATTTTCTTTCTACCACAGCAAATATCATTGCCACGACATTCCATTCCTATCCAACACCAAATCTCCCCATGCGAAAGATGCGCCTCCCATTCTTAAAAAATGGTATGATTTTCTACCACGGCAAATATTACTGCCACGACATTCCATTCGTATCCAACACGAAATCTCCCCATGCGAAAGATCCGCCTCCCAGTCTTCAAAAATAATATGGTTTTCTACCACGGCAAATTTCACTGCCACGACATTCCATTCCTATCCAACACCAAATCTCCCCATCTTCAATAGCTATCATCAACCACCATGAAGGATCACGCCCCTCTTTAAAGGTGATAGCACACGGCCGATGCGATTGCGATTGCGAAAGCGATCTACTCTTATTTCAGAATAATAAATATTTTTACAAAAATAAAAGTTCATAAAAAATTGTCTTTTCAAAGTGGACTTAGAATGACCGAGCGATTTGCTGATTTCAGACATTTTGCCCTGAAGTCGTTTTAACATCAAAAAATTGTTTTCTTTATTTTTAATTGAAAATATAACTCGAAATTATCAAAAAGGACATTTTACCAATATTTTGTATTATAAAAAATTTTCATACATATTTCACTTTACCCTGATCAATAAAACCTACGCACCAAAATCGTCGTACTTGCATACCCACCCATCCAACAATAACCAGTATTTTGGATTAAAAAACCAATGTTCATACGATATTCCACCCCACCAAAATCGTCCTTCTGTACACACTCTCCCTAGTACTTATTCTTCCATCAACCACCAAACGCTAATACACCATATACTAAACACCTATCATACTCCAAATATTTCATCACATTTTCTCTATATAGATATAGAACCTATTTTATCCCCAACACAAAACGCCACTCCTTATCTACATCCCAAACAGTAACATTCAGACTCAATAATTAACATCGTAACATTATCCTTCAACAGCATCGTCTGCCATCAACCACCAAAAGCTAATATTCCATCACACTCAATCTGCAAAAAACCTTTCATATACCATCACACTCTCTCTATATCTATACAACTTAATTCATTTCATATCCAACACAAAACCTCATGCGAAAGCTCCGTCTCCCCTTCTTCAAAAATAATATGATTTTCTTTCTACCACAGCAAATATCATTGCCACGACATTCCATTCCTATATAACACCAAATCTCTCCATCTTCAATAGCTATCATCAACCACTATGAAGAGATCACGCCCATTTCTAAAGGTGATAGCACGCGGCCGATACGATTGCGATTGCGATAGCGATCTACTCAGAATAATAAATATTTTTATAAAAATAAAAGTTCATAAAAAATTGTCTTTTCAAAGTGGCCTTAGAATGACCGGGCGAATTGCTGATTTCAAACATTTTGCCCTGAAGTCGTTTTAACATCAACAAATTTTTTTCTTTATTTATATGTAATTGAAAATATAACTCGAAATTATCAAAACGGACATTTTACCATTATTTTGTATTATAAAAAATGTTCATAATATTGCACATTTTACCCTGATCAATAAAACCTACACACGAAAATCGTCGTACTAGCATACCCACCCATCCAACAAAACCAGTATTTTCCATTAAAAAACAAATGTTCGTACGACATTCCACCCCACCAAAATCGTCCTTCTGTACACATTCTCCCTAGTACTTATTCCTCCATCAACCACCAAACGCTAATACACCATATACTAAACACCTATCATACTCCAAATATTTCATCACATTTTCTCTACATAGATATAGAACCTATTTTATCCCCAACACAAAACGCCACTCCTTATCTACATCCCAAACAGTAACATTCAGACTCAATAATTAACATCGTAACATTATCCTTCAACAGCATCGTCTGCCATCAACCACCAAAAGCTACCTAATATTCCATCACACTCCATCTGCAAAAAACCTTTCATATACCATCACACTCTCTCTATATCTATACAACTTAATTCATTTCATATCCAACACAAAACCTCATGCGAAAGCTCCGTCTCCCCTTCTTCAAAAATAATATGATTTTCTTTCTACCACAGCAAATATCATTGCCACGACATTCCATTCCTGTCCAACACCAAATCTCCCCATCTTCAATAGCTATCATCAACCACCATGAAGAGATCACCCCCTTTTCTAAAGGTGATAGCACGCGGCCGATACGATTGCGATTGCGATAGCGATCTACTCTTGTTTCAGAATAATAAATATTTTTACAAAAATAAAAGTTCATAAAATATTGTCTTTTCAAAGTGGCCTTAGAATGACCGGGCGAATTGCTGATTTCAAACATTTTGCCCTGAGGTCCTTAACATCAAAAAAGGATGTTGTTCCCAAAATGTCCTTTAAATTAAAATATTTTTCTTTATTTATAATTGAAAATATAACTCGAAATTATCAAAAAGGACATTTTACCAATATTTTGTGTTAAAAAAAATTTTCATACATATTTCACATTTTACACTGATCAATAAAACTTACGCACCAAAATCGTAGTACTTGCATAGGTACGTCCTTCTGTACACACTCTCCCTAGTACTAATTCCTCCATCAACCTCCAAACGCTAATACACTATCTACTAAACACATACCATATTCCATCATATTTTCTCAGTATAGATATAGAACCTATTTCATCCCCAACACAAAACACCACTCCTTATCACCATCCAAAACAGTAACATTCAGACTCCATAATTAACGTCGTAACATTATCCTTCAACAGCATCGCCTACCATCAACCACCAAACGCTAGTATTCCATCACACTGCATCTGCAAAACACCTTTCATATGCCATCACACTCTCTCTGTATCTATATAACAACCTATTTCATTTCATATCCAACACAAAACCCCATGCGAAAGCTCCGTCTCCCCTTCTTCAAAAATAATATGATTTTCTTTCTACCACAGCAAATATCATTGCCACGACATCCCATTCCTATCCAACACCAAATCTCCCCATGCGAAAGATGCGCCTCCCATTCTTAAAAAATAGTATGATTTTCTACCACGGCAAATATCACTGCCACGACATTCCATTCGTATCCAACACGAAATCTCCCCATGCGAAAGATCCGCCTCCCAGTCTTCAAAAATAATATGATTTTCTACCACGGCAAATTTCACTGCCACGACATTCCATTCCTATCCAATACCAAATCTCCCCATCTTCAATAGCTATCATCAACCACCATGCAGAGATCACGCCCTTTTCTAAAGGTGATAGCACGCGGCCGATACGATTGCGATTGCGATAGCGATCTACTCTTGTTTCAGAATAATTAATATTTTTACAAAAATAAAAGTTCATAAAAAATTGTCTTTTCAAAGTGGCCTTAGAATGACCGAGCGATTTGCTGATTTCAAACATTTTGCCCTGAGGTAGTTTTAACATCAAAAAAGTGTTTTCTTTATTTTTAATTGAAAATATAACTCGAAATTATCAAAAAGGACATTTTACCAATATTTTGTATTATAAAAAATTTTCATACATATTTCACTTTACCCTGATCAATAAAATACGCACCAAAATCGTCGTACTTGCATACCCACCCATCCAACAATAACCAGTATTTTGGATTAAAAAACCAATGTTCATACGATATTCCACCCCACCAAAATCGTCTTTCTGTACACACTCTCCATAGTACTTATTCTTCCATCAACCACCAAACGCTAATACACGATCTACTAAATGCCTACCATACTCCAAATATTCCATCACATTTTTTCAGTAAAGATATAGAACCTATTTCATCCCCAACACAAAACACCACTCCTTATCCTCATCCCAAACAGTAACATTCAGACTCAATAATTAACATAGTAACATTATCCTTCAACAGCATCGTCTGCCATCAACCACCAAACGCTAATATTCCATCACACTCCATCTGCAAAAAACCTTTCATATGCCATCACACTCTCTTTATATCTATACAACTTAATTCATTTCATATCCAACACAAAACATCATGCGAAAGCTCCGTCTCCCCTTCTACAAAAATAATATGATTTTCTTTCTACCACAGCAAATATCATTGCCACGACATTTCATTCCTATCCAACCCCAAATCTCCCCATGCGAAAGATCCGCCTCCCATTCTTAAAAAATAGATGATTTTCTACCACGGCAAATATCACTGCCACGACATTCCATTCGTATCCAACACGAAATCTCCCCATGCGAAAGATCCGCCTCCCAGTCTTCAAAAATAATATGATTTTCTACCACGGCAAATTTCACTGCCACGACATTCCATTCCTATCCAACACCAAATCTCCCCATCTTCAATAGCTATCATCAACCACTATGAATAGATCACGGCCCTTTTTAAAGGTGATAGCACACGGCCGATACGATTGCGATAGCGATCTGCTCTTATTTCAGAAAAATAAATATTTTTACAAATATAAAAGTTCATAAAAAATGTTCTTTGGCCTTAGAATGACAGGGCGAATTGCTGATTTCAAAAATTTTGCCCTGAGGTCGTTTTAACACCAAAAATTGTTTTCTTAATTTATAATTGAAAATATACCTAACTTGAAATTATCAAAAAGGACATTTTACCAAAATTTTGTATTATAAAAAATGTTCATACATATTTCACATTTTACCCTGATCAATAAAACCTACACACGAAAATCGTCGTACTTGCATACCCACCCATCCAACAATAACCAGTATTTTGCATTAAAAAACAAATGTTCGTACGACATTCCACCCCACCAAAATCGTCCTTCTGTACACATTCTCCCTAGTACTTATTCCTCCATCAACCACCAAACGCTAATACACCATATACTAAACACCTATCATACTCCAAATATTTCATCACATTTTCTCTATATAGATATAGAACCTATTTCATCCCCAACACAAAACGCCACTCCTTATCTACATCCCAAACAGTAACATTCAGACTCAATAATTAACATCGTAACATTATCCTTCAACAGCATCGTCTGCCATCAACCACCAAAAGCTAATATTCCATCACACTCCATCTGCAAAAAACCTTTCATATACCATCACACTCTCTCTATATCCATACAACTTAATTCATTTCATATCCAACACAAAACCTCATGCGAAAGCTCCGTCTCCCCTTCTTCAAAAATAATATGATTTTCTTTCTACCACAGCAAATATCATTGCCACGACATTCCATTCCTGTCCAACACCAAATCTCCCCATCTTCAATAGCTATCATCAACCACCATGAAGAGATCACCCCCTTTTCTAAAGGTGATAGCACGCGGCCGATACGATTGCGATTGCGATAGCGATCTACTCTTGTTTCAGAATAATAAATATTTTTACAAAAATAAAAGTTCATAAAATATTGTCTTTTCAAAGTGGCCTTAGAATGACCGGGCGAATTGCTGATTTCAAACATTTTGCCCTGAGGTCCTTAACATCAAAAAAGGATGTTGTTCCCAAAATGTCCTTTAAATTAAAATATTTTTCTTTATTTATAATTGAAAATATAACTCGAAATTATCAAAAAGGACATTTTACCAATATTTTGTGTTAAAAAAAATTTTCATACATATTTCACATTTTACACTGATCAATAAAACTTACGCACCAAAATCGTAGTACTTGCATAGGTACGTCCTTCTGTACACACTCTCCCTAGTACTAATTCCTCCATCAACCTCCAAACGCTAATACACTATCTACTAAACACATACCATATTCCATCATATTTTCTCAGTATAGATATAGAACCTATTTCATCCCCAACACAAAACACCACTCCTTATCACCATCCAAAACAGTAACATTCAGACTCCATAATTAACGTCGTAACATTATCCTTCAACAGCATCGCCTACCATCAACCACCAAACGCTAGTATTCCATCACACTGCATCTGCAAAACACCTTTCATATGCCATCACACTCTCTCTGTATCTTATAACAACCTATTTCATTTCATATCCAACACAAAACCCAATGCGAAAGCTCCGTCTCCCCTTCTTCAAAAATAATATGATTTTCTTTCTACCACAGCAAATATCATTGCCACGACATTCCATTCCTATCCAACACCAAATCTCCCCATGCGAAAGATGCGCCTCCCATTCTTAAAAAATAGTATGATTTTCTACCACGGCAAATATCACTGCCACGACATTCCATTCGTATCCAACACGAAATCTCCCCATGCGAAAGATCCGCCTCCCAGTCTTCAAAAATAATAAGATTTTCTACCACGGCAAATTTCACTGCCACGACATTCCATTCCTATCCAATATCAAATCTCCCCATCTTCAATAGCTATCATCAACCACCATGCAGAGATCACGCCCTTTTCTAAAGGTGATAGCACGCGGCCGATACGATTGCGATTGCGATAGCGATCTACTCTTGTTTCAGAATAATTAATATTTTTACAAAAATAAAAGTTCATAAAAAATTGTCTTTTCAAAGTGGCCTTAGAATGACCGAGCGATTTGCTGATTTCAAACATTTTGCCCTGAGGTCGTTTTAACATCAAAAAAGTGTTTTCTTTATTTTTAATTGAAAATATAACTCGAAATTATCAAAAAGGACATTTTACCAATATTTTGTATTATAAAAAATTTTCATACATATTTCACTTTACCCTGATCAATAAAATACGCACCAAAATCGTCGTACTTGCATACCCACCCATCCAACAATAACCAGTATTTTGGATTAAAAAACCAATGTTCATACGATATTCCACCCCACCAAAATCGTCTTTCTGTACACACTCTCCATAGTACTTATTCTTCCATCAACCACCAAACGCTAATACACGATCTACTAAATGCCTACCATACTCCAAATATTCCATCACATTTTTTCAGTAAAGATATAGAACCTATTTCATCCCCAACACAAAACACCACTCCTTATCCTCATCCCAAACAGTAACATTCAGACTCAATAATTAACATAGTAACATTATCCTTCAACAGCATCGTCTGCCATCAACCACCAAACGCTAATATTCCATCACACTCCATCTGCAAAAAACCTTTCATATGCCATCACACTCTCTTTATATCTATACAACTTAATTCATTTCATATCCAACACAAAACCTAATGCGAAAGCTCCGTCTCCCCTTCTTCAAAAATAATATGATTTTCTTTCTACCACAGCAAATATCATTGCCACGACATTTCATTCCTATCCAACACGAAATCTCCCCATGCGAAAGATCCGCCTCCCATTCTTAAAAAATAGATGATTTTCTACCACGGCAAATATCACTGCCACGACATTCCATTCGTATCCAACACGAAATCTCCCCATGCGAAAGATCCGCCTCCCAGTCTTCAAAAATAATATGATTTTCTACCACGGCAAATTTCACTGCCACGACATTCCATTCCTATCCAACACCAAATCTCCCCATCTTCAATAGCTATCATCAACCACTATGAATAGATCAAGGCCCTTTTTAAAGGTGATAGCACACGGCCGATACGATTGCGATAGCGATCTGCTCTTATTTCAGAAAAATAAATATTTTTACAAATATAAAAGTTCATAAAAAATGTTCTTTGGCCTTAGAATGACAGGGCGAATTGCTGATTTCAAAAATTTTGCCCTGAGGTCGTTTTAACACCAAAAATTGTTTTCTTAATTTATAATTGAAAATATACCTAACTCGAAATTATCAAAAAGGACATTTTACCAAAATTTTGTATTATAAAAAATGTTCATACATATTTCACATTTTACCCTGATCAATAAAACCTACGCACGAAAATCGTCGTACTTGCATACCCACCCATCCAACAATAACCAGTATTTTGCATTAAAAAACAAATGTTCGTACGACATTCCACCCCACCAAATCGGCAATGACATAAGGCCCAGAGACATAAAGCCCAACTTTTATTTTTGGGGCTTATGGGTGGGACATAACGCCGAAATTCAATTTGGGCCTTAAGTCCCACCCAAATGGGACTTAAGTCCCATACATTTCTTTTGAGATTTATGTCCCACTCAACCTATTTCTTTAGATAAGCTTAGATAATTCACATAGATAGAAGAGCACGTACTAAATAAGTATAACCAGTACAACAGATTTTTGGCTCTGTTGTCTTGGTAAAGTTTTAAAAATGATTTATATTTACAACTAAAATACAGTTACTAGCAGTTTGCGAAAAGTAATGCAAACGAAAACCGCCACGAAGTCTTTTGGAAATAAAGGAATCATTTGCAAACGAAAACGTTTTGATAAACTACGGCATGTCGAGGTATGATAAAAAAATTGTTTTACTTAAGAACACGATTTTAGAAAGCCAATTTGGATACACCATAATTCCTGGCATCTAAAATCTCTGAGTAAATTGAAACATTGCCTCAATCAGAACGACATTTTAAGTTGGTAGCATATTTAATGTTCGTCCATCCTGTGCAAATTTTTGGGAATTTGAGAAAATAAAACTAACAAAATCGCCCGATTTTTTTAGATTTATTTTCTCAAATTCTCAAAAACTAAAAAAGAAAACAAACTTATAAAATTCTAGAAAAGAAAATGAACTTATAAAATTTGAGAAAATAAAATTAAAAAATTTCTCTTCTCAAACAATAACCTGCGGTATTTGTTTCGAGAGTCATAGAAACATATTACTTCAACCCTACAACCGTTGCAAGATGTGTAGTTGTAGCTGTTTTGCGAAGATAAACGAAGAAGCAATCGCTAATAAGAATAAATTAATATGTCCATTTGGCCGGCAGATAATTAAAAACATATCTTTTGTTTACTTTTAAAGTTTGTTTGTTCGAAGACTAATTGAAATCCAGAATATTTTGCTAAATAGTATTTCTTCGAAAATTTGGGAGTTATGTCCCATCTTCGACAAAAAAATGTTGGAACTTATGTCCCACTTGGGTGGGACTTAAGGCCCAAATTCAATTTCGGCCTTATGTCCCACTCAAGTTGGACATAAGGCCCAAAAATAAAAATTGGGCTTTATGTCCCTGGGCCTTATGTCCCTGCACCACCAAAATCGTCCTTCGGTACACATTCTCCCTAGTACTTATTCCTCCATCAACCACCAAACGCTAATAAACCATATACTAAACACCTATCATACTCCAAATATTTCATCACATTTTCTCAGTATAGATATAGAACCTATTTCATCCCCAACACAAAACGTCACTCCTTATCTACATCCCAAACAGTAACATTCAGACTCAATAATTAACATCGTAACATTATCCTTCAACAGCATCGTCTGCCATCAACCACCAAACGCTAATA
Organism: Cheilosia soror; assembly: GCA_949372485.1. NCBI lineage: Eukaryota > Metazoa > Arthropoda > Insecta > Diptera > Syrphidae > Cheilosia > Cheilosia soror. The sequence continues at coordinate 62,973,730 of OX443561.1, read as the reverse complement.
TTCCATCACACTCCATCTGCAAAAAACCTTTCATATGCCATCACACTCTCTCTATATCTATACAACTTAATTCATTTCATATCCAACACAAAACCTCATGCGAAAGCTCCGTCTCCCCTTCTTCAAAAATAATATGATTTTCTTTCTACCACAGCAAATATCATTGCCACGACATTCCATTCCTATCCAACACCAAATCTCCCCATCTTCAATAGCTATCATCAACCACCATGAAGAGATCACGCCCCTTTCTAAAGGTGATAGCACGCGGCCGATACGATTTCGATTGCGATAGCGATCTACTCTTGTTTCAGAATAATAAATATTTTTACAAAAATAAAAGTTCATAAAAAATTGTCTTTTCAATGTGGCCTTAGAATGACCGAGCGAATTGCTGATTTCAAACATTTTGCCCTGAGGTCGTTTTAACATCAACAAATTTTTTTCTTTATTTATATGTAATTGAAAATATAACTCGAAATTATCAAAAAGGACATTTTACCATTATTTTGTATTATAAAAAATTTTCATACATATTTCACATTTTACCCTGATCAATAAAACCTACACACGAAAATCGTCGTACTTGCATACCCACCCATCCAACAATAACCAGTATTTTGCATAAAAAAACAAATGTTCGTACGACATTCCACCCCACCAAAATCGTCCTTCTGTACACATTCTCCCTAGTACTTATTCCTCCATCAACCACCAAACGCTAATACACCATATACTAAACACCTATCATACTCCAAATATTTCATCACATTTTCTCTATATAGATATAGAACCTATTTCATCCCAAACACAAAACGCCACTCCTTATCACATCCCAAACAGTAACATTCAGACTCCATCATTAATGTCGTAACATTCTCCTTCAACAGCTATCATCTTTTGTCATCAACCACCAAACGCTAACATTCCATCACACTCCATCTGCAAAACACCTTTCATTTGCCATCACACTCTCTCTGTATATAACAACCTGTTTCATTTCATATCCAACACAAAACCCCATGCGAAAGCTCCGTCTCCCCTTCTTCAAAAATAATATGATTTTCTAGGGTGCCTGTCAATTCGCGGTTTTCATTTCGCAAACTATTATCTCGCGACGTTTTAAATATTTTTCAATTATTTCGCAGAAGTCATGTGGCAAATTGCCATTTCGTTTTGCATTCATCTCGCTGTAAGGTTAACTCGCATTTTTTCTTTAGCATTGCTATGTTTTGCTATTCTTTCAACTAGCTTTTGTACTTTTTGCTTTTGCTTATTTCGTAAAAGGTTATTTCGCGCCATGCTATTTAGCCGCTTGTTTATATCAGCATGCATTTTTGTCACTTTCAAGAGGATTTTGTTTGTTTTTATATGTAAAATGGCCCCCTACTTTGCATAATACTCAAACTTGCACCTACTCCAAATCCTACAGTGACCACAGGCAGGGGGGTTGCAGTTTTCAGTGTTTATGGGGTTTTTGTAAAGAACAATGTTAAAGAGTTAAAAATTAAGAATCTTACAAGGTTTTGCTACTATTTTATTTGGCAAAAGCGAAATAAAGAAACGCGAAATAAAACAATGCGAAAGTAAGTTATAGCGAAATAATAAATGCAAAATATCTTATGGTAAACTAATTACAATGCTAAATGAAATGTTGCCAAATAAAAACTGCGAAATAACAAAATGCGAGTTGTTGATATGCGAAATAATAAAATGCGAAATGATCGCAGCGAAATAACAAAATGCAAGAAAAAAACCGCGAGTTATACCATACCCGATTTTCTACCACGGCAAATTTCACTGCCACGACATTCCATTCCTATACAACACCAAATCTCCCCATCTTCAATAGCTATCATCAACCACTATGAAGGGGCGTGATCCTTCATAGCACACGGCCGATGCGATTGCGATAGCGATCTGCTCTTGTTTCAGAAAAATAAATATTTTTACAAATATAAAAGTTCATAAAAAATTTTCTTTGGCCTTAGAATGACCGGGCGAATTGCTGATTTCAAACATTTTGCCCTGAGGTCGTTTTAACATCAAAAAATTGTTTTCTTTATTTTTAATTGCAAATATAACTCGAAATTATCAAAAAGGACATTTTACCAGTATTTTGTGTTAAAAAAAAATATTCATACATATTTCACATTTGACACTAATCAATAAAACTTACGCACCAAAATCGTAGTACAGTGAACTCTCTCATAGCCAGACACCGACGGTACCAACAAATTTGTCCGCTTATGAGAGGTGTCCGCTTGTGAGAAAAAAAACCTAAATTGACAAACTCGAGAAAACAAACAACAAACAAGCTGTTCAATTTTATTTCAGAACCTAATTAAATTTTATATGATACATTTAAAAAAAAACATACACAAACCAGAACAAAGGCTTGAAAATTTATTTTCACATTGTTTAAATGTGGGTACGTTTGCACATAATCGTGCACATTGTGTACCGTCAAGCGGGCAAAAAAGTTTGACCAGTTTAAAATATATTAAAATAAATGACACCAAAATAGGGGCTTGTACTTTGGTATTCCAATCACAAACGGTTACGCGACGGCTGCCACAGCCTAATCTGTTCATGGCTTTGTTCTGGGCCTCACTCACATGCCTTCCCATGAAAGTCGTGTCGGGCGAGACGGGCAGATTTTTAGGCTAGTTGAGAAAAGGAGGGTAGAATACACCGAATTCCTTTAAATGTTCTATTCTTAAAATCGACCTATCTCGCTCGACAAGACTCCACAAAAGAGGAGAAAAAGGAACCAAACAGCAGAACAGAGTAAGTAAAACTTAAAAAAGTGCTCCAGTTGTGTTTGGTTTGTCCGTTTAAGAGAGAGCTAAACCCTTTTGCGGTTCTGAAATTGGGTGTCCGCGTCCGGTTATAAGAGAGTCCGCTTATGAGAGAATTATTAATATGCAACATTATGTATTTATTTCCGTTCTTTGAAATCTGTCCGGTTATAAGAGGTGTCCGGTTATGAGGAGTGTCCGTAAGGAGAGAGTACACTGTACTTGCATAAATACGTCCTTCTGTACACACTCTCCCTAGTACTTATTACTCCATCAACCACCAAACGCTAATACACGATCTACTAAACACATACCATACTCCAAATATTCCATCACATTTTCTCAGTATAGATATAGAACCTATTTCATCCCCAACACAAAACACCACTCCTTATCACCATCCAAAACAGTAACATTCAGACTCCATAATTAACGTCGTAACATTCTTCTTCAACAGCATCGTCTACCATCACCCAACAAACGCTAATATTCCATCACACTCCATCTGCCAAACACCTTTAATATTTCATCACACTCTCTCTGTATATAACAACCTATTTCATTTCATATCCAACACAAAACCCATGCGAAAGGTCCGCCTCCCCTTCTTCAAAAATAATATGATTTTCTTTCTACCACAGCAAATATCATTGCCACGACATTCCATTCCTATCCAACACCAAATCTCCCAAAGCGAAAGATGCGCCTCCCATTCTTAAAAAAATAATATGATTTTCTACCACGGCAAATATCACTGCCACGACATTCCATTACTATCCAACACCAAATCTCCCCATCTTCAATAGCTATCATCAACCACCATGAATAGATCACGCCCCTTTCTAAATGTGGTAGCACACGACCGATGCGTTTGCGATAGCGACCTTTTAAATATTTTTAATATTTTTCAATTATTTCGCAGAAGTCATGTGGCAAATTGCCATTTCGTTTTGCATTCATCTCGCTGTAAGGTTAACTCGCATTTTTTCTTTAGCATTGCTATGTTTTGCTATTCTTTCAACTAGCTTTTGTACTTTTTGCTTTTGCTTATTTCGTAAAAGGTTATTTCGCGCCATGCTATTTAGCCGCTTGTTTATATCAGCATGCATTTTTGTCACTTTCAAGAGGATTTTGTTTGTTTTTATATGTAAAATGGCCCCCTACTTTGCATAATACTCAAACTTGCACCTACTCCAAATCCTACAGTGACCACAGGCAGGGGGGTTGCAGTTTTCAGTGTTTATGGGGTTTTTGTAAAGAACAATGTTAAAGAGTTAAAAATTAAGAATCTTACAAGGTTTTGCTACTATTTTATTTGGCAAAAGCGAAATAAAGAAACGCGAAATAAAACAATGCGAAAGTAAGTTATAGCGAAATAATAAATGCAAAATATCTTATGGTAAACTAATTACAATGCTAAATGAAATGTTGCCAAATAAAAACTGCGAAATAACAAAATGCGAGTTGTTGATATGCGAAATAATAAAATGCGAAATGATCGCAGCGAAATAACAAAATGCAAGAAAAAAACCGCGAGTTATACCATACCCGATTTTCTACCACGGCAAATTTCACTGCCACGACATTCCATTCCTATACAACACCAAATCTCCCCATCTTCAATAGCTATCATCAACCACTATGAAGGGGCGTGATCCTTCATAGCACACGGCCGATGCGATTGCGATAGCGATCTGCTCTTGTTTCAGAAAAATAAATATTTTTACAAATATAAAAGTTCATAAAAAATTTTCTTTGGCCTTAGAATGACCGGGCGAATTGCTGATTTCAAACATTTTGCCCTGAGGTCGTTTTAACATCAAAAAATTGTTTTCTTTATTTTTAATTGCAAATATAACTCGAAATTATCAAAAAGGACATTTTACCAGTATTTTATGTTAAAAAAAAATATTCATACATATTTCACATTTGACACTAATCAATAAAACTTACGCACCAAAATCGTAGTACAGTGAACTCTCTCATAGCCAGACACCGACGGTACCAACAAATTTGTCCGCTTATGAGAGGTGTCCGCTTGTGAGAAAAAAAAACCTAAATTGACAAACTCGAGAAAACAAACAACAAACAAGCTGTTCAATTTTATTTCAGAACCTAATTAAATTTTATATGATACATTTAAAAAAAAAACACATACACAAACAAGAACAAAGGCTTGAAAATTTATTTTCACATTGTTTAAATGTGGGTACGTTTGCACATAATCGTGCACATTGTGTACCGTCAAGCGGGCAAAAAAGTTTGACCAGTTTAAAATATATTAAAATAAATGACACCAAAATAGGGGCTTGTACTTTGGTATTCCAATCACAAACGGTTACGCGACGGCTGCCACAGCCTAATCTGTTCATGGCTTTGTTCTGGGCCTCACTCACATGCCTTCCCATGAAAGTCGTGTCGGGCGAGACGGGCAGATTTTTAGGCTAGTTGAGAAAAGGAGGGTAGAATACACCGAATTCCTTTAAATGTTCTATTCTTAAAATCGACCTATCTCGCTCGACAAGACTCCACAAAAGAGGAGAAAAAGGAACCAAACAGCAGAACAGAGTAAGTAAAACTTAAAAAAGTGCTCCAGTTGTGTTTGGTTTGTCCGTTTAAGAGAGAGCTAAACCCTTTTGCGGTTCTGAAATTGGGTGTCCGCGTCCGGTTATAAGAGAGTCCGCTTATGAGAGAATTATTAATATGCAACATTATGTATTTATTTCCGTTCTTTGAAATCTGTCCGGTTATAAGAGGTGTCCGGTTATGAGGAGTGTCCGTAAGGAGAGAGTACACTGTACTTGCATAAATACGTCCTTCTGTACACACTCTCCCTAGTACTTATTACTCCATCAACCACCAAACGCTAATACACGATCTACTAAACACATACCATACTCCAAATATTCCATCACATTTTCTCAGTATAGATATAGAACCTATTTCATCCCCAACACAAAACACCACTCCTTATCACCATCCAAAACAGTAACATTCAGACTCCATAATTAACGTCGTAACATTCTTCTTCAACAGCATCGTCTACCATCACCCAATAAACGCTAATATTCCATCACACTCCATCTGCCAAACACCTTTAATATTTCATCACACTCTCTCTGTATATAACAACCTATTTCATTTCATATCCAACACAAAACCCATGCGAAAGGTCCGCCTCCCCTTCTTCAAAAATAATATGATTTTCTTTCTACCACAGCAAATATCATTGCCACGACATTCCATTCCTATCCAACACCAAATCTCCCAAAGCGAAAGATGCGCCTCCCATTCTTAAAAAAATAATATGATTTTCTACCACGGCAAATATCACTGCCACGACATTCCATTACTATCCAACACCAAATCTCCCCATCTTCAATAGCTATCATCAACCACCATGAATAGATCACGCCCCTTTCTAAATGTGGTAGCACGCGACCGATGCGTTTGCGATAGCGACCTACTCTTGTTTCAGAATAATAAATAATTTTATAAAAATAAAATTAAAATAAAAATGTCTTTTCAAAATGGCCTAAGAATGATCGGGCGAATAGCTGATTTTAAAAATTTTGCCCTTAGGTCCTTTTAACATCAAAAAAGGATATTGCTCCCAAAATGTCCCTCAGACTAAACATTTAATTCTTTGAATTATTTATAATAATTATTCATAATAAAAATATTTATAATTGAAAATATAAGCCGAAATTATCAAAAAGAACATTTTACCAATACATATTTTGTATTATAAAAAATGTTCATACATATTTCACATTTTACCCTCATCAATAAAACCTACGCACCAAAATCGTCGTACTTGCATACCCACCCATCCAACAATAAGCAGTATTTTGCATTAAAAAACAAATGTTCGTAGGACATTCCACCCCACCAAAATCGTTCTTCTATACACATTCTCCCTAGTACTTATTCCTCCATCAACCACCAAACGCTAATACCTACACGATCTACTAAATGCCTACTGTGGTATTACCGCTGAAAGGCAATATAATTAAAACAAAACACTTTATTTTCTCAAGATAAGAATGTGAACTTTTATTGAATGTTAGGATCTATCAATTTTGACATCAACCATCGTCACGATCTAAACCCGACTGCAAAGCAGATGGCGCGTTGTTGTTCGGTGTCAGATGGATGTTTCAAAGATGGTGGCACCAGTGTTACCACATTAAGATGGTGGTATCAGTGTTACCACATTCCTCCCCCACTTAGAAAAGTTAATCTCTGTACCGAGCGGGTGCTCGACGTTGTCTTGGAGGATTCCTTCGATGTTGGAAATCTCTGGTTTGGTCAGTTGCATGATCTGGTTCACGTTCGATTACAGCTTCTTGTGTTATTGATGAATTGCCGCTATCATTTTGTTCGTCTAATCTGGTGTATGGTTCAAATAATGTTATGGCTGGTTCACATGTCGTTGTAGCTGGTTTAAAAGATGTCGTAGCTGGTTTAAATGATGTCGTAGCTGGTTTAAAAGATGTCGTGTCTGGTTTACTGAATGTCGAATCTGGTTTACACGGCTGATTGTAAGCTTCTGGATCTTCACGATGACGTAACTGGTCAGCATGTTTTCGTCGATGGGTTCCGCACACATTTACAATATACGAATAAGGTCCCTGCTGCTTGATGATATGTCCTCGTTCGTAACCCTTTGATAACGGGCGTTTGACCCAGACTTTCTCCCCCGTCTCGAAAAATTTATCCATTGTCCGCTTGTAGTTGAATTGTTGCTTTAGTTTTTCCTTGTCCATAGTTTTGTTTACGTCTGGTTTCATAAGGTCCCACCGTGTTCGTAAAGGTCTTCCGAACATTAGCATACTTGGAGAACGACCAGTCGAACGTTGTATGGTATTTCTGTAGTTAAACAAAAACATTTGTAGTCGTCCATAAAGATCTGCATTATGTCTGCTTGCTTTCATCCGTTCCTTAAAAGTCCTTACAGCTCGTTCTACCAATCCATTTGTTTTTGGATGGTAAGGCGTGGTCTTGACGTGCGTAATACCGTTATTTTCGCAAAACTGTTTAAACTCCGATGACACAAGTTGAGGGCCGTTGTCTGACACGATTATTTTTGGAATGCCAAACCTCGCGAAAATTTCCTCCAACTTGTTGATGACTGGTAATGTTTTGATGTCGACCATTGGTACTACCTCTAGCCAATGGGAATATGCGTCGATTACAAGTAACCACATTTTTTCTTCAAATGGACCTGCAAAGTCTATATGAATTCTTGCCCAGGTCTCTGATGGTGAATTCCAAGGATACAGTGGCACGTTGCTATCATTTGGTTTTGATTCCTGGCAAGCTTCATAGCGTTGAACGAAACTGACAATATCCGCATTAACATTTGGCCAATAAACGTGAAATTTAGCCGATGACTGCATCGCTGAAACTCCCGGATGTCCTTCGTGTAGCATGTCCAGTGCTGTCTTCTGAAGCGTTGTCGGAATGATAAGCCTTCCCTGCCAAAGAAGAAGATTGTCTTCATAGGAAAGTTCGTCGCGTTTCTCGTAGTAATGTCGAAGATGATTAGGCACGTTCTCTCGTCGCGGCCAAGAATTTGTTATGAACGAAATTAACTGCCGACAGACTAGATCAGTCTTCGTACATTTTTGTAGATGTTTCTTCGTTACCGGTAGTGTGTCTAAACGTAAGTGTAAAAGATGACCTCCATATAACAGACCTAATTCTTCACCATCCGATTTTTGTTCATCCGGAAATGGAAGTCGAGATAAAGCGTCTGCTGGACTGTTATCTTTCCCTTTGATGTACTTAATTGTATAATTGTAGGATCCCAAAAACATTGCCCAACGGACCAGTCGATTCGAAATAATTTTTGGTGTTTCACGGTTATCGCCAAAAATGCGTTCAAGTGGTTTATGATCCGTATACAATGTGAAGTGTCTACCGTACAAATATTGATTAAATTTTGTTACGCCAAAAACAATGGCAAGTGCTTCTTTGTCGATTGTAGCGTACCTCTTTTCTGTAGTGTTAAATGTTCGTGACGCAAAAGCAATTGGTTTAACCTCACCGTTCTCGTACTTGTGGAATAATACTGCCCCCGCTCCAATGTCGCTAGCATCAGTTTGGAGAACTAGTAATAATTTGGGATCGTAATGTACTAATGTGTCTGTTGATGTCAATATTGTTTTTAATGTCATGAAAATGTCTTCGTCTTCTCGAGTCCACGACCAGTTTTGGTTTTTACGTAATTTAGTATATAATGGTGCGCATGTTATTTGCAAATTCTTAATGAATCTATTATAATACGTAATAGAGCCTAAGAAAGATCGTAACTCACCAATATTTGTTGGACTTGGCATCTAGTTTATCGCGTTCAAATGTTCCTCTGTTGGATGTAATCCGTGTTTGTCTATTATATGTCCGAGAAATTTAACACTATCACTCATAAAAATGCATTTGTTTGGTTGCGTTCGCACACCAGCAATTGTTAAACGTTGTAGAACTTGTCGCAGGCGTTGTAAATGTGTTTCATTATCATCTGCGGTGATAAGAATATCATCTAAATAACAAACCACTCCCGGTATTCCCGATATTAACTCGTCCATTGTTTTCTGGAATAGCGAAGGTGCAAACGATACACCGAAAGGCAATCGCTTGTATTGATAGTATCCGTTGATAGTTGATATGACTAAATACTGTCGTGATTCCGGGTGTACAGGCATTTGTAGGTATGCATCTTTTAAGTCAATTCGTGAAAGCTTTAAACCACCGGCTAACTTCGATGTGATATCCTCAAACCGTGGAAGAGGATAGTCGTCAATCTGAACGTGTGGGTTTATCGTCACCCTGAAGTCCCCGCACAATCGGATGTTTCCGTTTGACTTCACAGATACGACGACTGGCGATGCCCAAGTAATGGCTTCTCTCGATGTGTCGATTGGCTCAATTATGTCTTCCCGATATAAACGTTGTAATTCGGCCCGAACACTGTCTTGTAACGCGATTGGAACAGGTCTTGGTCGAAAAGCTTTCGGTTTCACATCACCTGATATATGTATTTTCACTTGTCTTCCATTCAAAGCACCAATTTTGTCACTAAATAAGTCTTTAAATTCCGACAAAAGTTTGTTTGTTTGATCACCGCACGAATTTGTATTTGTTGTTTTATTCACTGTGCAAATTCTAACACCCTCCGGCATAGGAACTTTAAATGCGAACGACCAATCAAGTCCGAACAATGGAATGTCACTTTTTTTTACGACATGAACCGGCAAATTTAATGTCTTTCTAAGAGCACTCACTTTTACGCTCGTCACGCCAAGAGTCTCGATTTCTACGTCTGTATACGCGATTAGATTTTTAGTAGGTGTAAGTTTCGGATTCCCGATTCGTTTCCATATGTCGCGACTGATTACCGAATGTGATGCACCAGGATCGTAGAGCATGTCAAATTTTACCCCGTTTAATAAAGTAGGAATCAACACTTTATTCACTGCACAAGATAAAGATCGAACATTAGATAAATTACTGTCACAACAAATATGTGTATTATCATTTGATTGCCGCACTGAATTTGTGTTTGATTTCCTTTTTTGTTTAACTTTCGCATTTCCCGATGCAATACACACTGTTGAAAAATGTCCCATACGACCGCACGCACGACAGCTTTTACCTTCAGCTGGACATTTCCCATTGTTGTTATGTTTTTGTTTACCGCACTTTACACAAGTCACTGTGGCATCCAATTCCTTTACTGTAGACGTGGCAGCTGCAGTTTGTTTGTGAGACGTTGGATTTGACCTTGATTTTGCGCTGTGTTGTACACGGAATGTGTGTGTTCCTTCGTTATGTGCTAATGATTCCAACCGCTGTGTTTGAATAGATGCTTGTTGCATATTCATAGCTGATGTCATAACTGCGTTAAGGGTTGAATCGTTGGTTGGGTATAATCGTATTAATTCCTGTTGCCACACAGAGTTATTGATACCGATTACCAATTGATCGCGAATTCGTTCATTTAGGTTAGCGCCAAAATCACAATTTCCTGCAAGTGCACGTAGGGAATTGACGAATTGTGCGACGGTTTCGTCGTCTTTTCGTGTTCTGAAGCTAAAAGTGCGTCGCTCAGCCAACACACAAGTTTGTTTACCGTAGTATGTATTTAATGCATCGCTGATGACGGTATATGTTTTCTCGTTCACTGCATCTGGGCGAAAATGGTCAACTAAGATCTTGAATGCATCTGCACCCACCTTAGATAATAAAAGCTTCCGTCTGACCGGTTCCTTGTCTGCTGCGTCTAGACCATAAATACCAAGTTCAGTCTCGAAACGCTGGATGTAATATTCCCAATCTTCCCGTTCTGGAAGAAATTTGTCGAAATTAAAATTTTGTGCAGTTGACGCCATTTTGTGAATTGTCACTGAAGAAAAACAAAGTGTACTTTTCTGTTTGCACTGCGTCTGTGTATATACAAAAAAAATCACTTTTCCTCGTCGCCAAATGTGGTATTACCGCTGAAAGGCAATATAATTAAAACAAAACACTTTATTTTCTCAAGATAAGAATGTGAACTTTTATTGAATGTTAGGATCTATCAATTTTGACATCAACCATCGTCACGATCTAAACCCGACTGCAAAGCAGATGGCGCGTTGTTGTTCGGTGTCAGATGGATGTTTCAAAGATGGTGGCACCAGTGTTACCACATTAAGATGGTGGTATCAGTGTTACCACACCTACCATACTCCAAATATTCCATCACATTTTCTCAGTAAAGATATAGAACCTATTTCATGCCCAACACAAAACACCACTCCTTATCCTCATCCCAAACAGTAACATTCAGACTCAATAATTAACATAGTAACATTATCCTTCAACAGCATCGTCTGCCATCAACCACCAAACGCTAAAACACGATCTACTAAACACATACCATACTCCAAATATTCCATCACATTTTCTCAGTATAAATATAGAACCTATTTCATCCCCAAAACAAAACACCACTCCTTATCACCATCCAAAACAGTAACATTCAGACTCCATAATTAACGTCGTAACATTCTTCTTCAACAGCATCGTCTACCATCACCCAACAAACGCTAATATTCCATCACACTCCATCTGCCAAACACCTTTAATATTTCATCACACTCTCTCTGTATATAACAACCTATTTCATTTCATATCCAACACAAAACCCATGCGAAAGGTCCGCCTCCCCTTCTTCAAAAATAATATGATTTTCTTTCTACCACAGCAAATATCATTGCCACGACATTCCATTCCTATCCAACACCAAATCTCCCAAAGCGAAAGATGCGCCTCCCATTCTTAAAAAAATAATATGATTTTCTACCACGGCAAATATCACTGCCACGACATTTCATTCCTATCCAACCCCAAATCTCCCCATGCGAAAGATCCGCCTCCCATTCTTAAAAAATAGATGATTTTCTACCACGGCAAATATCACTGCCACGATATTCCATTCCTAACCAACATCAAATCTCCCCATCTTCAATAGCTATCATCAACCACCATGAATAGATCACGCCCCTTTCTAAAGGTGGTAGCACACCGCCGATGCGATTGCGATAGCGATCTACTCTTGTTTCAGACTAATAAATAATTTTATAAAAATTAAATTTAAAAAAAAAATATCTTTTCAAAATGGATCTAGAATGACCGGGCGAATTGCTGATTTCAAACATTTTGCCCTGAGGTCCTTAACATCAAAAAAGGATATTGTTCCCAAAATGTCCTTTAAATTAAAATATTTTTCTTTATTTATAATTGAAAATATAACTCGAAATTATCAAAAAGGACATTTTACGTAGTACTTGCATAGGTACTTCCTTCTGTACACACTCTCCCTAGTACTAATTCCTCCATCAACCTCCAAACGCTAATACACTATCTTTTTGCGATTGCGAAAGCGATCTACTCTTGTTTCAGAATAATAAATATTTTTACAAAAATAAAAGTTCATAAAAAATTGTCTTTTCAAAGTGGCCTTAGAATGACCGAGCGATTTGCTGATTTCAAACATTTTGCCCTGAGGTCGTTTTAACATCAAAAAATTGTTTTCTTTATTTTTAATTGAAAATATAACTCGAAATTATCAAAAAGGACATTTTACCAATATTTTGTATTATAAAAAATTTTCATACATATTTCACTTTACCCTGATCAATAAAACCTACGCACCAAAATCGTCGTACTTGCATACCCACCCACCCAACAATAACGAGTATTTTGGATTAAAAAACCAATGTTCATACGATATTCCACCCCACCAAAATCGTTCTTCTGTACACACTCTCCATAGTACTTATTCTTCCATCAACCACCAAACGCTAATACCTACACGATCTACTAAATGCCTACCATACTCCAAATATTCCATCACATTTTCTCAGTAAAGATATAGAACCTATTTCATCCCCAACACAAAACACCACTCCTTATCTACATCCCAAACAGTAACATTCAGACTCAATAATTAACATCGTAACATTATCCTTCAACAGCATCGTCTGCCATCAACCACCAAAAGCTAATATTCCATCACACTCCATCTACAAAACACCTTTCATATGCCATCACACTCTCTCTATATCTATACAACTTAATTCATTTCATATCCAACACAAAACCTCATGCGAAAGCTCCGTCTCCCCTTCTTCAAAAATAATATGATTTTCTTTCTACCACAGCAAATATCATTGCCATGACATTCCATTCCTATATAACACCAAATCTCCCCATCTTCAATAGCTATCATCAACCACCATGAAGAGATCACGCCCCTTTCTAAAGGTGATAGCACGCGGCCGATACGATTGCGATTGCGATAGCGATCTACTCTTGTTTCAGAATAATAAATATTTTTACAAAAATAAAAGTTCATAAAAAATTTTCTGTTCAAAGTGGCCTTAGAATGACCGAGCGAATTGCTGATTTCAAACATTTTGCCCTGAGGTCGTTTTAACATCAACAATTTTTTTTCTTTATTTATATGTAATTGAAAATATAACTCGAAATTATCAAAAAGGACATTTTACCATTATTTTGTACTATAATAAATGTTCATACATATCTCACATTTTACCCTTATCAATAAAACCTACACACGAAAATCGTCGTACTTGCATACCCACCCATCCAACAATAACCAGTATTTTGCATTAAAAAACAAATGTTCGTACGACATTCCACCCCACCAAAATCGTCCTTCTGTACACATTCTCACTAGTACTTATTCCTCCATCAACCACCAAACGCTAATACACCATATACTGAACACCTATCATACTCCAAATATTTCATCACATTTTCTCTATATAGATATAGAACCTATTTCATCCCCAACACAAAACGCCACTCCTTATCTACATCCCAAACAGTAACATTCAGACTCAATAATTAACATCGTAACATCATCCTTCAACAGCATCGTCTGCCATCAACCACCAAACGCTAATATTCCATCACACTCCATCTGCAAAAAACCTTTCAGATGCCATCACACTCTCTCTGTATATAACAACCTATTTCATTTCATATCCAACACAAAATCCCATGCGAAAGGTCCGTCTCCCCTTCTTCAAAAATAATAATATGATTTTCTTTCTACCACAGCAAATATCACTGCCACGACATTCCGTTCCTATTCAACACCAAATCTCCCCATCTTCAATAGCTATCATCAACCACCATGAATAGATCACGCCCCTTTCTAAAGGTGGTAGCACATGGCCGATGCGTTTGCGATAGCGACCTACTCTTGTTTCAGAATAATAAATAATTTTATAAAAATAAAATTAAAATAAAAATGTCTTTTCAAAATGGCCTAAGAATGACCGGGCGAATACCTGATTTCAAACAATTTGCCCTGAGGTCCTTAACATCAAAAAAGGATATTGTTCCCAAAATGTCCTTTAAATTAAAATATTTTTCTTTATTTATAATTGAAAATATAACTCGAAATTATCAAAAAGGACATTTTACCAATATTTTGTGTTAAAAAAAATGTTCATACATATTTCACATTTTACACTGATCAATAAAACTTACGCACCAAAATCGTAGTACTTGCATAGGTACGTCCTTCTGTACACACTCTCCCTAGTACTAATTCCTCCATCAACCTCCAAACGCTAACTAAACACATACCATATTCCATCATATTTTCTCAGTATAGATATAGAACCTATTTCATCCCCAACACAAAACACCACTCCTTATCACCATCCAAAACAGTAACATTCAGACTCCATAATAAACGTAGTAACATTCTCCTTCAACAGCATCGCCTACCATCAACCACCAAACGCTAATATTCCATCACACTGCATCTGCAAAAAACCTTTCATATGACATCACACTCTCTCTATATCTATACAACTTAATTCATTTCATATCCAACACAAAACCTCATGCGAAAGCTCCGTCTCCCCTTCTTCAAAAATAATATGATTTTCTTTCTACCACAGCAAATATCATTGCCACGACATTCCGTTCCTATCCAACACCAAATCTCCCCATGCGAAAGATGCGCCTCCCATTCTTTAAAAATGGTATGATTTTCTACCACGGCAAATATTACTGCCACGACATTCCATTCGTATCCAACACGAAATCTCCCCATGCGAAAGATCCGCCTCCCATACTTCAAAAATAATATGATTTTCTATCACGGCAAATTTCACTGCCACGACATTCCATTCATATCCAACACCAAATCTCCCCATCTTAGCTATCATCAACCACCATGAATAGATCACGCCCCTTTTTAAAGGTGATAGCACACGGCCGATGCGATTGCGATTGCGAAAGCGATCTACTCTTGTTTCAGAATAATAAATATTTTTACAAAAATAAAAGTTAATAAAAAATTGTCTTTTCAAAGTGGACTTAGAATGACCGAGCGATTTGCTGATTTCAAACATTTTGCCCTGAGGTCGTTTTAACATCAAAAAATTGTTTTCTTTATTTTTAATTGAAAATATAACTCGAAATTATCAAAAAGGACACTTTACCAATATTTTGTATTATAAAAAATTTTCATACATATTTCACTTTACCCTGATCAATAAAACCTACGCACCAAAATCGTCGTACTTGCATACCCACCCATCCAACAATAACCAGTATTTTGGATTAAAAAACCAATGTTCATACGATATTCCACCCCACCAAAATCGTCCTTCTGTACACACTCTCCCTAGTACTTATTCTTCCATCAACAACCAAACGTTAATACACGATCTACTAAATGCCTACCATACTCCAAATATTCCATTACATTTTCTCAGTAAAGATATAGAACCTATTTCATCCCCAACCCCAACACAAAACACCACTCCTTATCCTCATCCCAAACAGTAACATTCAGACTCAATAATTAACATAGTAACATTATCCTTCAACAGCATCGTCTGCCATCAACCACCAAACGCTAATATTCCATCACACTCCATCTGCAAAAAACCTTTCATATGCTATCACACTCTCTCTATATCTAATACAACTTAATTCATTTCATATCCAACACAAAACCTCATGCGAAAGCTGCGTCTCCCCTTCTTCAAAAATAATATGATTTTCTTTCTACCACAGCAAATATCATTGCCACGACATTCCATTCCTATCCAACACCAAATCTCCCCATGCGAAAGATCCGCCTCCCATTCTTAAAAAATAGATGATTTTCTACCAGGGCAAATATCACTGCCACGACATTCCATTCGTATCCAACACGAAATCTCCCCATGCGAAAGATCCGACTCCCATACTTCAAAAATAATATGATTTTCTATCACGGCAAATTTCACTGCCACGACATTCCATTCCTATCCAACACCAAATCTCCCCATCTTCAATAGCTATCATCAACCACCATGAAGGGGCGTGATCTTTCATAGCACACGGCCGATGCGATTGCGATAGCGATCTGCTTTTGTTTCAGAAAAATAAATATTTTTACAAATATAAAATTTCATAAAACATTTTCTTTGGCCTTAGAATGACCGGGCGAATTGCTGATTTCAAACATTTTGCCCTGAGGTCGTTTTAACATCAAAAAATTGTTTTCTTAATTTATAATTGAAAATATACCTAACTCGAAATTATCAAAAAGGACATTTAACCAATATTTTGTATTATAAAAAATGTTCATACATATTTCACATTTTACCCTGATCAATAAAACCTACGCACGAAAATCGTCGTACTTGCATACCCACACAATCCAACAATAACCAGTATTTTGCATTAAAAAACCAATGTTCATACGATATTCCACCCCACCAAAATCGTCCTTCTGTACACACTCTCCCTAGTACTTATTCCTCCATCAACCTCCAAACGCTAATACACGATCTACTAAACACATACCATATTCCAAATATTCCATCACATTTTCTCAGTATAGATATAGAACCTATTTCATCCCCAACCCCAACACAAAACACCACTCCTTATCATCATCCCAAACAGTAACATTCAGACTTAATTTAATTTATAACGTCGTAATTTTCAATTAACGTCGTAACATTCTCCTTCAACAGCATCGCCTACCATCAACCTCCAAACGCTAATATTCCATCACACTCCATCTGCAAAACACCTTTCATATGCCATCACACTCTCTCTGTATATAACAACCTATTTCATTTCATATCCAACACAAAACCCCATGCGAAAGGTCCGTCTCCCCTTCTTCAAAAATAGTATGATTTTCTTTCTACCACAGCAAATATCACTGCCACGACATTCCGTTCCTATTCAACACCAAATCTCCCCATCTTCAATAGCTATCATCAACCACCATGAATAGATCACGCCCAGCGATGCCAAACCTAGCCCAATTGTGAAATTCTAGCACTGTTTCATTCGATCTAGCACTGTAAATTGACCTTTTAGCACTGTGTTTAATTTATATTTTCAAGCAATACGCATTTAATAATTGCTATAAAACTGTTTTTCTGTGAAAATTTAGTTAATTATATAAAACTAACATTTTGTTTCAGTTAAAAACGTCAAAACAGTGTAGAATATACTTAAGTCGTTTAGTTTGGCCCTTAACTAGCCCTGAAATCACATTTCTGGATCTAAATCACATTTTTGAGTTGGCATCGCTGATCACGCCCTTTTCTAAAGTTGTTAGCACACAGCCGATGCGATTGCGATAGCGATCTACTCTTGTTTCAGACTAATAAATAATTTTATAAAAATTAAATTTAAAAAAAAAATATCTTTTCAAAATGGATCTAGAATGACCGGGCGAATTGCTGATTTCAAACATTTTGCCCTGAGGTCCTTAACATCAAAAAAGGATATTGTTCCCAAAATGTCCATTAAATTAAAATATTTTTCTTTATTTATAATTGAAAATATAACTCGAAATTATCAAAAAGGACATTTTACCAATATTTTGTGTTAAAAAAAATGTTTATACATATTTCACATTTTACACTGATCAATAAAACTTACGCACCAAAACCGTAGAATTGCATAGGTACGTCCTTCTGTACACACTCTCCCTAGTACTAATTCCTCCATCAACCTCCAAACGCTAATACACTATCTACTAAACACATACCATTTTCCATCATATTTTCTCAGTATAGATATAGAACCTATTTCATCCCCAACACAAAACACCACTCCTTATCACCATCCAAAACAGCAACATTCAGACTCCATAATTAACGTCGTAACATTCTCCTTCAACAGCATCGCCTACCATCAACCAACAAACGCTAATATTCCATCACACTGCATCTGCAAAACACTTTTCATATGCCATCACACTCTCTCTGTATATAACAACCTATTTCATTTCATCCCCAACACAAAACACCACTCCTTATCATCATCCAAAACAGTAACATTCAGACTCAATAATTAACATCGTAACATTATCCTTCAACAGCATCGTCTGCCATCAACCACCAAACGCTAATATTCCATCACACTCCATCTGCAAAAAACCTTTCATATGCCATCACACTCTCTCTATATCTATACAACTTAATTCATTTCATTTCCAACACAAAACCTCATGCGAAAGCTCCGTCTCCCCTTCTTCAAAAATAATATGATTTTCTTTCTACCACAGCAAATATCATTGCCACGACATTCCATTCCTATCCAACACCAAATCTCCCCATCTTCAATAGCTATCATCAACCACCATGAAGAGATCACGCCCCTTTCTAAAGGTGATAGCACGCGGCCGATACGATTGCGATTGCGATAGCGATCTACTCAGAATAATAAATATTTTTATAAAAATAAAAGTTCATAAAAAATTGTCTTTTCAAAGTGGCCTTAGAATGACCGGGCGAATTGCTGATTTCAAACATTTTGCCCTGAAGTCGTTTTAACATCAACAAATTTTTTTCTTTATTTATATGTAATTGAAAATATAACTCGAAATTATCAAAACGGACATTTTACCATTATTTTGTATTATAAAAAATGTTCATAATATTGCACATTTTACCCTGATCAATAAAACCTACACACGAAAATCGTCGTACTAGCATACCCACCCATCCAACAAAACCAGTATTTTGCATTAAAAAACAAATGTTCGTACGACATTCCACCCCACCAAAATCGTCCTTCTGTACACATTCTCCCTAGTGCTTATTCCTCCATCAACCGCCAAACGCTAATACACCATATACTAAACATTTATCATACTCCAAATATTTCATCACATTTTCTCTATATAGATATAGAACCTATAGAGTTCCGATCTGCATCCCGTCGTGTGCATACGCTCCTAACATCGCTCCCTTCCCTACAGTAAATTGTGCAGTGGCCAAACGAATACAATTAAAAAACAATAACAATAATAAATTACAAACAAAAATAGATCACGTCACCACCCACAGTTAATTCAATTCAGCATTAATTATACAAATAATCTAAAATATCGAATAAAAAATCAAATTTCTCCGCCGCGACCAATAATTATTCAGTGAATATTATGCAGTGTACATGTCCAGTGCAGTGAAAGAGAGGCCAAAAGAAAGGCAAAAAAAAAAAAGCAATCGTGTAGTGCAGTTACAGCATACCACAGCGTTGGCTTATCCCTCTTTCCTTTCCATATTCGTTTGCTGGTGCACTGTCGCGATCATTGCAATTCGTGGCCGTATGAACGATTCTGTTTGTACATGCGAGCGACTGCAATGAGTGGGTGAGAGCATCATCTGGCGGATAGCGGGTTGTGCGTAAAGATTTTGTTGGTGGACCAAAACAAATTGTCATACGGGCATAACACCTATGACGGCTTGATTTGGAAAGCTAACAGTGGATCTTTATTTCACAACTTTGCTTAGTAGCAACGTCGGAGTTGTGTTTTTTTGTGTCTGTTTTTTGTTCTGATGAGGAATTTTAGGGTTGACATGTGCAACATTCGTGGGCTTCGATCGAATCTCTTTTCGGCGTACGCCCATATTTCCAAATACAAACCAGCTGTTTTGGCACTGTGCGAGACCCAGGTGGGTAGAAAATCTGGTAAATCAGAATTTGATCTGCCTGGGTATCGCTTAGTGCCATTATTCTTTCTACATCGCGGTCTCGCCATTTATGTACGTAATGACGTAGCCTACCAAGTTCCAAAAGATTATGGCCATTGTTCCAATCCGGAATTTAATTTCAAATGGCTTAAGTTCCATGTCCGTAGGCAAATAATCCATTACTGTTTTATTTATAGAAGCCCCAACTTTGACAGCAACTCGACTTGTAACGAGTTCGATGAGCTGTCTGACTCCATAACAAGAATTGTGTCCCTGTACCCTCACACAGAAATCGTCATTGCGGGCGATTTCAATATCCACAATTCTGACTGGCTTCAACATTCTGGACAGACAACACCCGAAGGAATTTATGCGCAGATCTTTGCTGAGGTAAATCAACTAACCCAGCTTGTAAATGAGCCAACACGCGTTCCAGACATTGACGGTCAAAACGCCAATACACTGGACTTGTTTCTTACCTCCCACCCTAATAAATACTCTATTGAAGTATTATCACCTCTAGGCTCGTCTGACCACTGCACCATATCAGCTAATTTCTCGTACTCCGACCACACAGTTAAAGAAAAAACTCCAAAAAGAACCGTATGGCAATACGAGAAAGCCAACTGGGGCGGACTTAATAGCTTCTTTAGGAGTTTTAACTGGTCGTTATGCTTCCTCGATAACGACGTGGATGCCGCCGCTGATATGGTGTCAAATGTAATCACCTTAGGAATGAAATCCTTTATCCCCAACAGGATAAAGAGTATCAAACCAAAAGAAAACGCGTGGTATGACTTGAGCTGTAAAGAGGCTATTAGAGTAAAGGAGTTAAGTTTTCGGACTTATAAAGCCAACCCTTCTGAGGAAAACCGAAGTAAGTTTAAACGAGCCAGAAATGACTGCAATGTCCTTATTAAGCGTGTTAAATTCTTACATGACCAAAAGCTGAGGCAAAAAATACTCCAATGTCCCAAAGGTAGTAAAAACTTTTGGTCATTTGTAAAAAATGTTAAGAATTCGGCCTCACCATCGATCCCCACTCTCATTTACAATGACACTCCAGCTGTCAGCTCTTTAGACAAAGCTAATCTGTTTGCTGCACACTTTGCAGCCAGCTCGTTGCTCCCAGATTGCGCTTTGTCCCCACCTGTGCTCGAGAGCGTCGAATTTACCATGGGACCAATCCATTTTCGCACTCGCACAGTCGCAAGAGTACTATATGATCTCAACATAAATAAATCCGCTGGCCCAGATTGTATCTCCCCCATCGTTCTGAAGAGGTGTTCTTCCACCCTGGCAAAACCACTGCGTAAGCTTTTTCATCTCTCCTATTCTTCTGGACTCTTCCCGAGAAGGTGGAAAACAGCATTTGTCCAGCCCGTCCCTAAAAAAGGCGAATCTTCTTCTCCCACCAATTACCGACCCATAGCACTTACGTCCATTCTTTCTAAGGTCATGGAAACGCTGATAAATCGTCAGCTTATGAAATATCTTGAATCGCGGAAACTCCTCAATGACCGGCAGTATGGTTTTCGTGGCAACAGATCCACTGGTGATTTGATGACTTATCTCACCGAGAAGTGGAACCAATCTCTCCATCACTTCGGTGAATCGAAGATTGTTGCGCTTGATATTTCAAAGGCATTTGACAGAGTTTGGCATCAAGCTCTTTTGTCGAAAATGCGTGCTTATGGGATCGATGCGTCTCTTATTCAATGGATTAGAAACTACCTTTCTGACCGTTCAATTCAAGTTGTTTTGGATGGTTTCAAGTCTGAAACTCACCATATAAATGCTGGTGTTCCCCAGGGCTCTGTTCTGTCTCCGACTCTCTTTCTCATATTTATAAATGATCTCTTGTCTGCAACTTCTAATCCAATCCATTCCTTCGCTGATGACAGCACTCTTAGCTTCTCATATTCTTTCCAGGACTCACGTCCCTGCTCTTCGGCCGTAGAACTGGAACGGCAACGTATGTTAAGCTCATTAAATTCCGACCTTGACAGCATTTTAAAATGGGGTTTAGCCAATAGAGTGGAATTTAATGCTTGAAAAACACAATGCTGTCAGCTGTCTCTTAAGCGAAACCCGAACCTACAGCCATTATCCATGAATGGCACTTGCATCACCGAAACCGAAAGACTTTCCATTCTCGGTATGTGTGTTCATGACAACCTTCGTTGGAATGACCATATACACGAAGTCGCCAAGAATGCAGCGAAATGTCTAGGTTTTCTCAAACGGTGCAAGAAATATTTTACCCCTTCTGATCTGGCTACAATATATAAGGCGTTCATTCGCCCCAAACTTGAGTACAATTCCCATATCTGGTCTGGTGCGCCGAAAACCATATTGCACTTACTGGATAGGATCCAAAATCGTGCGTTAAAACTTATCGGAGACTCGAATATCGCGAATTCTATTCATTCGCTTGAACATCGCAGAAACGTTACGTGTCTCTCGCTGTTTTATCGCTTTTTTAACAAACAGTGCTCAAACGAAATTGCCAGCTGCATTCCGCCCCTTCAGAAATTCAACCGCAATACTCGCCTTGCTAGGAATGCCCATCAGTTTACCATCCAGCCTATCTTCGGCCGTACTTTGAAATATAGAGATTCTTTCATAAGCCGTACAACACGAATGTGGAATGCCTTGCCCGGCTCTGTCTTTCCTCCTCAGTATAATTTACAGACATTTAAAACCAATGTGCATCGGAATCTCCTATCTTCTCTATCCCATTTTCCTTAACGCCCGCGCTGTGTAAATCACACTACACCATAAGAGTAGTCATAAACTCTTTAGCGCGTGTGAATTATAAAAAAAAAAAAAAAAAATTTCATCCCCAACACAAAACGCCACTCCTTATCACATCCCAAACAGTAACATTCAGACTCCATTATTAACGTCGTAACATTCTCCTTCAACAGCTATCATCTTTTGTCATCAACCACCAAACGCTAATATTCCATCACACTGCATCTGCAAAACACCTTTCATATGCCATCACACTCTCTCTATATCTATACAACCTATTTAATTTCATATCCAACACAAAACCCCATGCGAAAGATCCGCATCCCATTCCTAAAAAATAATTTGATTTTCTTCCACGGTAGTCATCACTGCCACACGACATACCATTCCTACCAACACCATAATTTTATCTCACCATGCGAAAGATTCGCCTCCCATTCTTCAAAAATAATATGATTTTCTACCACGGCAAATATCACTGCCACGACATTCCATTCCTACCAACACCATATCTCCCCATGCGAAAGATCCGCCTCCCATACTTCAATAATAATATGATTTTCTACCACGACAAATTTCATTGCCACGACATTCCATTCCTATCCAACACCAAATCTCCCCATGCGAAAGATGCGCTTCCCATTCTTAAAAAATAATATGATTTTCTACCACGGCAAATATCACTGCCACGACATTCAATTCCTATCCAACACCAAATCTCCCCATGCGAAAGATGCGCCTCCCATTCTTAAAAAATAATATGATTTTCTACCACGGCAAATTTCACTGCCACGACATTCCATTCCTATCCAACACCAAATCTCCCCATCTTAGCTATCATCAACCACCATGAATAGATCACGCCCCTTTTTAAAGGTGATAGCACACGGCCGATGCGATTGCGATTGCGAAAGCGATCTACTCTTGTTTCAGAATAATAAATATTTTTACAAAAATAAAAGTTCATAAAAAATTGTCTTTTCAAAGTGGACTTAGAATGACCGAGCGATTTGCTGATTTCAAACATTTTGCCCTGAGGTCGTTTTAACATCAAAAAATTGTTTTCTTTATTTTTAATTGAAAATATAACTCGAAATTATCAAAAAGGACACTTTACCAATATTTTGTATTATAAAAAATTTTCATACATATTTCACTTTACCCTGATCAATAAAACCTACGCACGAAAATCGTCGTACTTGCATACCCACCCATCCAACAATAACCAGTATTTTGGATTAAAAAACCAATGTTCATACGATATTCCACCCCACCAAAATCGTCCTTCTGTACACACTCTCCCTAGTACTTATTCTTCCATCAACAACCAAACGCTAATACACGATCTACTAAATGCCTACCATACTCCAAATATTCCATCACATTTTCTCAGTAAAGATATAGAACCTGTTTCATCCCCAACACAAAACACCACTCCTTATCCTCATCCCAAACAGTAACATTCAGACTCAATAATTAACATCGTAACATTATCCTTCAACAGCATCGTCTGCCATCAACCACCAAAAGCTAATATTCCATCACACTCCATCTGCAAAAAACCTTTCATATGCCATCACACTCTCTCTGTATATAACAACCTATTTCATTTCATATCCAACACAAAACCCCATGCGAAAGGTCCGTCTCCCCTTCTTCAAAAATAATATGATTTTCTTTCTACCACAGCAAATATCACTGCCACGACATTCCGTTCATATTCAACACCAAATCTCCCCATCTTCAGTAGCTATCATCAACCACCATGAATAGATCACGCCCCTTTCTAAAGGTGATAGCACACGGCCGATGCGATTGCGATAGCGATCTACTCTTGTTTCAGAATAATAAATATTTTTACAAAAATAAAAGTTCATAAAAAATTGTCTTTTCAAAGTGGCCTAGGAATGACCGGGCGAATTGCTGATTTCAAACATTTTGCCATGAGGTCGTTTTAACATCAAAAAATTGTTTTCTTTATTTTTAATTGAAAATATAACTCGAAATTATCAAAAAGGAAATTTTACCAATATTTTGTATTATAAAAAATTTTCATACATATTTCACTTTACCCTGATCAATAAAACCTACGCACCAAAATCGTCGTACTTGCATACCCACCCATCCAACAATAACCAGTATTTTGGATTAAAAAACCAATGTTCATACGATATTCCACCCCACCAAAATCGTCCTTCTGTACACACTCTCCCTAGTACTTATTCTTCCATCAACCACCAAACGCTAATACACGATCTACTGAATGCCTACCATACTCCAAATATTCCATCACATTTTCTCAGTAAAGATATAGAACCTATTTCATCCCCAACACAAAACACCACTCCTTATCCTCATCCCAAATAGTAACATTCAGACTCAATAATTAACATCGTAACATTATCCTACAACAGCATCGTCTGCCATCAACCACCAAACGCTAATATTCCATCACACTCCATCTGCAAAAAACCTCTCATATGCCATCACACTCTCTCTATATCTATACAATCTAATTCATTTCATATCCAACACCAAATCTCCCCATGCGAAAGATCCGCCTCCCATTCTTCAAAAATAATATGATTTTCTACCAGGGCAAATATCACTGCCACGACATTCCATTCCTATCCAACACAAAATCTCCCCATCTTCAATAGCTATCATTAACCACCATGAATAGATCACGCCCCTTTCTAAAGGTGGTAGCGCATTGCCAATGCGTTTGCGATGGGGACCTACTCTTGTTTCAGAATAATAAATAATTTTATAAAATTAAAATTAAAAAAAAAATGTCTTTTCAAAATGGCCTAAGAATGACCGGGGGAATAGCAGATTTTAAACATTGTGCCCTTAGGTCCTTTTAACATCAAAAAAGGATATTGCTCCCAAAATGTGCTTCAGACTAAAAATTTTTTTTCTTTATTTATAATTGAAAATATAAGCCGAAATTATCAAAAAGAGCATTTTACCAATACTTATTTTGTATTATAAAAAATTTTCATACATATTTCACATGTTACCCTCATCACTAAAACCTACGCACCAAAATCGTCGTACTTGCATACCCACCCATCCAACAATAAGCAGTATTTTGCATTAAAAAACAAATGTTCGTAGGACATTCCACCCCACCAAAATCGTTCTTCTGTACACATTCTCCCTAGTACTTATTCCTCCATCAACCACCAAACGCTAATACACGATCTACTAAACACATACCATACTCCAAATATTCCATTACATTTTCTCAGTATAGATATAGAACCTATTATTCCCAACACAAAACACCACTCCTTATCACCATCCAAAACAGTAACATTCAGACTCAATAATTAACGTCGTAACATTCTTCTTCAACAGCATCGTCTACCATCACCCAACAAACGCTAATATTCCATCACACTCCATCTACAAAACACCTTTCATATGCCATCACACTCTCTCTATATCTATACAACCTATTTAATTTCATATCCAACACAAAACCCCATGCGAAAGATCCGCATCCCATTCCTAAAAAATAATTTGATTTTCTTCCACGGTAGTCATCACTGCCACACGACATACCATTCCTACCAACACCATAATTTTATCTCCCCATGCGAAAGATCCGCCTCCCATTCTTCAAAAATAATATGATTTTCTACCACGGAAATATCACTGCCACGACATTCCATTCCTACCAACACCATATCTCCCCATGCGAAAGATTCGCCTCCCATTCACCGCCATGAATAGATCACGCCCCTTTCTAAAGTTGGTAGCGCATTGCCAATGCGTTTGCGATGGCGACCTACTCTTGTTTCAGAATAATAAATAATTTTATAAAAATAAAATTAAAAAAAATGTCTTTTCAAAATGGCCTAAGAATGACCGGGGGAATAGCAGATTTTAAACATTGTGCCCTTAGGTCCTTTTAACATCAAAAAAGGATATTGCTCCCAAAATGTGCTTCAGACTAAAAATTTTTTTTCTTTATTTATAATTGAAAATATAAGCCGAAATTATCAAAAAGAACATTTTACCAATACATATTTTGTATTATAAAAAATGTTCATACATATTTCAAATTTTACCCTCATCAATAAAACCTACGCACCAAAATCGTCGTACTTGCATACCCACCCATCCAACAATAAGCAGTATTTTGCATTAAAAACAAATGTTCGTAGGACATTCCACCCCACCAAAATCGTTCTTCTGTACACATTCTCCCTAGTACTTATTCCTCCATCAACCACCCAACGCTAATACACGATCTACTAAACACATACCATACTCCAAATATTCCATTACATTTTCTCAGTACCTATAGATATAGAACCTATTTCATCCCCAACACAAAACACCACTCCTTATCACCATCCAAAACAGTAACATTCAGACTCCATAATTAACGTCGTAACATTCTTCTTCAACAGCATCGTCTACCATCACCCAACAAACGCTAATATTCCATCACACTCCATCTACAAAACACCTTTCATATGCCATCACACTCTCTCTATATCTATACAACTTAATTCATTTCATATCCAACACAAAACCTCATGCGAAAGCTCCGTCTCCCCTTCTTCAAAAATAATATGATTTTCTTTCTACCACAGCAAATATCATTGCCACGACATTCCATTCCTATCCAACATAACAAAATTCATAAAAAATTGTCTTTTCAAAGTGGACTTAGAATGACCGAGCGATTTGCTGATTTCAAACATTTTGCCCTGAGGTCGTTTTAACATCAAAAAATTGTTTTCTTTATTTTTAATTGCAAATATAACTCGAAATTATCAAAAAGGACATTTTACCAGTATTTTGTGTTAAAAAAAAATATTCATACATATTTCACATTTTCCACTAATCAATAAAACTTACGCACCAAAATCGTAGTACAGTGAACTCTCTCATAACCGGACACCGACGGTACCAACAAATTTGTCCGCTTATGACAGGTGTCCGCTTGTGAGGAAAAAACCTAAATTGACAAACTCGAGAAAACAAACAACAGACAAGCTGTTCAATTTTATTCCAGAACCTAATTAATTTTTATATACATACATTAAAAAAAAAACACACACACAAACAGGAACAAAGGCTTGAAAATTTATTTTCACATTGTTTAAATGTGGGTACGTTTGCACATAATCGTGCACATTTTGTACCGTCAAACGGGCAAAAAAGTTTGACCAGTTTATATATCAAATTAAATGACACCAAAATAGGGGCTTGTACTTTAGTATTCCAATCACAAACGGTTACGCGACGGCTGCCACAGCCTAATCTGTTCATAGCTTTGTTCTGGGCCTCACTCACATGCCTTCCCATGAAAGTCGTGTCGGGCGAGACGGGCAGATTTTTAAATTAGTTGAGAAAAGGAGGGTAGAATACACCGAATTCCCTTAAATGTTCTATTCTTAAAACCGACCTGTCTCGCTCGACAAGACTCCACAAAAGAGGAGAAAAAGGAACCAAACAGCAGAACAGAGTAAGTAAAACTTAAAAAAGTGCTCCAGTTGTGTTTGGTTTGTCCGTTTAAGAGAGAGCTAAACCCTTTTGCGGTTCTGAAATTGGGTGTCCGCGTCCGGTTATAAGAGAGTCCGCTTATGAGAGAATTATTAATATGCAACATTATGTATTTATTTCCGTTCTTTGAAATCTGTCCGGTTATAAGAGGTGTCCGGTTATGAGGAGTGTCCGTAAGGAGAGAGTACACTGTACTTGCATAGGTACGTCCTTCTGTACACACTCTCCCTAGTACTTATTCCTCCATTAACCTCCAAACGCTAATACACGATCTACTAAACACTATAGGTATGTTTATTTGTATCAAATTAAGCTTACTTGAACATTTAAAAACTCCCGCTCGAATAGTCTACTGTCCTTCAAAAATAATATGATTTTCAACCACGGCAAATATCACTGCCACGACATTCCGCTCCTATTCAACACCAAATCTCCCCATCTTCAATAGCTATCATCAACCACCATGAATAGATCACGCCCCTTTCTAAAGGTGGTAGCACACCGCCGATGCGATTGCGATAGCGATCTACTCTTGTTTCAGACTAATTTTCAGACTAATAAATAATTTTATAAAAATTAAATTTAAAAAAAAAATTCTTTTCAAAATGGATCTAGAATGACCGGGCGAATTGCTGATTTTAAACATTTTGCCCTGAGGTCCTTAACATCAAAAAAGGATATTGTTTCCAAAATGTCCTTTGAATTAAAATTTTTTTCTTTATTTATAATTGAAAATATAACTCGAGATTATCAAAAAGGACATTTTACCAATATTTTGTGTTAAAACAAATGTTCATACATATTTCACATTTTACACTGATCAATAAAACGTACGCACCAAAATCGTAGTACTTGCATAGGTACGTCCTTCTGTACACACTCTCCCTAGTACTAATTCCTCCATCAACCTCCAAACGCTACTACACTATCTACTAAACACATACCATATTCCATCATATTTTCTCAGTATAGATATAGAACCTATTTCATCCCCAACACAAAACACCACTCCTTATCACCATCCAAAACAGTAACATTCAGACTCCATAATTAACGTCGTAACATTCTCCTTCAACAGCATCGCCTACCTTCAACCACCAAACGCTAATATTCCATCACACTGCATCTGCAAAACACCTTTCATATGCCATCACACTCTCTCTGTATATAACAACCTATTTCATTTCATATCCAACACAAAACCCCATGCGAAAGGTCCGTCTCCCCTTCTTCAAAAATAATATGATTTTCTTTCTACAACAGCAAATATCATTGCCACGACATTCCATTCCTATTCAACACCAAATCTCCCAATCTTCAATAGCTATCCTCAACCACAATGAAGAGATCACGCCCATTTTAAAGGTGATAGCACACGGCCGATGCGATTGCGATAGCGATCTGCTCATGTTTCAGAAAAATAAATATTTTTACAAATATAAAAGTTCATAAAAAATTCCTATCCAACACCAAATCATCAACCACCATGAAGATATCACGTCCCTTTCTAAAGGTGATAGCACGCGGCCGATACGACTGCGATTGCGATAGCGATCTACTCTTGTTTCAGAATAATAAATATTTTTACAAAAATAAAAGTTCATAAAAAATTGTCTTTTCAAAGTGGCCTTAGAATGACCGGGCGAATTGCTGATTTCAAACATTTTGCCCTGAGGTCGTTTTAACAATTGTTTTCTTTATTTTTAATTGAAAATATAACTCGAAATTATCAAAAAGAACAATTTACCAATATTTTGTATGATAAAAAATTTTCATACATATTTCACTTTACCCTGATCAATAAAACCTACGCACCAAAATCGTCGTACTTGCATACCCACCCATCCAACAATAACCAGTACTTATTTTGCATTAAAAAACAAATGTTCATACGATATTCCACCCCACCAAAATCGTCCTTCTGTACATACTCTCCCTAGTATTAATTCCTCCATCAACCTCCAAACGCTAATACAATATCTACTAAACACATACCATATTCCATCATATTTTCTCAGTATAGATATAGAACCTATTTCATCCCCAACACAAAACACCACTCCTTAACATCATCCCAAACAGTAACATTCAGACTTAATTTAATTTATAACGTCGTAATTTTCAATTAACGTCGTAACATTCTCCTTCAACAGCATCGCCTACCATCAACCACCAAACGCAAATATTCCATCACGCTCCATCTGCAAAACACCTTTCATATGCCATCACACTCTCTCTGTATATAACAACCTATTTCATTTCATATCCAACACAAAACCCCATGCGAAAGGTCCGTCTCCCCTTCTTCAAAAATAATAATATGATTTTCTTTCTACCACAGCAAATATCACTGCCACGACATTCCGTTCCTATTCAACACCAAATCTCCCCATCTTCAATAGCTATCATCAACCACCATGAATAGATCACGCCCCTTTCTAAAGGTGGTAGCACATGGCCGATGCGTTTGCGATAGCGACCTACTCTTGTTTCAGAATAATAAATAATTTTATAAAAATAAAATTAAAATAAAAATTTCTTTTCAAAATGGCCTAAGAATGACCGGGCGAATACCTGATTTCAAACATTTTGCCCTGAGGTCCTTAACATCAAAAAAGGATATTGTTCCCAAAATGTCCTTTAAATTAAAATATTTTTCTTTATTTATAATTGAAAATATAACTCGAAATTATCAAAAAGGACATTTTACCAATATTTTGTGTTAAAAAAAATGTTCATACATATTTCACATTTTACACTGATCAATAAAACTTACGCACCAAAATCGTAGTACTTGCATAGGTACGTCCTTCTGTACACACTCTCCCTAGTACTAATTCCTCCATCAACCTCCAAACGCTAACTAAACACATACCATATTCCATCATATTTTCTCAGTATAGATATAGAACCTATTTCATCCCCAACACAAAACACCACTCCTTATCACCATTCAAAACAGTAACATTCAGACTCCATAATAAACGTAGTAACATTCTCCTTCAACAGCATCGCCTACCATCAACCACCAAACGCTAATATTCCATCACACTGCATCTGCAAAAAACCTTTCATATGACATCACACTCTCTCTATATCTATACAACTTAATTCATTTCATATCCAACACAAAACCTCATGCGAAAGCTCCGTCTCCCCTTCTTCAAAAATAATATGATTTTCTTTCTACCACAGCAAATATCATTGCCACGACATTCCATTCCTATCCAACACCAAATCTCCCCATGCGAAAGATGCGCCTCCCATTCTTAAAAAATGGTATGATTTTCTACCACGGCAAATATTACTGCCACGACATTCCATTCGTATCCAACACGAAATCTCCCCATGCGAAAGATCCGCCTCCCATACTTCAAAAATAATATGATTTTCTATCACGGCAAATTTCACTGCCACGACATTCCATTCCTATCCAACACCAAATCTCCCCATCTTAGCTATCATCAACCACCATGAATAGATCACGCCCCTTTTTAAAGGTGATAGCACACGGCCGATGCGATTGCGATTGCGAAAGCGATCTACTCTTGTTTCAGAATAATAAATATTTTTACAAAAATAAAAGTTCATAAAAAATTGTCTTTTCAAAGTGGACTTAGAATGACCGAGCGATTTGCTGATTTCAAACATTTTGCCCTGAGGTCGTTTTAACATCAAAAAATTGTTTTCTTTATTTTTAATTGAAAATATAACTCGAAATTATCAAAAAGGACACTTTACCAATATTTTGTATTATAAAAAATTTTCATACATATTTCACTTTACCCTGATCAATAAAACCTACGCACCAAAATCGTCGTACTTGCATACCCACCCATCCAACAATAACCAGTATTTTGGATTAAAAAACCAATGTTCATACGATATTCCACCCCACCAAAATCGTCCTTCTGTACACACTCTCCCTAGTACTTATTCTTCCATCAACAACCAAACGTTAATACACGATCTACTAAATGCCTACCATACTCCAAATATTCCATCACATTTTCTCAGTAAAGATATAGAACCTATTTCATCCCCAACACAAAACACCACTCCTTATCCTCATCCCAAACAGTAACATTCAGACTCAATAATTAACATAGTAACATTATCCTTCAACAGCATCGTCTGCCATCAACCACCAAACGCTAATATTCCATCACACTCCATCTGCAAAAAACCTTTCATATGCTATCACACTCTCTCTATATCTAATACAACTTAATTCATTTCATATCCAACACAAAACCTCACGCGAAAGCTGCGTCTCCCCTTCTTCAAAAATAATATGATTTTCTTTCTACCACAGCAAATATCATTGCCACAACATTCCATTCCTATCCAACACCAAATCTCCCCATGCCAAAGATCCGCCTCCCATTCTTAAAAAATAGATGATTTTCTACCACGGCAAATTTCACTGCCACGACATTCCATTCCTATCCAACACCAAATCTCCCCATCTTCAATAGCTATCCTCAACCACAATGAAGAGATCACGCCCATTTTAAAGGTGATAGCACACGGCCGATGCGATTGCGATAGCGATCTGCTCTTGTTTCAGAAAAATAAATATTTTTACAAATATAAAATTTCATAAAAAATTTTCTTTGGCCTTAGAATGACCGGGCGAATTGCTGATTTCAAACATTTTGCCCTGAGGTCGTTTTAACATCAAAAAATTGTTTTCTTAATTTGTAATTGAAAATATACCTAACTCGAAATTATCAAAAAGGACATTTAACCAATATTTTGTATTATAAAAAATGTTCACACCACCAAAATCGTCGTTCTGTACACACTCTCCCTAGTACTTATTCCTCCATCAACCTCCAAACGCTAATACACGATCTACTAAACACATACCATATTCCAAATATTCCATCATATTTTCTCAGTATAGATATAGAACCTATTTCATCCCCAACACAAAACACCACTCCTTATCACCATCCAAAACAGTAACATTCAGACTCCATAATTAACGTCGTAACATTCTCCTTCAACAGCATCGCCTACCATCAACCACCAAACGCTAATATTCCATCACACTGCATCTGCAAAACACCTTTCATATGCCATCACACTCTCTCTGTATATAACAACCTATTTCATTTCATATCCAACACAAAACCCCATGCGAAAGGTCCGTCTCCCCTTCTTCAAAAATAATATGATTTTCTTTCTACAACAGCAAATATCATTGCCACGACATTCCATTCCTATTCAACACCAAATCTCCCAATCTTCAATAGCTATCCTCAACCACAATGAAGAGATCACGCCCATTTTAAAGGTGATAGCACACGGCCGATGCGATTGCGATAGCGATCTACTCTTGTTTCAGAAAAATAAATATTTTTACAAATATAAAAGTTCATAAAAAATTGTCTTTTCAAAGTGGACTTAGAATGACCGAGCGATTTGCTGATTTCAAACATTTTGCCCTGAGGTCGTTCTAACATCAAAAAATTGTTTTCTTAATTTATAATTGAAAATATACCTAACTCGAAATTATCAAAAAGGAGATTTTACCAATATTTTGTATTATAAAAAATGTTCATACATATTTCACATTTTACCCTGATCAATAAAACCTACGCACGAAAATCGTCGTACTTGCATACCCACCCATCCAACAATAACCAGTATTTTGCATTAAAAAACCAATGTTCATACGATATTCCACCCCACCAAAATCGTCCTTCTGTACACACTCTCCCTAGTACTTATTCCTCCATCAACCTCCAAAAGCTAATACACAATTTACTAAACAGATAGGTACCATATTCCAAATATTCCATCACATTTTCTCAGTATAGATATAGAACCTATTTCATCCCCAACACAAAACACCAGTCCTTATCATCATCCCAAACAGTAACATTCAGACTTAATTTAATTTATAACGTCGTAATTTTCAATTAACGTCGTAACATTCTCCTTAAACAGCATCACCTACCATCAACCTCCAAACGCTAATATTCCATCACACTCCATCTGCAAAACACCTTTCATATGCCATCACACTCTCTCTGTATATAACAACCTATTTCATTTCATATCCAACACAAAACCCCATGCGAAATGTCCGTCTCCCCTTCTTCAAAAATAATATGATTTTCTTTCTACCACAGCAAATATCACTGCCACGACATTCCGTTCATATTCAACACCAAATCTCCCCAGTAGCTATCATCAACCACCATGAATAGATCACGCCCCTTTCTAAAGGTGATAGCACACAGCCGATGTGATTGCGATAGCGATCTACTCTTGTTTCAGACTAATAAATAATTTTATAAAAATTAAATTTAAAAAAAAAATATCGTTTCAAAATGGATCTAGAATGACCGGGCGAATTGCTGATTTCAAACATTTTGCCCTGAGGTTCTTAACATCAAAAAAGGATATTGTTTCCAAAATGTCCTTTAAATTAAAATTTTTTTTCTTTATTTATAATTGAAAATATAACTCGAAATTATCAAAAAGGACATTTTACCAATATTTTGTGTTAAAAAAAATGTTCATGCATATTTCACATTTTACACTGATCAATAAAACTTACGCACCAAAATCGTACTACTTGCATAGGTACGTCCTTCTGTACATACTCTCCCTAGTATTAATTCCTCCATCAACCTCCAAACGCTAATACAATATCTACTAAACACATACCATATTCCATCTTATTTTCTCAGTATAGATATAGAACCTATTTCATCCCCAACACAAAACAACACTCCTTATCACCATCCAAAACAGTAACATTCAGACTCTGTGGGGAACGAAATAATGGTTATATGCGGGCATAACGTTTAGTTTATCCACCCACGTACAAAAAAAAATTCAAAACAATTGAATTCTAAATCATAAAGTCATTGCATAGACATAGGGTTAGCCTAGATTCGTGTAGGAAATTTAAAAACGAAACAATCCCTATGTTCATGGATAAGGCAGTGGTGAGGTGGCTGTCTCTGCTATACCAAGCTTAAAAGTTCGACATAACTCATCTACCTGCTGCCCAAAAAGGAGAAATTTGGGAAACAACAAAAAGCAAGTGAATGGTGGAGATCGGGTAAAGCTACTAATGCCGCAATGCGTTTACTTTCGTCACACACTGCAGATATGAAGCTGCTAAGAAGTACATAGGATGAACGGGGACATCTCGCCATTCCGACCGGTATCAAAAGCGACCAGGCGAAGGTATATATGCCTCTGATTGAGAATTGATCGTCAGTTCGTTGCTAGTTGGTCCCCCGAGACGTGTTCAGACGATCTTATTGAACGTTTCCTTTTTGTAGAGTCAACTCATATATTTGACTTCTATTCGTCGGATTGCCGGAAAGGCTAATTGCAGTGAACGAAGTTACACGATCACATTTTTTTTGCGAACTAAATTCTCGGGACAGTGAAATAAGAACCCCAAAGACTAAGTTTAAAGTGAGTGTGTCTCCAAACAAGCTACCAAGGAGCAGTGCAACAAATTTGTGGCAAATTGCCCTTCTGCCTTCTACGCTCCTATTCTTCGACATCGCCAAAAATCAACGATGCATAAAGTGCCTTCGTAACCGAACCGATTTTCAACGTTCGCCAGCGCAGCGACCGCATGGTCGCCGGACATCTCGACCTGCAGCTTTAGTGCCCCTAAGTTGAGCCAAAAGTCTCGTCTGCCCTTCATTACGAGCCCCAAAGCAAAAGTACCGTGTTCACAAGGTCAAATTATATCGCCCACGAGGAAGCAGTATTGCTAGCCATCAGTTACATACTCGCCGTCCATCCCCGCCATACTCACAAGGGTTCACCACCCCCAACTTCGACATCGCCAACATCAAACCGATCACCACTAGCATCAATCTGCCGCTTTGATGTCTAAAACGCCAAAACCAACGTCAAAGCCCAGATACCTACTCGATCGATTATCGTTTTAATCAAACGCATCGCAAAACAATAATAAGAAAATCGTCACCGTCCATCACCAACTTCGTCATCGTCACCGTCAAATCGTCCACGCTAAAACACGTCATCATCTTAGCCCTCGCCAGCATCAGCGTAGTCATCATCCGCAGCGTTATCAAAATCGATCCCATAGCTGCCGCTGCCGCTGCCGCTGCCGTTGCAACAAACAAACCAACCTGTAGGATCGTCATCAAACCAACAACCCATCGAACCCATCATCGTCATTCCCGTCATCAACATCGCCGAATCTTCAACCCGCCCCGCAACTACCCAACGTACTCTCTAAGTCACTGAGTACCTACGTACGACAATCAAATCAGCATCCAAGATCCCGCCACTGCCTAATAATATCCGCAAACCTAGGTGTAGGTAGTAAAACCTTTAGTTGCAGTCAGATTATTATTAATCTAAAGTTAAGTATTTTTGAGTAAATTAAAGGAATTTGTGAGGTTCGCTTAAAATTGTTTATAACCATTTAACAGAGTCATCGTCATCAACCAAACTTTAAATCGCTTCATACAGCGGGCTGGCGAATGCAGAGCTCTTCATCTCCCACACCCCCTGGATCTCGTCGTAAACCTGCCGGTAAGTCGTTGTTTGTTTACAATTATTTTTTTGGTTATATGCAATCTTTATGTGCGGACTATTTTCTAGTATTTTTTTTCTTGTTTATCTAATTGACTCAATCGTTTTATTGTATGGTGTAGCCATCAGCTGACCATTTTCCATTTCGTTCCTATTTTTTTTTTGTATGCAACTGACTATCAGCTGTGCGGATATAGAAAATTCGTATTTTTTTTTGATTAGAGATTATGAATTACCTATGACATTGGATCATAACGTGACTTTTAAATTCTAAATTACGACGTAATATTGAAAGTAAATAGTACCTCATATATTTAGCTCGTGCCGTAGAATTCTAAAACCCTGTAAGCCGTGTAAATAACATAATAGGTACACTCATATGAATTATAATATTACGATTTTTGATTAGTATATAGAGTTTTGGTTGCACTCTGTACCTATCTATATTTGGGTTCAAGCTATACTTTTAATTCAATGAATTTCGTTTGCGGGTCCTGGAGATCTTTTTGTTTTATATAAATAGTTTAAGTCAAATTTATTTTTTTTAATAAAATCTTTTATACTGTATTGAAACGGACATTGTTTACTAGTTTCCTTATCTAAGTTTTGGGTGGCATATAGGATCTGAAATCACAAAAGGGTGATCGGAGTAAGCAGAGATGAGAGTTAAATGGATAATCTCATTCTAGGTAATGTTGATAAAACTCTAATGAGGTGGTAAATTTTCTTTTGTGGATGGGAGTGAGTAGAGTCTAGGGTCAGCGCGGGGATCATGTGGAGGAGGATCTATTAGAATCACTATATGATCCGATTAGGGGCTTTCACTTAAATCGAGTGTCGTGTTAGCCATGGTTGCATAGTTCTTCAAGACTATGTTAGGGGTGGGTATAGTCATAAGGGGACGTCAACATCTCAGTTCCCCTTCCTTTTTCTCCTGGAATTTAATTTATCGTCGCTATTAAATAGTTTGTTTTCATAATTATATCTAAACGGTTGCAACATATTAATCGGGCCTACTTATAACTTTCATCCGTAATCTCCATCAAATCGGAAGGCATGAAAATCGTAACAATCGTTCGTGAATACTG
This sequence comes from Cheilosia soror, assembly GCA_949372485.1. Classification (NCBI taxonomy): domain Eukaryota; kingdom Metazoa; phylum Arthropoda; class Insecta; order Diptera; family Syrphidae; genus Cheilosia; species Cheilosia soror. The sequence continues at coordinate 62,935,480 of OX443561.1, read as the reverse complement.
CAGCAAGATCGCCTCCCCGTCCGGCGAGCTAGTTCGTGCGGAGGCAAGCATGCCTAAGCTGCAGTGTCATGGACACCCTCCCGTCTCAGCTGCCCGGACTGACTCAAGGAGTCCTGTGGCCTTGGGTCATAAGGGTGGCATAGGAGGCGGAAGGTAAATCGGCTGGTCGCTTTTTATTTTGTTTTCCATCGGCTCTGGTGGTAGAGCGGTTACAGTGCGACCTGTGGTACAGGGATTGGTATGTGTATTTAGTACCTGAGGCCAGTTCCTGTGCCTTCGTTAATAAGCATGTTCGTTACAACTCCATAATTAACGTCCTAACATTCTCCTTCAACAGCATCGCCTACCATCAACCACCAAACGCTAATATTCCATCACACTGCATCTGCAAAAAACATTTCATATGCCATCACACTCTCTCTATATCTATACAACTTAATTCATTTCATATCCAACACAAAACCTCATGCGAAAGCTCCGTCTCCCCTTCTTCAAAAATAATATGATTTTCTTTCTACCACAGCAAATATCATTGCCACGACATTCCATTCCTATCCAACATAACAAAATTCATAAAAAATTGTCTTTTCAAAGTGGACTTAGAATGACCGAGCGATTTGCTGATTTCAAACATTTTGCCCTGAGGTCGTTTTAACATCAAAAAATTGTTTTCTTTATTTTTAATTGCAAATATAACTCGAAATTATCAAAAAGGACATTTTACCAGTATTTTGTGTTAAAAAAAAATATTCATACATATTTCACATTTTCCACTAATCAATAAAACTTACGCACCAAAATCGTAGTACAGTGAACTCTCTCATAACCGGACACCGACGGTACCAACAAATTTGTCCGCTTATGACAGGTGTCCGCTTGTGAGGAAAAAACCTAAATTGACAAACTCGAGAAAACAAACAACAGACAAGCTGTTCAATTTTATTCCAGAACCTAATTAATTTTTATATACATACATTAAAAAAAAACACACACACAAACAGGAACAAAGGCTTGAAAATTTATTTTCACATTGTTTAAATGTGGGTACGTTTGCACATAATCGTGCACATTTTGTACCGTCAAACGGGCAAAAAAGTTTGACCAGTTTATATATCAAATTAAATGACACCAAAATAGGGGCTTGTACTTTAGTATTCCAATCACAAACGGTTACGCGACGGCTGCCACAGCCTAATCTGTTCATAGCTTTGTTCTGGGCCTCACTCACATGCCTTCCCATGAAAGTCGTGTCGGGCGAGACGGGCAGATTTTTAAATTAGTTGAGAAAAGGAGGGTAGAATACACCGAATTCCCTTAAATGTTCTATTCTTAAAACCGACCTGTCTCGCTCGACAAGACTCCACAAAAGAGGAGAAAAAGGAACCAAACAGCAGAACAGAGTAAGTAAAACTTAAAAAAGTGCTCCAGTTGTGTTTGGTTTGTCCGTTTAAGAGAGAGCTAAACCCTTTTGCGGTTCTGAAATTGGGTGTCCGCGTCCGGTTATAAGAGAGTCCGCTTATGAGAGAATTATTAATATGCAACATTATGTATTTATTTCCGTTCTTTGAAATCTGTCCGGTTATAAGAGGTGTCCGGTTATGAGGAGTGTCCGTAAGGAGAGAGTACACTGTACTTGCATAGGTACGTCCTTCTGTACACACTCTCCCTAGTACTTATTCCTCCATTAACCTCCAAACGCTAATACACGATCTACTAAACACTATAGGTATGTTTATTTGTATCAAATTAAGCTTACTTGAACATTTAAAAACTCCCGCTCGAATAGTCTACTGTCCTTCAAAAATAATATGATTTTCAACCACGGCAAATATCACTGCCACGACATTCCGCTCCTATTCAACACCAAATCTCCCCATCTTCAATAGCTATCATCAACCACCATGAATAGATCACGCCCCTTTCTAAAGGTGGTAGCACACCGCCGATGCGATTGCGATAGCGATCTACTCTTGTTTCAGACTAATTTTCAGACTAATAAATAATTTTATAAAAATTAAATTTAAAAAAAAAATTCTTTTCAAAATGGATCTAGAATGACCGGGCGAATTGCTGATTTTAAACATTTTGCCCTGAGGTCCTTAACATCAAAAAAGGATATTGTTTCCAAAATGTCCTTTGAATTAAAATTTTTTTCTTTATTTATAATTGAAAATATAACTCGAGATTATCAAAAAGGACATTTTACCAATATTTTGTGTTAAAACAAATGTTCATACATATTTCACATTTTACACTGATCAATAAAACTTACGCACCAAAATCGTAGTACTTGCATAGGTACGTCCTTCTGTACACACTCTCCCTAGTACTAATTCCTCCATCAACCTCCAAACGCTACTACACTATCTACTAAACACATACCATATTCCATCATATTTTCTCAGTATAGATATAGAACCTATTTCATCCCCAACACAAAACACCACTCCTTATCACCATCCAAAACAGTAACATTCAGACTCCATAATTAACGTCGTAACATTCTCCTTCAACAGCATCGCCTACCTTCAACCACCAAACGCTAATATTCCATCACACTGCATCTACAAAACACCTTTCATATGCCATCACACTCTCTCTGTATATAACAACCTATTTCATTTCATATCCAACACAAAACCCCATGCGAAAGGTCCGTCTCCCCTTCTTCAAAAATAATATGATTTTCTTTCTACAACAGCAAATATCATTGCCACGACATTCCATTCCTATTCAACACCAAATCTCCCAATCTTCAATAGCTATCCTCAACCACAATGAAGAGATCACGCCCATTTTAAAGGTGATAGCACACGGCCGATGCGATTGCGATAGCGATCTGCTCATGTTTCAGAAAAATAAATATTTTTACAAATATAAAAGTTCATAAAAAATTCCTATCCAACACCAAATCATCAACCACCATGAAGATATCACGTCCCTTTCTAAAGGTGATAGCACGCGGCCGATACGACTGCGATTGCGATAGCGATCTACTCTTGTTTCAGAATAATAAATATTTTTACAAAAATAAAAGTTCATAAAAAATTGTCTTTTCAAAGTGGCCTTAGAATGACCGGGCGAATTGCTGATTTCAAACATTTTGCCCTGAGGTCGTTTTAACAATTGTTTTCTTTATTTTTAATTGAAAATATAACTCGAAATTATCAAAAAGAACAATTTACCAATATTTTGTATGATAAAAAATTTTCATACATATTTCACTTTACCCTGATCAATAAAACCTACGCACCAAAATCGTCGTACTTGCATACCCACCCATCCAACAATAACCAGTACTTATTTTGCATTAAAAAACAAATGTTCATACGATATTCCACCCCACCAAAATCGTCCTTCTGTACATACTCTCCCTAGTATTAATTCCTCCATCAACCTCCAAACGCTAATACAATATCTACTAAACACATACCATATTCCATCATATTTTCTCAGTATAGATATAGAACCTATTTCATCCCCAACACAAAACACCACTCCTTAACATCATCCCAAACAGTAACATTCAGACTTAATTTAATTTATAACGTCGTAATTTTCAATTAACGTCGTAACATTCTCCTTCAACAGCATCGCCTACCATCAACCACCAAACGCAAATATTCCATCACGCTCCATCTGCAAAACACCTTTCATATGCCATCACACTCTCTCTGTATATAACAACCTATTTCATTTCATATCCAACACAAAACCCCATGCGAAAGGTCCGTCTCCCCTTCTTCAAAAATAATAATATGATTTTCTTTCTACCACAGCAAATATCACTGCCACGACATTCCGTTCCTATTCAACACCAAATCTCCCCATCTTCAATAGCTATCATCAACCACCATGAATAGATCACGCCCCTTTCTAAAGGTGGTAGCACATGGCCGATGCGTTTGCGATAGCGACCTACTCTTGTTTCAGAATAATAAATAATTTTATAAAAATAAAATTAAAATAAAAATTTCTTTTCAAAATGGCCTTAGAATGACCGGGCGAATACCTGATTTCAAACATTTTGCCCTGAGGTCCTTAACATCAAAAAAGGATATTGTTCCCAAAATGTCCTTTAAATTAAAATATTTTTCTTTATTTATAATTGAAAATATAACTCGAAATTATCAAAAAGGACATTTTACCAATATTTTGTGTTAAAAAAAATGTTCATACATATTTCACATTTTACACTGATCAATAAAACTTACGCACCAAAATCGTAGTACTTGCATAGGTACGTCCTTCTGTACACACTCTCCCTAGTACTAATTCCTCCATCAACCTCCAAACGCTAACTAAACACATACCATATTCCATCATATTTTCTCAGTATAGATATAGAACCTATTTCATCCCCAACACAAAACACCACTCCTTATCACCATTCAAAACAGTAACATTCAGACTCCATAATAAACGTAGTAACATTCTCCTTCAACAGCATCGCCTACCATCAACCACCAAACGCTAATATTCCATCACACTGCATCTGCAAAAAACCTTTCATATGACATCACACTCTCTCTATATCTATACAACTTAATTCATTTCATATCCAACACAAAACCTCATGCGAAAGCTCCGTCTCCCCTTCTTCAAAAATAATATGATTTTCTTTCTACCACAGCAAATATCATTGCCACGACATTCCATTCCTATCCAACACCAAATCTCCCCATGCGAAAGATGCGCCTCCCATTCTTAAAAAATGGTATGATTTTCTACCACGGCAAATATTACTGCCACGACATTCCATTCGTATCCAACACGAAATCTCCCCATGCGAAAGATCCGCCTCCCATACTTCAAAAATAATATGATTTTCTATCACGGCAAATTTCACTGCCACGACATTCCATTCCTATCCAACACCAAATCTCCCCATCTTAGCTATCATCAACCACCATGAATAGATCACGCCCCTTTTTAAAGGTGATAGCACACGGCCGATGCGATTGCGATTGCGAAAGCGATCTACTCTTGTTTCAGAATAATAAATATTTTTACAAAAATAAAAGTTCATAAAAAATTGTCTTTTCAAAGTGGACTTAGAATGACCGAGCGATTTGCTGATTTCAAACATTTTGCCCTGAGGTCGTTTTAACATCAAAAAATTGTTTTCTTTATTTTTAATTGAAAATATAACTCGAAATTATCAAAAAGGACACTTTACCAATATTTTGTATTATAAAAAATTTTCATACATATTTCACTTTACCCTGATCAATAAAACCTACGCACCAAAATCGTCGTACTTGCATACCCACCCATCCAACAATAACCAGTATTTTGGATTAAAAAACCAATGTTCATACGATATTCCACCCCACCAAAATCGTCCTTCTGTACACACTCTCCCTAGTACTTATTCTTCCATCAACAACCAAACGTTAATACACGATCTACTAAATGCCTACCATACTCCAAATATTCCATCACATTTTCTCAGTAAAGATATAGAACCTATTTCATCCCCAACACAAAACACCACTCCTTATCCTCATCCCAAACAGTAACATTCAGACTCAATAATTAACATAGTAACATTATCCTTCAACAGCATCGTCTGCCATCAACCACCAAACGCTAATATTCCATCACACTCCATCTGCAAAAAACCTTTCATATGCTATCACACTCTCTCTATATCTAATACAACTTAATTCATTTCATATCCAACACAAAACCTCACGCGAAAGCTGCGTCTCCCCTTCTTCAAAAATAATATGATTTTCTTTCTACCACAGCAAATATCATTGCCACAACATTCCATTCCTATCCAACACCAAATCTCCCCATGCCAAAGATCCGCCTCCCATTCTTAAAATATAGATGATTTTCTACCACGGCAAATTTCACTGCCACGACATTCCATTCCTATCCAACACCAAATCTCCCCATCTTCAATAGCTATCCTCAACCACAATGAAGAGATCACGCCCATTTTAAAGGTGATAGCACACGGCCGATGCGATTGCGATAGCGATCTGCTCTTGTTTCAGAAAAATAAATATTTTTACAAATATAAAATTTCATAAAAAATTTTCTTTGGCCTTAGAATGACCGGGCGAATTGCTGATTTCAAACATTTTGCCCTGAGGTCGTTTTAACATCAAAAAATTGTTTTCTTAATTTATAATTGAAAATATACCTAACTCGAAATTATCAAAAAGGACATTTAACCAATATTTTGTATTATAAAAAATGTTCACACCACCAAAATCGTCCTTCTGTACACACTCTCCCTAGTACTTATTCCTCCATCAACCTCCAAACGCTAATACACGATCTACTAAACACATACCATATTCCAAATATTCCATCATATTTTCTCAGTATAGATATAGAACCTATTTCATCCCCAACACAAAACACCACTCCTTATCACCATCCAAAACAGTAACATTCAGACTCCATAATTAACGTCGTAACATTCTCCTTCAACAGCATCGCCTACCATCAACCACCAAACGCTAATATTCCATCACACTGCATCTGCAAAACACCTTTCATATGCCATCACACTCTCTCTGTATATAACAACCTATTTCATTTCATATCCAACACAAAACCCCATGCGAAAGGTCCGTCTCCCCTTCTTCAAAAATAATATGATTTTCTTTCTACAACAGCAAATATCATTGCCACGACATTCCATTCCTATTCAACACCAAATCTCCCAATCTTCAATAGCTATCCTCAACCACAATGAAGAGATCACGCCCATTTTAAAGGTGATAGCACACGGCCGATGCGATTGCGATAGCGATCTGCTCTTGTTTCAGAAAAATAAATATTTTTACAAATATAAAAGTTCATAAAAAATTGTCTTTTCAAAGTGGACTTAGAATGACCGAGCGATTTGCTGATTTCAAACATTTTGCCCTGAGGTCGTTCTAACATCAAAAAATTGTTTTCTTAATTTATAATTGAAAATATACCTAACTCGAAATTATCAAAAAGGAGATTTTACCAATATTTTGTATTATAAAAAATGTTCATACATATTTCACATTTTACCCTGATCAATAAAACCTACGCACGAAAATCGTCGTACTTGCATACCCACCCATCCAACAATAACCAGTATTTTGCATTAAAAAACCAATGTTCATACGATATTCCACCCCACCAAAATCGTCCTTCTGTACACACTCTCCCTAGTACTTATTCCTCCATCAACCTCCAAAAGCTAATACACAATTTACTAAACAGATAGGTACCATATTCCAAATATTCCATCACATTTTCTCAGTATAGATATAGAACCTATTTCATCCCCAACACAAAACACCAGTCCTTATCATCATCCCAAACAGTAACATTCAGACTTAATTTAATTTATAACGTCGTAATTTTCAATTAACGTCGTAACATTCTCCTTCAACAGCATCACCTACCATCAACCTCCAAACGCTAATATTCCATCACACTCCATCTGCAAAACACCTTTCATATGCCATCACACTCTCTCTGTATATAACAACCTATTTCATTTCATATCGAACACAAAACCCCATGCGAAATGTCCGTCTCCCCTTCTTCAAAAATAATATGATTTTCTTTCTACCACAGCAAATATCACTGCCACGACATTCCGTTCATATTCAACACCAAATCTCCCCATCTTCAGTAGCTATCATCAACCACCATGAATAGATCACGCCCCTTTCTAAAGGTGATAGCACACAGCCGATGTGATTGCGATAGCGATCTACTCTTGTTTCAGACTAATAAATAATTTTATAAAAATTAAATTTAAAAAAAAAATATCGTTTCAAAATGGATCTAGAATGACCGGGCGAATTGCTGATTTCAAACATTTTGCCCTGAGGTTCTTAACATCAAAAAAGGATATTTGTAACGGTACTGTAGGTCCTTCCTCACGAGAATCACTAAAAATTCAATCCCACAACATTTCAAGAGCACAGGATTCCCTAGATAAGAAATGAGTCGTAAGGAAGGTTGTCTAGCTAGCTGTAGTGCGGGTAGGCATGCTTGTGATTGCTCGAAAACTAGCTCGTCGTTGGGGTGGGATCTTGCACTAGCTACTAGACTGCCGCACATATGTAATACATGCCTAAAGAAAAAAAATACATGCCAACGCAAACCAATTATGTTTCCTTTTGCAAACCGAGTCAAAAAAAAATCCTTTGGAAAACTTAAGATGGAATTCGTTTCCCGAGTGTCTCCCTCCCACTGTTCACTACACTCCGAGATGTAGGAACTTCCATGGTTATCGCGTCACTCAAATATTCTCGCAATAACCCCTAACTGAAAGAACAGCGTTCGCTCAACCCCCGCTTATTCTTGCATCATCGACACGTCTCTCTAAAACTACACTTCCCATATAGCACAAAGGATATTATTCAAAATTCATGTTAATCTTCCTTCAGCTTACGCAATACGAAAGAGATAGATAAATCATCAAGCTTTGATTTAGAAAATAATAAAATTGTTTCTATCCATCCGTGTTTTATTTAGCAATTCAAATGTTCTCATAATATAATAAAAAAATTTCAACGTATATATATATTCTTAAAATTCAAATAAAAAAAAAACTTCTAATCTAAATACTCAATCAACACAATAGCTTTTTATTTACTAAAGCAAAATCTTTTAGCAATATCGAAAGGAGATTGACCCTTACCCGTTGTAAGTTAAATAATAATAAAAAAAAATCAAACTCTATGAAGTACTAAGATTCAGAGGCACATTCATAGGCACTGAATCAAAAGAAATAATACTTTGGTATAGTATATGAATGGTCTGAATACTCTTACGTAAGGCAAAATTACAAGTGCAGCTCTTAACAAAGACTACACCATGGACTATATATAAATTCACAAATCGCAAATACTAAATTTTCTCTCGATAGAAGATCGATCTCTAATTGAAATTTACAGCAGCATCAAAAAAGAATCGCTCAAATTGATAAGAAAATGCATAATAAAAGAAACATCAAAACAATAGACTCACCGGTTACTCTCTCCAATCATGTTGTGCACAGCATAGTTGGTATGTTTATCGTGTTTTAAATCTAAAACGGCTAAATGAAGAAAAATTATGTAAATCAATTTGAACGACCTGATAACAAAATAGGAGATGCACGCAATACTTAGCTTTTATCAAATTGGCATTGTAATATCCCTGGGTTCTAAATTTAGATAAAATAGGATGAATGAAATTGCAAAACACTGGATGGAGTTAAGCTGTTGATGGTGAACACTTTGGTTACTCTGTTGTTCGGTGCGTGGTTTATCATCAAAGGTGTAGGGGGATGGATGATCGGTTGTGGTCGCTCAAACGCTGAAGTTATTGTTGTTGGGTTGTGAATGCACACTGCACTTGGATTTGTTGAAACTGGTTGGAATCAATGGTTTTTTTTTTTTTTTGCGATCGAAAGCATCAGAAATACTAGGCTGTCTCGAACTTCCAACATAGGTGCAGGCTTGATTTGCTAATTTATAAGCTGGCTAAGTAGATAATTAGCAGCAGATCGTCTGACGGACATTGATTTAATCGGAGCGCGGGCGGAAATTTGGTGCATGGATGGCCTCGCGGTTTTGACAATGTCAACAGATGACTGTGCCTAGTTTTGGTTGGCCCTTTCACGATCGATTTGTCGATTTTGGTGTCGATCGACTAATTCGCTAATTGATAAGCTGGCCAAGTAGATAATTAGCAGCAGTTCGTCTGACGGACATTGATTTAATCGGCGCGCGGGCGGAAATTTGGTGCATGGATGGCCTCGCGGTTTTGACAATGTCAACAGATGACTGTGCCTAGTTTTGGTTGGCCCTTTCACGATCGATTTGTCGATTTTGGTGTCGATCGATTAGTTCGGCTTGCCTTTGGCTTATCAAATAAACAGATGGACGGGGTTATTCTGTCTAACCTTGCGCTAATTAGCTATATAACCTCGGGTCACCGGCACTCTATCGAATTTGTGTTAAGGCGGGCGTTCTAATAGCAGTTGATGTACTTCGATGTTCACGCCTGGGATGGATTTGTGGATTGAGTGATCTGGATTTGGATCACTACTTTTAGTGAACTTGCCGACGGTTTGAAATTCTTTGCTTGTGAATTGTTTCCCATTATCTGACAGTAACGACTCTGGTACTCCAAACACGGCAAATACTTGCTCTTCGAGAAACTTAATCGCTGTCTCACTAGTCGCTTTTCTTAAAGGTTGTATGAGAACAAATTTCGTCAATTGGTCAAGACAAATAATCATATATACGTTGCCATTCTTGGATCGAGGATATGGACCGAGATAGTCTATAAAGATGTGTTGGAAAGGCCTATCTACTACGAACGCCTGTCCCATTGGCGGTCTCAGGGTTGAATTCGGTGATTTGGATGTTTTGCAGGTGGTACAATTCGCAATGAAAGCCTTCACTTGTGCCGCCATATTAGGCCAGTAAAAACGTTCACGCAGCCTGTAAAGAGTCTTTGCAACCCCACCATGCGAAGCTTTAGGAGGTTCATGAGCCAGACGAATCAAACGGGTTGTGAGGGAGGAGGGAATCCATAGTTTCCAGATCAGATCATCTGCTATGGCTTCCCCTGTACTGTGTTTGACCTTCTTGTATGCAAAATTTTCTGAAACCTGAAGGTCAGGCAGTTGTTGTTTGTTCTTCTCAATTGTTTCTAACAATCTTACATATTCTTCCGATTTGAAGCTCGGATCTGCAAGATCTACATGTAAAACATCGAAAGAGCTCATTTCACGCGAAGTATCAGATACAATCCCATCGACACAATGAACTCGTGAGAGTGCATCCGGTACAACATGTTGTGCTCCCTTTCGGTATTCTATAACAAAGGAGTAACGCTGGAGTTTTAAACTCCATCGAGCTAGACGTCCGCTAAGGTCTCTCTGACTCATGAGCCATTTCAAGCTCGCATGATCAGTCACTATCTTAAATTCCTGCATCTCAACGTATGACCTGAATTTTTCAACCCCTAAAACCGCCGCAAGGCACTCTAATTCAGTGACGCTGTAATTGCGTTGTGCTGAATTGAGTTTATGCGAATAGTAATAGATAGGTCTCTCCAAACCATCTTTATCCTCCTGGCATAGAATGCAACCAATGCCGGATGTAGAGGCATCACACAATATAATAAATGGTCTACTGAAGTCTGGATTGACTAATATGGGCGCGGTTGTTAATGACTTTTTCAGATCTTCAAATGCAGCAATAGCTTCAGGGCCAAATACAAACTGTTTTCCTTTCTTCAATGTATCTGTTATCGGACTAGCACGAGCAGAATAGTCTTTAACAAATCTTCTGTACCAGCCCGATAACCCTAGAAAACGCCTAACTTGTTTCGGTGTCTTTGGTGTAGGAAAATCGTTTATTGCCGAAACTTTATCGGGGTCCGTTTTTAAACATCCACCTCCCACTATGTATCCCAGATACTTTAAATTTTTGAAACAAAATTTTGACTTGCCGAGGTTTATGGTAAGCCCTGCTGATTGCAAACGACTCGCGATCAATCGAAGTATATCCAAATGCTCCTCAAACGTCCTCGAAATGATCAGTAAATCATCCAAATATACAAATATATTCTGTTTCAACTTATGGGGCACCACCTTGTCCATGAGTCTGCACATGCGCTGTGCCGCATTACAGAGGCCAAAGGGCATTACCTTAAATTGGTACAGGGGCCTACCAGGGACAGTAAATGCCGTCTTTTCCCGTGATGTTTTCTCCAGCGGGATCTGCCAAAAGGCGTCCTTCAGATCCACACTAGATATGTAGTGTGTTTCTGAAAGACGACTTAATAGCCCTTCAATATGAGGAAGTGGATAGGCGTCTTTTTTCGTGACTTGGTTCACTTTTCGCGAGTCGAGGCATAGGCGGTTTTTTCCCGGTTTCCGCACCAAGACCACTGGTGAATTCCAAGCACTACTACTTTCTTCTATGACGCCCATTTCGAGCATCCTATCCAGCTCCTCATACATCAGGTTTTGCACCGCTGGAGAAACAGGGTAGTGTCGTTGTTTAATGGCCTCAGCAGTCCCTGTGTCGATATAGTGCTCTTCGAGACTTGTCCGTCCTAGGCCAGATGTAGCATAGGACGGAAACAAGTTGACCACATGTTCGAGTTGTTTGGATTGATTCTCTGACAATTCGTGGGCGTTTGAGTCGCTTGGATTTCGCAGAGATCCGGAGGAGATTTCGGAAATCAATTGAGGCGCAACCCCAAACAATCTCCAGAAATTGACCCCCAGATACAGCTGCTGCTCCAGAGATGGAACTAAAAAGAAGGACATTTCTTTCGTCTGACCTTTGTATGTGATATTTGTTGTTATTTCGCCTACAATCGGTTGTGGCTGTCCACTCGCAGTTTTTACATTCGAGACGAATGATTTAAATGACGTACCTGTCTCCTTTAGCAACTCCAAGCATCCTGAGCCTAAACAGCTTATGCTCGCACCACTATCTAATAGGCCTAGCTTTTGCCTACCGAAAATCGAGATACTAGCGTATGGTCGTGGATCTTCAGCGCTACACAATGTAGTGGTGCTAATAGCTTTAAAAACACTTCGCTTGTGATTAAAACGCTTTCGAAGTTTTACGACACGTTTTGAAGGTTTCGTGTTAAAGATTCGAGCACGTACTTCGTAGTAGTTTTTTAATCGATCGTGAAGGGATGTCGATTTTTCTTGGGTTACTGGTACAGGTTTAATTACAGGTCTTTTTAAAATTGATATATTTATGTGTTCTTTTTCAGTTTGAAAGTCAGGTGGAATTTGAAAGTCAGGTGAAGGAGCTAATTGGGAGTGATTATGGCACTCAGATAAGTTCTGATAATTCGGTTCATTTTTTGAAAGATCATTAGCATCTAATTGCTGTCCGGGTTGTTTGCTGGAGGGCAAATCTCCCCGGTGTTCGGATCGCCCCGTCTTCGGTTTCCCGTACATCTGAGACATTGAGGAGTAGTCGTGTTCTCCATGCCACATCTATAGCAGAAAAGACTACGTTGGGGACTGTTGCATTCGACGAATGAATGGCCCTGCTGTTTGCAGTTCCAGCAAACATAGGTACTTGGGTCACGTTTTTTAACGGGAGCTGTGAGAGCTTCTACCTCAAGAAAATCTACACTATCCGGTGCTACCTCCAACTCATTCACCTGCCTTCGGAAATTTGGCTGCATGAATGGTTTAGCACGTAGACCATCGGTTTGATTTACGTATTTTTCAATAGTGCGGCAGACATAGATCATCTCAGGCAAGCTGTTTGTGCGATATGTAATTAGGAGTTCACCAATGCGCCGCTTGACATTTTGTTTTAGCAGATCAATTAGCTGTCTAGCAGACTTTGGTATATGTAACCGGGTATTGATTTGCTGAATGGCGTTATAAAAGTCGTCAAAACTTTCATTTGCCCCCTGCCGTCTGTCAAACATTCGCCGAGAGAGCTCGGAGTCAGTTTCAAGAGTTCTAAACTGCTCGAATAAGGCTATTTGAAAAGTGCTCCAGCTTGCTGTTGGATTAGCCTTGAGGTACATCCAGTACCAACTCTCAACTGGACCAGTAACGAACAAATGAAAATGACGGTAAATTTCTTCCCAGGTAGTATTATAACAGTCCTTTAGCCTGTTCAAACGAAAAATGAAATCATCTACTGTCATGTGATGATTATCAAACTTTAAGCCCCATTTTTGGAACTCTAGTGTTCTGTAGCTAGAACTTGACGGTGGTGCAGCCTGCTCACTATGATCGAAATTGAGTGAGTTTAATTGGTTAATAACATCTTGAATATTACCGCTAGAATGATTAACATTGACTCCCTCTGGTTGATTTCGCCTTGCACCTTGGACTCCAAGATTAACCTCTGCACCTCTATGCGTAGTGCTTTGATGAGGTTGTCTACGATTGATCTCATACTCATCAACATTATTCCGTGAAGGACTAGTTGCGCCAAGAACATCGCGCACAGTATTTGCTACTTCTTCTCTAATAAGCTGTCTCTCTCTTTCGAATTCCTGAAGTCTAGTCTGCAAATCAGCTGTCCTTCCAAGTCCAATTGATGCACTAACAACTTCCTGAATATATTGGGTTAGGCTTTCATTTCGGTGGAATGGTTGGCTGGAGTGACTAGGCTGATTGTGAGGATCGGCTTGAATACTGTGTTCATGTGAGTTGTCTGTCTGTCTACTTGAATGAGCTTGGTTATTATTATCAGAAACAACGCTTGGTGGACTAGGAACATGTGAACCACGGATCGAAATTTCGTTCGTATTTCTCTCGCGGATATTATCATTAGGTTGGCTGCTTGAGGCATGAGCTTGATTCTCGGGAACATTTTGTGCTCTCACTATGGGTGTCTGATTAAATGATACCCCACTAGCATTTCTGTCCGACCTGTTTGCATTAAAATTGCGATTGCCTCGCAGAAAATGCGGATTTGTCCTTTTGGGTGGCATGTCTATTATTTATATTATATTTTTCTCTAATAAATCAAGTTAGGTATAGTTTTTTTTTTTTTTTCGATACTAAAAATTGGGTTTTGGTTTTTTTTTTTTTGGATACGTGCTTTTGGGTATGTGCAATTTATGCTGCATGTCGATGAAGAAAAGGAAAGATTCATTCTCGGATTTGCAAAAGAATGGTATTAACGGGGTTGAATGAGCTACCAAGAACATGTTGGCGTTGAACCAGGCGCAAGCTATGAAGATGTGATTCTCATGATCACATTGTCCAGGACGCTGGTTATCATCACCTACCCGTTCCTAGCGGACTCATTCTAAATATTTACGGGAATGGCTGGGCAGTAATTGGTTAAAAATATAAGCGGGACTACGATATTTTTTTGATGAAACAAGTTGTTTCTATTTTTGAAATCTTACTTAGGCGCTGCAGGAGGAAGTAAACTATAACTCCTCATGGTCGCCGAAGAAATACCTCATAGAAAAGATGAAAATAATATACATTTTATGACCTTCACCAGTCAATGCATCAGGCGGAGAAGTAGCATCACTGAACTGAAACTCCCGGTCATTGAACTGTCTGACAAGTCAAAGGTGTTATTCGTTATACAGAAATTAACGCTACAAACAAAAAAATCGTTTGGGTACACAATTTTTGGACGTCAACTTCTGCATGCAACTAATAGAAAAATTTCAAGATTTTCATAAAAAAAAACGTTTTATCGTCGGTTTCAGGTTGTAACGAAACCCTAAAATTTACGAACGCTTCGGGCCCCACGTTGGGCGCCACCTGTGTAACGGTACTGTAGGTCCTTCCTCACGAGAATCACTAAAAATTCAATCCCACAACATTTCAAGAGCACAGGATTCCCTAGATAAGAAATGAGTCGTAAGGAAGGTTGTCTAGCTAGCTGTAGTGCGGGTAGGCATGCTTGTGATTGCTCGAAAACTAGCTCGTCGTTGGGGTGGGATCTTGCACTAGCTACTAGACTGCCGCACATATGTAATACATGCCTAAAGAAAAAAAATACATGCCAACGCAAACCAATTATGTTTCCTTTTGCAAACCGAGTCAAAAAAAAATCCTTTGGAAAACTTAAGATGGAATTCGTTTCCCGAGTGTCTCCCTCCCACTGTTCACTACACTCCGAGATGTAGGAACTTCCATGGTTATCGCGTCACTCAAATATTCTCGCAATAACCCCTAACTGAAAGAACAGCGTTCGCTCAACCCCCGCTTATTCTTGCATCATCGACACGTCTCTCTAAAACTACACTTCCCATATAGCACAAAGGATATTATTCAAAATTCATGTTAATCTTCCTTCAGCTTACGCAATACGAAAGAGATAGATAAATCATCAAGCTTTGATTTAGAAAATAATAAAATTTTTTCTATCCATCCGTGTTTTATTTAGCAATTCAAATGTTCTCATAATATAATAAAAAAATTTCAACGTATATATATATTCTTAAAATTCAAATAAAAAAAAAACTTCTAATCTAAATACTCAATCAACACAATAGCTTTTTATTTACTAAAGCAAAATCTTTTAGCAATATCGAAAGGAGATTGACCCTTACCCGTTGTAAGTTAAATAATAATAAAAAAAAATCAAACTCTATGAAGTACTAAGATTCAGAGGCACATTCATAGGCACTGAATCAAAAGAAATAATACTTTGGTATAGTATATGAATGGTCTGAATACTCTTACGTAAGGCAAAATTACAAGTGCAGCTCTTAACAAAGACTACACCATGGACTATATATAAATTCACAAATCGCAAATACTAAATTTTCTCTCGATAGAAGATCGATCTCTAATTGAAATTTACAGCAGCATCAAAAAAGAATCGCTCAAATTGATAAGAAAATGCATAATAAAAGAAACATCAAAACAATAGACTCACCGGTTACTCTCTCCAATCATGTTGTGCACAGCATAGTTGGTATGTTTATCGTGTTTTAAATCTAAAACGGCTAAATGAAGAAAAATTATGTAAATCAATTTGAACGACCTGATAACAAAATAGGAGATGCACGCAATACTTAGCTTTTATCAAATTGGCATTGTAATATCCCTGGGTTCTAAATTTAGATAAAATAGGATGAATGAAATTGCAAAACACTTGATGGAGTTAAGCTGTTGATGGTGAACACTTTGGTTACTCTGTTGTTCGGTGCGTGGTTTATCATCAAAGGTGTAGGGGGATGGATGATCGGTTGTGGTCGCTCAAACGCTGAAGTTATTGTTGTTGGGTTGTGAATGCACACTGCACTTGGATTTGTTGAAACTGGTTGGAATCAATGGTTTTTTTTTTTTTTTGCGATCGAAAGCATCAGAAATACTAGGCTGTCTCGAACTTCCAACATAGGTGCAGGCTTGATTTGCTAATTTATAAGCTGGCTAAGTAGATAATTAGCAGCAGATCGTCTGACGGACATTGATTTAATCGGAGCGCGGGCGGAAATTTGGTGCATGGATGGCCTCGCGGTTTTGACAATGTCAACAGATGACTGTGCCTAGTTTTGGTTGGCCCTTTCACGATCGATTTGTCGATTTTGGTGTCGATCGACTAATTCGCTAATTGATAAGCTGGCCAAGTAGATAATTAGCAGCAGTTCGTCTGACGGACATTGATTTAATCGGCGCGCGGGCGGAAATTTGGTGCATGGATGGCCTCGCGGTTTTGACAATGTCAACAGATGACTGTGCCTAGTTTTGGTTGGCCCTTTCACGATCGATTTGTCGATTTTGGTGTCGATCGATTAGTTCGGCTTGCCTTTGGCTTATCAAATAAACAGATGGACGGGGTTATTCTGTCTAACCTTGCGCTAATTAGCTATATAACCTCGGGTCACCGGCACTCTATCGAATTTGTGTTAAGGCGGGCGTTCTACGCCTGGGATGGATTTGTGGATTGAGTGATCTGGATTTGGATCACTACTTTTAGTGAACTTGCCGACGGTGCGGTGGTGGTGAGTGTGTCGCTACTCGCTTTCAACTCTCTATAGAGGCGGAGTGACTGCAGCACGCGGGGAATCCACGTCTTTATGAAACCACTGGGTCACTGTTCGAAAGGGATTACGTAGGCCTGGATCGTGATAACTGATTTGGACAAAAAGAACACTTGCTTAAATTATCATTTCGGGACATGAGACAAAAAAAAACTACCTGTAACCGATTGCATGCAAAGTTTGAAGGTTATGTGGTTGATGGATTTTTCTTTCCTTCCTTTTTGTTGGTTCTTTTCACTTTAAGTTTAAATAGCCCAAATTTTAACTTGAGTAATCAACTCACCAAGGGTTATACCAAAAATACTTTACACTAATTGTGTAAGTTGATTTAACCACGAAAGAATACCACCATCGGCAAGAGCTAAGAACGGAAAGAACTCAACATCCATTCGAGGAAATTAAGCATGCGGTGTTAATTTGTCATGTCAAAAGTCTACTGTCATAAATTGGTCGAATGGTCGAAATTTAATACGGATACAGGGTAAACACGGACTTTTGGCTGTGTTCAGGCAGCAAATAAAATAATTTCAAATGCCATAATATTTTTATTAAAAATTGGAAGTGGCGAATAGAGTCCCCTACATATTGTTTCCAAAATGTCCTTTAAATTAAAATTTTTTTTCTTTATTTATAATTGAAAATATAACTCGAAATTATCAAAAAGGACATTTTACCAATATTTTGTGTTAAAAAAAATGTTCATGCATATTTCACATTTTACACTGATCAATAAAACTTACGCACCAAAATCGTACTACTTGCATAGGTACGTCCTTCTGTACATACTCTCCCTAGTATTAATTCCTCCATCAACCTCCAAACGCTAATACAATATCTACTAAACACATACCATATTCCATCTTATTTTCTCAGTATAGATATAGAACCTATTTCATCCCCAACACAAAACAACACTCCTTATCACCATCCAAAACAGTAACATTCAGACTCTGTGGGGAACGAAATAATGGTTATATGCGGGCATAACGTTTAGTTTATCCACCCACGTACAAAAAAAAAATTCAAAACAATTGAATTCTAAATCATAAAGTCATTGCATAGACATAGGGTTAGCCTAGATTCGTGTAGGAAATTTAAAAACGAAACAATCCCTATGTTCATGGATAAGGCAGTGGTGAGGTGGCTGTCTCTGCTATACCAAGCTTAAAAGTTCGACATAACTCATCTACCTGCTGCCCAAAAAGGAGAAATTTGGGAAACAACAAAAAGCAAGTGAATGGTGGAGATCGGGTAAAGCTACTAATGCCGCAATGCGTTTACTTTCGTCACACACTGCAGATATGAAGCTGCTAAGAAGTACATAGGATGAACGGGGACATCTCGCCATTCCGACCGGTATCAAAAGCGACCAGGCGAAGGTATATATGCCTCTGATTGAGAATTGATCGTCAGTTCGTTGCTAGTTGGTCCCATGAGACGTGTTCAGACGATCTTATTGAACGTTTCCTTTTTGTAGAGTCAACTCATATATTTGACTTCTATTCGTCGGATTGCCGGAAAGGCTAATTGCAGTGAACGAAGTTACACGATCACATTTTTTTTGCGAACTAAATTCTCGGGACAGTGAAATAAGAACCCCAAAGACTAAGTTTAAAGTGAGTGTGTCTCCAAACAAGCTACCAAGGAGCAGTGCAACAAATTTGTGGCAAATTGCCCTTCTGCCTTCTACGC
The DNA here is from genome assembly GCA_949372485.1 of Cheilosia soror. Lineage (NCBI taxonomy): Eukaryota > Metazoa > Arthropoda > Insecta > Diptera > Syrphidae > Cheilosia > Cheilosia soror. The sequence goes on along the minus strand of OX443561.1, from coordinate 62,916,319 downwards.
TCCTATTCTTCGACATCGCCAAAAATCAACGATGCATAAAGTGCCTTCGTAACCGAACCGATTTTCAACGTTCGCCAGCGCAGCGACCGCATGGTCGCCGGACATCTCGACCTGCAGCTTTAGTGCCCCTAAGTTGAGCCAAAAGTCTCGTCTGCCCTTCATTACGAACCCCAAAGCAAAAGTAGCGTGTTCACAAGGTCAAATTATATCGCCCACGAGGAAGCAGTATTGCTAGCCATCAGTTACCTACTCGCCGTCCATCCCCGCCATACTCACAAGGGTTCACCACCCCCAACTTCGACATCGCCAACATCAAACCGATCACCACTAGCATCAATCTGCCGCTTTGATGTCTAAAACGCCAAAACCAACGTCAAAGCCCAGATACCTACTCGATCGATTATCGTTTTAATCAAACGCATCGCAAAACAACAATAAGAAAATCGTCACCGTCCATCACCAACTTCGTCATCGTCACCGTCAAATCGTCCACGCTAAAACACGTCATCATCTTAGCCCTCGCCAGCATCAGCGTAGTCATCATCCGCAGCGTTATCAAAATCGATCCCATAGCTGCCGCTGCCGCTGCCGTTGCAACAAACAAACCAACCTGTAGGATCGTCATCAAACCAACAACCCATCGAACCCATCATCGTCATTCCCGTCATCAACATCGCCGAATCTTCAACCCGCCCCGCAACTACCCAACGTACTCTCTAAGTCACTGAGTACCTACGTACGACAATCAAATCAGCATCCAAGATCCCGCCACTGCCTAATAATATCCGCAAACCTAGGTGTAGGTAGTAAAACCTTTAGTTGCAGTCAGATTATTATTAATCTAAAGTTAAGTATTTTTGAGTAAATTAAAGGAATTTGTGAGGTTCGCTTAAAATTGTTTATAACCATTTAACAGAGTCATCGTCATCAACCAACCAAACTTTAAATCGCTTCATACAGCGGGCTGGCGAATGCAGAGCTCTTCATCTCCCACACCCCCTGGATCTCGTCGTAAACCTGCCGGTAAGTCGTTGTTTGTTTACAATTATTTTTTTGGTTATATGCAATCTTTATGTGCGGACTATTTTCTAGTATTTTTTTTCTTGTTTATCTAATTGACTCAATCGTTTTATTGTATGGTGTAGCCATCAGCTGACCATTTTCCATTTCGTTCCTATTTTTTTTGTATACAACTGACTATCAGCTGTGCGGATATAGAAAATTCGTATTTTTTTTGATTAGAGATTATGAATTACCTATGACATTGGATCATAACGTGACTTTTAAATTCTAAATTACGACGTAATATTGAAAGTAAATAGTACCTCATATATTTAGCTCGTGCCGTAGAATTCTAAAACCCTGTAAGCCGTGTAAATAACATAATAGGTACACTCATATGAATTATAATATTACGATTTTTGATTAGTATATAGAGTTTTGGTTGCACTCTGTACCTATCTATATTTGGGTTCAAGCTATACTTTTAATTCAATGAATTTCGTTTGCGGGTCCTGGAGATCTTTTTGTTTTATATAAATAGTTTAAGTCAAATTTATTTTTTTTAAAAAAATCTTTTATACTGTATTGAAACGGACATTGTTTACTAGTTTCCTTATCTAAGTTTTGGGTGGCATATAGGATCTGAAATCACAAAAGGGTGATCGGAGTAAGCAGAGATGAGAGTTAAATGGATAATCTCATTCTAGGTAATGTTGATAAAACTCTAATGAGGTGGTAAATTTTCTTTTGTGGGTGGGAGTGAGTAGAGTCTAGGGTCAGCGCGGGGATCATGTGGAGGAGGATCTATTAGAATCACTATATGATCCGATTAGGGGCTTTCACTTAAATCGAGTGTCGTGTTAGCCATGGTTGCATAGTTCTTCAAGACTATGTTAGGGGTGGGTATACTCATAAGGGGACGTCAACATCTCAGTTCCCCTTCCTTTTTCTCCTGGAATTTAATTCATCGTCGCTATTAAATAGTTTGTTTTCATAATTATATCTAAACGGTTGCAACATATTAATCGGGCCTACTTATAACTTTCATCCGTAATCTCCATCAAATCGGAAGGCATGAAAATCGTAACAATCGTTCGTGAATACTGCAGCAAGATCCCCTCCCCGTCCGGCGAGCTAGTTCGTGCGGAGGCAAGCATGCCTAAGCTGCAGTGTCATGGACACCCTCCCGTCTCAGCTGCCCGGACTGACTCAAGGAGTCCTGTGGCCTTGGGTCATAAGGGTGGCATAGGAGGCGGAAGGGAAATCGGCTGGTCGCTTTTTATTTTGTTTTACATCGGCTCTGGTGGTAGAGTGGTTACAGTGCGACCTGTGGTACAGGGATTGGTATGTGTATTTAGTACCTGAGGCCAGTTCCTGTGCCTTCGTTAATAAGCATGTTCGTTACAGGTGGCGCCCAACGTGGGGCCCGATTTTTACATATTTTGCACCAATTTTGTTTAGATATTTTTAATTTTTTTTCTATCGATGTATTCTAGCCAGCTGTCGTAGTAATTTGACTTCGTGTTGAGTTTATTCTCATCATGATTTCTTAAAATATTTTATGCAGTCTACACCACATTTCTTCTTTGAGATTTTTTTGAATATTTATGGTTTACACAGGAATTTGTATGGTTCGTCCGGTAGTTAGATTTTCACTTTTTTTGTCTACGTCTGTTGCGTATCCCGGAGATGCCTGAGTGACCATTATTACTTCTTCGGTGAAGGGTAGATTGAGAGCGTAATCTTCATCCGGTAAATGTTTAAATAAGCATTTATGTCTGATGTGAAGCCTTCGTAATCACTTCGCTTAATAAGGAAGAGTATCTCAATACCGCTGACCGGTCAGTGATGGTCTCAACTATTACTTACGTCTGCAGCAGCTTATTGAGCTCAACCTTTATTCCCCTTCGACATCGATTAAATCCTCGGACCTTTGTAAGAAACTCACCAGGGAATTGGCCTGCATTTGAGCTTATCAAGTCAAGTATATGCTGAAGCATTGCTCTGAGTTTCCACTAAGAGAAATAAGTTTTGTATTAGCTATGGCACTTCGTTGGATACACTCATACTTCGTTAGATGAAATGATTCCAGTGAGAAACATGACCCTTTCTCTAATCCTTTTCGCCTGATCCAACGGAATCTCTCACTTCCACCACAAGACATGAATATTAGAGTCAGAATTACAGATTCCTTGCGTATATATTTATGATATATTTTCGATACCTTTTGTTTTGCACATCTCCATAATACTCATCAGTTTCATTTAGAGTAAATTTTAAAATTTTTATTGAATTGAATTATTGTATTCTTAAAATTTTTTTGAATTGTTGCATGCGTGAGTTAGCTATTTATCCTAACCACCAATTTATTTTTCCGTTTATTTGAACTAGATACAGTTCAATCTAATTCATATTGTATCTTGTTTGTGGCGTATAGGGATGCCCACACGTCCTAAACGAAGTTTCGTAACATTCACTCATCGCTATCTTTTGCGTGGTAGAACAAATACAACCCCTAGCGTAAATACCACAAGCACTATGCCTGATCCAGTAGATGCACTAAATGTACCTTTCCAAGACCAAGGAGCTGCTGGTCCTTCTCAGCCTGCAGTCGCTCCTAATACGATACCAGTACCAGTGGGCCAGGATCTAGACGAGTATATTCAGGATGTGGTTAATGCTACCGTTGGCCTTAGCACAGCTGAGGAATTGCGGGTGATAAGAGAGGAAATAGGCAAAAGTCGAGCATTTATCCGAGCCGAAATCGCTAGTCTGGTACGTCAAACTTTAACAGCTGACACTCCGGATAACGCACCGGCAGTCCCCGTTGACAGAGTCCAAGATCCTGTCACTCCATATGTTCCGCCAAATCCATCTCCTAGGCGTTTAAATAATCCGGACACCCATTCTCAAGAGCCACTTCCAAGTGCCAATGCTAATAACTTTTTGCGGCGGCTAGAAAATTTAAATCTAAATTCATCTCCTTCAACCATGGGAGGAAGTAGGTCTTATACCCACAATTTTCACAAATGGGGGATAACTTTCGACAATCGTAGCATGACAATTGACGATTTCCTTTTTAGATTAGAACGTTTAAAACTTTGTAATAACGCTACTTGGGACGAGATTGTCCTAAATTTTCATCAGTTTGTGTCCGGACAGGTTGAAAGCTGGTACTGGGTCTACCTCTACCTCAAGTCAAACCCAGTTTTTACATGGTCTACTTTGCGATTAGCTCTGGTTGAACAATACCGTACCCTTGAAACAGACTCAGAACTTTCTCGAAAAATGTCAGACAGGCGACAACATCCAACGGAGTCATTCGACGATTTTTATTCTGCGATTCAGCAGATGAATGGACGGTTAAGAAACCCGAAACCTGCAAGAGAGTTAGTTGAACTGCTTAAACAAAATGTTAAGAGACGTATGGGAGAGTTATTAATAACCTTTCAAACAGAGAGTCTTCCAGAGATGATCTATGTTTGCCGGAACATAGAAAAATATTTAAACGAGCACGAACAACAAAGAATTAAGACTAATTTTATCCCACCACCGCGAAGGGGTTTGGTATCAGAAGTAGATGTTACTGTGGATCAGGGGGTTTCGGATCAAATTCCCAACATAGAGGCCTTGCACACAAGGAGAGTTTCTGGCAACTACATTTGCTGGAATTGCAAGATTGTCGGACACTCATTTTATGAATGTCCTAACCCCCAAAGGTCCCTCTTTTGTTACAAGTGTGGTCTAGAAAACACAACTGGGGGCTCAACCGGGATATCGAAATCGTCCAAGTTAAATATTCTCCACGCATATATCAAAGAATCGCTTGCAAACGCCCATCAACAATACGAAAAGTCATACAATACACGTAGCAAATCTATGAAATTTTCGGTAGGTGATGAAGTGTATCGGAGGAACTTTGTCTTAAGCGATGCGTCTAAGCGTATTAACTCTAAACTTTGTCCGAAATTTAGAAAAATGGGAGTCAAAAAAGTCATAGGAAATAACATGTATGAACTTGAAGATCTTCAGGGCAACAGAGTCGGGATATATCATTGTAAAGATTTAAGGAGATAATTTAACGGGGTTTCGGAGTAGCTAATATATGAACTGAGGATATCATAGCTCAGTCTGTGCATGAGACAATGTAATTTCTCAGGCGTGGGTAATTTAGGAATTAGTTTAAAACCCGTTCCATTTCTTCTTCTTTTCCTTTGGTGGACCTCGTGAAATGAAGAAGCTTTGTGGGGAACGAAATAATGGTTATATGCGGGCATAACGTTTAGTTTATCCACCCACGTACAAAAAAAAAATTCAAAACAATTGAATTCTAAATCATAAAGTCATTGCATAGACATAGGGTTAGCCTAGATTCGTGTAGGAAATTTAAAAACGAAACAATCCCTATGTTCATGGATAAGGCAGTGGTGAGGTGGCTGTCTCTGCTATACCAAGCTTAAAAGTTCGACATAACTCATCTACCTGCTGCCCAAAAAGGAGAAATTTGGGAAACAACAAAAAGCAAGTGAATGGTGGAGATCGGGTAAAGCTACTAATGCCGCAATGCGTTTACTTTCGTCACACACTGCAGATATGAAGCTGCTAAGAAGTACATAGGATGAACGGGGACATCTCGCCATTCCGACCGGTATCAAAAGCGACCAGGCGAAGGTATATATGCCTCTGATTGAGAATTGATCGTCAGTTCGTTGCTAGTTGGTCCCCCGAGACGTGTTCAGACGATCTTATTGAACGTTTCCTTTTTGTAGAGTCAACTCATATATTTGACTTCTATTCGTCGGATTGCCGGAAAGGCTAATTGCAGTGAACGAAGTTACACGATCACATTTTTTTTGCGAACTAAATTCTCGGGACAGTGAAATAAGAACCCCAAAGACTAAGTTTAAAGTGAGTGTGTCTCCAAACAAGCTACCAAGGAGCAGTGCAACAAATTTGTGGCAAATTGCCCTTCTGCCTTCTACGCTCCTATTCTTCGACATCGCCAAAAATCAACGATGCATAAAGTGCCTTCGTAACCGAACCGATTTTCAACGTTCGCCAGCGCAGCGACCGCATGGTCGCCGGACATCTCGACCTGCAGCTTTAGTGCCCCTAAGTTGAGCCAAAAGTCTCGTCTGCCCTTCATTACGAGCCCCAAAGCAAAAGTACCGTGTTCACAAGGTCAAATTATATCGCCCACGAGGAAGCAGTATTGCTAGCCATCAGTTACCTACTCGCCGTCCATCCCCGCCATACTCACAAGGGTTCACCACCCCCAACTTCGACATCGCCAACATCAAACCGATCACCACTAGCATCAATCTGCCGCTTTGATGTCTAAAACGCCAAAACCAACGTCAAAGCCCAGATACCTACTCGATTGATTATCGTTTTAATCAAACGCATCGCAAAACAATAATAAGAAAATCGTCACCGTCCATCACCAACTTCGTCATCGTCACCGTCAAATCGTCCACGCTAAAACACGTCATCATCTTAGCCCTCGCCAGCATCAGCGTAGTCATCATCCGCAGCGTTATCAAAATCGATCCCATAGCTGCCGCTGCCGCTGCCGCTGCCGTTGCAACAAACAAACCAACCTGTAGGATCGTCATCAAACCAACAACCCATCGAACCCATCATCGTCATTCCCGTCATCAACATCGCCGAATCTTCAACCCGCCCCGCAACTACCCAACGTACTCTCTAAGTCACTGAGTACCTACGTACGACAATCAAATCAGCATCCAAGATCCCGCCACTGCCTAATAATATCCGCAAACCTAGGTGTAGGTAGTAAAACCTTTAGTTGCAGTCAGATTATTATTAATCTAAAGTTAAGTATTTTTGAGTAAATTAAAGGAATTTGTGAGGTTCGCTTAAAATTGTTTATAACCATTTAACAGAGTCATCGTCATCAACCAAACTTTAAATCGCTTCATACAGCGGGCTGGCGAATGCAGAGCTCTTCATCTCCCACACCCCCTGGATCTCGTCGTAAACCTGCCGGTAAGTCGTTGTTTGTTTACAATTATTTTTTTGGTTATATGCAATCTTTATGTGCGGACTATTTTCTAGTATTTTTTTTCTTGTTTATCTAATTGACTCAATCGTTTTATTGTATGGTGTAGCCATCAGCTGACCATTTTCCATTTCGTTCCTATTTTTTTTTTGTATGCAACTGACTATCAGCTGTGCGGATATAGAAAATTCGTATTTTTTTTTGATTAGAGATTATGAATTACCTATGACATTGGATCATAACGTGACTTTTAAATTCTAAATTACGACGTAATATTGAAAGTAAATAGTACCTCATATATTTAGCTCGTGCCGTAGAATTCTAAAACCCTGTAAGCCGTGTAAATAACATAATAGGTACACTCATATGAATTATAATATTACGATTTTTGATTAGTATATAGAGTTTTGGTTGCACTCTGTACCTATCTATATTTGGGTTCAAGCTATACTTTTAATTCAATGAATTTCGTTTGCGGGTCCTGGAGATCTTTTTGTTTTATATAAATAGTTTAAGTTTTTTTTTAATAAAATCTTTTATACTGTATTGAAACGGACATTGTTTACTAGTTTCCTTATCTAAGTTTTGGGTGGCATATAGGATCTGAAATCACAAAAGGGTGATCGGAGTAAGCAGAGATGAGAGTTAAATGGATAATCTCATTCTAGGTAATGTTGATAAAACTCTAATGAGGTGGTAAATTTTCTTTTGTGGATGGGAGTGAGTAGAGTCTAGGGTCAGCGCGGGGATCATGTGGAGGAGGATCTATTAGAATCACTATATGATCCGATTAGGGGCTTTCACTTAAATCGAGTGTCGTGTTAGCCATGGTTGCATAGTTCTTCAAGACTATGTTAGGGGTGGGTATAGTCATAAGGGGACGTCAACATCTCAGTTCCCCTTCCTTTTTCTCCTGGAATTTAATTTATCGTCGCTATTAAATAGTTTGTTTTCATAATTATATCTAAACGGTTGCAACATATTAATCGGGCCTACTTATAACTTTCATCCGTAATCTCCATCAAATCGGAAGGCATGAAAATCGTAACAATCGTTCGTGAATACTGCAGCAAGATCGCCTCCCCGTCCGGCGAGCTAGTTCGTGCGGAGGCAAGCATGCCTAAGCTGCAGTGTCATGGACACCCTCCCGTCTCAGCTGCCTGGACTGACTCAAGGAGTCCTGTGGCCTTGGGTCATAAGGGTGGCATAGGAGGCGGAAGGTAAATCGGCTGGTCGCTTTTTATTTTGTTTTCCATCGGCTCTGGTGGTAGAGCGGTTACAGTGCGACCTGTGGTACAGGGATTGGTATGTGTATTTAGTACCTGAGGCCAGTTCCTGTGCCTTCGTTAATAAGCATGTTCGTTACAACTCCATAATTAACGTCCTAACATTCTCCTTCAACAGCATCGCCTACCATCAACCACCAAACGCTAATATTCCATCACACTGCATCTGCAAAAAACATTTCATATGCCATCACACTCTCTCTATATCTATACAACTTAATTCATTTCATATCCAACACAAAACCTCATGCGAAAGCTCCGTCTCCCCTTCTTCAAAAATAATATGATTTTCTTTCTATCACAGCAAATATCATTGCCACGACATTCCATTCCTATCCAACACCAAATCTCCCCATGCGAAAGATTCGCCTCCCATTCACCACCATGAATAGATCACGCCCCTTTCTAAAGTTGGTAGCGCATTGCCAATGCGTTTGCGATGGCGACCTACTCTTGTTTCAGAATAATAAATAATTTTATAAAAATAAAATTAAAAAAAATGTCTTTTTAAAATGGCCTAAGAATGACCGGGGTAATAGCAGATTTTAAACATTGTGCCCTTAGGTCCTTTTAACATCAAAAAAGGATATTGCTCCCAAAATGTGCTTCAGACTAAAAATTTTTTTTTTTTATTTATAATTGAAAATATAAGCCGAAATTATCAAAAAGAACATTTTACCAATACATATTTTGTATTATAAAAAATGTTCATACATATTTCAAATTTTACCCTCATCAAACACCACTCCTTATCACCATCCAAAACAGTAACATTCAGACTCCATCATTAACGTCGTAACATTCTCCTTCAACAGCTATCATCTTTTGTCATCAACCACCAAACGCTAATATTCCATCACACTCCATCTACAAAACACCTTTCATATGCCATCACACTCTCTCTATATCTATACAACTTAATTCATTTCATATCCAACACAAAACCTCATGCGAAAGCTCCGTCTCCCCTTCTTCAAAAATAATATGATTTTCTTTCTACCACAGCAAATATCATTGCCACGACATTCCATTCCTATCCAACACCAAATCTCCCCATGCGAAAGATGCGCCTCCCATTCTTAAAAAAATAATATGATTTTCTACCACAGCAAATATCACTGCCACGACATTCCATTCCTATCCAACACCAAATCACCCCATGCCAAAAATCCGCTTCCCATTCTTCAAAAATAATATGATTTTCTACCACGGCAAATATCACTGCCACGACATTCCACTCCTATCCAACACCAAATCTCCCCATCTTCAATAGCTATCATCAACCACCATGAAGAGATCACGCCCCTTTCTAGCGACCTACTCTTGTTTCAGAATAATAAATACTTTTATAAAAATAAAATTAAAATAAAAATGTCTTTTCAAAATGGCCTAAGAATGACCGGGCGAATAGCTGATATCAAAAATTTTGCCCTTAGGTCCTTTTAACATCAAAAATGGATATTGCTCCCAAAATGTGCTTCAGACTAAAATTTTTTTTTCTTTATTTATAATTGAAAATATAAGCCGAAATTATCAAAAAGAACATTTTACAAATACATATTTTGTATTATAAAAAATGTTCATACATATTTCAAATTTTACCCTCATCAATAAAACCTACGCACCAAAATCGTCGTACTTGCATACCCACCCATCCAACAATAAGCAGTATTTTGCATTAAAAAACAAATGTTCGTAGGACATTCCACCCCACCAAAATCGTTCTTTTGTACACATTCTCCCTAGTACTTATTCCTCCATCAACCACCAAACGCTAATACACGATCTACTAAACACATACCATACTCCAAATATTCCATTACATTTTCTCAGTACCTATAGATATAGAACCTATTTCATCCCCAACACAAAACACCACTCCTTATCACCATCCAAAACAGTAACATTCAGACTCCATAATTAACGTCGTAACATTCTTCTTCAACAGCATCGTCTACCATCACCCAACAAACGCTAATATTCCATCACACTCCATCTACAAAACACCTTTCATATGCCATCACACTCTCTCTATATCTATACAACTTAATTCATTTCATATCCAACACAAAACCTCATACGAAAGCTCCGTCTCCCCTTCTTCAAAAATAATATGATTTTCTTTCTACCACAGCAAATATCATTGCCACGACATTCCATTCCTATCCAACATAAAAAATTCATAAAAAAATTGTCTTTTCAAAGTGGACTTAGAATGACCGAGCGATTTGCTGATTTCAAACATTTTGCCCTGAGGTCGTTTTAACATCAAAAAATTGTTTTCTTTATTTTTAATTGCAAATATAACTCGAAATTATCAAAAAGGACATTTTAACAGTATTTTGTGTTAAAAAAAAATATTCATACATATTTCACATTTTCCACTAATCAATAAAACTTACGCACCAAAATCGTAGTACAGTGAACTCTTTCATAACCGGACACCGACGGTACCAACAAATTTGTCCGCTTATGAGAGGTGTCCGCTTGTGAGGAAAAAAACCTAAATTGACAAACTCGAGAAAACAAACTGTTCAATTTTATTTCAGAACCTAACTAATTTTTATATACATACATTTAAAAAAAAACACACAAACAAGAACAAAGGCTTGAAAATTTATTTTCACAATGTTTAAATGTGGGTACGTTTGCACATAATCGTGCACATTTTGTACCGTCAAACGGGCAAATAAGATTGACCAGTTTAAAATATATCAAAATAAATGACACCAAAATAGGGGCTTGTACTTTAGTATTCCAATCACAAACGGTTACGCGACGGCTGCCACAGCCTAATCTGTTCATGGCTTTGTTCTGGGCCTCACTCACATGCCTTCCCATGAAAGTCTTGTCGGGCGAGACGGGCAGATTTTTAGGTTAGTTGAGAAAAGGAGGGTAGAATACACCGAATTCCCTTAAATGTTCTATTCTTAAAATCGACCTGTCTCGCTCGACAAGACTCCACAAAAGAGGAGAAAAAGGAACCAAACAGCAGAACAGAGTAAATAAAACTTAAAAAAATGCTCCAGTTGTGTTTGGTTTGTCCGTTTAAGAGAGAGCTAAACCCTTTTGCGGTTCTGAAATTGGGTGTCCGCGTCCGGTTATAAGAGAGTCCGCATATGAGAGAATTATTAATATGCAACATTATGTATTTAAATCTGTCCGGTTATAAGAGGTGTCCGGTTATGAGGAGTGTCCGTAAGGAGAGAGTACACTGTACTTGCATAGGTACGTCCTTCTGTACACACTCTCCCTAGTACTTATTCCTCCATTAACCTCCAAACGCTAATACACGATCTACTAAACACTATAGGTATGTTTATTTGTATCAAATTAAGCTTACTTGAACATTTAAAAACTCCCGCTCGAATAGTCTACTGTCCTTCAAAAATAATATGATTTTCAACCACGGCAAATATCACTGCCACGACATTCCGCTCCTATTCAACACCAAATCTCCCCATCTTCAATAGCTATCATCAACCACCATGAATAGATCACGCCCCTTTCTAAAAGTGGTAGCACACCGCCGATGCGATTGCGATAGCGATCTACTCTTGTTTCAGACTAATAAATAATTTTATAAAAATTAAATTTAAAAAAAAAATTTCTTTTCAAAATGGATCTAGAATGACCGGGCGAATTGCTGATTTCAAAAATTTTGCCCTGAGGTCCTTAACATCAAGAAAGGATATTGTTTCCAAAATGTCCTTTGAATTAACATTTTTTTCTTTATTTATAATTGAAAATATAACTCGAGATTATCAAAAAGGACATTTTACCAATATTTTGTGTTAAAAAAAATTTTCATACATATTTCACATTTTACACTGATCAATAAAACCTACGCACCAAAATCGTAGTACTTGCATAGGTACGTCCTTCTGTACACACTCTCCCTAGTACTAATTCCTCCATCAATCTCCAAACGCTACTACACTATCTACTAAACACATACCATATTCCATCATATTTTCTCAGTATAGATATAGAACCTATTTCATCCCCAACACAAAACACCACTCCTTATCACCATCCAAAACAGTAACATTCAGACTCCATAATTAACGTCGTAACATTCTCCTTCAACAGCATCGCCTACCATCAACCACCAAACGCTAATATTCCATCACACTGCATCTGCAAAACACCTTTCATATGCCATCACACTCTCTCTGTATATAACAACCTATTTCATTTCATATCCAACACAAAACCCCATGCGAAAGGTCCGTCTCCCCTTCTTCAAAAATAATATGATTTTCTTTCTACAACAGCAAATATCATTGCCACGACATTCCATTCCTATTCAACACCAAATCTCCCCATTTTCAATAGCTATCCTCAACCACAATGAAGAGATCACGCCCATTTTTAAAGGTGATAGCACACGGCCGATGCGATTGCGATAGCGATCTACTCTTGTTTCAGAAAAATAAATATTTTTACAAATATAAAAGTTCATAAAAAATTGTCCTTTCAAAGTGGACTTAGAATGACCGAGCGATTTGTTGATTTCAAACATTTTGCCCTGAGGTCGTTTTAACATCAAAAAATTGTTTTCTTAATTTATAATTGAAAATATACCTAACTCGAAATTATCAAAAAGGACATTTTACCAATATTTTGTATTATAAAAAATGTTCATACATATTTCACATTTTACCCTGATCAATAAAACCTACGCACGAAAATCGTCGTACTTGCATACCCACCCATCCAACAATAACCAGTATTTTGCATTAAAAAACCAATGTTCATACGATATTCCACCCCACCAAAATCGTCCTTCTGTACACACTCTCCCTAGTACTTATTCCTCCATCAACCTCCAAACGCTAATACACAATTTACTAAACACATAGGTAGGTACCATATTCCAAATATTCCATCACATTTTCTCAGTATAGATATAGAACCTATTTCATCCCCAACACAAAACACCACTCCTTATCATCATCCCAAACAGTAACATTCAGACTTAATTTAATTTATAACGTCGTAATTTTCAATTAACGTCGTAACATTCTCCTTCAACAGCATCGCCTACCATCAACCTCCAAACGCTAATATTCCATCACACTCCATCTGCAAAACACCTTTCATATGCCATCACACTCTTTCTGTATATAACAACCTATTTCATTTCATAGGTATTTCATCCCCAACACAAAACGCCACTCCTTATCACATCCCAAACAGTAACATTCAGACTCCATCATTAACGTCGTAACATTCTCCTTCAACAGCTATCATCTTTTGTCATCAACCACCAAACGCTAATATTCCATCACACTCCATCTGCAAAACACCTTTCATTTGCCATCACACTCTCTCTGTATATAACAACCTGGTTCATTTCATATCCAACACAAAACCACATGCGAAAGCTTCGTCTCCCCTTCTTCAAAAATAATATGATTTTCCTTCTACCACAGCAAATATCGTTGCCACGACATTCCATTCCTATCCAACACCAAATCTCTCCATGCGAAAGATGCGCCTCCCATTCTTAAAAAATAATATGATTTTCTACCACGGCAAATATCACTGCCACGACATTCCACTCTTATCCAAAACCAAATCTCCCCATGCGAAAGATCCGCTTCCCATTCTTCAAAAATAATATGATTTTCTTTCTACCACAGCAAATATCATTGCCACGACATTCCATTCCTATCCAACACCAAATCTCTCCATGCGAAAGATGCGCCTCCCATTCTTAAAAAATAATATGATTTTCTACCACGGCAAATATCACTGCCACGACATTCCACTCTTATCCAAAACCAAATCTCCCCATGCGAAAGATCCGCTTCCCGCCTCCCATACTTCAAAAATAATATGATTTTCTATCACAGCAAATTTCATTGCCACGACATTCCATTCCTATCCAACACCAAATCTCCCCATCTTCAATAGCTATCATCAACCACCATGAAGAGATCACGCCCCTTTTTAAAGGTGATAGCACACGGCCGATGCGATTGCGATTGCGATAGCGATCTGCTCTTGTTTCAGAAAAATAAATATTTTTACAAATATAAAAGTTCATAAAAAATTTTCTTTGGCCTTAGTATGACCGGGCGAATTGCTGATTTCAAACATTTTGCCCTGAGGTCGTTTTAACATCAAAAAATTGTTTTTTTTTAATTTATAATTGAAAATATACCTAACTCGAAATTATCAAAAAGGACATTTTACCAATATTTTGTATTATAAAAAATGTTCATACATATTTCACATTTTACCCTGATCAATAAAACCTACGCACGAAAATCGTCGTACTTGCATACCCACCCATCCAACAATAACCAGTATTTTGCATTAAAAAACCAATGTTCATACGATATTCCACCCCACCAAAATCGTCCTTCTGTACACACTCTCCCTAGTACTTATTCCTCCATCAACCTCCAAACGCTAATACACGATCTACTAAACACATACCATATTTCAAATATTCCATCACATTTTCTCAGTATAGATATAGAACCTATTTCATCCCCAACACAAAACACCACTCCTTATCATCATCCCAAACAGTAACATTCAGACTTAATTTAATTTATAACGTCGTAATTTTCAATTAACGTCGTAACATTCTCCTTCAACAGCATCGCCTACCATCAACCTCCAAACGCAAATATTCCATCACACTCCATCTGCAAAACACCTTTCATATGCCATCACACTCTCTCTGTATATAACAACCTATTTCATTTCATATCCAACACAAAACCCCATCCGAAAGGTCCGTCTCCCCTTCTTCAAAAATAATAATATGATTTTCTTTCTACCACAGCAAATATCATTGCCACGACATTCCATTCCTATCCAACACCAAATCTCTCCATGCGAAAGATGCGCCTCCCATTCTTAAAAAATAATATGATTTTCTACCACGGCAAATATCACTGCCACGACATTCCACTCTTATCCAAAACCAAATCTCCCCATGCGAAAGATCCGCCTCCCCTTCTTCAAAAATAATAATATGATTTTCTTTCTACCACAGCAAATATCACTGCCACGACATTCCGTTCCTATTCAACACCAAATCTCCCCATCTTCAATAGCTATCAATCATCAACCACCATGAATAGATCACGCGTCACGCCCTTTTCTAAATATGGTAGCACACAGCCGATGCGATTGCGATAGCGATCTACTCTTGTTTCAGACAAATAAATAATTTTATAAAAATTAAATTTAAAAATATTTTCAAAATGGATCTAGAATGACCGGGCGAATTGCTGATTTCAAACATTTTGCCCTGAGGTCCTTAACATCAAAAAAGGATATTGTTCCCAAAATGTCCTTTAAATTAAAATGTTTTTCTTTATTTATAATTTAAAATATAACTCGAAATTATCAAAAAGGACATTTTACCAATATTTTGTGTTAAAAAAAATGTTCATACATATTTCACATTTTACACTGATCAATAAAACTTACGCACCAAAATCGTAGTACTTGCATAGGTACGTCCTTCTGTACACACTCTCCCTAGTACTAATTCCTCCATCAACCTCCAAACGCTAATACACTATCTACTAAACACATACCATATTCCATCATATTTTCTCAGTATAGATATAGAACCTATTTCATCCCCAACACAAAACACCACT
Organism: Cheilosia soror; assembly: GCA_949372485.1. Classification (NCBI taxonomy): domain Eukaryota; kingdom Metazoa; phylum Arthropoda; class Insecta; order Diptera; family Syrphidae; genus Cheilosia; species Cheilosia soror. Next base: position 62,900,375 of record OX443561.1, on the reverse strand, counting down.
CCTTATCACCATCCAAAACAGTAACATTCAGACTCCATAATTAATGTCCTAACATTCTCCTTCAACAGCATCGCCTACCATCAACCACCAAACGCTAATATTCCATCACACTGCATCTGCAAAAAACATTTCATATGCCATCACACTCTCTCTATATCTATACAACTTAATTCATTTCATATCCAACACAAAACCTCATGCGAAAGCTCCGTCTCCCCTTCTTCAAAAATAATATGATTTTCTTTCTACCACAGCAAATATCACTGCCACGACATTCCGTTCCTATTCAACACCAAATCTCCCCATCTTCAATAGCTATCAATCATCAACCACCATGAATAGATCACGCGTCACGCCCTTTTCTAAATATGGTAGCACACAGCCGATGCGATTGCGATAGCGATCTACTCTTGTTTCAGACAAATAAATAATTTTATAAAAATTAAATTTAAAAATATTTTCAAAATGGATCTAGAATGACCGGGCGAATTGCTGATTTCAAACATTTTGCCCTGAGGTCCTTAACATCAAAAAAGGATATTGTTCCCAAAATGTCCTTTAAATTAAAATGTTTTTCTTTATTTATAATTTAAAATATAACTCGAAATTATCAAAAAGGACATTTTACCAATATTTTGTGTTAAAAAAAATGTTCATACATATTTCACATTTTACACTGATCAATAAAACTTACGCACCAAAATCGTAGTACTTGCATAGGTACGTCCTTCTGTACACACTCTCCCTAGTACTAATTCCTCCATCAACCTCCAAACGCTAATACACTATCTACTAAACACATACCATATTCCATCATATTTTCTCAGTATAGATATAGAACCTATTTCATCCCCAACACAAAACACCACTCCTTATCACCATCCAAAACAGTAACATTCAGACTCCATAATTAATGTCCTAACATTCTCCTTCAACAGCATCGCCTACCATCAACCTCCAAACGCTAATATTCCATCACACTGCATCTGCAAAAAACATTTCATATGCCATCACACTCTCTCTATATCTATACAACTTAATTCATTTCATATCCAACACAAAACCCCATCCGAAAGGTCCGTCTCCCCTTCTTCAAAAATAATAATATGATTTTCTTTCTACCACAGCAAATATCATTGCCACGACATTCCATTCCTATCCAACACCAAATCTCTCCATGCGAAAGATGCGCCTCCCATTCTTAAAAAATAATATGATTTTCTACCACGGCAAATATCACTGCCACGACATTCCACTCTTATCCAAAACCAAATCTCCCCATGCGAAAGATCCGCTTCCCATTCTTCAAAAATAATATGATTTTCTTTCTACCACAGCAAATATCATTGCCACGACATTCCATTCCTATCCAACACCAAATCTCTCCATGCGAAAGATGCGCCTCCCATTCTTAAAAAATAATATGATTTTCTACCACGGCAAATATCACTGCCACGACATTCCACTCTTATCCAAAACCAAATCTCCCCATGCGAAAGATCCGCTTCCCGCCTCCCATACTTCAAAAATAATATGATTTTCTATCACAGCAAATTTCATTGCCACGACATTCCATTCCTATCCAACACCAAATCTCCCCATCTTCAATAGCTATCATCAACCACAATGAAGAGATCACGCCCATTTTAAAGGTGATAGCACACGGCCGATGCGATTGCGATTGCGAAAGCGATCTACTCTTATTTCAGAATAATAAATATTTTTACAAAAATAAAAGTTCATAAAAAATTGTCTTTTCAAAGTGGACTTAGAATGACCGAGCGATTTGCTGATTTCAGACATTTTGCCCTGAGGTCGTTTTAACATCAAAAAAACTCGAAATTATCAAAAAGGACATTTTACCAATATTTTGTATTATAAAAAATTTTCATACATATTTCACTTTACCCTGATCAATAAAACCTACGCACCAAAATCGTCGTACTTGCATACCCACCCATCCAACAATAACCAGTATTTTGGATTAAAAAACCAATGTTCATACGATATTCCACCCCACCAAAATCGTCCTTCTGTACACACTCTCCCTAGTACTTATTCTTCCATCAACCACCAAACGCTAATACACGATCTACTAAATGCCTACCATACTCCAAATATTCCATCACATTTTCTCAGTAAAGATATATGTTCCTTACGCAGGCGAGTGAGAGACTCGAAATTAATTCGGCAAAATGAAAGTTGCATTTATTTCTAAAGTGTAATAGTACAAAATATTTTAAGTTATTCGAAATATTATACAAATAAAATTCTTACCGCAGTTTGCGTCTCCCAACTCGCTTTCGCCTCGTAAGAAATATTCTTCTAAAATGACAATTTTCAAGGCGCGATAAACGATGATTTGTGAATAGCAAGTACGAGTGAGAGGCACAAACTTTGGTTTGAGAGAGAACACTATATGATGAATAGTTGACATTTCAAAAGATCTGTTCCATTACAAATATCAGTTGGCAATCTGTTACATCCCCGCCCCCGTGAATCAATCTGATTCACCATCAGCCACGTTAAGAACAGCCAACATTGATACAGGTCTGCGCAGTAATCCCGTTTTTGTAGACACATCTGCTCGTTTCACCTCCCCGTCCACTCCATAATACACTCTATCTACTCTTCCGCGGCACCACTGAGACCTCGGCAGATTTGGATCGCAAATAAAAACCAGTTGTCCTTCCTTCAATGGTGTTGTCTTTCGGCACCACTTGACTCGACGCGTTAATGTAGGCAAATACTCAGCAATCCAGCGCTTCCAGAACCGGTCCCTCAGTTGACGTGCAATTCGCCATTGCTTCCGTAGGGTATATAGCTTCTCTGGGTTTTCGAGTGAGCTCGGTGTTTGTGCGGTGTTGGCTGATCCGAGAAGGAAGTGGTTTGGTGTCAGCGGCTCCTCTTGGTCGATGGAAATTGGCAAATGTGTCAAAGGACGAGAATTTACAACGTTCTCGGCTTCAATAACGAGGCATTGTAATGTATGTTCGCGAGGCGTTACTTCCTTTAGCGTGTGTCGCAGGACCCTTTTCACGCACTGCACCATCCGTTCCCATACGCCACCTTCAGAGGGATTGCTCGGGCAATTGAAGACCCACTCCACTCCCCTCGATGAAAGCTCGTCCTGGATGCGCCCGCAATTGAAGACTTCAGAAAATCGTTTCGCTTCTTTATCTGCACCAACGAAGTTTTTCCCGTTATCGCTGCGTATCCTGACCGGAACGCCACGACGATTAATAAAGTTTCTGATGACAAGGATACACGCATCTGTTGAGAGATCAGATGCGACTTCAAGGTGAATAGCTCTTACTGCCAGACACGTAAACAGCGCTACCCATCGTTTCTCCGTACGACGGCCAATTGAGACTAAAAGCGGGCCAAAGTAGTCCAATCCAGTATAGGAGAACGGTCGCATATAAGGTGTCACACGATCTTCCGGAAGTGGTCCCATTTGGGGGGTGACAGGCAAAACTCTCGTTATTTTACAGATGTTGCAGTTCGTAATCACCTTGCGCATAACCTGCCTCAAACGTGGTATCCAATACTTGATCCGTACTTGACATATCGCTGCTTCAACGTTTTGATGTTTCATTTGTTGATGATGATAGTGTACGACCAAATAAGTGAAAGTGTGATCTGGCGGCAGTATTATAGGGCGCTTCGCGCTATACGGAAGCCAACTGGCTGCGTCGATACGACCATTGACGCGCAGGACTCCTTCGCCATCTTTGTATGGTGTAAGATTGTACAAGCTGCTCCTTCGGTCCAAGTGTTGGCCTCTTTCTAATTGTTGTAATTCGGTAAAATACATTTCGGACTGAACTTGACGACATAGCTCAGCTTCAGACGCCTTTAGTTCAGCTGCAGTCAAACCATTGTCCACTGTAGGGGTCCTTCGGCGACATCGGTTAACAAAACGAATGACCCATGCAAATGTCCTTTTCAGCTTGAGAAAAGAAGAGAAACGATTAAATTCGATAAAGGTATGACTCACGGATAATAAGGTGAATTTCGGGCGAAGCTCTTCATCGTCATTTTCTATGTGCTGGTCGACATCAATGCTTTCAGCTGGCCACTCCTCTTCGGGTTCCCAAAGAAAGTCTGGGCCTCTTAGCCACCGGGACGAAGGGCTGAAGTCGATTTTGTTGTTTGATCGAGTGGCTTCATCGGCGACATTACATTGAGTTGGAAGCCACTTCCAATTAGACACGTCAGTAACAGCCAGAATCTCAGCAATCCTATGAGCTATGAACGGCTTATAGCGGCGAGTTTTAGATCGGATCTACTTGATGACGGTTTAGGAGTCACTCCAAAGGAAGCAACAGTCGACTTTAAGAGAGTGTTCATCGATTATTGTTTTCAATAACCGAGCTCCCAAAACGGCGGCTTGAAGCTCGAGCCGTGGTATAGTCATCGGCTTCAATGGCGCGCACTTAGTTTTAGCGCAAACAAACGTTACCAACCACAACTCTCCCATCGGCATATGTAGCCCTCCAGTATGCTACGGCGGCAAATGCGTCTTCACTGGCATCTGTGAAGACGTGTAGCTGGATCTGCTTCGGAACTTCATTGGAAAAATAGTGGCGTGGTACCTGGAACTCGGCAACTTGTTTAATTTCGTCGCACCATTTCCTCCATGCGAAGTTGACATCCCTGGGCAATGGTTCGTCCCATTTAATGTCACGTCTCCACACATCCCGCATTAATAGTTTTGCTGTGATCAGAAAGTTACACAGGAACCCTAACGGGTCGAATACTGACATGATAACGCTCAGTAGTTCCCTTTTGCTGGGAGTTCTGTTCCCTGCGATGATGTTCGTATCAACGCGATGAAATTTGAGCTGGTATCCGAAAGTATCACTGGTTGGCTGCCAAAACATACCGAGCACCTTTTCGGAGGCTAGGCTTTCCTCCATGGAACGACGAACACCATTCGTATCGGTCACCACACCCGCAACCAAGGCTTGCGTCACTTCTGGCGAATTAGAAGAAAACCTACGCAGCTCGAATCCAGCGTCCTTATGGATTTTACGCACCTGTCTGGTAATTCTAATGGCTTCCTCAGACGACCCGAAGCTGTCTACGTAGTCATCAACGTAGTGGTGGTGAAGAATAGATTCAACAGCTCTTGTCTCGTCCTCGTTGTCCTGGTGTTCTAATGCGTTTATCGACTTGACATATTCAGCAGCACATGGCGAACAAGCAGCTCCAAATGTCATTACTACCATTTCATAGACATCAGGTGGCTGATGATCATTTCCACCACGCCATAGGAATCGTTGGGAACTTCTGTCCTCCGGTCGAATAACCACCTGGTGGAACATTTCCCGTATATCACCACATACGGCAATTGCTCCCACGCGAAAATTGAAGAGGACCGACGGCATTGGCTGATATTGCTGTGGTCCCTTGAGCAAGCAGGAATTCAATGAGATCCCCTTTACTGTAGCGGCGGCATCAAATACTAGGCGCATCATCAAATACCCCGGCTTGTTAGGGTTCGTGACGCAAAAATGTGGAAGATACCATGTTCTTGGCCCTATGATGGCTGCTTCCGACGGCTTAAGTTTGCGAGCATAGTTTTTGGTGACATAACCTTGAATTATTTCGTTATAGGCAACAGCAAATGAATTATCCTTTTTCATCTTGCGTTCGATGCCAATTAGTCTCCTCATGGCCATGGCGTAGCTATCAGGCAGCTTCATAGCGTCGTTCTTCCAAAGAAGCCCGGTCTGGAATCTACCTTCGATTTTCGTCGTTGTAGTTTTAAGAATATTCCGTGCGCGTACGTCAGCTTCACTTTCTAAAATTGGTGCCGGCCGTACACCGAAACTTTCCGTGTCGAAATAGTCCATTACCAACCTATGCAGACCGTCATCAGTTGTGGCACTCATCATTAGACATGATTCATTGGTTGTTGTTTGGTTGACTTCTCTCGTTGGGCCGAAAACTACCCATCCCAGTTCGGTGTTTGCCGCATACGGACCATCATCCATCAAGTGAACTATTTCAGATGGTAGACCGAGATGACAATGATCTAATCCAATAAGCAACTGCGGCATGACATTGGAATACGTCTGGGATAGCAGATGTTTAACATGTTTGTTGTTCCCTTGAATATCACGGCGGTGTAGACTTTGTGTCGGCAAACGCAAGTTCGATACGCAATGAACATTTCGTAGCAGATGTCTCTTTTTCATATTTGCTCCACTGACATGCAAGTTGACTACTGTTGTAGGTTCCTGGGCAGCTCTTCCTCCAAACCACTGAATATTCAAACGTTGTTGATGACCTTTCAGGCCGAGCACCTCAACCAAATCACTATCCATCATTGTTACAGACGACCCTTCGTCTAGTAGCGCATATGTATCAACTCGCTTCATTGGTCCAAAAAGAGTAACAGGCAGAACACGAAATAGTAATGAGTTCGATGACTGACTGGTGGAACAGCTAAGGACGGTTTCGTTTTCTATTTCGTCTACCTGTGGCTGTGTAGTCTGTGCTGGTTGCCTACCAATGTTGTAACTTCTAGCCTCATGCAACAACTTATGATGGTTTCGTTTACAACCATCAACATCACATGCCTTTCGATGACGACAGTTGCGTGTTGAATGTCCTGGTTCGAGGCAAGTGAAACATAGCTGAGCATTCTTGACATCGGTCCATCGATCACGTATGGTACTATCGAGAAAACTTTTGCAGTCGTATTCTTTGTGCCGGCCCTGGCATAGGTGGCATTTTGTTACATCAACTAGTTGCTCTTCGGCTGTATGAAGTACTACGTGCCGTCGTGACTCTGAAATTGTACGATCACCACGATAATCCTGAACGGTACAAATTAAATTTGCAACTGCACTTACCCAGTTGCTAAAATCAAGCACAGTTGGAAACGGCTGTATAGGTGCTGCGTAGGCAGCCCACTCAATTTTCTTGCTCATGGGCAGCTTGGCGATAAGTTCGTCTAATAACGTTGAGCTACATAAGTGGTGTTGACCATTCGCAGACTGCAAGAACACTGCAAAATTTTTTACTTTCGTTGCAAATGGGATTAATTTTTCCACATTACCTTCGGAAACTGGAGCTATTTCTCGGATTTGTTGTAATTGTGTGCGTATCAGTTGTTCTGGTCGACCAAAATGGAATCGCAGCTGTTCCATCACTGCACTCACGTTGTCTGGGTGAATAAGTAACGATTTCACTCTTTCCCTTGCTTAACCCTTTAGGAATTTTTGGAAGCGAGTGATATTCTCTAAATTGGTGTAGTTATATGCAGCTGTTGTTTCAGTGTATGCCGTGTAAAACATTGGCCAATCTTCAGCGTAACCGCGAAATTCTAGCAAATCTTGTATTTTTCTTGGGGCGGCGAATTGTGGTTGTGAATTTTCACTGAATCTTGAAGTCGGCGCAGAGGAAATCCATGTTGCGTTATTGTGGAATATTCCGGCAGATGGTATGCAGTTACTTGTGCTAGCGTACGGTATGTGATAGCCTGATGATGATAACGGAAATATAGTTGGCATAGACAAACTCGATTGTACCGCAGCGTGGTTGGGAACTGACACTACATTATTTGTTAATAGATGATTCTCGGACATAAACGTTGTTGAAAGCGGCAACGAATTTGCAGGGGTGGCACTCGTCAATGGTGATGCAGCAGATGACATGAGCATTAGTTGTGGCTGTGGTACAATTGCAGGGGTTAAACTCTTCGGTATCGTTGTAACGGACGGTATATATAACGGCGATGCGTCCGCTACAGTGGCTGGGATAGCGGTGCTCTGCAGGGTCTGCATCAACGTTTGACACTGCAAATCACGTTCCTTTGAGTTGGCGTTCGAGGGCGTTAAGTTGCCTTTGCATTGTTTCCAAGAAGGTTTCTTGCTGATGTGCTGCTGATGACCCTGAAACAGAGACATTCGGTGAAACAATCGGCTCTGGTACATTCGCACTAACAATTGAAGTGGTAGTGGAAGTGGTGGTGTACCTATACGGCGGCGGCGAGATTTGAATTTTGTTCCATTTCAATGCTGGCAGTAGTATTTTGTGAGGGATTAAGACGTGGGCTTTTCCTCGGCGGCGTACGTTCCATTGGCGGTGTTCTAATAGTGGCACTCCACGGTGGCTAAGGGAGTCTCAGAGAAGAACAAAATGGCGGCTTCACAGTTCACTCCACGGCAGGGAATGAAACTGCGAAATAAAAGATGTTCCTTACGCAGGCGAGTGAGAGACTCGAAATTAATTCGGCAAAATGAAAGTTGATTTTATTTCTAAAGAGTAATAGTACAAAATATTTTAAGTTATTCGAAATATTATACAAATGAAATTCTTACCGCAGTTTGCGTCTCCCAACTCGCTTTCGCCTCGTAAGAAATATTCTTCTAAAATGACAATTTTCAAGGCGCGATACACGATGATTTGTGAATAGCAAGTACGAGTGAGAGGCACAAACTTTGGTTTGAGAGAGAACACTATATGATGAATAGTTGACATTTCAAAAGATCTGTTCCATTACAAATATCAGTTGGCAATCTGTTACAATATAGAACCTATTTCCTCCCCAACACAAAACACCACTCCTTATCCTCATCCCAAACAGTAACATTCAGACTCAATAATTAACATAGTAACATTATCCTTCAACAGCATCGTCTGCCATCAACCACCAAACGCTAATATTCCATCACACTCCATCTGCAAAAAACCTTTCATATGCTATCACACTCTCTCTATATCTAATACAACTTAATTCATTTCCTATCCAACACAAAACCTCATGCGAAAGCTCCGTCTCCCTAAAAATAATATGATTTTCTTTCTACCACAGCAAATATCATTGCCACGACATTCCATTCCTATCCAACACCAAATCTCCCCATGCGAAAGATCCGCCTCCCATTCTTAAAAAATAGATGATTTTCTACCACGGCAAATATCACTGCCACGACATTCCATTCGTATCCAACACGAAATCTCCCCATGCGAAAGATCCGCCTCCCAGTCTTCAAAAATAATATGATTTTCTACCACGGCAAATTTCACTGCCACGACATTCCATTCCTATCCAACACCAAATCTCCCCATCTTCAATAGCGATCATCAACCACCATGAAGGGGCGTGATCCTTCACAGCACACGGCCGATGCGATTGCGATAGCGATCTGCTTTTGTTTCAGAAAAATAAATATTTTTACAAATATAAAAGTTCATACAAAATTTTCTTTGGCCTTAGAATGACCGGGCGAATTGCTGATTTCAAACATTTTGCCCTGACGTCGTTTTAACATAAAAAATTATTTTCTTAATTTATATAATTGAAAATATACCTAAATCGAAATTATCAAAAAGGACATTTTACCAATATTTTGTATTATAAAAAATGTTCATACATATTTCACATTTTACCCTGATCAATAAAACCTACGCACGAAAATCGTCGTACCACACAATCCAACAATAACCAGTATTTTGCATTAAAAAACCAATGTTCATACGATATTCCACCCCACCAAAATCGTCCTTCTGTACACACTCTCCCTAGTACTTATTCCTCCATCAACCTCCAAACGCTAATACACGATCTACTAAACACATACCATATTCCAAATATTTCATCACATTTTCTCTATATTTTAATTTTAAACATTTTGCCCTTAGGTCCTTTTAAAATCAAAAAAGGATATTGCTCCCAAATTGTCCTTCAGACTAAACATTTTTTTCTTTATTTATAATTGAAAATATAAACCGAAATTATTAAAAAGAACATTTTACTAATATTTTATATTATAAAAAATGTTCATACATATTTCACATTTTACCCTGATTAATAAAACCTACGCACCAAAGTCGTCGTACTTGCATACCCACCCATCCAACAATAAGCAGTATTTTGCATTAAAAAACAAATGTTCGTACGACATTCCACCCCACCAAAATCGTCCTTTGGTACACATTCTCCCTAGTGCTTATTCCTCCATCAACCACCAAACGCTAATACACCATATACTAAACACCTACCATACTCCAAATATTTCATCACATTTTCTCTCTATAGATATAGATACTTTTTCATCCCCAACACAAAACGCCACTCATTATCCCCATCCCAAACAGTAACATTCAGACTCCATCATTAACGTCGTAACATTCTCCTTCAACTGCTATCATCGTCTGCCATCAACCACCAAACGCTAATATTCCATCACACTCCATCTACAAAACACCTTTCATATGCAATCACACTCTCTCTATATCTATACAGCCTATTTAATTTCATATCCAAAACAAAACCCCATGCGAAAGTTCCGCCTCCCATTTATAAAAAATAATTTGATTTTTTCCACGACAGTCATCACCTACCACCACACGACATTCCATTCCTTTCGAACAGCAAATCTCCCCATGCGAAAGATCCATCTCCCATACAGTAAACGCTCGGTATAGTGAACCTCTGTATAGTGGACTATCCAATATAACAGGTGGCGGTTAGTCTTCGACGATGGCGATAAAAAAAGTGACAAATTATTTTTTAAAAATTTAACTATTGAAACAAAAAACTTGATATTTATCTCTGTGTTCTCGTGTTTTTTTTTTAAAGATTAATATGTACATTTTTTTTGTTATTTTAGTGTTTTGAAATAAAAACGTATGTATAGGTATGTTTATTTATATCAAATTAAGCTTACTTGAACATTTAAAAACTCCCGCTCTAAATAGTAAACAATTTCGATAGAGTGAACAGGCCTGGTTTTTATTAGTTCACTATATCGAGCGTCTACTGTCCTTCAAAAATAATATGATTTTCTAACACGGCAAATATCACTGCCACGACATTCCGTTCCTATTCAACACCAAATCTCCCCATCTTCAATAGCTATCATCAACCACCATGAATAGATCACGCCCCTTTTTAAAGGTGGTAGCACAGCGTCGATGCGATTGCGATAGCGATCTACTCTTGTTTCAGACTAATAAATAATGTTATAAAAATAAAATTAAAAAAAAAAATGTCTTTTCAAAATGGACTTAGAATGACCGGGCCAATTGCTTATTTCAAACATTTTGCCCTGAGGTCTTTAACATCAAAAAAGGATATTGTTCCCAAAATGTCCTTTAAATTAAAATTTTTTTTTCTTTATTTATAATTAAAAATATAACTCGAAATTATCAAAAAGAACATTTTACCAATATTTTGTATTATAAAAAATGTTCATACATATTTTACATTTTACCCTGATCAATAAAACCTACGCACGAAAATCGTCGTACTTGCATACACACCCATCCAACAATAACCAGTATTTTGCATTAAAAAACCAATGTTCATACGATATTCCACCCCACCAAGATCGTCCTTCTGTACACACTCTCCCTAGTACTTATTCTTCCATCAACCACCAAACGCTAATACACGATCTACTAAATGCCTACCATACTCCAAATATTCCATCACATTTGCTCTATATTTTAATTTTAAACATTTTGCCCTTAGGTCCTTTTAAAATCAAAAAAGGATATTGCTCCCAAAATGTCCTTCAGACTAAACATTTTTTTCTTTATTTATAATTGAAAATATAAACCGAAATTATTAAAAAGAACATTTTACCAATATTTTGTATTATAAAAAATGTTCATACATATTTAACATTTTACCCCGATCAATAAAACCTACGCACCAAAATCGTCGTACTTGCATACCCACCCATCCAACAATAACCAGTATTTTGCATTAAAAAACAAATGTTCGTACGACATTCCACCCCACCAAAATCGTCCTTCTGTACACATTCTCCCTAGTGCTTATTCCTCCATCAACCGCCAAAGGCTAATACACCATATACTAAACACCTATCATACTCCAAATATTTCATCACATTTTCTCTATATTTTAATTTTAAACATTTTGCCCTTAGGTCCTTTTAAAATCAAAAAAGGATATTGCTCCCAAATTGTCCTTCAGACTAAACATTTTTTTCTTTATTTATAATTGAAAATATAAACCGAAATTATTAAAAAGAACATTTTACCAATATTTTGTATTATAAAAAATGTTCATACATATTTCACATTTTACCCTGATCAATAAAACCTACGCACGAAAATCGTCGTACTTGCATACCCACCCATCCAACAATAACCAGTATTTTGCATTAAAAAACAAATGTTCGTACGACATACCACCCCACCAAAATCGTCCTTCTGCTGTACACATTCTCCCTAGTGCTTATTCCTCCATCAACCGCCAAACGCTAATACACCATATACTAAACACCTATCATACTCCAAATATTTCATCACATTTTCTCTATATAGATATAGAACCTATTTCATCCCAACACAAAACGCCACTCATTATCCCCATCCCAAACAGTAACATTCAGACTCCATCATTAACGTCGTAACATTCTCCTTCAACGGCTATCATCGTCTGCCATCAACCACCAAACGCTAATATTCCATCACACTCCATCTACAAAACACCTTTCATTTGGCATCACACTCTCTCTATATCTATACAACCTATTTAATTTCATATCCACAACAAAACCCCATGCGAAAGTTCCGCCTTTGATTTTTTCCACGGCAGTCATCACCTACCACCACACGACATTCCATTCCTATCGAACACCAAATCTCCCCATGCGAAAGATCCATCTCCCATACAGTAAACGCTCGGTATAGTGAACCTCTGTATAGTGAACTATCCAATATAACAGGTGGCGGTTAGTCTTCGACGATGGCGATAAAAAAAGTGACAAATTATTTTTTTAAAAATTTAACTATTGAAACAAAAAACTTGATATTTATCTCTGTGTTCTCGTGTTTTTTTAAAGATTAATACATTTTTTTTTGTTATTTTAGTGTTTTGAAATAAAAACGTATGTATAGGTATGTTTATTTATATCAAATTAAGCTTACTTGAGCATTTAAAAACTCCCGCTCTAAATAGTAAACAATTTCGATATAGTGAACAGGCCTGGTTTTTATTAGTTCACTATATAGAGCGTCTACTGTCCTTCAAAAATAATATGATTTTCTACCACGGCAAATATCACTGCCACGACATTCCGTTCCTATTCAACACCAAATCTCCCCATCTTCAATAGCTATCATCAACCACCATGAATAGATCACGCCCCTTTTTAAAGGTGGTAGCACAGCGTCGATGCGATTGCGATAGCGATCTACTCTTGTTTCAGACTAATAAATAATGTTATAAAAATAAAATTTAAAAAAAAAAATGTCTTTTCAAAATGGACTTAGAATGACCGGGCCAATTGCTTATTTCAAACATTTTGCCCTGAGGTCTTTAACATCAAAAAAGGATATTGTTCCCAAAATGTCCTTTAAATTTAAATTTTTTTTTCTTTATTTATAATTAAAAATATAACTCGAAATTACCAAAAAGAACATTTTACCAATATTTTGTATTATAAAAAATGTTCATACATATTTTACATTTTACCCTGATCAATAAAACCTACGCACGAAAATCGTCGTACTTGCATACACACCCATCCAACAATAACCAGTATTTTGCATTAAAAAACCAATGTTCATACGATATTCCACCCCACCAAGATCGTCCTTCTGTACACACTCTCCCTAGTACTTATTCCTCCATCAACCACCAAACGCTAATACACGATCTACTAAATGCCTACCATACTCCAAATATTCCATCACATTTTCTCTATATTTTAATTTTAAACATTTAGCCCTTAGGTCCTTTTAAAATCAAAAAAGGATATTGCTCCCAAAATGTCCTTCAGACTAAACATTTTTTTCTTTATTTATAATTGAAAATATAAACCGAAATTATTAAAAAGAACATTTTACCAATATTTTGTATTATAAAAAATGTTCATACATATTTCACATTTTACCCTGATCAATAAAACCTACGCAACAAAATCGTCGTACTTGCATACCCACCCATCCAACAATAACCAGTATTTTGCATTAAAAAACAAATGTTCGTACGACATTCCACCCCACCAAAATCGTCCTTCTGTACACATTCTCCCTAGTGCTTATTCCTCCATCAACCGCCAAAGGCTAATACACCATATACTAAACACCTATCATACTCCAAATATTTCATCACATTTTCTCTATATTTTAATTTTAAACATTTTGCCCTTAGGTCCTTTTAAAATCAAAAAAGGATATTGCTCCCAAATTGTCCTTCAGACTAAACATTTTTTTCTTTATTTATAATTGAAAATATAAACCGAAATTATTAAAAAGAACATTTTACCAATATTTTGTATTATAAAAAATGTTCATACATATTTCACATTTTACCCTGATCAATAAAACCTACGCAACAAAATCGTCGTACTTGCATACCCACCCATCCAACAATAACCAGTATTTTGCATTAAAAAACAAATGTTCGTACGACATTCCACCCCACCAAAATCGTCCTTCTGTACACATTCTCCCTAGTGCTTATTCCTCCATCAACCGCCAAACGCTAATACACCATATACTAAACACCTATCATACTCCAAATATTTCATCACATTTTCTCTATATAGATATAGAACCTATTTCATCCCCAACACAAAACGCCACTCATTATCCCCATCCCAAACAGTAACATTCAGACTCCATCATTAACGTCGTAACATTCTCCTTCAACGGCTATCATCGTCTGCCATCAACCACCAAACGCTAATATTCCATCACACTCCATCTACAAAACACCTTTCATGTGCCATCACACTCTCTCTATATCTATACAACCTATTTAATTTCATATCCACAACAAAACCCCATGCGAAAGTTCCGCCTTTGATTTTTTCCACGGCAGTCATCACCTACCACCACACGACATTCCATTCCTATCGAACACCAAATCTCCCCATGCGAAAGATCCATCTCCCATACAGTAAACGCTCGGTATAGTGAACCTCTGTATAGTGAACTATCCAATATAACAGGTGGCGGTTAGTCTTCGACGATGGCGATAAAAAAAGTGACAAATTATTTTTTTAAAAATTTAACTATTGAAACAAAAAATTTGATATTTATCTCTGTGTTCTCGTGTTTTTTTAAAGATTAATACATTTTTTTTTGTTATTTTAGTGTTTTGAAATAAAAACGTATGTATAGGTATTAGGTATGTTTATTTATATCAAATTAAGCTTACTTGAGCATTTAAAAACTCCCGCTCTAAATAGTAAACAATTTCGATATAGTGAACAGGCCTGGTTTTTATTAGTTCACTATATAGAGCGTCTACTGTCCTTCAAAAATAATATGATTTTCTACCACGGCAAATATCACTGCCACGACATTCCGTTCCTATTCAACACCAAATCTCCCCATCTTCAATAGCTATCATCAACCACCATGAATAGATCACGCCCCTTTTTAAAGGTGGTAGCACAGCGTCGATGCGATTGCGATAGCGATCTACTCTTGTTTCAGACTAATAAATAATGTTATAAAAATAAAATTTAAAAAAAAAAATGTCTGGACCGGGCCAATTGCTTATTTCAAACATTTTGCCCTGAGGTCTTTAACATCAAAAAAGGATATTGTTCCCAAAATGTCCTTTAAATTTAAATTTTTTTTTCTTTATTTATAATTAAAAATATAACTCGAAATTATCAAAAAGAACATTTTACCAATATTTTGTATTATAAAAAATGTTCATACATATTTTACATTTTACCCTGATCAATAAAACCTACGCACGAAAATCGTCGTACTTGCATACACACCCATCCAACAATAACCAGTATTTTGCATTAAAAAACCAATGTTCATACGATATTCCACCCCACCAAGATCGTCCTTCTGTACACACTCTCCCTAGTACTTATTCCTCCATCAACCTCCAAACGCTAATACACGATCTACTAAATGCCTACCATACTCCAAATATTCCATCACATTTTCTCAGTATAGATATAGAACTTATTTCATCTCCAACACAAAACACCACTCCTTATCCCAATCCCAAACAGTAACATTCAGACTCAATAATTAACGTCGTAACATCCTCCTTCAACAGCATCGTCTGCCGTCAACCACCAAACGCTAATATTTCATTACACTCCATCTGCAAAAAACTTTTCATAATGCCATCACACTCTCTCTGTATATAACAACCTATTTCATTTCATATCCAACACAAAACCCCATTCATTCCATGCCTATCCAACACCAAATCTCCCCATCTTCAATAGCTATCATCAACCACCATGAATAGATCACCCCCTAAAGGTGGTAGCGCATTGCCAATGCGTTTGCTATAGCGACCTACTCTTGTTTCAGAATAATAAATAATTTTATAAAAATAAAATTTAAAAAAAAAATGTCTTTTCAAAATGGCCTAAGAATGACCGGGCGAATAGCTGATTTTAAAGATTGTGCCCTTAGGTCCTTTTAACACCAAAAAAGGATATTGCTCCCAAAATGTCCTTCAGACTAAACATTTTTTTCTTTATTTATAATTGAAAATATAAACCGAAATTATTAAAAAGAACATTTTACCAATATTTTGTATTATAAAAAATGTTCATACATATTTCACATTTTACCCTGATCAATAAAACCTACGCACCAAAATCGTCGTACTTGCATACCCACCCATCCAACAATAACCAGTATTTTGCATTAAAAAACAAATGTTCGTACGACATTCCACCCCACCAAAATCGTCCTTCTGTACACATTCTCCCTAGTGCTTATTCCTCCATCAACCGCCAAACGCTAATACACCATATACTAAACACCTATCATACTCCAAATATTTCATCACATTTTCTCTGTATAGATATAGAACCTATTTCATCCCCAACACAAAACGCCACTCATTATCCCCATCCCAAACAGTACATTCAGACTCCATCATTAACGTCGTAACATTCTCCTTCAACGGCTATGATCGTCTGCCATCAAACATCGTCTCGGTAAACATCGAGTAAACAGTGCGTCTAGGCAGATGTGGTGGTTCGTCTACTGATGAGCCCACCCAACACATCGGGGCGAAACGCATTTGGAGTTGAGGCCACTTAAATGTTTCAATAATATTTAACGCTTACTCCACTAATTTTATTCATTTCTTGAATTTATTCTTGATTTGAAAACTTTTTGGTAAAAAACTACGCCAGGCCACGGGCAATAAAAATCCTATACGATTAAATCTTTGACCAAAGATTCGTATTAGGTTATGGTTCACAGGCACTTTGTGTTTGTGATTCCATATAGTCTCGGTAAACATCGAGTAAACAGTGCGTCTAGGCAGATGTGGTGGTTCGTCTACTGATGAGCCCACCCACCACATCGGGGCGAAACGCATTTGGAGTTGAGGCCACTTAAATGTTTCAATAATATTTAACGCTTACTCCACTAATTTTATTCATTTCTTGAATTTATTCTTGATTTGAAAACTTTTTGGTAAAAAACTACGCCAGGCCACGGGCAATAAAAATCCTATACGATTAAATCTTTGACCAAAGATTCGTATTAGGTTATGGTTCACAGGCACTTTGTGTTTGTGATTCCATATAGTCTCGGTAAACATCGAGTAAACCGTGCGTCTAGGCAGATGTGGTGGTTCGTCTACTGATGAGCCCACCCACCACATCGGGGCGAAACGCATTTGGAGTTGAGGCCACTTAAATGTTTCAATAATGTCTGCCATCAACCACCAAACGCTAATATTCCATCACACTCCATCTACAAAACACCTTTCATGTGCCATCACACTCTCTCTATATCTTACAACCTATTTAATTTCATATCCAAAACAAAACCCCATGCGAAGGTTAGGTTAGGTTAGGTTAGGTTAAAAAGGGGTATGAGATGACTCATACGGCACTAGGCACCATAAGGGCCCATCGCGATCCCTAGGGGGAACCAATTGCAGTGACGTACAATGGAAAAACACCTAAACACTTGCCCTTGAGAAAACCCCAATTTCCCTGCAAAAACCAAGTAGCCCCTTGAAGTTGGTATTGTCTATCTCCCCTAAATGTTGGAAGAAGTACCTGCCCAAAAATTTCCTTCTACTGCGACATATTGCCTCACATTCGCACAGTATATGTGTTATGTCCTCTTCGGCTTGCAGGTCATTGCAGAATCTAGAAGTGTCCGAGTCTGCTAGCCCTAGTCTTCTTGCATGTTTTCTAAGAGAACAGTGCCCTGATAATATGCCGATCAGTGTCCTGAGCTGTTCCCTGCCTAGTTTGAGGATTTCCCTAGATCTTTTACGGTCGTATTGCGGCCAAAGTGCCTTAGATACCGCGTGACCGGTGAGGCCCTCCCACCTCCGGTCGGCTTCCTTGTTTATTTTATTCCTAATATTGCTTTTTAAGATGCAAGGAGGTGGTTTAATATCCACATCTCCTCCGTCATGCAATTCCCCGCCTATCCTCGCAAGCTCATCCGCCTGCTCATTTCCAACTATACCGCAGTGTCCTGGTACCCAGCACAGTCTCACTCGGTTCTGACTGCATAATGCCTTAAGCATTGTGCGACAGGTCCTGACTAATTCAGAATTGATGTTCGTAGATTCCAGTGCCTTGAGTGCAGCCTGGCTATCGATGTAGATGGCTATATCCCTTCCAGATATAGATCTCATCCGCATTAGCTCTGCCGCCTTCATAACAGCCAGAACTTCTGATTGGAAGACACTGCTTGTATCCGGTAGTCGTATACAAGCTAGTCCGTGTAGACCGCTATTTCGCAATGCTTAATTACTTTATCCCTTTGCCATTCATATCTTTCCGGGTAAGACACTTCGTACGGAGTGTCGAAGTCGGCCAAGGGGTGTATTTCATCAGTTTGCACCTGTACACCCGGGAGTAACTCCGCTAGTATTGTACAGTGTCCAAAACTGCCCTCTCTAAAGTAGCCCAGTGTTGCGAGCCGTAGTGCACTACTCCCCGCAAGTTGCTTTATGTGCAAGTCAAGTGGCGTAAGGTGCAGAAAGGTGTCCAGCGCTGCCGTAGGGGTGCTGCGAAGTGCACCCGTTATTGCTACGTTGGACGCTCTCTGCACCGACGCTAGTTTGCCGACTGTTGTTTTCTTTTTCGTCGCCGTCCACCATACTAGTGCGCCATATGTGAGTATGGGTCTAACCACCACTGTATATAGCCAGTGCACCATAGCAGGTTTTAGGCCCCAAGTCCTGCCTACTATTTTTTTACAAATAAAAAGAGCGTTATACGCCTTTTTAATTCTTTCCACTACATTTGCATTCCAGTTCAGTTTTCTGTCCAGAATGACCCCAAGATACTTTGCCTTGTCAGACAGAGGCAATTCCACTCCTTCCAGTTTAGGGAGGTTAAAGTGTGGTATCTTGTGCTTTCTGGTGAAGAGTACCAGTTCCGTTTTGGAGGGGTTGACGTTAAGTCCACAGCCCTTTGCCCATAAATTGACTTTTCTTAATGCACTGTCCATAATTTCACTTAGAGTGTTTAAAAACTTTCCCTGAATGATAATAACTAGGTCATCAGCATATGCTGTGGCACTTATTCCCCTGGAGCTCAGTTTCTTCAAAATGTCATCCATAACAAGCACCCAAAGGAGAGGTGAAAGGACTCCCCCCTGTGGTGTTCCCCTGGTCACCGACATTCTAATGGAACTTTGTCCCAGGGAGCAGTTTATTTTCCTACTTGCAAGCATGTTGCAGACCCAAAAAACTATGCTGTGTCCAATGTTAATATTAGACATGGCACGCTTTATAGCCTTGCCCTCTACATTGTTAAAAGCACCCTCAATATCCAGAAAAGCTGCTAGAGCAAACTCGCCCAAGTGTAAGCTTCTTTCAATCTTCCCTACTACATTATGTAAAGCTGTTTCTACTGACTTTCCCTTCATGTATGCATGTTGCGATTCGCTTAAGAATCCATTATTACATTTGCTCCTGATATGAAATGATGAGCCGCTCTAGGGTTTTTAGCATAAAGGATGACAGACTGATTGGTCTGAAATCCTTCGCTGTTGTATGCCCCTGCTTGCCAGCTTTGGGAATGAAAACCACTTTCACCTCCCGCCATGCTGCTGGTATGTACCCTAATTTCAGACTCTCTTAGAATCTCCGTAATTTTCCGCAGCATGATCGGCAAAATTCCATCTGGGCCCGAGGATTTATACGGTTTGAAGGACTGTAAAGCCCACCGCACTTTTCTCCGATTTATGAGATCAACTATCTCCCCCCTCGTGAGGGGGTCACAGTTGATATCCGTACGACCTTGCAGCTCAGAATCCTCTGGGATAGTAGCCCCGGGAAAGTGAGATTCCACCAGGGTTACCAGAACCTCCTGACTGCTTTCGGCCCAGGTACCGTCTTTTTTTTGAGGTAGCTAGGTACACTTGCCTCTTTTGAGCGTACTTTGCGTAGTCTCGAAGCCTTATCTGTATCCGAGATTGATTCGCAGAAAAGTTTCCACGAAACTCGTTTGGATTTCCTGATTAAATATTTGAATTGCCTTTTACTTTCGGTATACTCATTCCATGTGGTGTCGTCCCTGACCAACTTCGCCCTATTGTAGAGTTTCCTTACTTCTTTCTGTTTCAGCCCTATCTCCCTATTCCACCATTTCGGCTGTACCCTTTTTGGTGTCTTATTTTCCGGGCATACCTTCTCAAATGCCGTTGTCAGTGTTTGGTTTATCAGCTCAACCGCCCTATCCAGGTCCTTGGCAGTATTGCCAGGACCGGGCTGGGTGTCAAGATGCTGATTTACCATTACCGTATATTTAGCCCAATCTGCTTTTCTAGGATTCCTATGAAAACTACATGCTCTACTATGGAAGTTGACGTTGAAACGTATCCATCGATGATCTGACAAAGACGCTTCTTCCACAACCCTCCAATTTCCAACTACCAACTTATCTGTATTAGAGACAAGGGTGATGTCTAAAACCTCCTCCCTATTTCTGACTACAAAAGTAGGTGAATTCCCTCTATTACATATTATGAGGTTGGACGTTATAATAAAATCATAAAGACACTCACCTCTTGCATTAATATCACTGCTGCCCCATTGAGAGTGATGGGCATTTGCATCACAGCCCATTACGTGCATCCAGTTTGTCTGCCCAGCCAGCTTCTTCAACTGTCTGTATTAGAGACAAGGGTGATGTCTAAAACCTCCTCCCTATTTCTGACTACAAAAGTAGGTGAATTCCCTCTATTACATATTATGAGGTTGGACGTTATAATAAAATCATAAAGACACTCACCTCTTGCATTAATGTCACTGCTGCCCCATTGAGAGTGATGGGCATTTGCATCACAGCCCATTACGTGCATCCAGTTTGTCTGTCCAGCCAGCTTCTTCAACTTCTCCGGGATAACTACCTCAGAATCGTATGGGAGGTAGGCTGATGTTAGACATAGCGGTTTACCGTCTTCCCTTTCGCAGATTACTGCAGTCAAGTCTCCTGAACTGTAATTATTCAAAAGAAAAGCCCTTATATGGTTTTTAATTAAGATACAAGTCCTGATTTTACCTTTTCCCTTATAGAACAACGTGTAATTCCTGTTCTTGAGACCTTGGATCTCGTTGTTCTTATTGATCCAAGGCTCCTGTATCAGTATTGCCGCGACGTCCTGCTTGATGATGTACTCCAACAAACAGGCCGTCGCTGCCCTACTATGATGGAGGTTTATCTGCAGTGCTTCCATCATCATTAACAGGCGGCTCCTCCTCATCCTTGCCCTTGGTCGTTTTTACCATAACTCTTCCCATACTATATCTTACCATACCGTTGGATTTCTCCAGTTATGGAAGACTTTCGTGGCCGTCGTGGTCCCGTCTTTAGGACTCTCCATGTGTCGGCTTTGAGTTCCCGATTTTGCACATGGAGAAGCCCTAGGAGCTTCTCTGGGTAAGTATAAGGGCACGGAACCCAAACCCATGCCGTCGGCGGAGTGTACTGCGCCAACTCCGCCACCGTCATGCATTTAAGTTTTATGCCTTCCCATGAGTCGCTGCACTCCAGGATGAACCCTCTCAAGAATTCCACCGAAGAAGTGTTTCCACATCCACAAGCGACAACCTTGCGCCCTCCTTCCCAACCAGCACCGTCAAATAAAAGTTCCGCGTTTCCTGTGTCGGACAACTCCTTCCACAGGGCGTCTTGGAATTTTTCTTCGACGTATTTCCACTGGTCGATTGTCAGACGACCGCAAGGTTCCCGCTCGTTTACTACAGCAACGAGAAGCTCATCTTTCGGGTCGCTTTGCCCTCGACGAAGTGCCGATGAAGTCCCAGCCTTCATCTTCTTCGCGTCATTGGGCTCCGCGACGTCGTCCGACCTGCCTCTCTTGCTGCTGAAACCCGTCTCAGCAGAGTTCTTCCCCTTTGCAATTGCTGCGTAGGACGTAGAGGGCGCCGGTCCGGCTTCCTCCCTCGTCTGCACAGTAGCCCTCTTTTTTGTCTTCTTTTGATTGAGCGGTGGAGCGGCCAAAGTAGCCTTTGCTCTTTCAAAAGAAGATTTTTCCCATTTGCTGAGAGTGCTGGGATCGCAACCCTCATATTTGGCCACCTTGCGCTTTGCGCCACGTATTGCAGCCTTTGCCTTCTGGTGCTGATTGTGCTTCGCACCTTTGCTGTTTAAGTCGGAGGGAGCACCGGTCACAGCGGACGAGCCAGCTGTTCCCGCTTTTCCCCCTTCTTGAGCATTACCCTGACTAGCATTGACGTCGGATCTAGCTTCATTGGTAGCGGAAGTTGCAGCTACCTCAGCCTTTTCCTCAGCCAATTTCTTTTCCTGTTCTTTTGCGATATCGGATAAAGCCTCACTGACAGCGGATGTTCCAGCTGTCTCAACTTTTTCCTCCACCGCGTTACCCTTTGATTCACCTGTGAGAGTACCAGCCTGCTCACAAGTGAAAAGGCTAACGTTAGTGAGAGTGTCGTCAGACTCCCCACTATCGCTAGCCAACAACCTCCCTTCCTCCAATTCTAACGCCAGGAGGGAGACAGTTGAAGAAGAAGATAACTCTCCTTCGCTCAGCTCCGATTCCCCCTTAGCGTGAATTGCTTTTTGTTTTTTGATATTTGTTTTTTTTGTTTTGTCCATTTTTCTGTTACATTAAATTATTCCCCACGAGTAGAGCCGGAAATATCAAGGTCAGCCCAGGCAGCGCCGCTATACCTGGGTAAGGCTAAATACAACAGACCCGCGCCAAGGCGTCTGAGGGAGCTCGTTAATAGCCGGTTTTACCTCCGGCCGATTGCAACCAGAAGCACGGTTTACTATACGCTCTCTCCACCGCTGGTATCAGGTACGATTTTAGGGTTTTCTCCCACCTCAACTAATGGATCACGACATACGATTAAAGCGTAAGCATAAATCCTTGGCTGACACCAACCAGACAAGCTGATTGGCCATTTTCAGACGGGCGCCCGCGGGAAGGAACAACAAGTTGAGGATTTTGCCCAGTCCAAAACCCCATGCGAAAGTTCCGCCTTTGATTTTTTCCACGGCAGTCATCACCTACCACCACACGACATTCCATTCCTATCGAACACCAAATCTCCCCATGCGAAAGATCCATCTCCCATACAGTAAACGCTCGGTATAGTGAACCTCTGTATAGTGAACTATCCAATATAACAGGTGGCGGTTAGTCTTCGACGATGGCGATAAAAAAAGTGACAAATTATTTTTTAAAAATTTAACTTTTGAAACAAAAAAACTTGATATTTATCTCTGTGTTCTCGTGTTTTTTTTAAAGATTAATATATTTTTTTTTTTGTTATTTTAGTGTTTTGAAATAAAAACGTATGTGTAGGTATGTTTATTTATATCAAATTAAGCTTACTTGAGCATTTAAAAACTCCCGCTCTAAATAGTAAACAATTTCGATATAGTGAACAGGCCTGGTTTTTATTAGTTCACTATATCGAGCATCTACTGTCCTTCAAAAATAATATGATTTTCTACCGCGGCAAATATCACTGCCACGACATTCCGTTCCATTCAACACCAAATCTCCCCATCATCAATAGCTATCAGCAACCACCATGAATAGATCACACCCCTTTTTAAAGGTGGTAGCACAGCGTCGATGCGATTGCGATAGCGATCTACTCTTGTTTCAGACTAATAAATGATGTTATAAAAATAAAATTTAAAAAAAATGTCTTTTCAAAATGGACTTAGAATGACCGGGCCAATTGCTTATTTCAAACATTTTGCCCTGAGGTCTTTAACATCAAAAAAGGATATTGTTCCCAAAATGTCCTTTAAATTTAAATTTTTTTTTCTTTATTTATAATTAAAAATATAACTCGAAATTATCAAAAAGAACATTTTACCAATATTTTGTATTATAAAAAATGTTCATACATATTTTACATTTTACCCTGATCAATAAAACCTATGCACGAAAATCGTCGTACTTGCATACACACCCATCCAACAATAACCAGTATTTTGCATTAAAAAACCAATGTTCATACGATATTCCACCCCACCAAGATCGTCCTTCTGTACACACTCTCCGTAGTACTTATTCCTCCATCAACCACCAAACGCTAATACACGATCTACTAAATGCCTACCATACTCCAAATATTCCATCACATTTTCTCAGTATAGATATAGAACTTATTTCATCTCCAACACAAAACACCACTCCTTATCCCAATCCCAAACAGTAACATTCAGACTCAATAATTAACGTCGTAACATCCTCCTTCAACAGCATCGTCTGCCGTCAACCACCAAACGCTAATATTTCATTACACTCCATCTGCAAAAAACTTTTCATAATGCCATCACACTCTCTCTGTATATAACAACCTATTTCATTTCATATCCAACACAAAACCCCATGCGAAAGGTCCGCCTCCCCTTCAACAAAAATAATATGATTTTCTTTCTAACACAGCAAATATCATTGCCACGATATTGATAATTTTTTTCTTTATTTATAATTGAAAACATAAGCCGAAATTATCAAAAAGAACATTTTACCAATATTTTGTATTGTAAAAAATGTTCATACATATTTTACATTTTACCATGATCAATAAAACCTACGCACCAAAATCGTCGTACTTGCATAGCCACCCATCCAACAATAGCAGTATTTTGCATTAAAAAACAAATGTTCGTACGACATTCCACCCCATCAAAATCGTCCTTCTGTACACATTCTCACTAGTACTTATTCCTCCATCAACCACCAAACGCTAATACACCATATAATAAACCCCTATCATACTCCAAATATTTCATCACATTTTCTCTATATAGATATAGAACCTAACATCCCCAACACAAAACGCCACTCATTATCCCCATCCCAAACAGTAACATTCAGACTCCATCATTAACGTCGTAACATTCTCCTTTAACGGCTATCATCGTCTGCCATCAACCACCAAACGCTAATATTCCATCACACTCCATCTACAAAACACCTTTCATGTGCCATCACACTCTCTCTATATCTATACAACCTATTTAATTTCATATCCAAAACAAAACCCCATGCGAAAGTTCCGCCTTTGATTTTTTCCACGGCAGTCATCACCTACCACCACACGACATTCCATTCCTATCGAACACCAAATCTCCCCATGCGAAAGATCCATCTCCCATACAGTAAACGCTCGGTATAGTGAACCTCTGTATAGTGAACTATCCAATATAACAGGTGGCGGTTAGTCTTCGACGATGGCGATAAAAAAAGTGACAATTATTTTTTAAAAATTTAACTATTGAAACAAAAAACTTGATATTTATCTCTGTGTTCTCGTGTTTTTTTTAAAGATTAATAGATTTTTTTTTTGTTATTTTAGTGTTTTGAAATAAAAACGTATGTATAGGTATGTTTATTTATATCAAATTAAGCTTACTTGAGCATTTAAAAACTCCCGCTCTAAATAGGAAACAGGCCTGGTTTTTATTAGTTCACTATATCGAGCGTCTACTGTCCTTCAAAAATAATATGATTTTCTACCACGGCAAATATCACTGCCACGACCACAAACCACTAAGAATAGACCGCCGACTTCCCGTACACCTACCCGATTCCCCCCGGAAAAAAATTCCCTGTCTGTGAATACGTGTAAATGTCAAAATTAATGGCGGCAAAGATTTTCCATGCTATACCATGCGACCAGAATTTTTCAAGGATGCGTGCGTTAATGGCGCCCCTTTGATTTTGTACAGCACCAATACATGAAAAATCCTGGTCTCGCCGGCAGCTTGTAGGCAAAGTCCGTTATGTGGGAGGAGTCGACGGTCTATTCTTACTGGTTTGTGGCCACGACATTCCATACCTATCCAACACTAAATCTCCCCATCTTCAATAGCTATCATCAACCACCATGAATAGATCACCCCCTAAAGGTGGTAGCGCATTGCCAATGCGTTTGCGATAGCGACTTACTCTTGTTTCAGAATAATAAATAATTTTATAAAAAAAAAATTAAAACAAAAATGTTTTTCCAAAATGGCCTAAGAATGACCGGGCGAATAGCTGATTTCAAACATTTTGCCCTTAGGTCCTTTTAAAATCAAAAAAGGATATTGCTCCCAAAATGTCCTGCAGACTAAACATTTTTTTCTTTATATATAATTGAAAATATAAACCGAAATTATCAAAAAGAACATTTTACCAATATTTTGTATTATAAAAAATGTTCATACATATTTCACATTTTACCCTGATCAATAAAACCTACGCACCAAAATCGTCGTACTTGCATACCCACCCATCCAACAATAACCAGTATTTTGCATTAAAAAACAAATGTTCGTACGACATTCCACCCCACCAAAATCGTCCTTCTGTACACATTCTCCCTAGTGCTTATTCCTCCATCAACCGCCAAACGCTAATACACCATATACTAAACACCTATCATACTCCAAATATTTCATCACATTTTCTCTATATAGATATAGAACCTATTTCATCCCCAACACAAAACGCCACTCATTATACCCATCCCAAACAGTAACATTCAGACTCCATCATTAACGTCGTAACATTCACCTTCAACGGCTATCATCGTCTGCCATCAACCACCAAACGCTAATATTCCATCACACTCCATCTACAAAACACCTTTCATGTGCCATCACACTTTCTCTATATCTATACAACCTATTTAATTTCATATCCAAAACAAAACCCCATGCGAAAGTTCCGCCTCCCATTTATAAAAAATAATTTGATTTTGTCCACGGCAGTCAACACCTACCACCACACAATATTCCATTCCTATCCAACACCAAATCTCCCCATGCGAAAGATCCGCCTCCCATACTTCAAAAATAATATGATTTTCTACCACGGCAAATTTCATTGCCACGACATTCCATTCATATTCAACACCAAATCTTCCCATCTTCAATAGCTATCATCAACCACCATGAAGGGGCGTGATCTTTCATAGCACACGGCCGATGCGATTGCGATAGCGATCTGCTTTTGTTTCAGAAAAATAAATATTTTTACAAAATATAAAATTTCATAAAAAATTTTCTTTGGCCTTAGAATGACCGGGCGAATTGCTGATTTCAAACATTTTGCCCTGAGGTCGTTTTAACATCAAAAAATTGTTTTCTTAATTTATAATTGAAAATATACCTAACTCGAAATTATCAAAAAGGACATTTAACCAATATTTTGTATTATAAAAAATGTTCATACATATTTCACATTTTACCCTGATCAATAAAACCTACGCACGAAAATCGTCGTACTTGCATACCCACACAATCCAACAATAACCAGTATTTTGCATTAAAAAACCAATGTTCATACGATATTCCACCCCACCAAAATCGTCCTTCTGTACACACTCTCCCTAGTACTTATTCCTCCATCAACCTCCAAACGCTAATACACGATCTACTAAACACATACCATATTCCAAATATTCCATCACATTTTCTCAGTATAGATATAGAACCTATTTCATCCCCAACACAAAACACCACTCCTTATCATCATCCCAAACAGTAACATTCAGACTTAATTTAATTTAT
This sequence comes from Cheilosia soror, assembly GCA_949372485.1. Taxonomy (NCBI): domain Eukaryota; kingdom Metazoa; phylum Arthropoda; class Insecta; order Diptera; family Syrphidae; genus Cheilosia; species Cheilosia soror. The sequence goes on along the minus strand of OX443561.1, from coordinate 62,872,386 downwards.
AACGTCGTAATTTTCAATTAACGTCGTAACATTCTCCTTCAACAGCATCGCCTACCATCAACTTCCAAACGCTAATATTCCATCACACTCCATCTGCAAAACACCTTTCATATGCCATCACACTCTCTCTGTATATAACAACCTATTTCATTTCATATCCAACACAAAACCCCATGCGAAAGGTCCGTCTCCCCTTCTTCAAAAATAATATGATTTTCTTTCTACCACAGCAAATATCACTGCCACGACATTCCGTTCCTATTCAACACCAAATCTCCCCATCTTCAATAGCTATCATCAACCACCATGAATAGATCACGCCCAGCGATGCCAAACCTAGCCCAATTGTGAAATTCTAGCACTGTTTCATTCGATCTAGCACTGTAAATTGACCTTTTAGCACTGTGTTTAATTTATATTTTCAAGCAATACGCATTTAATAATTGCTATAAAACTGTTTTTCTGTGAAAATTTAGTTAATTATATAAAACTAACATTTTGTTTCAGTTAAAAACGTCAAAACAGTGTAGAATATACTTAAGTCGTTTAGTTTGGCCCTTAACTAGCCCTGAAATCACATTTCTGGATCTAAATCACATTTTTGAGTTGGCATCGCTGATCACGCCCTTTTCTAAAGTTGTTAGCACACAGCCGATGCGATTGCGATAGCGATCTACTCTTGTTTCAGACTAATAAATAATTTTATAAAAATTAAATTTAAAAAAAAAATATCTTTTCAAAATGGATCTAGAATGACCGGGCGAATTGCTGATTTCAAACATTTTGCCCTGAGGTCCTTAACATCAAAAAAGGATATTGTTCCCAAAATGTCCATTAAATTAAAATATTTTTCTTTATTTATAATTGAAAATATAACTCGAAATTATCAAAAAGGACATTTTACCAATATTTTGTGTTAAAAAAAATGTTCATACATATTTCACATTTTACACTGATCAATAAAACTTACGCACCAAAACCGTAGAATTGCATAGGTACGTCCTTCTGTACACACTCTCCCTAGTACTAATTTCTCCATCAACCTCCAAACGCTAATACACTATCTACTAAACACATACCATTTTCCATCATATTTTCTCAGTATAGATATAGAACCTATTTCATCCCCAACACAAAACACCACTCCTTATCACCATCCAAAACAGCAACATTCAGACTCCATAATTAACGTCGTAACATTCTCCTTCAACAGCATCGCCTACCATCAACCAACAAACGCTAATATTCCATCACACTGCATCTGCAAAACACTTTTCACATGCCATCACACTCTCTCTGTATATAACAACCTATTTCATTTCATCCCCAACACAAAACAGCACTCCTTATCATCATCCAAAACAGTAACATTCAGACTCAATAATTAACATCGTAACATTATCCTTCAACAGCATCGTCTGCCATCAACCACCAAACGCTAATATTCCATCACACTCCATCTGCAAAAAACCTTTCATATGCCATCACACTCTCTCTATATCTATACAACTTAATTCATTTCATTTCCAACACAAAACCTCATGCGAAAGCTCCGTCTCCCCTTCTTCAAAAATAATATGATTTTCTTTCTACCACAGCAAATATCATTGCCACGACATTCCATTCCTATCCAACACCAAATCTCCCCATCTTCAATAGCTATCATCAACCACCATGAAGAGATCACGCCCCTTTCTAAAGGTGATAGCACGCGGCCGATACGATTGCGATTGCGATAGCGATCTACTCAGAATAATAAATATTTTTATAAAAATAAAAGTTCATAAAAAATTGTCTTTTCAAAGTGGCCTTAGAATGACCGGGCGAATTGCTGATTTCAAACATTTTGCCCTGAAGTCGTTTTAACATCAACAAATTTTTTTCTTTATTTATATGTAATTGAAAATATAACTCGAAATTATCAAAACGGACATTTTACCATTATTTTGTATTATAAAAAATGTTCATAATATTGCACATTTTACCCTGATCAATAAAACCTACACACGAAAATCGTCGTACTAGCATACCCACCCATCCAACAAAACCAGTATTTTGCATTAAAAAACAAATGTTCGTACGACATTCCACCCCACCAAAATCGTCCTTCTGTACACATTCTCCCTAGTGCTTATTCCTCCATCAACCGCCAAACGCTAATACACCATATACTAAACATTTATCATACTCCAAATATTTCATCACATTTTCTCTATATAGATATAGAACCTATTTCATCCCCAACACAAAACGCCACTCCTTAACACATCCCAAACAGTAACATTCAGACTCCATTATTAACGTCGTAACATTCTCCTTCAACAGCTATCATCTTTTGTCATCAACCACCAAACGCTAATGGTAATGATGGCATATGAAAGGTGTTTTGCAGATGCAGTGTGATGGAACTGCATCTGCAAAACACCTTTCATATGCCATCACACTCTCTCTATATCTATACAACCTATTTAATTTCATATCCAACACAAAACCCCATGCGAAAGATCCGCATCCCATTCCTAAAAAATAATTTGATTTTCTTCCACGGTAGTCATCACTGCCACACGACATACCATTCCTACCAACACCATAATTTTATCTCACCATGCGAAAGATTCGCCTCCCATTCTTCAAAAATAATATGATTTTCTACCACGGCAAATATCACTGCCACGACATTCCATTCCTACCAACACCATATCTCCCCATGCGAAAGATCCGCCTCCCATACTTCAATAATAATATGATTTTCTACCACGACAAATTTCATTGCCACGACATTCCATTCCTATCCAACACCAAATCTCCCCATGCGAAAGATGCGCTTCCCATTCTTAAAAAATAATATGATTTTCTACCACGGCAAATATCACTGCCACGACATTCAATTCCTATCCAACACCAAATCTCCCCATGCGAAAGATCCGCTTCAAATTCTTCAAAAATAATATGATTTTCTACCACGGCAATTATCATTGCCACGACATTCCATTCCTATCCAACACCAAATCTCCCCATGCGAAAGATGCGCCTCCCATTCTTAAAAAATAATATGATTTTCTACCACGGCAAATATCACTGCCACGACAAACAGTAACATTCAGACTCCATTATTAACGTCGTAACATTCTCCTTCAACAGCTATCATCTTTTGTCATCAACCACCAAACGCTAATATTCCATCACACTGCATCTGCAAAACACCTTTCATATGCCATCACACTCTCTCTATATCTATACAACCTATTTAATTTCATATCCAACACAAAACCCCATGCGAAAGATCCGCATCCCATTCCTAAAAAATAATTTGATTTTCTTCCACGGTAGTCATCACTGCCACACGACATACCATTCCTACCAAGACCATAATTTTATCTCACCATGCGAAAGATTCGCCTCCCATTCTTCAAAAATAATATGATTTTCTACCACGGCAAATATCACTGCCACGACATTCCATTCCTACCAACACCATATCTCCCCATGCGAAAGATCCGCCTCCCATACTTCAATAATAATATGATTTTCTACCACGACAAATTTCATTGCCACGACATTCCATTCCTATCCAACACCAAATCTCCCCATGCGAAAGATGCGCTTCCCATTCTTAAAAAATAATATGATTTTCTACCACGGCAAATATCACTGCCACGACATTCAATTCCTATCCAACACCAAATCTCCCCATGCGAAAGATCCGCTTCAAATTCTTCAAAAATAATATGATTTTCTACCACGGCAATTATCATTGCCACGACATTCCATTCCTATCCAACACCAAATCTCCCCATGCGAAAGATGCGCCTCCCATTCTTAAAAAATAATATGATTTTCTACCACGGCAAATATCACTGCCACGACATTCCATTCCTATCCAACACCAAATCTCCCCATGCGAAAGATGCGCCTCCCATTCTTAAAAAATAATATGATTTTCTACCACGGCAAATTTCACTGCCACGACATTCCATTCCTATCCAACACCAAATCTCCCCATCTTAGCTATCATCAACCACCATGAATAGATCACGCCCCTTTTTAAAGGTGATAGCACACGGCCGATGCGATTGCGATTGCGATAGCGATCTACTCTTGTTTCACAATAATAAATATTTTTACAAAAATAAAAGTTCATAAAATATTGTCTTTTCAAAGTGGCCTTAGAATGACCGGACGAATTGCTGATTTCAAACATTTTGCCCTGAGGTCGTTTTAACATCAAAAAATTGTTTTCTTTATTTTTAATTGAAAAAATAACTCGAAATTATCAAAAAGAACATTTTACTAATATTTTGTATTATAAAAAATGTTCATACATATTTCACATTTTACCCTGATCAAAAAACCTACGAACCAAAGTCGTCGTACTTGCATACCCACCCATCCAACAATAAGCAGTATTTTGCATTAAAAAACAAATGTTCGTACGACATTCCACCCCAACAAAATCGTCCTTTGGTACACATTCTCCCTAGTGCTTATTCCTTCATCAACCGCCAAACGCTAATACACCATATACTAAACACCTATCATACTCCAAATATTTCATCACATTTTCTCTATATAGATATAGAACCTTTTTCATCCCCAACACAAAACGCCACTCATTATCCCCATCCCAAACAGTAACATTCAGACTCCATCATTAACGTCGTAACATTCTCCTTCAACGGCTATCATCGTCTGCCATCAACCACCAAACGCTAATATTCCATCACACTCCATCTACAAAACACCTTTCATGTGCCATCACACTCTCTCTATATCTATACAACCTATTTAATTTCATATCCAAAACAAAACCCCATGCGAAAGTTCCGCCTTTGATTTTTTCCACGGCAGTCATCACCTACCACCACACGACATTCCATTCCTATCGAACACCAAATCTCCCCATGCGAAAGATCCATCTCCCATACAGTAAACGCTCGGTATAGTGAACCTCTGTATAGTGAACTATCCAATATAACAGGTGGCGGTTAGTCTTCGACGATGGCGATAAAAAAAGTGACAAATTATTTTTTAAAAATTTAACTATTGAAACAAAAAACTTGATATTTATTTCTGTGTTCTCGTGTTTTTTTCTCGTGTATGTATAGGTACTTATTTTTATTTATATCAAATTAAGCTTACTTGAACCATTGAATAACTACAAATAGAATCGGCACCGATGCAATCATCCGCTACGCGGTCCATACGTCGCTGCGATCGTTTGTGCTGGTTTGTGAAATGGATCTGGGCATATCTGGGATTGAAGATTGGATAAACAAAATCCCAACAAAAATATCCCTCTAAGGAATGCTGGATGGGTCATTTTTTGTTGTAAACCAGTCTGAGGTAGGATATTTCATGCTTAGCTTTGCTGTCGAAATGTATATAGAGAAAACCAAAGAAAAAAACAAAAACAAACTGGTTTGCCTTTTCTCTTTCTTCATTCCCCATCCTCATCCATCAGTATAAAATTCTTTCTGATATGACGTAACAGGGTAGGGAACTAGTTTGGTTTGGAAGACAGTAAAGGAGATGCAATATTACAAACAAGTATCAATAACAAAAGCAATGTGTAGGATTTATGACTTTAGGAGAGGGAGGGTGATGCAAGGGGTGAGTTGGGAAGGATAAATTGAATAAAAATGATTTTGGCTTTCTTGCTGACATTATATAGGTACACAAGATTTTAAGATTGTGCATAAATGTTCTATGTTAGAGTCTAACTATTTTGCCTATATTTTTGTTAAATATGCATAGATTTTATTGATTGTTTTTCTAATTATGTAATTCAAAAATATTATATCTCGCAAACTACCAAATCGATTGAGTTCCAATTTCCAGGCAATCTTAGGTATTGGACCGATATTGCTCCTGTGAAGATTGGTCAAAATTGAACAATCGGACTGAATAAAAACCATAGGAATCTCATACCTACATTGGTATCACGAAAATCACCTACCCGATTAAGCTCAAATTAAAAAAAAATGTTTGTTAATGGCCCAAAGGTAAAAAAAACTCAAGCACTTTTTAAAATATGGAACATGCATTGGGCTGATAGACAAAAATGTATCTGGGCAATACAATTCCTAGGCACGAGCAAAGCCGACGGGGTAAAGTAGCTTAGCTATGCCTATACATGGCGTTTTTGTTTTTAGGTTTATCTGAGCTCTGAACAAAGCTCGAAAATTTTGAACATCTGAACTGAAACACACTTGGGCACATATCTGTCATATTTTTTTAGATATTAATTGTTATTATTTATTAATTTGGTTTACCTACTGTGCCAGAACAACAACACTCGTCCACCACTTAACTATACATACCTATTTTGTTTATCCTGTCAAATGTCACTGTAAAGTGTGTAAAGCTAAGTACACATGATTGTAAGATCTTACAATATTGTCAGATCTGTCAATGCTCTGACAATGACAGACAATGAGCTTACAACAGCCAACTACCTTACATACAATACAAAATTGTGCGTTTCAAACGGTTGTAAGATTTTGTCTCAAAGTCTTACAATTTCATTGTCAGATGCATGTCTTACAATGGTCTTACAATTACTTTTCTGACAACGTTGTAAGGTTGAAAATTGTGTGTTCACACGGTCGGCACTCGGCAGATCGTTAGCAACCTGATAATTTCATTGTCACTACTAGCCAATCCAATCCTGCGATTTGTGGACCGCCTGTTTTCTGGTCCCGAAAATACCGGAATTTGTAACTACATATTAGATAGATACATACATATTCACGGGATTTATACGGAACTATAAATAGAAGTATGAATTAAGAAAAGGACGGCGTTCCTTAAGGTGCCAAGTTTGATTTTGAATTGGATTTCGAAATTTTGTATGCTGAAATGTTGAATTCAGACGAGGTGTAAAAGTACTATAACATAATTTCGTAGCAAGAATCTAATGTAAACTGCAAATATTCTTAATATTCCTACATACTATAATCCAGATTTGAAATTTATCGGGATGAGTTGGTTGATTGCTGCAATAGCATTCAGCGTAGCACTGATCTGCATACAGCTGCTCCTAAAATAATTGTACATATTTAAATACAAAAGGTTAATTTTGGGTTTAAAATTAAAATAAACAAATGAACTCGAACTGTCAGCCCACAAATCGCATACCTACTTATTCACAGTTTGAAGCAAACTACCTACTAGAGGTACAAACGAATCCGCCCTGTCGTTTAGAGTGCAGATAGGTACCTACCACCATGCAGACAGACAGACAGAATTGCGAGACTCACTTTTTGATCTCTACAATCCTCTTAATATCACAATTAATAGATCTAAATTTGGATTTAAAACAATATCTTTCTGATCACAGAATCCGTCGTATTCGGAATTTTGCTATACGAACCCCGAAAGAACTATCACAGATTCCGTTGTGGTGGAAATTTTTGCTACGAATTAAATTCCGAATACGACGGATTCTGTGATCAACCAGAATACTTCCTACATGATGAGAAAACTGAAAAATGGGATCGATCTAGGTACCTACGTGATTTTATTTCCTAAAATTCAATCAAGCTTCCCTACTAGTACACTTACCATGAACTTTACATGCTTACCCACCCCATAACTTTCAAATCATCAAAACCTGCCTTGACACCTAAGTTCAAAAGCCACCACCATGCCACCGCTGCTGCCCATAAATCGAAGAAATACAAAATATGTACTGTAAAGAATCTGATCTGTGATTTCATATTATTTCTCCTTTCCACATTGTTATCCCAATGCACATCACACTCGTCTCCTCATGCTAAAATTACCCCTCCCCCACCATACACACCACCGCTAACTTCCTATACATATTTGCGAAAAGTACCCGATCATTGATTTAATTTTCCTTTGCATATTCCACTTCTGCTCCACAACCATTATTATGCAATCGGTGCAATCTCTTTCATCTGCATGTTGTCAATAAGACGAATAAGAAAAGAAGAAGGGGGTGGTATTCACAAGAAAAATAAACATTGGAATATTTTGGGAAATTATTTTTATTTAATGCACGAACCTAGAAAAAGGTGGTAAATGCATACACTAGCTTAATACAAATTTCCGCCGCAATGAAGGTCCGTATGTCGCTTCAAAATGAGCTGTGTCCACTTCTATTTGTAGTTATTCAATGACTTGAACATTTAAAAACTCCCGCTCTAAATAGTCAACAATTTCGATATAGTGAACAGGCCTGGTTTTTATTAGTTCACTATATCGAGCGTTTACTGTCCTTCAAAAATAATATGATTTTCTACCACGGCAAATATCACTGCCACGACATTCCGTTCCTATTCAACACCAAATCTCCCCATCATCAATAGCTATCAGCAACCACCATGAATAGATCACCCCCTAAAGGTGGTAGCGCATTGCCAATGCGTTTGCGATAGCGACTTACTCTTGTTTCAGAATAATAAATAATGTTATAAAAATAAAATTTAAAAAAAAAATGTCTTTTCAAAATGGACTTAGAATGACCGGGCCAATTGCTTATTTCAAACATATTGGTCCCAAAATGTCCTTTAAATTTAAATTTTTTTTTTTTATTTATAATTGAAAATATAACTCGAAATTATCAAAAAGAACATTTTACCAATATTTTGTATTATAAAAAATGTTCATACATATTTTACATTTTACCCTGATCAACAAAACCTACGCACGAAAATCGTCGTACTTGCATACACACCCATCCAACAATAACCAGTATTTTGCATTAAAAAACCAATGTTCATACGATATTCCACCCCACCAACATCGTCCTTCTGTACACACTTTCCCTAGTACTTATTCCTCCATCAACCTCCAAACGATAATACACGATCTACTAAATGCCTACCATACTCCAAATATTCCATCACATTTTCTCAGTATAGATATAGAACTTATTTCATCTCCAACACAAAACACCACTCCTTATCCCAATCCCAAACAGTAACATTCAGACTCAATAATTAACGTCGTAACATTCTCCTTCAACAGCATCGTCTGCCGTCAACCACCAAACGCTAATATTTCATTACACTCCATCTGCAAAAAACTTTTCATAATGCCATCACACTCTCTCTGTATATAACAACCTATTTCATTTCACATCCAACACAAAACCCCATGCGAAAGGTCCGCCTCCCCTTCATCAAAAATAATATGATTTTCTTTCTACCACAGCAAATATCATTGCCACGACATTCCATGCCTATCCAACACCAAATCTCCCCATCTTCAATAGCTATTATCAACCACCATGAATAGATCACGCCCCTTTCTAAAGGTGGTAGCACACGGCCGATGCGTTTGCGATAGCGACCTACTCTTGTTTCAAAATAATAAATAATTTTATAAAAATAAAGGGGAATAAAAATAAAAAACGCAAAATGAGTACATCCCCTAAAGTCTCACCTACAAAAGAAAGCTGCACAGTGCACAGTCACTGTGTATGCTTCAAACAAAGAAAATAAACAACAAAATCCAACCAAGCCTCCACCAATTATTGCACTTCAAGTAAATAAATATGAAAGCTTGGCCAAAGTATTAGAGGAAAACAAAATTAAAGCTAGTACAGCACTTATTAACCACAACGACATCAAAATCAATGTGGCTGAAGAAGAGGGATATAGAAACCTCACTAAAATACTTAACCAGAAAAAAGTCCAATGGTATTCTTATGAAAATAAGCAAACCAGACCAATAAAGGTTGTAGTGAAAAAACTGCATTACTCATGCTCACCCGAAAGCATAAAAAAAGAGTTAAAAGACAGGGGCTTTAAGATATTGCAAGTTGTGAATATGTTTAAATTTAAAAGAAAACTGCCGCTTCCAAATTTTATACTCAGTTTTGAGCATGACGAAGATAAAAAAAAAATATACGACATTAAAAACATACTAGGTATGCGAGTCGTGATCCATACTCTGCGTAAATCGAAACTTGTACCCCAATGCAAAAATTGTCAAAGATATGGGCATACACATAAATACTGCAGCTCAAATCCAAGATGTGTAAAATGTGCAGGAAGCCACCACACTAAAGACTGCAGGAAGAAAGGAGATGAACATCCTAAATGTGCAAACTGCAATGAAAACCATCCTGCCAGCTACAGAGGTTGTTTAGTTGCAAAAGAAATCCAACTTGCAAGGGCCAAAAAACAAAAGAAACCAGAAAGGAGCTCAAATAAAGAAGAGCTAAAACTCAAAAAGGACTTACAAAAGAGCCCACAAACAAAAAAGCCTAAAAAACAAGTGATAATAAAAAAGGACACGAGACAAAAGATAGCGGGTCCAAAAATGACATATGCTCAGGCAGCATCATCAAATACTCAAAAACCAGCAGATAAAGCGGTAACACAAAGAGTAGAGCCAGACACCGGAATAGAAAGCATAATGAAACAAATCCTAAACAGGATTGATTCCATGGAAAAATCCAATAAAACGATATTAGATAGAATATCGTTGCTAGAGAAACAGAACAGCAACAAAAGAGCTGTACCTAAAAGACAGACATGATGAATAAAATAAAAATTCTTGAATGGAATGCCAATGGTATCGAGAGTCGAAAAGACGAGATGCAAGTGACTCTTGACATAAACCAGATAGTTATATGTCTGATTTCAGAGACGCACTTTAAATTAAAAACTGACTTTAAACTGCAAGGATATGAACTATATCACTCCCCACATCCTCATAACTGTGCAAAAGGAGGGGCTGCAGTGCTAATAAAGAATACAATTAAACACAATAAAGAAGCAAAATTCCAATCATGTGGAATCCAAGGAATTTCCATAAAAATAGAAACGGACAGTGGGCATATATCTGTTGCATCAGTATATTGCTCTCCCAGCTATATAATAAAGAAAAATGATTTTAAAAGTCTTTTCCGAATATTTCACAATAGATTAATCGCAGGAGGAGATTTTAATGCCAAGAATAAATATTGGGGATCTAGATTAACAAATACTAGAGGCAGAGAATTATTCGAAGCATTTAAAGAAGATGGCGGCAAATATCACTCAACGGGAAAATCTACCTATTGGCCAACAGATAGGAATAAAACCCCAGATCTTGTCGACTTCTTTATATCTAAGAATATATCTTCGAATGAAATAAGTGTAGAAGAAGTACCAGATCTTCAATCAGATCATTCCTCTATACTTCTTATACTTGGCGATAAAATTATAATAAAAGAACAAAGCCCAAAACTAGTTAATAGGCTGACTGACTGGAACTATTTCAGACAGAAGTTGGAAGAAAGTATTCAACTGTCAACAGCTATTCAAACAGAAGATCAACTAGAAAAAGCAGTCCAAATATTAACATTGAATATACAAAAAGCTGCGTGGGCTGCAACTCCTCAAACAACAAATAAGATCAAACAAAACTCTTATCCTCGCGAAATATGTGAAATTATTACGGAAAAGAGGAAAGCTAGAAAACGCTGGCAACAGACAAGGGCGCCACGCGACAAGAGTACACTGAACAACTTAAATAACAAGCTTAGAAAGTCTGTTAGAGAATTCAAAAACGAATCTTTAAAAACTTACCTTACTAGCCTTACAAATGATGCTAGTACTGACTACTCGCTCTGGAAGGCAACAAATAGGATGAACAGGCCAATAGCTCATATTCCCCCAGTAAAAACTAGAGAAGGTAACTGGGCGAAAAGCAACCAAGAAAAGGCAAACACTTTTGCAGAGTATCTTGAAGACGTATTTAAACCTTATGAAGATAAAGGTTATCAAGGACTCGAAATAAGGTGCGAAGAAAATAGACCTATACGGTCGGTAACAGCTAAAGAACTTGCCAAAGAAATTAAAGAAGGCATAAATATAAAAAAAGCCCCAGGGTATGATTTGATTACAGGAGAAATTTTGAAACAATTTCTACGAAAATGTCTGAAAAAACTAGCGCAGATTATAAATGCTGCATTTAAGTTGAGATATGTCCCAAGCATGTGGAAAGTCGCTGAGGTAATAATGATACCAAAACCAGGCAAGCCACCTAACGAGGTAACCTCATATCGCCCAATATCTATACTACCAATGTTGTCAAAGTTATTCGAAAAAATGCTGGTTAAACGCCTGCAAAAAATAATTGACGAAAAATCTCTAGTCCCAAATCACCAATTCGGATTCAGAAATAAGCACTCTACAATCGATCAGGTTCATAGAATCACAGATAAAATCGAAAAAGCATTCGAAGAGAAAAAAGTGTGCTCTTCAATATTTCTTGATATAGCACAAGCTTTCGATAAAGTCTGGCACAAAGGTTTGATCTACAAACTACAAAGGCAACTGCCAAAACAATATTCGACAATTCTGGAGTCATATATATAAGATCGATTCTTCAGAATTAAACAAGAGACAGAGTACTCAACATTAAGAGAAATTAAAGCTGGTGTACCTCAAGGCAGCGTGCTAGGTCCAGTTTTATACCTACTATTCACTAGCGATTTGCCTGAAAGTGGGGAAACCACTATAGCTACTTTTGCAGATGACACAGCTGTCCTTGCTGTGGGATCAACTGTCGAAGTAGCAACAAAAAAGCTTCAAAGGGCAATAGACAATATTTCTGATTGGACAAAAAAATGGCAGATTAGATTAAATGACCTTAAGTCAGTCCATATTAATTTTACGTATAAAAACGTACCATATATTCTAGTATACATAAACAACAATGTAGTGGAATACTCAAATACAGCCAAATATCTAGGCATGACTCTAGATGCTAAACTGCGTTGGAAAGCGCATGTAAAGAAAAAAGAGACGAGTTGAACATGCGATACAGTAAAATGTATTGGCTTATTGGGAGATACTCATCTCTGTCAAATTATAATAAGTTATTGCTATACAAGCAAGTCCTAAAACCAGTATGGACCTACGGGATCCAGTTCTGGGCATGTACATGCCAAACAAATTTGCTAAAAATTCAGGTTTTCCAAAATAAAGTACTAAGGAACATAGTCAATGCACCTTGGTACATACGCAACGCTGATCTACACAGAGATCTTAACATTGAAATGGTTGAGGAAGAAGTTAAAAAAGTTGCCCGAAGGCATAGAAGTAGACTTCTTAACCATGTTAACATAGAAATAACAGAACTTTTAAATACTGACAATGTAATCAGGAGATTAAGGCGGGTAAAACCTCTTGATTTTAGCTAAGACCAAGAAAGTAGGTAATACTTTCAACTTAAAAAGTATAGAAATTCGGCAAACGTCGGATTTATCCTCTAATTTTTTCAAAATGAATCAAAAATAAATTGCCGATTAGTCGAACGACTAGGTGCAATCAATTCGGGATGACGAAAGTCAGTCCCCTTGGGAGTTTTTTTTAGATCGGGTTAAAGTCCCTCACTATTGCAGAAGCATCCCTCGCGTAATAGCTCTGCAATGTCTTTCGATGATTTTTCCTTCCAGCGAATTCCCATTACAAAAAAAAAAATTAAATAAAAATAAAATTAAAACAAAAATGTTTTTTCAAAATGGCCTAAGAATGACCGGTCGAATAGCTGATTTCAAACATTTTGCCCTTAGGTCCTTTTAAAAAATCAAAAAAGGATATTGCTCCCAAAATGTCCTTCAGACTAAACATTTTTTTCTTTATTTATAATTGAAAATATAAACCGAAATTATTAAAAAGAACATTTTACCAATATTTTGTATTATAAGAAATGTTCATACATATTTCACATTTTACCCTGATTAATAAAACCTACGCACCAAAATCGTCGTACTTGCATACCCACCCATCCAACAAAACCAGTATTTTGCATTAAAAAACAAATGTTCGTACGACATTCCACCCCACCAAAATCGTCCTTCTGTACACATTCTCCCTAGTGCTTATTCCTCCATCAACCGCCAAACGCTAATACACCATATACTAAACACCTATCATACTCCAAATATTTCATCACATTTTCTCTATATAGATATACAACCTATTTCATCCCCAACACAAAACGCCACTCATTATCCCCATCCCAAACAGTAACATTCAGACTCCATCATTAACGTCGTAACATTCTCCTTCAACGGCTATCATCGTCTGCCATCAACCACCAAACGCTAATATTCCATCACACTCCATCTACAAAACACCTTTCTTGTGCCATCACACTCTCTCTATATCTATACAACCTATTTAATTTCATATCCAAAACAAAACCCCATGCGAATTTGATTTTTTCCACGGCAGTCATCACCTACCACCACACGACATTCCATTCCTATCGAAAACCAAATCTCCCCATGCGAAAGATCCATCTCCCATACAGTAAACGCTCGGTATAGTGAACCTCTGTATAGTGAACTATCCAATATTAGTCTTCGACGATGGCGATAAAAAAAGTGACAAATTATTTTTTAAAAATTTAACTATTGAAACAAAAAACTTGATATTTATCTCTGTGTTCTCGTGTTTTTTTTAAAGATTAATACATTTTTTTTTGTTATTTTAGTGTTTTGAAATAAAAACGTATGTATAGGTATGTTTATTTATATCAAATTAAGCTTACTTGAGCATTTAAAAACTTCCGCTCTAAATAGTAAACAATTTCGATATAGTGAACAGGCCTGGTTTTTATTAGTTCACTATATCGAGCGTCTACTGTCCTTCAAAAATAATATGATTTTCTACCACGGCAAATTTCACTGGCACGACATTCCATTCCTATCCAACACCAAATCTCCCCATCTTCAATAGCTATCATCAACCACTATGAATAGATCACGCCCCTTTCTAAACGTGATAGTACACGGCCGATGCGATTGCGATAGCGATCTACTCTTGTTTCAGAAAAATAAATATTTTTACAAATATAAAAGTTCATAAAAAATTTTCTTTGTTAGAATGACCGGACGAATTGCTGATTTCAAACATTTTGCCCTGAGGTCGTTTTAACATTTCATTTTATAATTGAAAATATACCTAACTCGAAATTATCAAAAAGGACATTTTACCAATATTTTGTATTATTAAAAATTTTCATACATATTTCACATTTTAACCTGATCAATAAAACCTGCGCACGAAAATCGTCGTACTTGCATACCCACCCATCCAACAATAACCAGTATTTTGCATTAAAAAACAAATGTTCGTACGACATTCCACCCCACCAAAATCGTCCTTCTGTACACATTCTCCCTAGTACTTACTCCTCCATCACCACCAAACGCTAATACACCATATACTAAACACCTATCATACTCCAAATATTTCATCACATTTTCTCTATATAGATATAGAACGTATTTCTTCGCCAACACAAAACGCCACTCCCATATCCCCATCCCAAACAGTAACATTCAGAATCCATCATTAACGTCCTAACATTCTCCTTCAACAGCTATCATCTTTTGTCATCAACCACCAAACGCTAAAATTCCATCACACTCCATCTGCAAAACACCTTTCATTTGCCATCACACTCTCTCTGTATATAACAACCTGTTTCATTTCATATCCAACTCAAAACCGCATGCGAAAGCTCCGTCTCCCCTTCTTCAAAAATAATATGATTTTCTTTCTACCACAGCAAATATCATTGCCACGACATTCCATTCCTATCCAACACCAAATCTCCCCATGCGAAAAATGCGCCACCCATTCTTAAAAAATAATATGATTTTCTACCACGGCAAATATCACTGCCACGACATTCCATTCCTATCCAACAACAAATCTCCCCATGCGAAAGATCCGCTTCCCATTCTTCAAAAATAATATGATTTTCTACCACGGCAAATATCATTGCCACGACATTCCATTCCTATCCAACACCAAATCTCCCCATGCGAAAGATGCGCTTCCCATTCTTAAAAAATAATATGATTTTCTACCACGGCAAATATCACTGCCACGACATTCCATTCCTATCCAACACCAAATCTCCCCATGCGAAAGATCCGCTTCCCATTCTTGAAAAATAATATGATTTTCTACCACGGCAATTATCATTGCCACGACATTCCATTCCTATCCAACACCAAATCTCCCCATGCGAAAGATGCGCCTCCCATTCTTAAAAAATAATATGATTTTCTACCACGGCAAATATCACTGCCACGACATTCCATTCCTATCCAACACCAAATCTCCCCATGCGAAAGATCCGCCTCCCATACTTCAATAATAATATGATTTTCTACCACGACAAATTTCATTGCCACGACATTCCATTCCTATTCAACACCAAATCTCCCCATCTTCAATAGCTATCATCAACCACCATGAAGAGATCACGCCCCTTTCTAAACGTGATAGTACACGGCCGATGCGATTGCGATAGCGATCTACTCTTGTTTCAGAATACATAATAAATATTTTTACAAAAATAAAAGTTCATAAAAAATTGTCTTTTCAAAGTGGCCTAATAATGACCGGGCGAATTGCTGATTTCAAACATTTTGCCCTGAGGTCATTTTAACATCAAAAAATTGTTTTCTTTATTTTTAATTGCAAATATAACTCGAAATTATCAAAAAGGACATTTTACCAGTATTTTGTGTTAAAAAAAAAATTTCATACATATTTCACATTTTACACTGATCAATAAAACTTACGCACCAAAATCGTAGTACAGTGAACTCTCTCATAGCCGGACACCGACGGTACCAACAAATTTGTCCGCTTATGAGAGGTGTCCGCTTGTGAGGAAAAAAACCTAAATTGACAAACTCGAGAAAGCTAACAACAGACAAGCTGTTCAATTTTATTTCAGAACCTAATTAATTTTTATATGATACCTTTAAAAAAAAAACACACACACACAAACAAGAACAAAGGCTTGCAAATTTATTTATTTATTTATTTATTTTAAATGTGGGTACGTTTGCACATAATCGTGCACATTTTGTACCGTCAAGCGGGCAAACAAGTTTGACCAGTTTAAAATATATCAAAATAAATGACACCAAAATAGGGGCTTGTACTTTAGTATTCCAATTACAAACGGTTACGCGACGGCTGCCACAGCCTAATCTGTTCATGGCTTTGTTCTGGGCCTCACGCATATGCCTTCCCATGAAAGTCGTGTCGGGCGAGACGGGCAGATTTTTAGGTTAGTTAAGAAAAGGAGGGTAGAATACACCGAATTCCTTTAAATGTTCTATTCTTAAAATCGACCTGTCTCGCTCGACAAGACTCCACAAAAGAGGAGAAAAAGGAACCAAACAGCAGAACAGAGTAAGTAAAACTTAAATAAGTGCTCCAGTTGTGTTTGGTTTGTCCGTTTAAGAGAGATCTAAACCCTTTTGCGTTTCTGAAATTGGGTGTCCGCTTCCGGTTATAAGAGAGTCCGCTTATGAGAGAATTATTAATATGCAACATTATGTATTTATTTCCGTTCTTTGAAATCTGTCCGGTTATAAGAGGTGTCCGGTTATTAGGAGTGTCCGTAAGGAGAGAGTACACTGTACTTGCATAGGTACGTCCTTCTGTACACACTCTCTCTAGTACTTATTACTCCATCAACCACCAAACGCTAATACACGATCTACTAAACACATACCATACTCCAAATATTCCATCACATTTTCTCAGTATAGATATAGAACCTATTTCATCCCCAACACAAAACACCACTCCTTATCACCATCCAAAACAGTAACATTCAGAATCCATAATTAACGTCGTAACATTCTTCTTCAACAGCATCGTCTACCAACACCCAACAAACGCTAATATTCCATCACACTCCATTTGCAAAACACCTTTCATATTCCATCACACTCTCTCTATATATAACAACCTATTTCATTTCATATCCAACACAAAACCCATGCGAAAGGTCCGCCTCCCCTTCTTCAAAAATAATATGATTTTCTTTCTACCACAGCAATTATCACTGCCACGACATTCCATTCCTATCCAACACCAAATCTCCCTATGCCAAAGATCCGCTTCCCATTCTTCAAAAATAATATGATTTTCTACCACGGCAAATATCACTGCCACGACATTCCATTCCTATCCAACACCAAATCTCCCCATCTTCAATAGATATCATCAACCACCATGAAGAGATCACGCCCCTTTCTAAAGGTGATAGCACACGGCCGATGCGATTGCGATTGCGAAAGCGATCTACTCTGTTTCAGAATAATAAATATTTTTACAAAAATAAAAGTTCATAAAAAATTGTCTTTTCAAAGTGGCCTTAGAATGACCGGGCGAATTGCTGATTTCAAACATTTTGCCCTGAGGTCGTTTTAACATCAAAAAATTTTTTTTGTTTATTTTTAATTGCAAATATAACTCGAAATTATCAAAGAGGACATTTTACCAGTATTTTGTGTTAAAAAAAAAATATTCATACATATTTCACATTTTACACTAATCAATAAAACTTACGCACCAAAATCGTAGTACAGTGAACTCTCTCATAACCGGACACCGACGGTACCAACAAATTTGTCCGCTTACAACATGTCCGCTTGTGAGGAAAAAACCTAAATTGACAAACTCGAGAAATCAAACAACAGACAAGCTGTTCAATTTTATTTCAGAACCTAATTAATTTTTATATACATACCTACATTAAAAAAAAACACACACACAAACAAGAACAAAGGCTTGAAAATTTATTTTCACATTGTTTAAATGTGGGTACTTTTGCACATAATCGTGCACATTTTGTACCGTCAAGCGGGCAAAAAAGTTTGACCAGTTTAAAATATATCAAAATAAATGACACCAAAATAGGGGCTTGTACTTTAGTATTCCAATCACAAACGGTTACGCGACGGCTGACACAGCCTAATCTGTTCATGGCTTTGTTCTGGGCCTCACTCATATGCCTTCCCATGAAAGTCGTGTCGGGCGAGACGGGCAGATTTTTAGGTTAGTTAAGAAAAGGAGGGTAGAATACACCGAATTCCTTTAAATGTTCTATTCTTAAAATCGACCTGTCTCGCTCGACAAGACTCCACAAAAGAGGAGAAAAAGGAACCAAACAGCAGAACAGAGTAAGTAAAACTTAAATAAGTGCTCCAGTTGTGTTTGGTTTGTCCGTTTAAGAGAGAGCTAAACCCTTTTGCGGTTCTGAAATTGGGTGTCCGCTTCCGGTTATAAGAGAGTCCGCTTATGAGAGAATTATTAATATGCAACATTATGTATTTATTTCCGTTCTTTGAAATCTGTCCGGTTATAAGAGGTGTCCGGTTATGAGGAGTGTCCGTAAGGAGAGAGTACACTGTACTTGCAGGTACGTCCTTCTGTACACACTCTCCCTAGTACTTATTCCTCCATTAACCTCCAAACGCAAATACACGATCTACTAAACACATACCATACTCCAAATATTCAATCACATTTTCTCAGAATAGATATAGAACCTATTTCATCCCCAACACAAAACACCACTCCTTATCACCATCCAAAACAGTAACATTCAGACTCCATAATTAACGTCGTAACATTCTTCTTCAACAGCATAGTCTACCATCACCCAACAAACGCTAATATTCCATCACACTCCATCTGCAAAACACCTTTCATATTCCATCACACTCTCTCTATATATAACAACCTATTTCATTTCATATCCAACACAAAACCCATGCGAAAGGTCCGCTTCCCCTTCTTCAAAAATAATATGATTTTCTTTCTACCACAGCAAATATCATTGCCACGACATTCCATTCCTATCCAACACCAAATCTCCCCATGCCAAAGATCCTCTTCCCATTCTTCAAAAATAATATGATTTTCTACCACGGCAAATATCACTGCCACGACATACCATTCCTATCCTACACCAAATCTCCCCATCTTCAATAGCTATCATCAACCACCATGACTAGATCACGCCCCTTTCTAAAGGTGGTAGCACACGGCCGATGCGTTTGCGATAGCGACCTACTCTTGTTTCAGAATAATAAATAATTTTATAAAAATAAAAATGTCTTTTCAAAATGGATCTTGAATGACCGGGCGAATTGCTGATTTCAAACATTTTGCCCTGAGGTCCTTAACATCAAAAAAGGATATTGTTTCCAAAATGTCCTTTAAATTAAAATTTTTTTCTTTATTTATAATTAAAAATATAACTCGAAATTATCAAAAAGGACATTTTACCAATATTTTGTGTTAAAAAAAATGTTCATACATATTTCAAATTTTACACTAATCAATAAAACTTACGCACCAAAATCGTAGTACTTGCATAGGTACGTCCTTCTGTACACACTCTCCCTAGTACTAATTCCTCCATCAACCTCCAAACGCTAATACACTATCTACTAAACACATACCATATTCCATCATATTTTCTCAGTATATAGATATAGAACCTGTTT
Source organism: Cheilosia soror (assembly GCA_949372485.1). Taxonomy (NCBI): domain Eukaryota; kingdom Metazoa; phylum Arthropoda; class Insecta; order Diptera; family Syrphidae; genus Cheilosia; species Cheilosia soror. Next base: position 62,852,081 of record OX443561.1, on the reverse strand, counting down.
CATCCCCCACACCAAACACCACTCCTTATCACCATCCAAAACAGTAACATTCAGACTCCATAATTAACGTCGTAACATTCTTCTTCAACAGCATTGTTCAAGCACTGATTTAAATGAAACAGGTTGGATTTTATTGTGGGGAAAAATGAGTTAAAAAACCCCACGTTTATTCATCTCCTGTTCGCTCAGTACTTGAGCTTACTCTTGCTCCACAGACGGAGTAAGACTGAATCATACAATTCGTTTTACATTTTATAAACTCGAATGGCGAGTGTTGCCATTCGTAACAGTCCCGGCTAAAAACATTGTTTTTATCTTAAGTGTTACGCAGGGCCGTAGCCAGGATTTTGGTTCGGGGGGGGCTTGCTTCTAAGTTTTACGAAAAAAAAACTATGTATATTCCAATTAATTGATTTCTATTAGCCACATTTTTTCAAAGCAGAAAACGTTTTGATTTTTTTTGATATGAGATCAATCACCTTAGATATCTGGATTCACAATAATATCCGAATGAACAGATATCATAGCAAGTGAACTTAACCTTGCATTCTCCATAACGCTTCCGGACATTGTTTCAATCTTTTTCATAGCTAATAAAAAATAAAAAATTCAGAACTTCTTTTGTGCGGTCGATTGCAGAAACGAAATCTAAGGATTTGTTCTGTAGGGAAACTGATAAGGGCAGCGCTAAACTGGGAGTTTTTCGTATACAATGAGGCTTACTAGGCAATCGCATTTTTGGACCATTGCCAAAAGTGTTGATACTTTCGAAGACATCACCCACGTTCTGCTAGTTTTTTTTTTTCAATACTTATTGAGATGCATTTGAAGAGCTCTACAAAGGAATTAATACTGTCATGTCTTTTAATGAATTTTGTTTCACAAAGGCGCAGAAGTCGAGTTTTTCGGCTCTCTGGTGCGTTTTTTTTTATGACAGTTTTGAAAGTTACATAATATGCATTTGAAAGGTTGCGGAAGAAATAAGCTATTTCACTAACTAAAATAAATAAATAAATAGGTGGCGCAACAGGCGTGTAGACACCCTAGGCCTAGCATCTCGCAACCATTCGTTTTGTGTGAGTTTCTATTTTTGGGACGAATGGAAGGGACCTACAATTTTATGCCGAGTCCGAACGGCTAAATTGAGAAGCTTTTTCATGACAGTTATACTCTCGGATGTTTGTCAGACGTTCGCGAGAGGTAGCGCAGTAGAAAAAACCTTAAGATGTAATTTGTGTTTTTCCGGGGATCGAACCTGGGATTCCTCGCACAGCAGTCCAACACACTAACCACTGCGCTACTGCGCCCACTATTTCATTTCACTAACTACACCTAGGTATAATTGCGAATTGCAGGAGTTGACATGGCAGAACCAGGTTAAAGCTATGGCTTGCACAGTGTACATACCTAGCGTTTGAATACTTTATACCTACCGGGATAGTCTCCTTATTTTTGTAGATTTGAATTTATATTAAGCCCCATTACGGTCATTTCAGTTTCAGTTGCAATCAAGACACAGCTCACAACATTTTCTAGGAAAAATGCTTCAACAGTTCCTTTAGATCCAAATGAATGACCATTCAATTCATCCCAAGGGCTCATTGCACATTTGAAGAGTCACAGTCAATTCAGGAATCACATGGCAGGATCAAATATCCTATATTGCACGATCGGCGTCTGCTAAGTTGAGCTACCTATTTAGAACAAAGAGGTACTTTAGCCCCAACAGGTTAGACCAGGCCCGGAATATTGCTCCCATATATGGAGCTCGGCCCCAAAACATTCACTTAACCTACTTGACAGCATACAGAGACGAGCAGTTCGACTTATTGGGGACCCTTCACTCACATCGAATCTACAACCCCTGGTGCACAGAAGACAAGTCGCTCACCTCTGCTTGTTCTATAGGTAGAGGTACTTCCATGGTAGATGTTCTGAGGAACTCAAAGACATTGTCCCTCGAAATTTAACTTTTGGGCGCCCCACAAGAAAGGCTGCTAATGCTCATGAGGATACAGTACACTTGACAACCGCGAGGGCATAAACTTTCCAAAACTCGTTTTGTTACAGGACAAGTAAAATTTGGAACTAGCAGACATCTGCAAGCATCTCGGAGCGCTGTTGAAGCGTTATAGGTCCGCCTTTCCCGGAAAAAGTATTAAAAAATTTTAGTTTTTGTCTTTTGTTAAAGACTTTCGGGGGGGGCTTCAGCCCCTCAAGCCCCCCCCCCCCTGGCTACGTGCCTGGTGTTACGATATTATAATTTACATTTCATTTCTTAAAATTAATTATTTTCTACTGGCAGTATGCATCATTTTTGTACAGGACGCCTCAGTTTGTGATTCGCTGTCTGTACGATGACGTTTCTGACCAATCCGTCCCGGCCTGGTAATAGTTCACATATTCTTCCCATAGCCCAGCTTGTTGGTGGGAAGTTCTCATTCCTGAGTACCACTAGTTGTCCGACCTTCAAATTCTCCTTTTCTTGTCTCCATTTCTTACGCTCCTGCAAAGTTGTTAAGTACTCTGACTGCCATCGTTCCCAGAAATGTTTCACCATCCGTGGCCTCTCCTTCCAGAGTCTAGTACCAACTGAATCTGGTCTATCGTCTAGTCTGAAAGATAGAGGTAAAATTAATGGTTCTCCTACCAAAAAATGTCCCGGCGTTAACGCCTGCATATCCATCGGATCGTCACTCAAGGGATGAAGAGGCCTCGAGTTGAGTATGGCTTCAATTTGAGTAAGTAAAGTTCCAAACTCCACGTAAGGTAAAGTCCGCTGTCCCACAATTCTTTTTAGATGATACTTCATGAATTCACCGCAGCTTCATAGATTCCACCTTGGTGTGGTGCTGCTGGTGCCATAAGCTCCATTCCGTTCCCCTCCTGTGTAAATGATCTAGTGTTTCCTTTCCTGTAAAATATCTTAAAGCTTTAGTTAGTTCCTTATATGCTCCAACGAATGCTGTTCCGTTGTCGCTAAACAATTTTTCACATCTTCCTCTCATTGCAGCAAGCTATGAAATAACAATATTACCTATTTGTATTTCATCCCTCATTTTCTCCACGTAAATTCTTCTCATCTCTTGATCTTTCGCAAGACGCCTTTCTAAATATAATAAACGTCTTAACGCTATTTCCCTTGAACTTCCCAGTTCTTCAATATTCTCCTTTAACGGAATTTTTACTATGAACCTTCCTGATTCATCCCGTCTATATGTCTCCATGAAATGTTTTTCAATTAACATTTCCTCCTCCGTAAACCTAGGACATGAACTGACCTGATCTTGTTGCCAAAGTCGCTCTAAAAGCTTATCTAATTGTTCCTCCTATATTTCTTTGTATAATTGACATTGCAATTTTTGCAAAAAATCCTACTCCAAACAGAATATGTACTGGGCCCGGAATCCAATATCCTGGATCCGCTCACTGTATGTTAGTTGGCTTTTGGGTTGCTGTGGAATCTAACGCGTCTGATGGCATCGTTGGTTCCCAGATACTTCCTTTTGGAAGAATCCAGAATGTTTCCTCTATGCCTTCCTGTGTTGCTGATCCATACCATGGAAATATCTTTACCTTTATCTTTTGCCGTATTATAAAAGGTTCTCCATCAATGCCCACCGCTCTTCGTAAAGTTGATGAAGTGGTGAGTCTGTAGTCCTGTATTAATTTGTAGCTCATTAAATTTGGCTATGAACCGGTATCAAAAAATCGCCTTATAGGTCCAAAATTATACTCTTCGTTTTCCAATCTTACCATTATTGTTGGTGTAAAGCTAAGTTCTGTATTCAATGAAAATTCAAACTCATTGCAATACTGTGAGTTGGGCATTATATTATGTAGCTTCTTTATTTTATTTTTTTTCCGATTCGAAAATGAATCAAAGTTTACATCAATTTTCCTTTTCCTATTATTATTTCCTCCCATTCCTTCCGATTTTATATTACCTTTACCAAATTCTCTTTTCCCCGACCCCTGTTGTTTCGTGGTATGTCCTCATACCTCTTCTCCTGTTTTAGTTCCTTTATTTCCTCTCCTTTTGTTCCTAGTCAATCCCTGGCGTTCTCCGTATTGGCTATGTTTGCTCTGTTTTTAATGAAAATTGAAACTTGTTGCAATAATGTATTTGACATTATATTGCGCGCCTTTTTTATTATCCTCCTGTCCAAAATCCTATGCAAATTTGCATTGACCTTTCTTTTCCTATAAGTACCTAATGTATCCCATTCCCCCTGATTTCGTCTTCCTACCTTTCATGACCTATACGGTTGTTTGTTTGGATGTCCTCTTCCTTCTGCTCCTGTTCCGTTTTCCTTATTTTACCTCCTTTATTGCTCCTAGTTAATCCTCCATATTTCCTATATTGGCTGTGGCTGCCTCTTTGTTAGTATGCGTTGCATTTCCTGTGTTACAGGTAATGACATAGTCCATCTGGTATTGAGATTCAATGATTTGAAATATGGACAATAGTAGAGTGGGTGATCCTTACTACAGGCCTCGCATGGTCTTCCTGTTTAAATACGCCTACTTCCTATACCTCCTGTGTACGCTGTTCCTGCTTTTTCGTTGTATGTATATCCTTGATTGATTGCCCTGTATCCGCTTGTTCCTAATTTTGGAAACTCGTATGAATTTTGCAACTCCCCATGCTTCCTTCCTTGTCTCTGGATCGAGACAGTCATGTACCTAAACCTTCAATATACTACATGTTCCAATGTTCCTCCGATAATCCGAGCGCCCTCAACTGACAGATCGTCTCGCGAGTGGCACTTCACATCTTTTGCACCTCATATTGCCCCTAGCACCTGTAAATTCTCAAACTTATGGCTGTATCCCCTGTTTATGTCGTATGGTTTTCCACACACATACTCCATCCTATCCCATGCCTCATAATAACTATCCTTTATTAAATGAATCTTTGCTAAAGCCTTGGCCGCTTTTCCTGTGATTTTTTATCTTCCTTTGAACTTCATGTCCGTTTCCAGTTCCTTTCCTTTGCTTCAATCCAGCCTCTGCACTTCCAGTTTGCTCCTTATGGTAAAATAAATAAAATTCCAATATAGATGCCTCCCTTATTAGATACTTCGCTCGAAATACTTCGCCTTTGTTTTCATATGATTTTTTCTGGTCCTGTTTACTATCCTTGACTTTTGGATCGCTTCTGCGGCTATATACAAATAAATAATAGGATTTCCCTTCATATTCCATTATAGTTTTCTCCTTTATCCAATACTCCATTATCCCATTTCCTTTTGGAAATGCACATCATTGTTCCTACCTAAAATCTGTTACCTCACTACCCTCCTAATAATCTATTACATTTTTTATACCAAACAGCCTTCTCAAATTTATTTCCCAAACTCAAATTTGAGTCATATTATTAAATTATTTCATTCAATTGTTCCAATCATATTATGCTATTATGCAAAAAAAAATTCCCATCTCCGATCGTACAAAATTGCATTCCTATGCTGTACGATATTCTTATTCTCTTTTTTCTTCCTAGTAAATTGTCTCAAGTTTGTCTGAGTAATTATTCCTTAAAGTATTTTACTTTATTATGCTATTACACAATAACTCCCACCTCCGATCATACAAATTGCATTCCTATGCTGTATGATATTCTATTCTCCTTTTCCTTCCTAGTAAATTGTCTCAAGTCTGTCTGAGTAATTATTCCTTAAAGTATTTTACTTTATTATGCTATTACACAATAACTCCCACCTCCGATCATACAAATTGCATTCCTATGCTGTATGATATTCTATTCTCCTTTTCCTTCCTAGTAAATTGTCTCAAGTCTGTCTGAGTAATTATTCCTTAAAGTATTTTACTTTATTATGCTATTACACAATAACTCCCACCTCCGATCATACAAATTGCATTCCTATGCTGTATGATATTCTATTCTCCTTTTCCTTCCTAGTAAACTATCTCAAGTTTGTCTTAATGTATTTTCCTATATTATACTATCTTACAAAATTCCCACCTCCGATCATACAAATTTGCATTCCTATGCTGTATGATATTCCATTCTCCTTTTTCTTCCTAGAAAATTGTCTCAAGTTTGTCTGAGTAATTGTTCCTTAATTTTTAAATGTGTTGTGGTCCACGCATCTTGTGCTCGCACTTAACACTCCTTCCTCTCCAATGACTAGTCATCTCCTTAAATTGTGTCCGTGTTTTATTTACACAATACACTCCTTATTTTAAATGATTATCCTTTCCTTATTCCCATATTCCTTAAATTCTTTCAAAGAAAGAAAAATACCCCTATCCTACACTGTGTACACAGATAAAAATATAAATATTCTTGTGCTGGTATATCTGCACAAGAAAAAGTAAGCCCTCTGATTCTATCCAAAACAAATTTAATATTCGTATGCACCTAAGCCTATACATTAAAATAATGAATACTACTTGCGCCTGAGTGTATACTGCAAAAATTAATATCGAAGAAATAATTATCCCTTTGTTCCCTTCGATATGAATGGAAAGGAATTCCCCCGTTGCGTTGGTAACTGGTTGCGCTATGTATATAGGTATGAGAGAAAAATAAATGTACCATCTGCTGTATGGCAAATGCGCTACGTGTATGCAAAAAAAAAAAGAAAATAAACAAACGGAGCGTCGTCTCACAGCCGGTCTGGCTTTGTTGTACATGTATACATACATGCAAACAAAAAAAAGAATGCGTTTCACTGCAGCAACAGAAACAACACAAGAATAAAAAAAAATTTTGCGCGTCGAATTATTCGTCGCAATCAATATTTGCAAACAAAATAAAATTCACTTTTTCCTCCTTTCCTGCCCTCCTCGTAATTTCCCCCCTCTCCACACTGCACTACCCACCACAATGATGCGAGTTTTTTTCTTTTATTTTAAAATACATTATATGTAAATACCTTTTTTCTCCTTTGCCGATTTCATTTTCGATTCTTTGAAATTTCCTTGATAAAATAATTTACGTTTTCCTCTGTTTGTTCCTTTTTCCTAGTTGATTGTTCCTTCCTTTTTTGTTTGTAGTTTTCTTTTATTATTTATAAATTCCTTTTTGCTTTGCTATTTGTTTATTTGTTTTTTATTTCCACTTTTTGTTATTGCTCGTATTTTTTCCAACTTCCCAAGCTCACTGTCACTGATGAACTGAAACAAAACCTAACGAAACCTAACATCTGCCTGTCTACTTGTCATCGTGAGCATTCTGTGTGTGGCGTGGGGTGCAGGTAGAGAAGAGAGAAAAAAAATTTCGTGTGCAATTATTTATTGCTGAATGTTGGTGCTGCTCACTCTTTTATGAGTGTGTGGTTGTGCGTAATTTGCGATTTTATCGCGACAGATGCTTGCATGATTGCCGTTCCTCTTTGTTCCTACTTGTTTAAAATAATCTGCCTTTTGGCAGACTGTACCCTTGTATGTATATATATATAATTAGAAAGTTTTTGATTTTTCTTACCCCAACATCCAATTTTAACCTTTGTTTTTGTTGGTTAGGTAATTATCCTCTCCTTTTTTCCTTATTTAATTTACCTTTTGATAGTTTGGTACTCCTTTGGCTCCTAATTAAACTTTTCCTCCATGGAATTGCGTTTTCCCTCCGTCGGCTTGGCACTTATATATATATATTTCCACTTTCACTTTTTACTCCACTTTGTATTGTTTATTAACTTTTCACTTTTTTTTTCCTGGTCATCCGGCTTCTGAAGGACCATAATGTTCAAGCACTGATTTAAATGAAACAGGTTGGATTTTATTGTGGATAAAAATGAGTTAAAAAACCCCACGTTTATTCCTGTTCGCTCAGTACTTAAGCTTACTCTTGCTCCACAGACGGAGTAAGACTGAATCATACAATTCGTTTTACATTTTATAAACTCGAATGGCGAGTGTTGCCATTCGTAACAAGCATCCTCTACCATCACCCAACAAACACTAATATTCCATCACACTGCATCTGCAAAACACCTTTCATATGCCATCACACTCTCTCTGTATATAACAATCTATTTCATTTCATATCCAACACAAAACCCCATGCGAAAGGTCCGTCTCCCATTCTTAAAAAATAGATGATTTTCTACCACGGCAAATATCAGTGCCACGACATTCCATTCGTATCCAACACGAAATCTCCCCATGCGAAAGATGCGCCTCCCATTCTTAAAAAAATAGGATGATTTTCTACCACGGCAAATATCACTGCCACGACATTCCATTCGTATCCAACACGAAATATCCCCATGCGAAAGATCCGCCTCCCATACTTCAAAAATAATATGATTTTCTATCACGGCAAATTTCACTGCACGACATTCCATTCCTTACCAACACCAAATCTCCCCATCTTCAATAGCTATCATCAACCACCATGAATAGATCACGCCCCTTTTTAAAGGTGATAGCACACGGCCGATGCGATTGCGATTGCGAAAGCGATCTACTCTTGTTTCAGAATAATAACTATTTTTACAAAAATAAAAGTTCATAAAAAATTGTCTTTTCAAAGTGGCCTTAGAATGACCGAGCGATTTACTGATTTCAAACATTTTGCCCTGAGGTCGTTTTAACATCAAAAAATTGTTTTCTTTATTTTTAATTGAAAATATAACTCGAAATTATCAAAAAGGACATTTTACCAATATTTTGTATTATAAAAAATGTTCATACATATTTCACTTTACCCTGATCAATAAAACCTACGCACCAAAATCGTCGTACTTGCATACCCACCCATCCAACAATAACCAGTATTTTGGATTAAAAAACCAATGTTCATACGATATTCCACCCCACCAAAATCGTCCTTCTGTACACACTCTCCCTAGTACTTATTCTTCCATCAACCACCAAACGCTAATACACGATCTACTAAATGCCTACCATACTCCAAATATTCCATCACATTTTCTCAGTAAAGATATAGAACCTATTTCATCCCCAACACAAAACACCACTCCTTATCACCATCCAAAACAGTAACATTCAGACTCCATAATTAACGTCGTAACATTCTTCTTCAACAGCATCCTCTACCATCACCCAACAAACGCTAATATTCCATCACAATGCATCTGCAAAACACCTTTCATATTCCATCACACTCTCTCTGTATATAACAACCTATTTCATTTCATATCCAACACAAAACCCATGCGAAAGGTCCGCCTCCCCTTCTTCAAAAATAATATGATTTTCTTTCTAGCACAGCAAATATCATTGCCACGACATTCCATTCCTATCCAACACGAAATCTCCCCATGCGAAAGATGCGCCTCCCATTCTTAAAAAATAGGATGATTTTCTACCACGGCAAATATCACTGCCACGACATTCCATTCGTATCCAACACGAAATCTCCCCATGCGAAAGATCCGCCTCCCATACATCAAAAATAATATGATTTTCTATCACGGCAAATTTCACTGCCACGACATTCCATTCCTATCCAACGCCAAATCTCCCCATCTTCAATAGCTATCATCAACCACCATGAAGAGATCACGCCCCTTTTTAAAGGTGATATGCGATTGCGAAAGGGATCTACTCTTGTTTCAGAATAATAAATATTTTTACAAAAATAAAAGTTCATAAAAAATTGTCTTTTCAAAGTGGCCTAATAATGACCGAGCGATTTGCTGATTTCAAACATTTTGCCCTGAGGTCGTTTTAACATCAAAAAATTGTTTTCTTTATTTTTAATTGAAAATATAACTCGAAATTATCAAAAAGGACATTTTACCAATATTTTGTATTATAAAAAATTTTCATACATATTTCACTTTACCCTGATCAATAAAACCTACGCACCAAAATCGTCGTACTTGCATACCCACCCATCCAACAATAACCAGTATTTTGGATTAAAAAACCAATGTTCATACGATATTCCACCCCACCAAAATCGTCCTTCTGTACACACTCTCCCTACCCTAGTACTTATTCTTCCATCAACCACCAAACGCTAATACACGATCTACTAAATGCCTACCATACTCCAAATATTCCATCACATTTTCTCAGTAAAGATATAGAACATATTTCATCCCCAACACAAAACACCACTCCTTATCCTCATCCCAAACATTAACATTCAGACTCAATAATTAACATAGTAACATTATCCTTCAACAGCATCGTCTGCCATCAACCACCAAACGCTAATATTCCATCACACTCCATCTGCAAAAAACCTTTCATATGCCATCACACTCTCTCTATATCTAATACAACTTAATTCATTTCATATTGTCATATAATATTATTATACACACAAAACACACAAAACTCGAGTGAGCGAATCCTCTGCCAGCCTGTCGCAGTCTCCCGGCTACACTTCTTGTTTGGAACCAAACATCGAGTGTGCAATGGAACTTCGCCAAAAGTCGGTTTTGCTCCTCTCTCCTTACATCTTTACAAGAAGATTAAGATAGAGACTAGAGAGCCTAAACCGCTTCAAACGGACGGCTATTCGCGCACTCTTGTTATGTTATGTCAGTATTAAGTTGATTTTAGTTTTAGTTGGTATCTAGAGTAGAGACATTCGAATAATGAGCTCGGTTTCCAAAAATTATCTCCTGTGTAGTTTCGATTGATAAAACTGGCGCAGTCGGGAAAAAAATTTTTTTTAATAAAATGCATAGTATGAAAACAATTGAACGTTTTTCTGAAAAAGTGTGTTAAGACAATTTGTTCTTTTTTCGAATAAAAGTTTAAAAAAGTCTAAATTCTAAAAGAAATTGTGCGATAAATATACGCGTGGTGCAACATTACTTTGCCATACACAAAAAAAAAAAAAAAAAGACCCACAAAAAAGACCCATAAAAAGAAAAAGTTTGAAAACAAAAGTTTATAAAAGACTTAAATTCTTTAACAAAAATCGTACAATAAATATACTTTACTCCACGTGGCACAATTCCACCGAGTAGTTTGTACAGTGGTGCCATTATTTGGTGCATACACGACACAATAGACGCACAAGAAGAATAAGTTCGAAAACAACAAATAGGTCGTAAACAACACACAAGAAGCTCTCTCACGCTATTAGAACGAGCTACAAGCAACGGAACAACACAGTTTCAGCCAGTCAAGCCAAGCCACCATCAACGCTACCAGAGCTGCAGCACACAAAAGCTCTGCCGCTTTATCGTAACGAACAGCATTCAAAACTACCAAAGAAAACAACAACTTAAAAGGAGCAACAAAATCCACAGGTAGGCGCCAATTACCGATTCACCCTAAGGAAAAGAAATACTATTACTATGGAAACATTAAATGCAGCGGATAAATTTAGACTTATTTTAGATTTAATACATAAAATACCAGTATACGATGGGAGTGAGAATAATTTGATTGATTTTTTAGAAAGGGTAGATTCCTTAACGGGGACTATAGATTCCTTTGAAGAAGTAAGTAAATCGGTACTGACAGGCTATATCAAAGACAAAATCGTTGGAAAAGCAAGGGACGCAATTCAAAAGCATGGCAGGCTGCATAGTTGGAGCGAAATTAGGGAAATATTAAAAATCAATTTTGGAGAACAGCTTTCTGTAAATACTTTATTAGATAGTATAAGAATGTCTAGGGTAAACACTACGATAGAAGATTTCTATGATAGGTTGAACACAATTCTATGTAGAATTAACAACTCTTATTTACTACAAAATGTAAGAAATAATCAAGAAATGATTGATTCTAATAATAGAATCGCCTTAGATACATTTAAAAATAATTTACCAGAACCAACAAAGTCAATAATACTAAGTAGAAACCCATCAACTCTTATTGAGGCCTATAAAATAATTAAGGAGATAAACCACCAGGCATTTGGGCCCAATTCGACAGTTCAACAGTCGAGAGATTGGCGCAAATACCAAAATCTTAACTACGGCCAGGGAAACAGTAACAACGACAATAACCGTACACAGACTACACAATCACGACAAAATAATATCGGTACCCAAAACAGTCAGCCTAGACGAACCAATAGCAACGCCCAAAGCGTTCAATCGCGGCAAACTAGTTGGTACAGACAACGTAATAATAATTATAACCCTAATAATAATTATAACCCTAATAATAACCATAATCCTAATAACAATTATAATCCTAATTATAACAACTATAATCCTAATAACAATTATAATCGTAATAATAATAATAATAACAGCAATAATCCTAACAATTACAATAACAATAATAGAACAAACCAGCTACGACAAGATTTTGAAGCTGAACCAATGGACATTACCCTTAATACATCACATTACGAGCACGATCCACAGGACCAGCAAAATTTTCAAATAGATTGGGAAAACAATTACCCTATTTAGTTATTAAGACACATATTAAACCCCTTAGATTTATTATTGACAGCGGTGCTGAATTTAGTATTATAAATCCAAATTTATGCAACCCAAAGTGGAGAGTCCACTCCAAAAATCGTATTCTTAATGTACTTGGTCGAAATATACGAACAAACATAGAATACAAAATCCCTCTATTCAAAGAATTTAACAACGAAAATTGCTTCGTAAACTTTTTGGAATACCAATTTCACGATAATTTTGACGGTTTACTTGGTAATAATATTTTAGTTCATCTGAACGCAATTATCGATTACAAAAACCGATCTTTAGTAACAGACTCTGCGATTATCCCAATGTACATTAATACAGAAGAGGAACTGTATGCAAGTCATTGTTATAAGGATGACTCCCTAAACGTATTCTGCACTGAGATGTTAATTTCAACCGAAATTACAGAACAAACGTTTGCAAACCATTTAAACAAAATTGATGCCTCAAAGCTTAAGTCGTTGCTTAGGTCATATAAATCCATATTTTATAAAGACGGCGAAAATTTGACATTTACAAATGAAATTAGGCATCACATAAAGACAAAAAATGAAGTACCTATCTATAGCAAACTTTATCGATATCCAGAAGTTCACGTTAAAGAAGTCGATAGACAGATAAAAGAAATGCTAAAGCAGAGGATAATCGTGCCAAGCAACTTACTTACTACTTACTTATCGGGCTCCCGACCCGTGAAGAGTCTCTGCCTGAGACACTGCAGCCTTCCATCCTCTACGATCCCGGGCACGCTGCTTCCAATTGTCCAGACCAAGCGCTCTGGCATCCGCGATGGCTTGGTCTTTGAAACGGAGGTTCGGTCTTCCTTGTCTTCTCGAACCTGGGGGCTGGGATTCGAAGACCCTCTTGGCTGGAGCATTATTGTCCATTCGCTCGATGTGGCCGAGCCAATGTAGTCGACGTGTTTTGGCTTTTTGGACTACATCCACATCATGGTACAGCTCATAGAGTTCGCGGTTGTATCTTCTCCTCCATTCGGCCTCCTCGCACACAGGACCAAAAATCCGCCGAAGTATTTTTCTTTCGAAGGAGCCCAGTATCAGCTCTCCCTTCTTGCTTATCGTCCAGCACTCGGCGCCATAGAGCAGAACTGGCAGGATAAGGGTTTTGTAGAGCACACATTTCGTCCTTCGAGTTAGGAGTTTTGAACCCAGTTGTTTTGCCAAACCGAAGTAGCAACGGTTTCCTAGGGTAATTCTTCGCCGGATCTCCACTAGGGTGTCATTCGTGGAGTTTACGTTTACTCCGAGGTAGGTGAACTCCTTAACTACCTCGAAATTGTTGCTATCAATAGTGACGTTTTGTCCTAGGCGGTGGACAGATGCTTGTTTGTTGGTTGATAGCATGTACTTAGTCTTGTCCTCATTTACTTCAAGCCCAACGGATTTCGCCTGTTCTTCAATCGCCGTGAATGCTTCTATCACGGCACGCTGGCAGCGACCGATGATGTCAATATCGTCCGCATAGCCAAGCAGCTGGACGGACCTGTTGAAGATAGTGCCTTCCGTGTTGACACCTGCCCTGCGCACTATCTGCTCCAGTACGAGATTGAAGAAGTCGCATGATAGAGCGTCTCCTTGCCGAAATCCGGTGCATGTTTGAAAAAGTTCGGAAGAGCTGCTTCCAAACTTTACGTTGCAGCGCGTGTTTTCCAGCGTCACGCGACTCAGCTGAATCAGTTTTGCCGGGATTCCAAATTCGGCCATCGCCATATAGAGCTCCTGACGATGTATGCTATCATACGCGGCTTTGAAGTCGATGAATAGGTGGTGAGTTTCGACTTGAAATTCGTTGGTCTTTTCCAAGATTTGCCTCAGTGTGAAAATTTGGTCTATAGTCGATCTGCCGGGCCGGAAGCCACACTGGTACGTGCCGATTAGTGTGTTGCAGAATGGTTTTAGACGTTCACACAATACGTTGGATAGGATCTTGTATGCGACATTTAGCAAGGATATGCCTCGATAGTTCTTGCAAGACATAGGATCGCCTTTTTTGTAGATGGGGCATATGGAGCTGATAGTCCAGTCATCGGGCATGTTTTCTTCCACCCATACTTGGTTGATGATTCGGTGCATGCTCCCTACCAAAACATCACCACCGTATTTAAAGAGCTCCGCTGGTAGACCATCAGAGCCTGCGGCCTTGTTGTTCTTAAGCTTTTTTATAGCTAAGCCAACTTCTTCTATACTAGGTGGTGGAACTAGTTCTTCATTGACTGGACGTGGGTTCTCTTCTTGCCCTATCACTCTCTCTACATGATGCCCATTAAGCAGCTGCTGGAAATGCTGCTTAAACACATCTACTATTCCCTGCGCTTCGGTGACTAGGTTCCCTTCGCTATCTCGAAGAGCCTGCGTTCCGGTTTTGTAGCCAGCAGCCAGTTGCTTAGCTTTTTTATAAAACCTCCGGATGTTATTACGATCGCGCGACTCTTCGATCTCCTTGAGCTGGGAAGCTGCGTAAGCCCTCTTCTTTCTACGCAGGATTTTCTTTTCCTCCCTTCTCCTGGCTCGATACTCTTCTCTCGCTGCCCTTGTTTTGCGCTGCAGCGCTTTCTTGTGTGCATCTTCTGTCACCTTTTTCCTGTACACGCATTCATCATCATACCACGGGCTCTTTCTCTGGGGTGGCTGGTACCCTACGGTGGTTTCGGCTACCTCCTTGATGATGTCGCGATACTGGCACCACTGATTGTTGGCGTTTGTGGTAGGTGAGTGCACAGAGGAGAGTTTCATACTCAGGCGCTCGCTGTAGGCTCTGGCTACTCCAGGTGTGCTAAGGCGTCCAACGTCGAATTTCTTCTTCTGGGCAGTTCGCAGCTTCTTTTCGTTGGACAGTCGAGCTCTGAATTTAGCCGCAACAAGAAAATGGTCAGAGTCGACGTTTGCCCCTCGGAATGTGTGCACGTCGAGGATGTTGGATGCGTGCCTCGCATCGATTAGCACATGGTCGATTTGGTTGGCGGTTCGACCGTCTGGAGAGCGCCAGGTTGCTGTGTGGATCCTTAGCCTTGGAAACCTAGTGCTACTTATCACCGTATTACGAGCTGCTGCAAAATCGATTAGTCGGTAGCCGTTGTCTGTTGTCGTTTCGTGGATTCTGTGCTTACCAACTAATCCGCCAAAGATGTTTTCCTTTCCGATTTTAGCATTGAAATCCCCGAGTACAACTTTTACATCATACTCCGGACAGGCTCCGTAGGCTCCATCCAGGAGGTCATAAAACTCCTCCTTGATAGGATCTTCTGCCTCGTCGGTAGGGGCGTGTGCACATATTAGGCTTATGTTTTGGAAGGTAGCTTTGATGCGGATCACAGAAAGGCGATCACTTATCGGCTTGAAGTCAATGACTTTTGTCCTAAGCCGATTTCCCACGACGAATCCGCATCCTAATACATGCAATCTTTTGTTGCAGCTGTAATAAATGTCGCAATCTTTTCTTTTCATCATACCTGATCCTATCCATCGTATCTCCTGGATCGCGGTTATATCTGCCTTGTACCGCGTGAGGACAGACTCAAGTTTTTGAGTAGCACCTGGGGTGTAGAGCGTTCGTACATTCCAGGTACATACTCTCAGATCGTAGTCCATTGACGTTCCGGGTCTGGTTGCCATTTGAGGAGTTCCATTATCCGAGGCTGGTTGTGTCTCTCTCATAACTACTGGTTTTTTCCATGGTCGGGAAGTTACCCCGACGGCACAACCCCCAACCTGGAGGACCAGGCCCTTGTTTTGACCCTAGGACAGCGGGCCGGAAAAACCGTGCCAAGCAACAGCCCCTATAATTCACCCATCTGGGTGGTCCCAAAAAAGGTCGATAACAGTGGGCAAAAGGAATGGAGAATAGTCGTCGATTACAGAAAACTCAATGAGCAAACTGTGGACGACAGGTTTCCTATGCCCAATATCGATGACCTCTTTGACAAACTGGGAAAGTGCAATTATTTTACCACGCTAGACTTGGTCAAAGGTTTTTATCAAATCGAAGTCCATCCTCGGGATAGGCCAAAAACGGCCTTTTCAACCAAAACCGGACATTATGAATTTCTGCGAATGCCGTTTGGGCTAAAGAACGCCCCTGCGACATTCCAGAGATTGATGAACGAAGTGCTAAAGGACTTCATCAACCGAATATGTATCGTTTATCTCGACGACATTCTTATTTTCTCTACAAGTTTTGAAGAGCATTTAGACTCTCTTAGGAAGATCTTTGAAAAATTGAAAGAATCTAATCTAAAGATACAAGTAAATAAATGTAGATTTGCCAATTTATGTACTACGTTCCTAGGACACACCATATCTAATAATGGAATAAAACCTGACGAGAATAAAATAAAAGCAATTGCTGCGATGAAATTACCCACCAACGAAAAGGGGATAAGACAATTTTTGGGAATAACAGGCTACTACCGCAAGTTTATAAAAGACTATGCGAAAGTAGCCTACCCAATGATCAAATATTTAAAAAAGTCTGAAAAGGTAAATATATTAGATCCTAATTATTGCAGCGCCTTTAAAAAGCTAAAAACGTTACTCACTACTGATCCTATCCTTAAAAGCCCTGACTTCAATAAACCTTTTGTTTTGACTACAGATGCGTCAAACTATGCACTAGGAGCAGTGCTCAGTCAAAATAACCATCCTATCTGTTATGCTTCACGCACTCTTAACAACCACGAGCTAAATTACTCCACTATTGAAAAGGAGCTACTAGCGGTGGTATGGTCCGTAAAATATTTTAGAACGTATTTGTACGGAAGGAAATTTGTAGTTCGCACGGATCATAAGCCCCTCGTCTGGCTAAACAGTATTAAGGAACCCAATATGAAACTCCAGCGATGGAAAATAATTCTAAATGAATATGACTTCCATATTGAATATCTCAAAGGCAAAGAAAATTTGGTGGCCGATGGGCTTAGTAGATACGTTGATCAATACGGTGAAAAGGTTAAGCCAAAT
The DNA here is from genome assembly GCA_949372485.1 of Cheilosia soror. NCBI lineage: Eukaryota > Metazoa > Arthropoda > Insecta > Diptera > Syrphidae > Cheilosia > Cheilosia soror. The sequence continues at coordinate 62,834,752 of OX443561.1, read as the reverse complement.
AGTAGCGAAGAAGTTACATTATTCAATGTCTTATGGAATGAGGAAGAGAATACAAGGGTTCGCAACGAAGCTATCTCGGAAGATATTACCAATTCAGAATACAATGGTAATAATAACGATGTTATATCCACCGGTGCTACTATCCATAGCGCTTTAGAGGACGAAACACGTCATATTTATATAACAGAAAAGCCCGTTAATATGTACAAAAATCAAATTCACTTGTCATTCGGTCCAAAAGAAAAACTGACGATGAAAATAGTTCACAAAAAGATACAAAACCATGTCATAATAAGAGAAAATAAAAGCAATCTACTAAATATTATGAAAAGATTTCTAATAAATAAAGGACTAATCTGCATATACTGCGAAAATCTGTCATTATTCCTCCAATTCCAAGACTTATATGTTAAGTATTTTTCAGCGAATACAAATTTAAGGCTATTAAAATCTAATATTAAACTAATAGACATTACAGATAAGAATGAAATTATTACTATCATACAACACGAGCACATTGATAAAAACCATAGAGGAATTAACGAAATGTTCCTCGAATTGAAAAAGAAGTACTACTACCCGAACTTGCAAATTGAGATACACAAATTTGTCAACAACTGCGATATCTGCAATTTGGCCAAACATGATCGACAACCGTTGAACATCCCAATGCAAATAACAGAATCACCAAGATGTTTCAATGACATAATCCACATAGACATCTGGTTTCCCGAGAGAAATAAAATGTATCTCACAACAATCGATAAGTTCTCCAAATATGCTACAATACACAAACTAGAAGATAGAAACTGGATGGCCATTCTCGATGCGATTAGGCAGAGAATACAGTTTCTGGGAAAGCCAAAAAAAATAGTTTCCGATGGCGAAACGTGTATTTTACACGCAGCAGTCGAACAATTTTTAAAAGAAAATAATATCCAATTTCACAGGACGACTGCATCATTGAAGACCGGAAACGCTGACGTCGAACGACTACATGGGACACTAAATGAACATTTACGTATAATGAATGTTGCCAAAAACACTTCCGACATGGACGATAAACTTTTTAGTATCATGACTATTTACAACAACACAATACACTCCACGACCAAATTAAAACCTATCGATTTTATAAATAAAAATTTAACTAGTGTAGACATTGCATCCTTATCAGCTAAATTTGAAAACGAGAAGGTAGCTAGAACAAACAACCGAAATAGAACAATAAACAATAGACTCGACCAGTGCTTAGATATAGTTCAGAATAGAACCATAATAAAGAATAAGCCCAAGTACAAAAAGCTAAGTAGATTTACTAAAGAAGGCAACTACATAATTGATAGATCCACTAAGAGAAATATTAAATATTACACCAAACAGGCAAAGCGCCGATATAAATACCAAAACCAAGAGGCTGAAAATGAATCTACATAAGTTTGCCTCAGCTTCCTCTAAATATTCCCTGAATTGGCTCCATCTCTATTCATTTAAGGCATGCTTTTGAAATTAGAATGAATTTCTATCGTTCGATACGTTTTTTTTTTAGTTTTAATTTGTACATATTTAATTTGTATTTAATTCGTTTTGTTTATTGTCGATTTGAGAATTTAAATTTGCAAACAGAAAAGTTGGTACCTACCGCTACCACAGTGAAATGAAACAAATGACAGATACGGTTCGCTGAGTGCATCCTGTCACTTGTTTGTGAAGAGTGCGTTCAGTTCGCAGATATGAAACGATTTGTCTTATAGTCTCTGTCTACGCGTTGAATTTGTTTGATTTTCGAATATTAGTTAAACTTACCTATATACAAAGAAGCAATCGAATTTCATATTTAGGATTATTTATTTATTTTTTGTTCTCTACATCAAATCATTAACCCTTGATTAATTGATATTTTGTTATTCATATTTGTGAAATAAAAAAAAATATTTTATACCTACTTTGTCATATCTCTCTTGTATAAATACGATAAGATAGAATAAAAAAAAATGCACAGAAAACAATTATTTATAAAACCATTACATATAAGAATAAAATTGTTGCAAAAAAAATAAAATAAAATAAATCAATAAATAAATAAATTAGGTACCTAACATTGTAAATATTGAAATTGCATTTTCGGAATGATATATATTATATTTGTAAAGTATCTAGGCAAACATAGCAAATTGTATCTGCTATTTCATTATTGCAAAAAAAATAATTATTGTAATTATGTAATGTATTCATAATTTATCTTGATTTGGAGACCAAATCACTAGGCGGTGGAGGTGTCATATAATATTATTATACACACAAAACACATAAAACTCGAGTGAGCGAATCCTCTGCCAGCCTGTCGCAGTCTCCCGGCTACACTTCTTGTTTGGAACCAAACATCGAGTGTGCAATGGAACTTCGCCAAAAGTCGGTTTTGCTCCTCTCTCCTTACATCTTTACAAGAAGATTAAGATAGAGACTAGAGAGCCTAAACCGCTTCAAACGGACGGCTATTCGCGCACTCTTGTTATGTTATGTCAGTATTAAGTTGATTTTAGTTTTAGTTGGTATCTAGAGACATTCGAATAAAGAGCTCGGTTTCCAAAAATTATCTCCTGTGTAGTTTCGATTGATAAAACTATATTCAACACAAAACCTCATGCGAAAGCTCCGTCTCCCCTTCTTCAAAAATAATATGATTTTCTTTCTACCACAGCAAATATCATTGCCACGACATTCCATTCCTATCCAACACCAAATCTCCCCATGCGAAAGATCCGCCTCCCATTCTTAAAAAATAGATGATTTTCTACCACGGCAAATATCACTGCCACGACATTCCATTCGTATCCAACACGAAATCTCCCCATGCGAAAGATCCGCCTCCCAGTCTTCAAAAATAATAAGATTTTCTACCACGGCAAATTTCACTGCCACGACATTCCATTCCTATACAACACCAAATCTCCCCATCTTCAATAGCTATCATCAACCACCATGAAGGGGCGTGATCTTTCATAGCACACGGCCGATGCGATTGCGATAGCGATCTACTCTTGTTTCAGAAAAATAAATATTTTTACAAATATAAAAGTTCATAAAAAATGTTCTTTGGCCTTAGAATGACCGGGCGAATTGCTGATTTCAAACATTTTGCCCTGAGGTCGTTTTAACATCAAAAAATTGTTTTCTTAATTTATAATTGAAAATAGGTATACCTAACTCGAAATTATCAAAAAGGACATTTTACCAATATTTTGTATTATAAAAAATGTTCATACATATTTCACATTTTACCCTGATCAATAAAACCTACGCACGAAAATCGTCGTACTTGCATACCCACCCATCCAACAATAACCAGTATTTTGCATTAAAAAACCAATGTTCATACGATATTCCTCCCCACCAAAATCGTCCTTCTGTACACACTCTCCCTAGTACTTATTCCTCCATCAACCTCCAAACGCTATTACACGATCTACTAAACACATACCATATTCCAAATATTCCATCACATTTTCTCAGTATAGATATAGAACCTATTTCATCCCCAACACAAAACACCACTCCTTATCATCATCCCAAACAGTAACATTCAGACTTAATTTAATTTATAACGTCGTAATTTTCAATTAACGTCGTAACATACTCCTTCAACAGCATCGCCTACCATCAACCTCCAAACGCTAATATTCCATCACACTCCATCTGCAAAACACATTTCATATGCCATCACACTCTCTCTGTATATAACAACCTATTTCATTTCATATCCAACACAAAACCCCATGCGAAAGGTCCGTCTCCCCTTCTTCAAAAATAATATGATTTTCTTTCTACCACAGCAAATATCACTGCCACGACATTCCGTTCCTATTCAACACCAAATCTCCCCATCTTCAATAGCTTACATCAACCACCATGAAGGATCACGCCCCTTTTTAAAGGTGATAGCACATGGCCGATGCGATTGCGATAGCGATCTATTCTTGTTTCAGAATAATAAATATTTTTACAAAAATAAAAGTTCATAAAAAATTGTCTTTTCAAAGTGGCCTAGGAATGACCGGGCGAATTGCTGATTTCAAACATTTTGCCCTGAGGTCGTTTTAACATCAAAAAATTGTTTTCTTTATTTGTAATTGAAAATATAACTCGAAATTATCAAAAAGGATATTTTACCAATATTTTGTATTATAAACAATTTTCATACATATTTCACTTTACCATGATCAATAAAACCTACGCACCAAAATCGTCGTACTTGCATACCCACGCATCCAACAATAACCAGTATTTTGGATTAAAAAACCAATGTTCATACGATATTCCACCCCACCAAAATCATCCTTCTGTACACACTCTCCATAGTACTCATTCTTCCATCAACCACCAAACGCTAATACACGATCTACTAAATGCCTACCATACTCCAAATATTCCATCACATTTTCTCAGTAAAGATATAGAACCTATTTCATCCCCAACACAAAACACCACTCCTTATCCTCATCCCAAACATTAACATTCAGACTCAATAATTAACATAGTAACATTATCCTTCAAGAGCATCGCGTGCCATCAACCACCAAACGCTAATATTCCATCACACTCCATCTGCAAAAAACCTTTCATATGCCATCACACTCTCTCTGTATATAACAACCTATTTCATTTCATATCCAACACAAAACCCCATGCGAAAGGTCCGTCTCCCCTTCTTCAAAAATAATATGATTTTCTTTCTACCACAGCAAATATCACTGCCACGACATTCCGTTCATATTCAACACCAAATCTCCCCATCTTCAGTAGCTATCATCAACCACCATGAATAGATCACGCCCCTTTCTAAAGGTGATAGCACACGGCCGATGCGATTGCGATAGCGATCTACTCTTGTTTCAGAATAATAAATATTTTTACAAAAATAAAAGTTCATAAAAAATTGTCTTTTCAAAGTGGCCTAGAAATGACCGGGCGAATTGCTGATTTCAAACATTTTGCCATGAGGTCGTTTTAACATCAAAAAATTGTTTTCTTTATTTTTAATTGAAAATATAACTCGAAATTATCAAAAAGGACATTTTACCAATATTTTGTATTATAAACAATTTTCATACATATTTCACTTTACCATGATCAATAAAACCTACGCACCAAAATCGTCGTACTTGCATACCCACCCATCCAACAATAACCAGTATTTTGCATTAAAAAACCAATGTTCATACGATATTCCTCCCCACCAAAATCGTCCTTCTGTACACACTCTCCATAGTACTCATTCTTCCATCAACCACCAAACGCTAATACACGATCTACTAAATGCCTACCATACTCCAAATATTCCATCACATTTTCTCAGTAAAGATATAGAACCTATTTCATCCCCAACACAAAACACCACTCCTTATCCTCATCCCAAACATTAACATTCAGACTCAATAATTAACATAGTAACGTTATCCTTCAAGAGCATCGCGTGCCATCAACCACCAAACGCTAATATTCCATCACACTCCATCTGCAAAAAACCTTTCATATGCCATCACACACTCTCTATATATATACAACTTAATTCATTTCATATCCAACACAAAACCTCATGCGAAAGCTCCGTCTCCCCTTCTTCAAAAATAATATGATTTTCTTTCTCCCACAGCAAATATCATTGCCACGACATTCCATTCCTATCCAACACCAAATCTCCAAATGCGAAAGATCTGCCTCCCATTCTTAAAAAATAGATGATTTTCTACCACGGCAAATATCACTGCCACGACATTCCATTCGTATCCAACACGAAATCTCCCCATGCGAAAGATCCGCCTCCCAGTCTTCAAAAATAATATGATTTTTTACCACGGCAAATTTCACTGCCACGACTTTCCATTCCTATCCAACACCAAATCTCCCCATCTTCAATAGCTATTATCAACCACCATGAAGGATCACGCCCCTCTTTAAAGGTGATAGCACACGGCCGATGCGATTGCGATAGCGATCTGCTCTTATTTCAGAAAAATAAATATTTTTACAAATATAAAAGTTCATAAAAAATGTTCTTTGGCCTTAGAATGACCGGGCGAATTGCTGATTTCAAACATTTTGCCCTGAGGTCGTTTTAACATCAAAAAATTGTTTTCTTAATTTATAAGTAATTGAAAATATACCTAACTCGAAATTATCAAAAATGACATTTTACCAATATTTTGTATTATAAAAAATGTTCATACATATTTCACATTTTACCCTGATCAATAAAACCTACGCACGAAAATCGTCGTACTTGCATACCCACCCATCCAACAATAACCAGTATTTTGCATTAAAAAACAAATGTTCGTACGACATTCCACCCCACCAAAATCGTCCTTCTGTACACATTCTCCCTAGTACTTATTACTCCATCAACCACCAAACGCTAATAGGTACACCTATACTAAACACATATCATACTGCAAATATTTCATCACATTTTCTCTATATAGATATAGAACCTATTTCATCCCCAACACAAAATGCCACTCCTTATCTACATCCCAAACAGTAACATTCAGACTCAATAATTAACATCGTAACATTATCCTTCAACAGCATCGTCTGCCATCAACCACCAAGGCACCAAACGCTAATATTCCATCACACTCCATCTGCAAAAAACCTTTCATATGCCATCACACTCTCTCTATATCTATACAACTTAATTCATTTCATATCCAACACAAAACCTTATGCGAAAGCTCCGTCTCCCCTTCTTCAAAAATAATATGATTTTCTTTCTACCACAGCAAATATCATTGCCACGACATTCCATTCCTATCCAACACCAAATCTCCCCATCTTCAATAGCTATTATCAACCACCATGAAGAAATCACGCCCCTTTCTAAAGGTGATAGCACGCGGCCGATACGATTGCGATAGCGATCTACTCTTGTTTCAGAATAATAAATATTTTAACAAAAATAAAAGTTCATAAAAAATTGTCTTTTCAAAGTGGCCTTAGAATGACCGGGCGAATTGCTGATTTCAAACATTTTGCCCTGAGGTCGTTTTAACATCAACAAATTTTTTTCTTTATTTATATGTAATTGAAAATATAACTCGAAATTATCAAAAAGGACATTTTATGTACCATTATTTTGTATTATAAAAAATGTTCATACATATTTCACATTTTACCCTGATCAATAAAACCTACACACGAAAATCGTCGTACTTGCATACCCATCCATCCAACAATAACCAGTATTTTGCATTAAAAAACAAATGTTCGTACGACATTCCACCCCACCAAAATCGTCCTTCTGTACACATTCTCACTAGTACTTATTCCTCCATCAACCACCAAACGCTAATACACCATATACTAAACACCTATCATACTGCAAATATTTCATCACATTTTCTCTATATAGATATAGAACCTATTTCCCCCAACACAAAACGCCACTCCTTATCACATCCCAAACAGTAACAATCAGACTCCATCATTAACGTCGTAACATTCTCCTTCAACAGCTATCATCTTTTGTCATCAACCACCAAACGCTAATATTCCATCACACTCCATCTGCAAAACACCTTTCATTTGCCATCACACTCTCTCTGTATATAACAACCTGTTTCATTTCACATCCAACACAAAACCCCATGCAAAAGCTCCGTCTCCCCTTCTTCAAAAATAATATGATTTTCTTTCTACCACAGCAAATATCATTGCCACGACATTCCATTCCTATCCAACACCAAATCTCCCCATGCGAAAAATGCGCCTCCCATTCTTAAAAAATAATATGATTTTCTACCACGGCAAATATCACTGCCACGACATTCCATTCCTATCCAACACCAAATCTCCCCATGCGAAAGATCCGCTTCCCATTTTTCAAAAATAATATGATTTTCTACCACGGTAAATTTCAGTGCCACGACATTCCATTCCTATCCAACACCAAATCTCCCCATGCGAAAAATGCGCCTCCCATTCTTAAAAAATAATATGATTTTCTACCACAGCAAATAGCATTGCCACGACATTCCATTCCTATCCAACACCAAATCTCCCCATGCGAAAGATCCGCCTCCCATTCTTAAAAAATAGATGATTTTCTACCACGGCAAATATCACTGCCACGACATTCCATTCGTATCCAACACGAAATCTCCCCATGCGAAAGATCCGCCTCCCAGTCTTCAAAAATAATATGGTTTTCTACCACGGTAAATTTCACTGCCACGACATTCCATTCCTATCCAACACCAAATCTCCCCATCTTCAATAGCTATTATCAACCACCATGAAGGATCACGCCCCTCTTTAAAGGTGATAGCACACGGCCGATGCGATTGCGATTGCGAAAGCGATCTACTCTTGTTTCAGAATAATAAATATTTTTACAAAAATAAAAGTTCATAAAAAATTGTCTTTTCAAAGTGGACTTAGAATGACCGAGCGATTTGCTGATTTCAAACATTTTGCCCTGAGGTCGTTTTAACATCAAAAAATTGTTTTCTTTATTTTTAATTGAAAATATAACTCGAAATTATCAAAAAGGACATTTTACCAATATTTTGTATTATAAAAAATTTTCATACATATTTCACTTTACCCTGATCAATAAAACCTACGCACCAAAATCGTCGTACTTGCATACCCACCCATCCAACAATAACCAGTATTTTGGATTAAAAAACCAATGTTCATACGATATTCCACCCCACCAAAATCGTCCTTCTGTACACACTCTCCCTACCCTAGTACTTATTCTTCCATCAACCACCAAACGCTAATACACGATCTACTAAATGCCTACCATACTCCAAATATTCCATCACATTTTCTCAGTAAAGATATAGAACATATTTCATCCCCAACACAAAACACCACTCCTTATCCTCATCCCAAACATTAACATTCAGACTCAATAATTAACATAGTAACATTATCCTTCAACAGCATCGTCTGCCATCAACCACCAAACGCTAATATTCCCTCACACTCCATCTGCAAAAAACCTTTCATATGCCATCACACTCTCTCTATATCTAATACAACTTAATTCATTTCATATTGTCATATAATATTATTATACACACAAAACACACAAAACTCGAGTGAGCGAATCCTCTGCCAGCCTGTCGCAGTCTCCCGGCTACACTTCTTGTTTGGAACCAAACATCGAGTGTGCAATGGAACTTCGCCAAAAGTCGGTTTTGCTCCTCTCTCCTTACATCTTTACAAGAAGATTAAGATAGAGACTAGAGAGCCTAAACCGCTTCAAACGGACGGCTATTCGCGCACTCTTGTTATGTTATGTCAGTATTAAGTTGATTTTAGTTTTAGTTGGTATCTAGAGACATTCGAATAATGAGCTCGGTTTCCAAAAATTATCTCCTGTGTAGTTTCGATTGATAAAACTGGCGCAGTCGGGAAAAAATTTTTTTTTAATAAAATGCATAGTATGAAAACAATTGAACGTTTTTCTGAAAAAGTGTGTTAAGACAATTTGTTCTTTTTTCGAATAAAAGTTTAAAAAAGTCTAAATTCTAAAAGAAATTGTGCGATAAATATACGCGTGGTGCAACATTACTTTGCCATACACAAAAAAAAAAAAAAAAGACCCACAAAAAAGACCCATAAAAAGAAAAAGTTTGAAAACAAAAGTTTATAAAAGACTTAAATTCTTTAACAAAAATCGTACAATAAATATACTTTACTCCACGTGGCACAATTCCACCGAGTAGTTTGTACAGTGGTGCCATTATTTGGTGCATACACGACACAATAGACGCACAAGAAGAATAAGTTCGAAAACAACAAATAGGTCGTAAACAACACACAAGAAGCATTCTCACGCTATTAGAACGAGCTACAAGCAACGGAACAACACAGTTTCAGCCAGTCAAGCCAAGCCACCATCAACGCTACCAGAGCTGCAGCACACAAAAGCTCTGCCGCTTTATCGTAACGAACAGCATTCAAAACTACCAAAGAAAACAACAACTTAAAAGGAGCAACAAAATCCACAGGTAGGCGCCAATTACCGATTCACCCTAAGGAAAAGAAATACTATTACTATGGAAACATTAAATGCAGCGGATAAATTTAGACTTATTTTAGATTTAATACATAAAATACCAGTATACGATGGGAGTGAGAATAATTTGATTGATTTTTTAGAAAGGGTAGATTCCTTAACGGGGACTATAGATTCCTTTGAAGAAGTAAGTAAATCGGTACTGACAGGCTATATCAAAGACAAAATCGTTGGAAAAGCAAGGGACGCAATTCAAAAGCATGGCAGGCTGCATAGTTGGAGCGAAATTAGGGAAATATTAAAAATCAATTTTGGAGAACAGCTTTCTGTAAATACTTTATTAGATAGTATAAGAATGTCTAGGGTAAACACTACGATAGAAGATTTCTATGATAGGTTGAACACAATTCTATGTAGAATTAACAACTCTTATTTACTACAAAATGTAAGAAATAATCAAGAAATGATTGATTCTAATAATAGAATCGCCTTAGATACATTTAAAAATAATTTACCAGAACCAACAAAGTCAATAATACTAAGTAGAAACCCATCAACTCTTATTGAGGCCTATAAAATAATTAAGGAGATAAACCACCAGGCATTTGGGCCCAATTCGACAGTTCAACAGTCGAGAGATTGGCGCAAATACCAAAATCTTAACTACGGCCAGGGAAACAGTAACAACGACAATAACCGTACACAGACTACACAATCACGACAAAATAATATCGGTACCCAAAACAGTCAGCCTAGACGAACCAATAGCAACGCCCAAAGCGTTCAATCGCGGCAAACTAGTTGGTACAGACAATGTAATAATAATTATAACCCTAATAATAATTATAACCCTAATAATAACCATAATCCTAATAACAATTATAATCCTAATTATAACAACTATAATCCTAATAACAATTATAATCGTAATAATAATAATAATAACAGCAATAATCCTAACAATTACAATAACAATAATAGAACAAACCAGCTACGACAAGATTTTGAAGCTGAACCAATGGACATTACCCTTAATACATCACATTACGAGCACGATCCACAGGACCAGCAAAATTTTCAAATAGATTGGGAAAACAATTACCCTATTTAGTTATTAAGACACATATTAAACCCCTTAGATTTATTATTGACAGCGGTGCTGAATTTAGTATTATAAATCCAAATTTATGCAACCCAAAGTGGAGAGTCCACTCCAAAAATCGTATTCTTAATGTACTTGGTCGAAATATACGAACAAACATAGAATACAAAATCCCTCTATTCAAAGAATTTAACAACGAAAATTGCTTCGTAAACTTTTTGGAATTCCAATTTCACGATAATTTTGACGGTTTACTTGGTAATAATATTTTAGTTCATCTGAACGCAATTATCGATTACAAAAACCGATCTTTAGTAACAGACTCTGCGATTATCCCAATGTACATTAATACAGAAGAGGAACTGTATGCAAGTCATTGTTATAAGGATGACTCCCTAAACGTATTCTGCACTGAGATGTTAATTTCAACCGAAATTACAGAACAAACGTTTGCAAACCATTTAAACAAAATTGATGCCTCAAAGCTTAAGTCGTTGCTTAGGTCATATAAATCCATATTTTATAAAGACGGCGAAAATTTGACATTTACAAATGAAATTAGGCATCACATAAAGACAAAAAATGAAGTACCTATCTATAGCAAACTTTATCGATATCCAGAAGTTCACGTTAAAGAAGTCGATAGACAGATAAAAGAAATGCTAAAGCAGAGGATAATCGTGCCAAGCAACAGCCCCTATAATTCACCCATCTGGGTGGTCCCAAAAAAGGTCGATAACAGTGGGCAAAAGGAATGGAGAATAGTCGTCGATTACAGAAAACTCAATGAGCAAACTGTGGACGACAGGTTTCCTATGCCCAATATCGATGACCTCTTTGACAAACTGGGAAAGTGCAATTATTTTACCACGCTAGACTTGGTCAAAGGTTTTTATCAAATCGAAGTCCATCCTCGGGATAGGCCAAAAACGGGCTTTTCAACCAAAACCGGACATTATGAATTTCTGCGAATGCCGTTTGGGCTAAAGAACGCCCCTGCGACATTCCAGAGATTGATGAACGAAGTGCTAAAGGACTTCATCAACCGAATATGTATCGTTTATCTCGACGACATTCTTATTTTCTCTACAAGTTTTGAAGAGCATTTAGACTCTCTTAGGAAGATCTTTGAAAAATTGAAAGAATCTAATCTAAAGATACAAGTAAATAAATGTAGATTTGCCAATTTATGTACTACGTTCCTAGGACACACCATATCTAATAATGGAATAAAACCTGACGAGAATAAAATAAAAGCAATTGCTGCGATGAAATTACCCACCAACGAAAAGGGGATAAGACAATTTTTGGGAATAACAGGCTACTACCGCAAGTTTATAAAAGACTATGCGAAAGTAGCCTACCCAATGATCAAATATTTAAAAAAGTCTGAAAAGGTAAATATATTAGATCCTAATTATTGCAGCGCCTTTAAAAAGCTAAAAACGTTACTCACTACTGATCCTATCCTTAAAAGCCCTGACTTCAATAAACCTTTTGTTTTGACTACAGATGCGTCAAACTATGCACTAGGAGCAGTGCTCAGTCAAAATAACCATCCTATCTGTTATGCTTCACGCACTCTTAACAACCACGAGCTAAATTACTCCACTATTGAAAAGGAGCTACTAGCGGTGGTATGGTCCGTAAAATATTTTAGAACGTATTTGTACGGAAGGAAATTTGTAGTTCGCACGGATCATAAGCCCCTCGTCTGGCTAAACAGTATTAAGGAACCCAATATGAAACTCCAGCGATGGAAAATAATTCTAAATGAATATGACTTCCATATTGAATATCTCAAAGGCAAAGAAAATTTGGTGGCCGATGGGCTTAGTAGATACGTTGATCAATACGGTGAAAAGGTTAAGCCAAATAGTAGCGAAGAAGTTACATTATTCAATGTCTTATGGAATGAGGAAGAGAATACAAGGGTTCGCAACGAAGCTATCTCGGAAGATATTACCAATTCAGAATACAATGGTAATAATAACGATGTTATATCCACCGGTGCTACTATCCATAGCGCTTTAGAGGACGAAACACGTCATATTTATATAACAGAAAAGCCCGTTAATATGTACAAAAATCAAATTCACTTGTCATTCGGTCCAAAAGAAAAACTGACGATGAAAATAGTTCACAAAAAGATACAAAACCATGTCATAATAAGAGAAAATAAAAGCAATCTACTAAATATTATGAAAAGATTTCTAATAAATAAAGGACTAATCTGCATATACTGCGAAAATCTGTCATTATTCCTCCAATTCCAAGACTTATATGTTAAGTATTTTTCAGCGAATACAAATTTAAGGCTATTAAAATCTAATATTAAACTAATAGACATTACAGATAAGAATGAAATTATTACTATCATACAACACGAGCACATTGATAAAAACCATAGAGGAATTAACGAAATGTTCCTCGAATTGAAAAAGAAGTACTACTACCCGAACTTGCAAATTGAGATACACAAATTTGTCAACAACTGCGATATCTGCAATTTGGCCAAACATGATCGACAACCGTTGAACATCCCAATGCAAATAACAGAATCACCAAGATGTTTCAATGACATAATCCACATAGACATCTGGTTTCCCGAGAGAAATAAAATGTATCTCACAACAATCGATAAGTTCTCCAAATATGCTACAATACACAAACTAGAAGATAGAAACTGGATGGCCATTCTCGATGCGATTAGGCAGAGAATACAGTTTCTGGGAAAGCCAAAAAAAATAGTTTCCGATGGCGAAACGTGTATTTTACACGCAGCAGTCGAACAATTTTTAAAAGAAAATAATATCCAATTTCACAGGACGACTGCATCATTGAAGACCGGAAACGCTGACGTCGAACGACTACATGGGACACTAAATGAACATTTACGTATAATGAATGTTGCCAAAAACACTTCCGACATGGACGATAAACTTTTTAGTATCATGACTATTTACAACAACACAATACACTCCACGACCAAATTAAAACCTATCGATTTTATAAATAAAAATTTAACTAGTGTAGACATTGCATCCTTATCAGCTAAATTTGAAAACGAGAAGGTAGCTAGAACAAACAACCGAAATAGAACAATAAACAATAGACTCGACCAGTGCTTAGATATAGTTCAGAATAGAACCATAATAAAGAATAAGCCCAAGTACAAAAAGCTAAGTAGATTTACTAAAGAAGGCAACTACATAATTGATAGATCCACTAAGAGAAATATTAAATATTACACCAAACAGGCAAAGCGCCGATATAAATACCAAAACCAAGAGGCTGAAAATGAATCTACATAAGTTTGCCTCAGCTTCCTCTAAATATTCCCTGATTTGGCTCCATCTCTATTCATTTAAGGCATGCTTTTGAAATTAGAATGAATTTCTATCGTTCGATACGTTTTTTTTTTAGTTTTAATTTGTACATATTTAATTTGTATTTAATTCGTTTTGTTTATTGTCGATTTGAGAATTTAAATTTGCAAACAGAAAAGTTGGTACCTACCGCTACCACAGTGAAATGAAACAAATGACAGATACGGTTCGCTGAGTGCATCCTGTCACTTGTTTGTGAAGAGTGCGTTCAGTTCGCAGATATGAAACGATTTGTCTTATAGTCTCTGTCTACGCGTTGAATTTGTTTGATTTTCGAATATTAGTTAAACTTACCTATATACAAAGAAGCAATCGAATTTCATATTTAGGATTATTTATTTATTTTTTGTTCTCTACATCAAATCATTAACCCTTGATTAATTGATATTTTGTTATTCATATTTGTGAAATAAAAAAAAATATTTTATACCTACTTTGTCATATCTCTCTTGTATAAATACGATAAGATAGAATAAAAAAAAATGCACAGAAAACAATTATTTATAAAACCATTACATATAAGAATAAAATTGTTGCAAAAAAAATAAAATAAAATAAATCAATAAATAAATAAATTAGGTACCTAACATTGTAAATATTGAAATTGCATTATTATATTTGTAAAGTATCTAGGCAAACATAGCAAATTGTATCTGCTATTTCATTATTGCAAAAAAAATAATTATTGTAATTATGTAATGTATTCATAATTTATCTTGATTTGGAGACCAAATCACTAGGCGGTGGAGGTGTCATATAATATTATTATACACACAAAACACACAAAACTCGAGTGAGCGAATCCTCTGCCAGCCTGTCGCAGTCTCCCGGCTACACTTCTTGTTTGGAACCAAACATCGAGTGTGCAATGGAACTTCGCCAAAAGTCGGTTTTGCTCCTCTCTCCTTACATCTTTACAAGAAGATTAAGATAGAGACTAGAGAGCCTAAACCGCTTCAAACGGACGGCTATTCGCGCACTCTTGTTATGTTATGTCAGTATTAAGTTGATTTTAGTTTTAGTTGGTATCTAGAGACATTCGAATAAAGAGCTCGGTTTCCAAAAATTATCTCCTGTGTAGTTTCGATTGATAAAACTATATTCAACACAAAACCTCATGCGAAAGCTCCGTCTCCCCTTCTTCAAAAATAATATGATTTTCTTTCTACCACAGCAAATATCATTGCCACGACATTCCATTCCTATCCAACACCAAATCTCCCCATGCGAAAGATCCGCCTCCCATTCTTAAAAAATAGATGATTTTCTACCACGGCAAATATCACTGCCACGACATTCCATTCGTATCCAACACGAAATCTCCCCATGCGAAAGATCCGCCTCCCAGTCTTCAAAAATAATAAGATTTTCTACCACGGCAAATTTCACTGCCACGACATTCCATTCCTATACAACACCAAATCTCCCCATCTTCAATAGCTATCATCAACCACCATGAAGGGGCGTGATCTTTCATAGCACACGGCCGATGCGATTGCGATAGCGATCTACTCTTGTTTCAGAAAAATAAATATTTTTACAAATATAAAAGTTCATAAAAAATGTTCTTTGGCCTTAGAATGACCGGGCGAATTGCTGATTTCAAACATTTTGCCCTGAGGTCGTTTTAACATCAAAAAATTGTTTTCTTAATTCATAATTGAAAATAGGTATACCTAACTCGAAATTATCAAAAAGGACATTCTACCAATATTTTGTATTATAAAAAATGTTCATACATATTTCACATTTTACCCTGATCAATAAAACCTACGCACGAAAATCGTCGTACTTGCATACCCACCCATCCAACAATAACCAGTATTTTGCATTAAAAAACCAATGTTCATACGATATTCCACCCCACCAAAATCGTCCTTCTGTACACACTCTCCCTAGTACTTATTCCTCCATCAACCTCCAAACGCTATTACACGATCTACTAAACACATACCATATTCCAAATATTCCATCACATTTTCTCAGTATAGATATAGAACCTATTTCATCCCCAACACAAAACACCACTCCTTATCATCATCCCAAACAGTAACATTCAGACTTAATTTAATTTATAACGTCGTAATTTTCAATTAACGTCGTAACATTCTCCTTCAACAGCATCGCCTACCATCAACCTCCAAACGCTAATATTCCATCACACTCCATCTGCAAAACACATTTCATATGCCATCACACTCTCTCTGTATATAACAACCTATTTCATTTCATATCCAACACAAAACCCCATGCGAAAGGTCCGTCTCCCCTTCTTCAAAAATAATATGATTTTCTTTCTACCACAGCAAATATCACTGCCACGACATTCCGTTCCTATTCAACACCAAATCTCCCCATCTTCAATAGCTTACATCAACCACCATGAAGGATCACGCCCCTTTTTAAAGGTGATAGCACATGGCCGATGCGATTGCGATAGCGATCTACTCTTGTTTCAGAATAATAAATATTTTTACAAAAATAAAAGTTCATAAAAAATTGTCTTTTCAAAGTGGCCTAGGAATGACCGGGCGAATTGCTGATTTCAAACATTTTGCCCTGAGGTCGTTTTAACATCAAAAAATTGTTTTCTTTATTTGTAATTGAAAATATAACTCGAAATTATCAAAAAGGATATTTTACCAATATTTTGTATTATAAACAATTTTCATACATATTTCACTTTACCATGATCAATAAAACCTACGCACCAAAATCGTCGTACTTGCATACCCACGCATACAACAATAACCAGTATTTTGGATTAAAAAACCAATGTTCATACGATATTCCACCCCACCAAAATCGTCCTTCTGTACACACTCTCCATAGTACTTATTCTTCCATCAACCACCAAACGCTAATACACGATCTACTAAATGCCTACCATACTCCAAATATTCCATCACATTTTCTCAGTAAAGATATAGAACCTATTTCATCCCCAACACAAAACACCACTCCTTATCCTCATCCCAAACATTAACATTCAGACTCAATAATTAACATAGTAACATTATCCTTCAAGAGCATCGCGTGCCATCAACCACCAAACGCTAATATTCCATCACACTCCATCTGCAAAAAACCTTTCATATGCCATCACACACTCTCTATATATATACAACTTAATTCATTTCATATCCAACACAAAACCTCATGCGAAAGCTCCGTCTCCCCTTCTTCAAAAATAATATGATTTTCTTTCTCCCACAGCAAATATCATTGCCACGACATTCCATTCCTATCCAACACCAAATCTCCAAATGCGAAAGATCTGCCTCCCATTCTTAAAAAATAGATGATTTTCTACCACGGCAAATATCACTGCCACGACATTCCATTCGTATCCAACACGAAATCTCCCCATGCGAAAGATCCGCCTCCCAGTCTTCAAAAATAATATGATTTTTTACCACGGCAAATTTCACTGCCACGACTTTCCATTCCTATCCAACACCAAATCTCCCCATCTTCAATAGCTATTATCAACCACCATGAAGGATCACGCCCCTCTTTAAAGGTGATAGCACACGGCCGATGCGATTGCGATAGCGATCTGCTCTTATTTCAGAAAAATAAATATTTTTACAAATATAAAAATTCATAAAAAATGTTCTTTGGCCTTAGAATGACCGGGCGAATTGCTGATTTCAAACATTTTGCCCTGAGGTCGTTTTAACATCAAAAAATTGTTTTCTTAATTTATAAGTAATTGAAAATATACCTAACTCGAAATTATCAAAAATGACATTTTACCAATATTTTGTATTATAAAAAATGTTCATACATATTTCACATTTTACCCTGATCAATAAAACCTACGCACGAAAATCGTCGTACTTGCATACCCACCCATCCAACAATAACCAGTATTTTGCATTAAAAAACAAATGTTCGTACGACATTCCACCCCACCAAAATCGTCCTTCTGTACACATTCTCCCTAGTACTTATTACTCCATCAACCACCAAACGCTAATAGGTACACCTATACTAAACACATATCATACTGCAAATATTTCATCACATTTTCTCTATATAGATATAGAACCTATTTCATCCCCAACACAAAATGCCACTCCTTATCTACATCCCAAACAGTAACATTCAGACTCAATAATTAACATCGTAACATTATCCTTCAACAGCATCGTCTGCCATCAACCACCAAGGCACCAAACGCTAATATTCCATCACACTCCATCTGCAAAAAACCTTTCATATGCCATCACACTCTCTCTATATCTATACAACTTAATTCATTTCATATCCAACACAAAACCTTATGCGAAAGCTCCGTCTCCCCTTCTTCAAAAATAATATGATTTTCTTTCTACCACAGCAAATATCATTGCCACGACATTCCATTCCTATCCAACACCAAATCTCCCCATCTTCAATAGCTATTATCAACCACCATGAAGAAATCACGCCCCTTTCTAAAGGTGATAGCACGCGGCCGATACGATTGCGATAGCGATCTACTCTTGTTTCAGAATAATAAATATTTTAACAAAAATAAAAGTTCATAAAAAATTGTCTTTTCAAAGTGGCCTTAGAATGACCGGGCGAATTGCTGATTTCAAACATTTTGCCCTGAGGTCGTTTTAACATCAACAAATTTTTTTCTTTATTTATATGTAATTGAAAATATAACTCGAAATTATCAAAAAGGACATTTTATGTACCATTATTTTGTATTATAAAAAATGTTCATACATATTTCACATTTTACCCTGATCAATAAAACCTACACACGAAAATCGTCGTACTTGCATACCCATCCATCCAACAATAACCAGTATTTTGCATTAAAAAACAAATGTTCGTACGACATTCCACCCCACCAAAATCGTCCTTCTGTACACATTCTCACTAGTACTTATTCCTCCATCAACCACCAAACGCTAATACACCATATACTAAACACCTATCATACTGCAAATATTTCATCACATTTTCTCTATATAGATATAGAACCTATTTCCCCCAACACAAAACGCCACTCCTTATCACATCCAAAACAGTAACAATCAGACTCCATCATTAACGTCGTAACATTCTCCTTCAACAGCTATCATCTTTTGTCATCAACCACCAAACGCTAATATTCCATCACACTCCATCTGCAAAACACCTTTCATTTGCCATCACACTCTCTCTGTATATAACAACCTGTTTCATTTCACATCCAACACAAAACCCCATGCAAAAGCTCCGTCTCCCCTTCTTCAAAAATAATATGATTTTCTTTCTACCACAGCAAATATCATTGCCACGACATTCCATTCCTATCCAACACCAAATCTCCCCATGCGAAAAATGCGCCTCCCATTCTTAAAAAATAATATGATTTTCTACCACGGCAAATATCACTGCCACGACATTCCATTCCTATCCAACACCAAATCTCCCCATGCGAAAGATCCGCTTCCCATTTTTCAAAAATAATATGATTTTCTACCACGGCAAATATCATTGCCACGACATTCCATTCCTATCCAACGCCAAATCTCCCCATGCGAAAGATGCGCCTCCCATACTTCAATAATAATATGATTTTCTACCACCACAAATTTCATTGCCACGACATTCCATTTCTATTGAACACCAAATCTCCCCAACTTCAATAGCTATCATCAACCACCATGAAGAGATCACGCTCCTTTCTAAAGTTGATAGCAAACGGCCGGTGCGATTGCGATAGCGATCTACTCTTGTTTCAGAATACATAATAAATATTTTTACAAAAATAAAAGTTCATAAAAAATTGTCTTTTCAAAGTGGCCTAATAATGACCGGCGAATTGCTGATTTCAAACATTTTGCCCTGAGGTCGTTTTAACATCAAAAAATTGTTTTCTTTATTTTTAATTGCAAATATAACTCGAAATTATCAAAAAGGACATTTTACCAGTATTTTGTGTTAAAAAAAAATTTTCATACATATTTCACATTTTACACTGATCAATAAAACTTACGCACCAAAATCGTAGTACAGTGAACTCTCTCATAGCCGGACACCGACGGTACCAACAAATTTGTCCGCTTATGAGAGGTGTCCGCTTGTGAGGAAAAAAACCTAAATTGACAAACTCGAGAAAACAAACAACAGACAAGATGTTCAATTTTATTTCAGAACCTAATTAATTTTTATATGATACATTTAAAAAAAAAACACACACACACAAACAAGAACGAAGGCTTGAAAATTTATTTTCACATTGTTTAAATTTGGGTACGTTTGCACATAATCGTACACATTTTGTACCGTCAAGCGGGCAAAAAAGTTTGACCAGTTTAAAATATATCAAAATAAATGACACCAAAATAGGGGCTTGTACTTTAGTATTCCAATCACAAACGGTTACGCAACGGCTGCCACAGCCTAATCTGTTCATGGCTTTGCTCTGGGCCTCACTCACATGCCTTCCCATGAAAGTCGTGTCGGGCGAGACTGGCAGATTTTTAGGTTAGTTGAGAAAAGGAGGGTAGAATACACCGAATTCCCTTAAATGTTCTATTCTTAAAATCGACCTGTCTCGCTCGACAAGACTCCACAAAAGAGGAGAAAAAGGAACCAAACAGCAGAACAGAGTAAGTAAAACTTAAAAAAGTGCTCCAGTTGTGTTTGGTTTGTCCGTTTAAGAGAGAGCTAAACCCTTTTGCGGTTCTGAAATTGGGTGTCCGCGTCCGGTTATAAGAGAGTCCGCATATGAGAGAATTATTAATATGCAACATTATGTATTTATTTCCGTTCTTCGAAATCTGTCCGGTTATTAGGAGTGTCCGTAAGGAGAGAGTACACTGTACTTGCATAGGTACGTCCTTCTGTACACACTCTCCCTAGTGCTTATTCCTCCATCAACCACCAAACTCTAATACACCATATACTAAACACCTACCATACTCCAAATATTTCATCACATTTTCTCTCTATAGATATAGATACTGTCATCGAGCTGCGTATATATACTATACTAATATGTAATAATTTGATTTGAAGTAGTTTAGTTATTTAAAGCAAAAAGTGGCAACACTGAATCCTAAAGAATAAAATTTAAATTGTAAAATATCGTAAATATTGTCATCTCTTTCTGTTAAGCAGAAAGAGATTCTGACAACTTGGCAGTGGAAGAGTTGTGTTAAATTGCATTTTTCTGAGTCAACCCGCCACCGCCATTACGAAAAGTACCTCGCTAGCTAAATATAAATATAATTATTTCGTTTGTGTAGCTAAGGCAATAATTGTATTAAACTTGAATTTTAAAAGGTTTGTGATAACTTAATGTAATTTATTTTAGATAAAAAATCACATTTTCCCTTTTGTAAGTTGCCGTATGTCAGTCGCGCAGTAAGCACAGTCCTATACCACTGTAAGTAAGCTAACTTTTATTGTATTCGTTGGATGAACGTATTATATAATTTTTTTAGTCAATAAAATCGACTTTATCGGAGAATTATCCAGTTTGGCTTTTTTTTGGAACTCCGACGATAAATATTAAGGACCAAGGAAGTGCGAGCGGCTGCTTGTGGAACAACATAATTTTATTGAAGTGTGGTTCTAATTTGAGGTTATACGTATTCGCCAGCCACAGGATTCTTTGTTCATCGTAGCGATATCGCACAATGGAACCACGGCGCAGTTGCTGTTTATCATCTTGTCGGAAAGAGGATGACGACTTCATGGTGTCTTGCGATAGATGCAAACGTTGGTGGCACTATGCATGTCATGATTTCGATCCGAGTAAGTATGACACGCTTACTCCATGGTTTTGTGAAGAGAAGGATTGCGAACTAGTGGAAGATGAATTTGAAGGGTCAATTGGTGCAAACGAGGGAATTTCCATCGCCAAAGATGCCGAGCATATGGAAAGTGCAGACCAAGTGGATGTTTTGATAGAAGCCGCCGCAGTAGCTCAAGCTGCAGTTGCCCATCGCGACAAAGAACTAGCGGAGTTGCGTGCTGAGCTGGTGTTGATGAAAGCAAAATATGCGGAAGCTGCTACGATTAAGATTCATTCGGCAATTGTTACGACCCCCCCGGAATCAGCAGCTTGTACTAAGTCATCTGAAAAGTTAGATATAATAAAGGTTGCTCACGATTTTAAATCGGAATAACGTTCAAGAGTTGCCAATGTTCTCAGGCGACAATAAGCGAGAGTGGCCATATTTCGAGGAAGTCT
The DNA here is from genome assembly GCA_949372485.1 of Cheilosia soror. Lineage (NCBI taxonomy): Eukaryota > Metazoa > Arthropoda > Insecta > Diptera > Syrphidae > Cheilosia > Cheilosia soror. Next base: position 62,812,040 of record OX443561.1, on the reverse strand, counting down.
ATAAATCTACAACCGTCGAAGGCAGGTACACCGATAAGGAGAACGTTGCGCGTTTGCGGAAAGCACTAAAAGGGGAAGCATACCAACTCGTAAGTGACTGATTGAAGTACTCTTCAGACGCAGATGCGATTATGGACACATTACGTATTATGTTTGGTCGATACGATGTACTCGTTCATGATCTGACAACTGACTTGCTAAATCTGCCAAGGCTAACGTCAAATTGCGATCCCAAGCTTCGTTTATGGGCAGTTAAGATAAACGGTTTTGTGGCTGATGTCAGATCTATGAATAGGGAGGAAGATCTCACAAACGGGTATGTCTTGACTAATCTGGCTTCTAAATTAGCACCTGGTTTGTATCAAGAGTGGCAGAAAAGGAAAGCTGTGTTGCCACGTCTAGACTTTACGCATTTTGCGGAGTTTTTGACGAGTAAAGTAATTGATCTGCCTCCTGAGCTGTTGAAGGCGTCAGGATCTGTTGACATTAAGAAAACTCAAAGTGTGTCAAAGTCAACTCGAGTACTAACCCACCATCAAGTAACGCCAAGCACGTCAGAGGTTGTGTGTTTAAAATGTAAAGGACAACAACACACTTTGTGTAACTGTGATGAGTTCAAGGCTTTGTCAGCAGAACTACGAATCGCTTTTTTGAGGGAAAAATCAGTCTGCTTTACGTGTCTAAATCCGGCGAAACACGACTGGCGGACATGCGCGAGAAAAAGAAGGTGTGGGCTCGACGGTTGTTCAGGTCGCCACCATCCGCTTCTTCATCAAACCACCATCAACAACAACACGGAGTTGAACACGGCAGCAGTTCCTTTCACACCACGGCAGCACGTTCATTCATCACACAGCGGGACCAACGTCTCTATCATGTTCAAAATAGTCCCGATTCGAATTTATGGAAATTGCAAAAAGTTTGTTGACACATTTGCCTTCCTCGACGACGGCTCATCACTGACAATGCTCGAGAGGATCTTTTCGTTGATCTGGGGCTAGAAGGCGTTCCGGAACCACTGACACTACAGTGGACAAAAGGAGTTTCGAGACATGAGGATTCCAAACGCACTACAATCTCTGTATCTGGTGTTAACAAATGTAAGCAGTATCATTTGAAGGATGTTTATACGGTCAAGGATTTGGGACTAGCCAGCCAATCTGTCGACGTCGGGCACCTGAAGGAGGTATACCCTCACCTTCGAGGCCTGCCACTTACCGATCTGGTGGATGCTAAGCCGAAAATATTACTTGGTCTGGACCAGGCGAAGTTCTTGATGGGTCACGGACAACGGCATGGTAAGGATGAAGAGCCATTTGTGTTAAAGACACTTCTTGGCTGGATAGTCTATGGGAAGTCCGCTCCATCACTTAAGGTGTCTTGCGTCCATCAGGCAGTTAAACCGTCCATGAAGCTGATGTTTCACGATGCGATCAAGAGGGAAGAGGATTTACACGAACTTGTCAAGCGACACTTTACCACTGAGGAATTTGGCGTTATGCCGCCTAAGGGAAACCTAGTTAGTCGCGAAGAAAGCAGAGCATTGGATATCATGGAAGGTACCTTAAAGCTAGTCGGTAACCAGTACGAAATTGGTCTTCTGTGGGACGCCGATGACGTTAAGCTTCCGGATAGTTACCCGATGGCCTTACAGCGTTTGATTGGACTGGAGAAATCCCTAAAAAAAGGCCATATCTGCTAGAGTGGCAAAATAACCACATGAAGGAGTTGCTGTCGAAGGGCTATGCCAGAATCGCATCACGTGAAGAATTGCAAACAAATTGGTCTCGTGTGTGGTACGCTCCGACTTTTGTCGTCGAGAACCCTAACAAGGTTCCTGTGAAGCCCAGATGTGTTGCGGATGTGGCAGCAAAAGTCAAAGGTATTTCGTTAAATACGCATCTCTTGAAAGGTCCCGATAACCTCGTGCCCCTTCACGCGGGTATCTTTAAGTTTCGGGAACGTGAGGTTGCCGTAAATGCCGATGTAAGAGAGATGTTCCACCGAATTCGCATTAAACAGGAAGATCAGCAATGTCAACGCATTCTATGGAGAGATGGCGACAGTTCCCGCACACCTACAGTGTATATAATGCAAGTTATGATGTTTGGCCCCAGGTGTTCACCGTCTTGCTCGCAGTTTGTAAAAAATCACCATGCAAATTTGTTCAGAGCTGATTTTCCAGAAGCGGTCGATGGTCTGGTTAATCGAACTTATGTTGACGATTATTTTAATAGTCACGATACGGTTGAGTCTGCCGTTTCTATTACTCGAGACGCCATCCGCATTTGCCATTCTATGAATTTCGACCTGGTTGGGGTTCAATCGAACAGCCGTGAACTCCTTTTGCAGATGCCAGATAGCCACGTCAATGCTAAGCTGGTCAGCATTGATCCAAACGATTGTGATAGCTTTGTGGCGAAAGTCCTGGGCATGTTTTGGCACCATTCATCTGATCACTTTTCGTACAAACTCTCGGAAGATGGCGTTATAAATGGAATGCTGGCCCCGGACTCTGCAATAACGAAACGACAGATGCTAAGCGCGATCATGAGGATTTTCGATCCTTTGGGCATCATATCACATTATATCATTCGTGGACGAATTGTTCTTCAAGATGTATGGCGTGAAGGATTAGGCTGGGACGACCCGTTGCCTGTTCAGTTGCGGTCAGCTTGGATGGACTTTATCAAGGAGTTGAAGAACGTGGAAAATCTTAGGATTCCTCGAAGATATGTCTCGTGGATACCCGACGAGTCCAAGGTAAGACTTATTATTTTTGTCGATGCTTCGGAGAAAGCGTTTGCAGCTGTGGCTTATTTGCGCTTCGAGCGCCAAGGCAAGGTAGAAGTCGCTTTAGTCATGGCGAAAGCTAAGGTAGCCCCAGTAAAACAACTGTCAATACCTCGGCTCGAGTTACAAGCTGCAGTCCTAGGCGTAAGATTGGCCGCAACAGTTTAAGCCTCCCATACTATCCGGATAGATGAAATAATTTTGCTTTGCGACTCAAAGACCGTTTTGGCCTGGATTAATTCTACAAATTACAAATTGCCACCTTTCGTCGCTTCTCGGATTGGAGAAATTCTGGACTCAACGGCCCCACGTGATTGGTTTCACATAGGTTCCAGTGATAACGTAGCTGATGACGGGACTAAGTGGGTAGATGGTTCCATGGGCAATCAGGTCACGAGGTGGTTCAGAGGACCTGAGTTTTTAATGCGTCCCCCTTGCGATTGGCCCATCACGCCAAGTAAAAATGCAGCCAGTTCAATGTGTAAAGATGAGGCAGATTCCAAATGTTTGTTTCATATTAAGCAGTCTAAGATTTCCTTTGGAGTTTACGATCGTCTTTCAGCGAGGTTTCAAGCGAAATGAGGCTCGGCTGTTCGAGTTGTTGCCTTTATGCTGCGTTTCAAAGACTTACTTCGCAAAAAACCCATTAATAGAGAGCCGTTCATCAATCCAAGCGAGTTCATCCGTGGCGAAAATTGGTTGTTTCGCAAGATTCAAGCAGACGCGTTTCCAGCCGAGGTTGCATCGTTAAGAACAAATGGGCAAGTAAACTCATCGAGCTCTATTCTTAGCTTGGCACCTTTTCTCGATGAGGAGGGAACAATTCGAATGAGTTCGAGAGCACAGAAAGCTAAGTTATCTTATGCATCGCGTAACCCGGCAATACTTCCAAAGAAGCATCCATTGGTCGATCTACTTATTCAGTATTACCATGAAATAAATCTGCACATGGGAACAGCTACTATTATATCTGACATTCGTGAACGGGCTTGGATAGTCAGCATACGGGGAGCAGTCGAAAGAGTGAAATCTAAGTGCAATATGTGCAAACGTTTAAAAGCTAAGCCTGTTGTTCCAGTGATGGGTCAACTTCCGGAAGCTCGCCTAGCCTTTGACTCAAAACCCTTTACGCATGTCGGCGTCGACTGTTTTGGCCCCATGGCGGTGAAGTTTGGACGTGGGACAGTCAAGAAGTATGGCATGATTTTTACCTGTTTAACGTTTCGAGCGGTGCAGATCGAGTTATTAAATGACCTCAGCCTAGACCAATGTACTATGGCAGTGCGTCGGTTTATTATCAACCGTGTAGTCACCAGGTACATCTACAGTGACAATGGCTTGAACTTTGTTGGTACAAATAACCTATTGAAGAAAGACACCATAGAAATGGAGTCCGCTCTAAGTGAATACGCTGCTAGATATGAGGGAATTGTTTGGCGTTTCATACCAGCCTATTCACCGTGGATGGGAGGAGCTTGGGAGCGTCTCATCCAATCAATCAAAAACAGTGTAGACTTCGTTCTGCGAGGCATTACTCCGCGTGAAGATGTACTTCGTAATGCTTTGTTGGAAGCCCAAGGTCAAATTAACCGCCGACCGTTAACGCATATTCCAGTCGACCCAGAAGATCCCAAACCACTAACGCCAAACTCAATGCTATTCGGTGATGATGACAGAGATGTAACAGCCCCTGGAGTTTTTTCGGAGAGAGACTCCTGCAGCAAACTTTACAGCCGCCGATCGCAACATCTGATGACCCAACTATCACGGCGTTGGTACAACGAGTATTTACCAGTTATCACGAGGCGGTCAAAATGGTTCACTATCACAAGACCAGTAGAAGTAGACCAAATAGTGATTCTTATCGAGCCCAATGAGGTACGTTCAGCTTGGCAGTTGGGCAGGGTAGCGAAAGTATACCCAGGCCCTGACGGAGTTGTGCGAATAGCTGATGTTCGACTGCCGAACGGATCAATAAAGCCGAAGAGATCTGTAGGAAGGCTCGCTGTTCTAGATCTCGAGTCTTCACATTAGAGGTTCAGACGGGGTCCGGAGTGTCATCGAGCTGCGTATATATACTATACTAATATGTAATAATTTGATTTGAAGTAGTTTAGTTATTTAAAGCAAAAAGTGGCAACACTGAATCCTAAAGAATAAAATTTAAATTGTAAAATATTGTAAATATTGTCATCTCTTTCTGTTAAGCAGAAAGAGATTCTGACAACTTGGCAGTGGAAGAGTTGTGTTAAATTGCATTTTTCTGAGTCAACCCGCCACCGCCATTACGAAAAGTCCCTAGCTAGCTAATGTTGCATACGTAAATATGCCTACCTTTACTCTAATTCAAATTACCATTGCATGCGCATATATGCCCCTCGTATATCCTAATTACCTATCCTATTTTACATTCGCATACTTCTTCCCACGACACAATAATTTCTTATCGTGTTATATCACCTTAATATGATTCCTAATTCATTTGCGTTTCCAAATTCCTTTCCCACGATCCCGCTAATTCGCGAAGTGAACTGGTCACTTCCATCATACACAAATCATATTACACAGTCTTACTCTTATTCGCATATCCCGCTTATCTATATTATGCGTGTCTACCTTATATCTATACGAATTCAAATTACATGAGTGAACTGGTCACTGCCAGCGTTCTCAAAGGTATCACCTTCAGCGACTGTCAAAAAATGCATGTTCGGAGGCAGAGCAGATCAGACAATTAAAAATTAGTTTTAGTTGATATTCAAGTGTGGTCGGTATTGCACATCGTCTCAGGCAATAAAGTCTAAACTTTAGAAATTAAATTAAAACAGAAAAATTAGTTAAGCAAATTTATACATAAACTCGACGACACAGTTATAGTAATTATATTATAGATACACACACAACATAAGCCTGGAACAACAAAAAGTATTTACTTAGTATTTAATGAAGAAGAAAAAACTCGTGTACTTTTTATTTAATTTCGTTGTGATAAAGTGATAATAAAAAAAAAAAGCAAAATCAACTCTATAACTTTTATATTTGGTGGATTGCTACTGGTGGTTTTTAGTGGTTGCCTGTGGACATTTGCTGTACCAACTCCCCCTTTCCCCATTCCGTTATAATAAGGGGTCATTGCGAGCGGCGCACTAATCTCTGTACCAACATATATAAATATAATTACAAAACCATTCCGCGGTAAAACATAAAATAATAACAATTTGGCGCAGCCGGTAGGATCTAGGAAGCATCAGCGGTTTTCTTTAAATTATAAGATAACTCACTGGTAATAGCTTGAAAAGCCTAGATTCTTTGTATACTGGGTAAGACACAATAACCCGCAAACTTGGGACTGAGTCTGGTCTCGAGAGTATACATACCTAAAATACAAACTCATGAACGAGGAAGAAGGCCATCAGGAAGAAAAGGACGGACAACAACCCAGCACCTCCCAACCGACCCTCACAAGACTAAGAAGCGGAAGGTTGATACCAAACCCCAACGTAAGTTTAGGAAATTATTTAAATATTGTGTACGAGGAAGCGCGAGAGAAAAATAATCTATCAATTCCTCAGCTTGACGCTATTGATAGAGCATTAAAACTAAAACGTGAAGAACGCCTTAAGAAAGTAAGGGCTTGTGAACAGAGCACTGAAGATTTTAAAATAGAATTGCAAAATTTCGATTGTCTCTCGCGGTCTCTCAACTTAAATAGAAGTAAGTTAGAAGAGGTCGAAGACCTTAGCATAAGTGAATCACATCCGTTACACACTAAAGAGGTTATTTTGGATTGGTTGAGTGTTTCGTTAACGGAATCCGAAGAGGGTAAACTGCTAGAAACTAGGCAATATAAGTCCAAAATGAATCCAGATTACGCTAAAATAGCTAAGTTATTAGCACAAATGGTCCCAATTTTCGACGGTGAACCTAGTGCGACTGTGGTAGTAGATCTGCAAACATTCTTGGGCTGTTGTAAGCGGGTATTAAAATGTCTTACGGAAGACGAAAAGCCAGCGTTTTCGCAAATCTTTCCCACGCGGTTAAGAGGTCAAGCTTACCAATTAATTGCGTACCACCAACCCGGTAACTTCGAGGAAGCTGAAAGTCTTCTTAATCAATCCTATCTGCCCCGTGAAACGTACCAAGAATTAGTTAGCAAATTAATAACAATAAGGCAGTATCCATTTGAAGCTCTCATCGCTTTTACCGCTAGGTTAAAGCAGATGTTGCAGTTTTGTAAGGAGGCAGCGGACCACAAGTATGGTTCAACGGCAGCTCCCGCTGTGAAAGCACAGCTGGAAGATTTTGCCAAAAATGCCTTAAAAACTGCTGTCTCTAATCCCCATCTCTGCCAGTATCTATTAACGATAGGAGATGGAACCCTAGACCAATTAGTGCAGAAAGCATTAGATATGGAAAGATTACAACAAACTGTCTTTCCAACACAGCAAATTCTCCATTCCACTACCCAGTTTCCTACTAATACATCCTACAATAATAGTTTCACAAATCCACATTTATTGTTCGGGAACAATAGTAGTTTTTCTCAACCGCAATTAAATCCGCAAGCCACACCGTTCGATTCACAACATAATAAATTCAACCACAGCATAATTTGTAGTTTCTGCGGAAAGACTGGGCATACTTACAGTGATTGCCTAAGTAGAAAGAATACACCTTTCTGCACAAATTGTAGGCTATATAACCACGATATTAGAGACTGCCGACGAGCTAACAGGCCAAATAACAACAAATTTTCCAATAATAGGAAAAAGGACTTCAACAATCGAACCCCTACAAGAGTTTACGAAAATTCCCCCTCAAACCAGACGACCAACAACTCGCCGCAAAACATCTCTAGGGTTTATAACATACAAAAAAAATGTGATTTCTGTGGTCGACCTGGTCATGAAGTCACCCAATGTAGACAAAAGGTTAAATGGGAATCGGAGAACCAGGGAAACTCCCAACTGTCGAGCCCAAAACCCCCGGCTCGACATTAACTTCCAACAAAAAAGACAAAAGGTACTTCCGGAAGCCCGAACACGGTGTCCCCACAATAGTTCTTCCTCTTGACATAGGCCTAAACGGTCATGCAAAACTAATCGTGGACACCGGCTCCGAAGTTAGTTTAATAAAACAAAATTCACTTAAGCCAGATATAAAACTAGAAACCGATAAGTCATGCCTCCTACAAACACCATTCGGGAACGGGAAGAGCATTGGAGCTTGTCAGGGACAATTTGAGCTCAATACTAAAATTCCATGCACCTTCCAAGTTGTGGGTAATACGCCCACGTTTCCAGACGACGGGATACTTGGAAACGATTTTCTGTCAAAAAATTGTAACGTGGAAGGACCTAACCAACATCTTAAATTCCCTCAAACGAAAACTAATCCCGAGCTGTTTGGCTTACCTCTCAGCTCAACTAACAAATGTAGCTCAATCCGAAATATTGCACAAAATAGGCAAACTACAAATAACAATAGTGCAAATGTACTAATCTCTCCCTATAGCGAAGACGGCCCTGGTATCAAACAGTCAAACATACTAACCTCTTCCTATAGCGGAGCAGACTCTAGTACCACTATTATAGAAGTAGTATTAGATAAGCCTATCTGCCTGCCTGAACGTTCACAAAAACTTATAACAGTTCCTTTGGAATGGTCGGAAGAAATGCTCTGCTTACCCGATAAGGTAGGCGATGGAGTCTTCCTATCTAACTGTATTTTCCCTTCAGGCCATAATAGATCTTTAATAAGTGCCCTCAATACTAATAACAAACCAGTAGCTATACAAAAATTAAAGCTGCAACTAAGTCCAGCGCAAAACTATAAAATAATCCCTCTGGAAACCGAAAGGGAACACCCTCTAGAGACGAAACATTCAATACATCATGTAAAATGCTACCCACCGGACAACGAGATTCCGGAACACACACAATATAACTGGAGAATTAAAAAACTCAAAAACGAGCTCAACGTAGGAAAAAACCTTTCTTCTGAAGAAAAGGCCGCTATAATAAACCTCTGCAATGAGTATTGTGATATTTTTCATTTAAAAGGCGATCGCCTCTCACACACAACAGCTATCACACATGAAATACCATTAGTTCAGAATCAGGCACCGATAAACCAGAGAATGTACAGACTGCCCGAGTCAAAAAGGCAAATAATCAACGAACAAATGAAGGAAATGTTGGAAAATGACGTTGTCCAACCTAGCAAGAGTCCTTGGAACTCACCCCTCCTGGTAGTTCCCAAAAAGCCGGGTCCGGATGGTGAAAATAGGTGGCGAGTTGTGGTTGATTTTCGCAAGCTAAATGATTGCACCATAGGTGACGCTTACCCTCTACCTCGAATTGAGGACATACTTGATCAACTCGGTCATTCGCGTTATTTCTCCACGCTCGATCTAGCCAGTGGCTACCACCAGGTTCTGGTAGATCCCAAAGATCAACCAAAAACCGCTTTCAGCACCAACTACGGACATTATGAGTTTAAGCGCATGCCTTTCGGTTTAAAAGGAGCGCCGGCTACGTTTCAACGCTTGATGAACTATGTCCTTACCGGATTACAAGGCATAGAATGCTTTGTATACCTGGATGACATCGTCATATACGGAAAAAATCTCACAGATCATAACAACAAACTGAAAAAGGTCTTTAATAGACTAAGAGAAAATAATTTAAAGTTGCAGCCGGAAAAGTGCAGGTTCCTACAAAAGGAAGTAATATATTTGGGACATATATGTTCAGAAAAAGGAGCACTTCCAAATCCCAGCACAACTGCCACTGTTCAAAATTTTCCACCTCCACGTACAGTTAGGCACGTCCAATCTTTCTTGGGACTCGCCAACTACTATCGTAAATTTATACCCCAGTTTTCTAAAATAGTTCGACCTCTGACTAACTTACTCCGTAAGGATGTAAGATTCAACTGGACCGACAAATGTCAGATAGCATTTCAAAAAATTAAAGAACTTTTAGTCTCACCCCCTCTCTTGATCTACCCTGATTTTTCAAAGCCTTTTAATCTGACGACGGATGCCAGTGGCGAAGCCATCGGGGCTGTACTTTCCCAAGGCGACGTAGGAAAAGACCAGCCCATTGCATATGCTAGCCGCACTTTAAACAAAGCCGAACGTAACTACTCTACTATTGAAAAGGAGTTATTAGCGATTGTATGGGCTACCAGAAATTTCCGATGCTACCTTCAAGGACGCAAATTTACTGTATATACAGATCATAAGCCTTTAAAGGGCGTATTTAATGTAAAAGACCCTACAACTCGCCTCGTTCGATTTCATCATAAATTGTCGGAATTTGATTATAAAATAGAATATAAGCCAGGCAAATACAATACTAATGCTGATGCCCTTAGCAGAATTCCACAATTTAAGGTGGCAAAATCTGCACAAGAACCCAAACAGTGTACTTTTGCAGACAAAATCCTAACATATGATGAGTACGAAGCCGAAAAAGCGAAGCAAACAATTAAAGAACCTGTAGAGTGCACAATGTGTGCGAATTTAAAAGCATCTCCGTCAAATACACAAGAAACTACGGAGCATTTTTCAATAACAGTACAAGCCGAGGTGCACCAACCACCAAACGAGCTAATCAACATTGTACCGATAAATACAGCAGCATGTAATGCTGTAACGCGGTTACAATTACAAAAAAAGAGTACAGCTCCTGACCAAGCACATACGGTTATTCAAAGCAATCAAACCAAACCAAGCGATTCTGAAAAACCAAAAGCTGCCATAACACCGAGCGCAACGGAATTGCCACCCGTAAATGCAAAAACCATAGAAGTAATCAGTAGCCCTGAGGAGATACAAACCATTCTCAAGGACTATCATGACTCGATTTTTGGCGGTCATCAAGGCGTAGTAAAAACGTATAAACGAATTCGAAAAAAATATTGGTGGCGGCACATGCTCAGAGACATAAAAAAATACATTAAAAAATGTAAAAAGTGTCAGACCATGAAAGCAACACCTTTGATACGAATGCCAATGATGATCACTGATATCGCCGAAAAACCTTTTGATAAGGTCTATTTAGATATCGTAGGCCCATTAGAACAGTCAGAGTCTGGAAATTTGTATATTCTAACTTTTCAGGATAATTTGACGAAAATTGTTGATTGCCATGCCATGCAAAATGCAGAGGCCCAAACAGTGGCGCAAGTGGTTTTCGATAACATAATTACACGTTTCGGTATTCCTAAACGGATTGTAACTGATCAGGGGACAAACTTTCTCAGTGACTTATTTAAAGGGCTCTGCAAATTACTTAAGATAAAAAAATTGCAGACAACAGCTTACCATCCCCAGTCTAATGGTGCACTTGAACGAGCACACCGGCCAATAGTGGAATATTTGCGCAGCATAACTGATGAAAACCCCAAGTCATGGGATCAGTTTTTGCGAACAGCGACGTTTGTTTATAATAATAGTATCCATGATAGTACTAAACTCACACCCATGGAATGCCTATATGGGTTCACTCCTGACATACCGTCTAATCTGAAAAGAGATCCTGAACCCATATATAATCATGAAAATTACTGCCATCTTCTACGATATAGACTTCAAAAATCGTATTCCATAGCCCGACGCAACCTCTTAGCAAGCAAACATAGGTCGAAAAACTATTTTGACAGAACAATAAGACCTCATTCATTTCATGTAGGGGATAAAGTACTCGTCAAAAGCGAAAATCGAAAAGGGAAATTATCACCCATATGGAGAGGGCCTTATCCAGTAATTAGTATAAAAGGACCCGTAAACACAGCTATCAAATTTGGTAGAAAAGAAATTGTGATCCATAACAATCGATTAAAGCCTTACTACGAGTAACGCAAGATAATACTAACACTTGACACATTTTTTTTTCACCGTTAAGTATTACTTTCTGACTTCTCCTTTTCCATCTCCCTACAGTACATTATGGAGCTGATGATTATTATCTTAATAATTATGCTTCCCGGTGGTCAACCTTTCGCGCAACCATACACGGTACATACTCTTAATAACACAGGCGTGGTATTCGAGGGTTTAGGCGACTTATGGGTGTACCACAACACATGGACCGTTTTCACAGAAATAGACTTATCCGAATTGAGCAACCAAACACAGCTGGCCGAACATGCGGAACACCTTGTCAGCCAACTGTGTAATACCAAAAATAGCACGGATTATTGCAAACTGCAACAACGGCACATTCATGCAGCGATGGAAACTATTAAAAGTCGTACCAAAATTATCCATGAGCTACTTCCGAAATCCAGGCAACCGAGGTCTCTGTTTAACGGAATAGGAAACGTTTTCCATTACCTTTTTGGCACGATGGATAACGAAAACGAAGAGGAAATATACAGTAAACTAGATCAACTACAAACCGATGAACAAAAACTAGTTGAACTAAATAAACAACAAATTTCTATAGTTAGCACCACCCTTAAACAAATTCAAACACCCTTAAGAACCCTAATGGACCGGCAACAACAAATTGGTCTCCAAATAAACGAGATCATAAAACTGACTGACGATTTCGCTAAAATTCAGTTGAGGCAGGAGATAGTAACAAGTATCCTTCTACAAGTCCTCGAGATTGAAACACGCCAAAGTACTCTAATTGACATCATACTAGCCTCCAGAAACAATGAAATACATCCCTTATTAATCTCCCCAAATTCTTTTTCAAATATTTATAAAAGGTCGAACCCAATTTGTGAACCCAAATGCTTGTCAATGGTATACCAAACAGCAGAAGTTAAGTCACATCTCTTACAGGAAAAACTAGTAGTTAAAATTATTCTACCTATTTTTGCATTGCCCAAGATGCAATTTTTTAAAATTCTTTGTTTCCCGATACACTTTTCAGCGGGACATTCTTTAGTACCCGATATAAAGTATTCCCATATAGCTACACAAATAGAATCCCAAGAGTTTCTCCTAATTAAGGGTGAAGAAATCAAATCTTTTACCACAATTACCCGTGAATTGAACGTTACCACTTATGTGGGCAAACTAGATATTCCAATAACACGCGCAACAGCCACAAACGAATGCATCGTTAAAGTATTCTTTAATCCCCTTAATGATAGCACCCAATGCCATTATCGAGTACAATACCCTTCGCAAGATACACTAATCAAAATGACTAGGCCAAATACTTGGTTGTACTCAGTTACCAACCCTACCATACTCCACATAGTCTGCTCGAAGGTATTATCAACCCCAAAACTGACAGGACAAGGCATCCTAACAATAAACGAACCATGTGAAGTGCAAGTTCTCGATAAAACGATCCATTATCAAGGTAATTCAAGACCCATTTTGTTCATTGTACAACCACAATATTTCCCCCCTGCTAGTGAAGAACTGTCCAGCTTAAACCTTACTTCCCTTATCCCCTCTGCTACAAATTTGAATCGAACGCGATTAATAATAGGTTCAGATACAAATAAAATAATTCACAAAAGCACTCAATCCCTGGAGGAAATACAAGATAAATTGGAGCAACTAAAAGAGACTACCATAGCTACTAATCACCGCACCCTATCCATAACTTCCCTCTCAATTTCCAGTCTACTAATAATAGGACTAATACTAGCTGTAGTGTTTAAAACTGTATCCATCAAATTAAGAAACTGGCAGAGTAAAAAAAGCACTCCTTTAAAGGACATAGAAATGCAGATTATAGACCCCGCCACAGAGCCCCCAAAGGCTAATGAACCTTCATGTAGTGAAACCCCCCGGAGACCGTTAACTCGATCACTTACACTACCAAAATCCGTTCAGCTAGTATAAAAATATAATTAAAAAAAAAAAAAAACATACATTATACCTACTATTACACCAAAAATGAATGCTTAATAAAAATAAAAAATATATTTAAGAAATGTAACATTATATATTAATATACATAAAATAAATATTAGATTTAAACTACATACATAGTACACACTATCAAACAAACAAAATCATTAGATTTTTAAATTTGTAAATCCAGTTTCAATAAACTACCCGTATATGTCATAAACATACATACCTAATGATGTAAAATAGGTTTCGATAATAAAAATAAAAATAAATGAACACAGATTCCTATTATTAAAACAAAATTCTGTTGCCAAAATAATTACATATGTATCTATGCACAACTAATTATGTAAAAAAAAAAATATAAAAACAATTTTTGTAAACATAAACATAAAATATATACCTATTAGTAATTATTATATCATAAATTACTATACGTTAAAACATAAAATACCTACGTAATGATAAAAAAAAAACTTTGTAAAATATTGTTCTGACCTGCCTTCAAAGCCGTACCGAATATTCCAATTCTATTACATATTAGTTTCTGAGTATTATTCCTCTTCAAAGAATAATCCTCTTTTATTAAGAGGGAAGGATTTGTTGCATACGTAAATATGCCTACCTTTACTCTAATTCAAATTACCATTGCATGCGCATATATGCCCCTCGTATATCCTAATTACCTATCCTATTTTACATTCGCATACTTCTTCCCACGACACAATAATTTCTTATCGTGTTATATCACCTTAATATGATTCCTAATTCATTTGCGTTTCCAAATTCCTTTCCCACGATCCCGCTAATTCGCGAAGTGAACTGGTCACTTCCATCATACACAAATCATATTACACAGTCTTACTCTTATTCGCATATCCCGCTTATCTATATTATGCGTGTCTACCTTATATCTATACGAATTCAAATTACATGAGTGAACTGGTCACTGCCAGCGTTCTCAAAGGTATCACCTTCAGCGACTGTCAAAAAATGCATGTTCGGAGGCAGAGCAGATCAGACAATTAAAAATTAGTTTTAGTTGATATTCAAGTGTGGTCGGTATTGCACATCGTCTCAGGCAATAAAGTCTAAACTTTAGAAATTAAATTAAAACAGAAAAATTAGTTAAGCAAATTTATACATAAACTCGACGACACAGTTATAGTAATTATATTATAGATACACACACAACATAAGCCTGGAACAACAAAAAGTATTTACTTAGTATTTAATGAAGAAGAAAAAACTCGTGTACTTTTTATTTAATTTCGTTGTGATAAAGTGATAATAAAAAAAAAAGCAAAATCAACTCTATAACTTTTATATTTGGTGGATTGCTACTGGTGGTTTTTAGTGGTTGCCTGTGGACATTTGCTGTACCAACTCCCCCTTTCCCCATTCCGTTATAATAAGGGGTCATTGCGAGCGGCGCACTAATCTCTGTACCAACATATATAAATATAATTACAAAACCATTCCGCGGTAAAACATAAAATAATAACACTAAATATAAATATAATTATTTCGTTTGTGTAGCTAAGGTAATAATTGTATTAAACTTGAATTTTAAAAGGTTTGTGATAACTTAATGTAATTTATTTTAGATAAAAAATCACATTTTCCCTTTTGTAAGTTGCCGTATGTCAGTCGCGCAGTAAGCACAGTCCTATACCACTGTAATGTAATTAGCTAACTTTTATTGAATTCGTTGGATGAACGTATTATATAATTTTTTTAGTCAATAAAATCGACTTTATCGGAGAATTATCCAGTTTGGCTTTTTTTTGGAACTCCGACGATAAATATTAAGGACCAAGGAAGTGCGAGCGGCTGCTTGTGGAACAACAGATACTATTTCATCGCCAACACAAAACGCCACTCATTATCCCCATCCCAAACAGTAACATTCAGACTCCATCATTAACGTCGTAACATTCTCCTTCAACGGCTATCATCGTCTGCCATCAACCACCAAACGCTAATATTCCATCACACTCCATCTACAAAACACCTTTCATGCGCCATCACACTCTCTCTATATCTATACAACCTATTTCATTTCATATCTAAAACAAAACCCCATGCGAAAGTTCCGCCTTTGATTTTTTCCACGGCAGTCATCACCTACCACCACACGACATTCCATACCTATCCAACATCAAATCTCCCCATCTTCAATAGCTTTCATCATCCACCATGAAGAGATCACGCCCTTTTTTAAAGGTGATAGCACGCGGCCGATGCGATTGCGATAGCGATCTACTCTTGTTTCAGAATAATAAATATTTTTACAAAAATAAAAGTTCATAAAATATTGTCTTTTCAAAGTGGCCTTAGAATGACCGGACGAATTGCTGATTTCAAACATTTTGCCCTGAGGTCGTTTTAACATCAAAAAATTGTTTTCTTTATTTTTAATTGAAAAAATAACTCGAAATTATCAAAAAGAACATTTTACTAATATTTTGTATTATAAAAAATGTTCGTACATATTTCACATTTTACCCTGATCAATAAAACCTACGAACCAAAGTCGTCGTACTTGCATACCCACCCATCCAACAATAAGCATTATTTTGCATTAAAAAACAAATGTTCGTACGACATTCCACCCCACCAAAATCGTCCTTCTGTACACATTCTCCCTAGTACTTATTCCTCCATCAACCACCAAACGCTAATACACGATCTACTAAACACATACCATACTCCAAATATTTCATCACATTTTCTCTATATAGATATAGAACCTTTTTCATCCCCAACACAAAACGCCACTCCTTATCCCCATCCCAAACAGTAACATTCAGACTCCACCATTAACGTCGTAACATTCTCCTTCAACAGCTATCATCTTTTGTCATCAACCACCAAACGCTAATATTCCATCACACTTCATCTACAAAACACCTTTCATATGCCATCACACTCTCTCTATATCTATACAACCTATTTCATTTCATATCTAAAAGAAAACCCCATGCGAAAGGCCTGCCTCCCCTTCTTCAAAAATAATATGATTTTCTTTCTACCACAGCAAATATCATTGCCACGACATTCCATTCCTATCCAACACCAAATCTTCCCATGCTAAAGAACCGCTTCCCATTCTTCAAAAATAATATGATTTTCAACCACAGCAAATATCACTGCCACGACATTCCATACCTATCCAACACCAAATCTCCCCATCTTCAATAGCTATCATCAACCACCATGAATAGATCACGCCCCTTTCTAAAGGTGGTAGCACACGGCCGATGCGTTTGCGATAGCGACCTACTCCTGTTTCAAAATAATAAATAATTTTATAAAAATAAAATTAAAACAAAAATGTTTTTTCAAAATGGCCTAAGAATGACCGGGCGAATAGCTGATTTCAAACATTTTGCCCTTAGGTCCTTTTAAAATCAAAAAAGGATAGGTATTGCTCCCAAAATGTCCTTCAGACTAAACATTTTTTTCCTTATTTATAATTGAAAATATAAACCGAAATTATTAAAAAGAACATTTTACCAATATTTTGTATTATAAAAAATGTTCATACATACCTATTTCACATTTTACCCTGATCAATAAAACCTACGCACCAAAATCGTCGTACTTGCATACCCTACCCACCCATCCAACAAAACCAGTATTTTGCATTAAAAAACAAATGTTCGTACGACATTCCACCCCACCAAAATCGTCCTTCTGTACACATTCTCCCTAGTGCTTATTCCTCCATCAACCGCCAAACGCTAATACACCATATACTAAACACCTATCATACTCCAAATATTTCATCACATTTTCTCTATATAGATATAGAACCTATTTCATCCCCAACACAAAACGTCACTCATTATCCCCATACTAAACAGTAACATTCAGACTCCATCATTAACGTCGTAACATTCTCCTTCGACGGCTATCATCGTCTGCCATCAACCACCAAACGCTAATATTCCATCACACTCCATCTACAAAACACCTTTCATGTGCCATCACACTCTCTCTATATCTATACAACCTATTTCATTTCATATCTAAAACAAAACCCCATGCGAAAGTTCCGCCTTTGATTTTTTCCACGGCAGTCGTCACCTACCACCACACGACATTCCATTCCTATCGAACACCAAATCTCCCCATGCGAAAGATCCATCTCCCATACAGTAAACGCTCGGTATAGGGAACCTCTGTATAGTGAACTATCCAATATAACAGGTGGCGGTTAGTCTTCGACGATGGCGATAAAAAAAGTGACAAATTATTTTTTAAAAATTTAACTATTGAAACAAAAAACTTGATATTTATCTCTGTGTTCTCGTGTTTTTTTTTTAAAGATTAATACATTTTGTTTGTTATTTTAGTGTTTTGAAATAAAAACGTATGTATAGGTACTTATGTTTATTTATATCAAATTAAGCTTACTTGAACATTTAAAAACTCCCGCTCTAAATAGTCAACAATTTCGATATAGTGAACAGGCCTGGTTTTTATTAGTTCACTATATCGAGCGTCTACTGTCCTTCAAAAATAATATGATTTTCTACCACGGCAAATATCATTGCCACGACATTCCGTTCCTATTCAACACCAAATCTCCCCATCTTCAATAGCTATCAGCAACCACCATGAATAGATCACGCCCCTTTTTAAAGGTGGTAGCACAGCGTCGATACGATTGCGATAGCGACCTACTCTTGTTTCAAAATAATAAATAATTTTATAAAAATAAAATTAAAACAAAAATGTTTTTTCAAAATGGCCTAAGAATGACCGTGCGAATAGCTGATTTCAAACATTTTGCCCTTAGGTCCTTTTAAAATCAAAAGAGGATATTGTTCCCAAAATGTCCTTTAAATTTAAATTTTTTTTCTTTATTTATATTATAATTGAAAATATAACTCGAAATTATCAAAAAGAACATTTTACCAATATTTTGTATTATAAAAAATGTTCATACATAAGTATTTTACATTTTACCCTGATCAACAAAACCTACGCACGAAAATCGTCGTACTTGCATACACACCCATCCAACAATAACCAGTATTTTGCATTAAAAAACCAATGTTCATACGATATTCCACCCCACCAAGATCGTCCTTCTGTACACACTCTCCCTAGTACTTATTCCTCCATCAACCTCCAAACGCTAATACACGATCTACTAAATGCCTACCATACTCCAAATATTCCATCACATTTTCTCAGTATATAATATATAGAACTTATTTCATCTCCAACACAAAACACCACTCCTTATCCCAATCCCAAACAGTAACATTCAGACTCAATAATTAACGTCGTAACATTCTCCTTCAACAGCATCGTCTGCCGTCAACCACCAAACGCTAATATTTCATTACACTCCATCTGCAAAAAACTTTTCATAATGCCATCACACTCTCTCTGTATATAACAACCTATTTCATTTCATATCCAACACAAAACCCCATGCGAAAGGTCCGCCTCCCCTTCATCAAAAATAATATGATTTTCTTTCTACCACAGCAAATATCATTGCCACGACATTCCATGCCTATCCAACACCAAATCTCCCCATCTTCAATAGCTATCATCAACCACCATGAATAGATCACCCCCTAAAGGTGGTAGCGCATTGCCAATGCGTTTGCGATAGCGACCTACTCTTGTTTCAGAATAATAAATAATTTTATAAAAATAAAATTAAAAAAAAAAATGTCTTTTCAAAATGGCCTAAGAATGACCGGGCGAATAGCTGATTTTAAAGATTGTGCCCTTAGGTCCTTTTAACACCAAAAAAGGATATTGCTCCCAAAATGTCCTTCAGACTAAAATTTTTTTTCTTTATTTATAATTGAAAATATAAGCCGAAATTATCAAAAAGAACATTTTACCAATATTTTGTATTATAAAAAATGTTCATACATATTTTACATTTTACCCTGATCAATAAAACCTACGCACCAAAATCGTCGTACTTGCATACCCACCCATCCAACAATAACCAGGGGCCAGATCGTGTAAAATAAAAACAGACATGTTAATAAAATGTTATTTTAAACAAGGATCTAACAAACGATTTAGATATGTTGAAAGATTAAAAAAAATAAAAACATAATGTACCAAAATAGACGAATTATGAGTATATTAATTAACAAAATGCAAATATTGTTAATTTATGTATTACAATCAGTACCCTGCCGGGTTTGCCCGTGCCCAGGAATTATACTGATTAAATAAAATATGTGTCAAGCGCCTTTGTTCGATCCCGCCTTCACTTTATTCAATGCTTTTAACGGGCAGAAACGTCTATTTACTAAATTTCAAGGCCACTGCTACTAAAAATGTCAAAATGTAGTGTGATTTAGGTACTCATCGACACATTATATCGGAAAAATTGGATACTTTTGAGTTACGTGCACTTTTCAGTTTATAGGAAACATAATGTGTTTCAGTTCAGCCTACCGAATACTTTTCGAAGTGTCGAGGAAAGTATAGTTTGCAATGTTTTTTTTTTGTATGGGATGAGCCGCTGTACTCTAGAACTAATCCTGAATACTGCGTGGACATTTTAGCTTAATCGGTTTGTTGTTTGGGTGTCCATAGCCCTGTAAACTAAATACATATTTGTCCTACAGACTACCGAGTACCGACCTCATGCACATTCGGTGGGGCAATGATTAGTAACAGTCTTATTCCAAACTATTTTTACTTATCTAGGGTTAGCATACCTACATACATAGGTACAATGTACATGTTATATCAGACCACCAACAACCAGGGTTGTCAGGTTTTACAAACCGGGATCGCTAAACATAAAACGTAAAACGCCAAAAAATCGCCAAATTTTTCAAATTCAAAAACCATAAAAAGCAAATGAATTCGCGTAACTCGTAATTTTTACGTAAAAAAAAACTTTGTGCAATTCCACAAGCTCCTTGAACTCTGGCTGTCCTACGAGCTACGACATTTGTCATTTTGTACACCTTGTTCCAAAACTTAAAAACGTCTTCTTCGGGTACATTTTCTAGATAAAATTCATTTGACCAATTGACAGAAACAACCAAACACACACATAACCATGCAGCAATCTATATTGTGTCGATCGCTTTATTAGTTATAGATCTATTTAATCTGTTCTGCGAAACAGTATAACTAGAGAAAGCAACAAGCCTCAGTAGTTTCTTATTACTATATCACGGAAGCAACAGCACGAATTTCTGTATTAAATAAATAGAATCATTTTAAATTCAAATTAAAAGCATATATGTACATATAGATAACAAACCCAATTTTTACTGCCGCTGTTCAGCACAATTCTGCAACAATAATGTGAAGTACATTATGTATTATTATTTTTTTATTTTCTTAATTCTTTCAACATATCCAAATCGTTTGTTGAATCCTTGTTTAAAATAAACTGTTATTAACATGTCTGTACATACATACATTATATTATTTACTTTCATTTTGTTGATTAAGATTAAAAAATAAACGAATTGTAAGCCCAACAACATTTATGCTCCTCATCTCAAAGTTAGAAATCAATCACCTATTGCATTCATTTACATCAATGGGTATACTCATTTGAAATGGGTATATTCATTTGAAATGAGTATACCCATTTGAAATGAGTATACTCATTGTACTCAGTGTACTCAGTGTATTTTATAGCGTTAAAATGGTACATGTTTTGTTCAAAGCAATCATTCACTTGTATGAATTAAACCGATCAGTGTTCTCATTTTGGTATTAGGTGATCGAGTAGTGTACAGTAACTGTTTCTTTTAATGTGGTACTCATTTGTACTGCACTCTTGCTCGTATTATTTCAATGAATAGAGTACACTGAAGTAATTACATGATTACAGAAAGCAAATGAATGCATTCATGCAGACGTCTATATTCCACTTCTGCTCTGTGCTATCAAGTACGGAGTTGCCGCATCGTAAAATGGCAGAATAAAAATTTGCAACTACGAATTTAATGCGTTTAAACGAAAATTCTCCAAATCTAAATATGCCATCTATATATTAGTGTAGTTTTTAGCAATTCTGTAGAAAATTAAAAGAAAATAACCGTAGTTTGAAGTTGTTCGAAATTTCTAAAGATTGAATAATACAAGAAAAACTTACGAATGGCAGCGCCATTAAAAAGTAAATACAGAGAAACAGCTGTGTGCAAAATGTCATCAAAAATCCAAATAAAACAGCAAGCAATGGATATAAATACAAATAAATAGCAAATGTAAAATGTCGTTTTACGCATTAAAAATATTTTTAAGACAAACAAGAGTCTGGACCATGATGGAATAAGTATAACACCGCGTCTCCACGAGCAATATTTCATAGCTTGCCATATAGTATGCAAACAAATAGTATTCTATGAAAAATGGTATTCCATCTATTGCTCAGCTCATAGCTTGCTATCGATAGTATTCTATGGGGTGTACTTTTTTGTTGTGACGCATGTGTTTTCGTGTGATGGCTATGGAAATAGTAAGATATGAAATGCCCACCCTACATTTTATTGCATACTATCGTTATTTCTTTCTATGAGAAATGACAGATGGCAAGCTATGAAATATTGCTCGTGGAGACGCGGTGTAAGGTGGTCTCGTCGGCAAAAAGTAGTCCCTTAACTATACTAGTAATAAGTGCGTGTGAAATGGTTCAGCGTAGTAAGTGTAAGTGAAACGACAATAGAGTTTGCAGAGAGAGTATGTTCATGAGTATATGTTGATTAACCTTTAAGTGGAGTGGAATTGGTTTGAAGTTGCCTATTATAATAAAAAAAACATTTTTTTTTGCACAAGGGTTGACGTTTTGCAAACAAAATCGTCCGCACACAACCTTTCGCTTCAACAAGCAAACCACAAACCAGAGAGAATAGACCACCAGCTTCGGTCAAAAATGAGAGTTTCATAGAGCCAGTTTCAAAAAGTTACTGTGTGGTTAAGTTTAAGTATGCATGCAATGTTAAAGTAAACGGAGGGTGAATTTGGTCACGCATACACTGGCACATAGTAACATTTACAGTTATTCGGTGGTAAAATGAAAAAATTCAAATAATTCAAATAAATTGGCCGTTATCGGGACGTGTTAAGCAAATTGTGTGTTCGGTGTGGGGAAATTACATATTACCAACTAATATTTCATTAAAAAGCATACAAAAATATAAATGGGTAGTTACTGTAATAATGGAATTCCATTGACATTGCTGATATAAATTTAGACCTTTTTCTGTATTTTTAACGAAAATTTATTTATTTTCTTTTATTGTTTGTTTTATTAAAGTGTACCTACTGAGTTTTGGAATAAATAATTAAAAACAAGGAGAGAGGACATTTGTTTTGTCAGGCTTAATATGTTTATTGTTTTATTTACATCTACAAGAAAAATGTCATCGCAATTTAAGAAAAAATACGTTTTGGGCACACATAAGACCAAATCGTAAGTGCGCATTGTCATATCACATATCGGCTTATAACACAAGGAATCTGCATTAGGTGTAAATAAGAATTTATTAACAAGGTGTACATATTATACGCTTTCGCTAGGGCAAATATGCGAATTTTAGGAAATATTTTTTAATACAATTCAAATTTTTAAAACTGCCTGTATGTTTTCGTATTAGTTAATTCGCTAATTTTCCACTATATTTGAATGTCAAAACTACATAGAATCAAAATAGTAAAAAACGCGAACATTATGGATTATTAAACTATGTTATAATTTCATTGTGAAAAACAAAAGAATACCTACACAAAAAGCAAAACTATGAAAACATAACAAAACAAATAAGATAATTACGTGTTTTAAATTAAAATATTACGTACCTACAATTTTCAGTACAGTTCACTTTTCGCTTTAGTTTACGTGTTACTATGGAAACGAACTTTTTTTTTTTTTGGAAAAATCAAAAATGCCACTTTTTCATTTAAATTTGACGTGTATACGCTACGCTGTGCATTCCGTAGCGCCTATGCAGTTGTAAAACAATTTTTCTAGGTTTTGAATAAAAATGACAAGCAGTCCATGTTTTAAGTGACAAATGTTGATTTTTAATTTTTTGAGCAGCCAATTCTTTATAATACTTAATTCAAAATACATTCATCATAATTATTCTCCTCATAGAAAAATAAAACAATAATCATACCTATTATAGATGAACAAAATAGTTTTCTTTTAACTTTTATAATTATTTATTCCAAAATATTAATAACACTTTAATAACAGACACACTCATCAAAAATAAATTCAATTTCTTTAAAATATAAGAAGAAAGAGCTCAAAATTTATGTCAACAAAATTGCAAAGAATCGCGTTTAGCTGATTACATCGTGCTTGCAATTTAGGCTGTCATAGGAATCATATTACACATTAGATTTTTAATCACCCAAATGGTATATTATATGACGTTTACACCGCACCTAAATTCATCATTTCGGCTAAATTCAGCATTTCAGGCCAAATGTTCAACATTTCGCCATATATTTTCAAACATTTCGAAATGTTGGATTTCAGCGAAATGTTGAATTTCATTGCTGCATTTGTAAGTTTGTCAAATCGAACAAACCTAATTCTGGTGACTTTGGGCTCACTGACTAAAAAAAACCGCTGTAAAACTAGATTGTAGATGCTAAAAAAGTAGGAAGTAGGAAAAATATGTCTGGATAGTGAATTATCAGTTGTATTCATGTTTAGATTAATATAACTAACAAATTAATTCTTTAGGTACAAACCTCTTTTGATTTCGAAACACAAAAAACATCTGTAGGTAATCAATTCTGATACTAGCTGTCATTTGAAATGCTGAAAGCTGAATTCCAAAACGCAGTACTTTTGCATTACTGCTTAATCAAGCGTTTCAAAACGCAAACAGGTTACTATGATGCAATGCATACTTTTCTAAAACGCATTGTGAACGCATCAACTGCGCAAACAAAAGCAAACAGAGCATCACAAATTATTATGATGCAAATGACATTTTATTTTAAACCGCCAATTAAAATGGATTCATCCCTGCAGTCGTAGTAAAATAATATATTTTGTAATAATTTGCCAATTTTACTTTGATTTGTAGTAATAAAAAGTGGACGAATGAGTCCATTAAATTGTTATTGGCGAGTACCCGAATTCAATTTGAGCCCGATTTTCGAAACAAAAGAAGGAAGACAAAGGTGCTGTGGAGAGTTTTGGAGGAGGTCAAAACAAATTAATTAATTGGTGTTTGAGACATTTTATGATAGTTCGCATCAAAGTCGTTCAAAAACGTCAAAAATTGCAAAGCAGCGCAAAAGCATTCATAACCTTGCATCAGAAAAGCAGTGTGCATTCACAATGCGCATTTTTTTGACGTTTTGGAATTCAGCCGAAGTTACAGTCGGAACGCAAAATTGGATTTCGAAATTTTGTCTGCTGAAATGTTGAATTTAGGTTATTATGCTTTTTAATGAAAAATCTTTGTAATTAATTCACCACACCATACACACCATTTGCTTAACACGTCCCAATAGTGGTCAATTATTTAAATTATTTGAAATATTTCAAAGCCATCTCAGATTCAATTGTCTTATTTCATATTTTTTTGCTTATTCACATGTATTCACAGATAGAAAAAGAGGCGGAGCTACTTATTTCAAAACTGGCTCTATTGTTGAATTCGATTGGCAATCTGAGATTTTTTAAGATTTCTCAAGATTTCGTCTGGCCAATCGAACAAAAAGAAGTATACTGCGCTGTTCTTTGTTGGTGTTGGTGGTGTGCCTGCCAAAAGTTGTTTACCTTTTTTGTTGTGAAGATTTTTTTTTCATCATAATGCAAGTGTATTGGTAAATCTCGAGCGTCTCTGAGAAAAAATCTAGATTCGCAAAAGTGCTCTCGACTCTGAAAAAGATTGCTTTTTTTTGTACCAAACGAACGAAAAAAGTGATCTCGGGAGAGAAAGAGTGCTTTTTTCTGGCGAATCGAAATTAACATGAAACTCTCATTTTTGGCCGAAGCTGGTGGTTTATTCCAGAGTATATCCATTAATGAGTAGGGACACTCTCTCTACATATGCATTTCCTACTACCACAAAACAAAATGCAAAAAAAATTGTACAATAAGTGGAAGCAGGTCGAAAGAATACTTTTTACCTGCATACAACGACTGCTTGAGAAAAAAAGGGTACACAACACATTTTGCCTGTACCACTACATGGGGCTTGCTGCGTACGACAAACGATTGTGGGTTTTTTCATAAAGCATTTTTAAAGGCGACCTGAAGTGATGTCAGTATATTAGTATTTTCTCTCAACCATGCAGGTTGATCAGGTAACCAGCTTTGCTTTCGTAGAATTGGTAATAAAAAACAAATTTTGTAGTTTTTCCCATTGGTTATTGATTAAATGGTCTTTGTTATGGACATGAAAAAGAAATGTTTCATTCTCTATCACGAAATTGAACCCTTTTGCCTTGCTACGACTTCGTTAATTACCATATTTTACGATTGCCAGCACTTTTTAGGTAATATAATTCACAGCAGATGGTCATACTAATTATTTAGGTTGGTTGTAGAGGGGATTGTTTACATTTTTTTCGCACGTATTTTTAAAGGCGACCTGGAGTTGGATTGTTATCAGTCGTTCATTACCATCAATTGACGAAGTAAAGGGTGTTCAGTGTCAGTGCGTGTGGCAAACAATTAAAAATAGTGAAAATTAAAAGTTGAAGTGCAAGTTTGCATAGTTTAAGAACTTTAAATAAAATAATGGGAAAACATTATGTTAAATGTTTGGCATGTGGGCGAGAGCAGAAAGAAAATTTTGGAGTTAAATATTTCAAAATACCGGATAATAGTGAGAGGTAAGCAATATAAGTTATAGATCGGGGAAGAATGAATATAAATCTGTGTTGTATTTCTTAATTTTTTTTAGAAAAGCGAACTGCTAACCTGGAACTTCCAGACATTGAAGTGCAGATGGAACCACGAAAACAAAATAAGGACAATTTGGTTTACGCTTTCAAAACTGAACCTGACTATAAAACTGTGGACTTTGGTATTGATAATGCATTCTACTATTTCGCAGGTTATATTTTTAAAAAATACCGCCTAAACCACAAGTGTGAGTTAAAATTAAGTCCGCAACTTAACGTTTCCTCCCTTTTTACAGATTTTAAAGAATATGCGAAATTGACACGGCCCAATCAAGAATTTTTAGACTCGTTAGAGAATCTTGAACAAAAATTTATTTCTTGTTTTCCAAATATGTACTATACCTAAATAATTTTGAGGGGAATATTTTTAACTTTTTGAAAAATGAATTTCATTACAACTGTTGCAAAAATCAAAATAAGGAATTTCTTATCAAATTTTACGTCCGAGTACGGGTTTACTTTATTCTAAAACAGTTCAATAAAAATAACAAAAAATGTACCAACAAACAAAAATATTTAAGTGTAGCACACATGTGAATATATATTAGATATAAAATGTTCAATAAGAAATATTACTAATTGATTTTGCTTTTTTTTTACGTCACACCCTGTACCACATTTTGAAATAGTTCGACTACTCTTCCATCCCTCTTTTACTAGAGCACTTTTAGTGCCGTCTATTTCTCGTGTATGTGTACTGCAAATTGTAAACTGATAAGAAACACGTGGAGAGTGTCCCTACCAGAGTATATCCATTAATGAGTAGGGACACTCTCTCTACATATGCATTTCATTCTACCACAAAGCAAAACGCAGAAAAAATCGTGCAATAAGTGGAAGCAGGTCGAAAGAATACTTTTTACCTGAATACAACGAATGCTTGAGAAGAAAAGGGCACACAACACATTTTACTTGTACCACTACATACGGCTTGCTGCGTACGACGAACGATACGATACGATAGTGGGTTTTTTCATAAAGCATTTTTAAAGGCGGTAAACTCGGATTGCGATGTGTGTACCTATTCACTTTATGCAGTGTGACCTGCTTTGCTTTTTGGAAAATGGTTTTATGCTTCGTTTTTATGATTATTTTTTCCAGGAATTACAACTAATTCTGAACTCCTACCATTAATATTTCTATCTAAAATATGAAAATAAATGTTTCTTCTCTGTTCTGACTTCGCTAAAAATAATGCAATTCGATATTGGGCGCAGTAGCAATACAAATGATTTCATTCCATAATTGCTAGTTTTTATAATAACTGGTCACACTGGTTCTGCAGTGACAATGGGGTAGGTTTTTTCATAATGCATTTTTAAAGGCGGTAAACTCGAATGCTTATCAGTTGTGCGAAAGAAGTGAAATAAACACAATACAGGGTGACCCGTGATAGTTTTCGGTGCGAACAAACTAGAGTGCAATTGTTTTTGGATTAAATAGAAATTTAAATAGGAAATGGGAAAACATATTTTGAAGGGTTTAGCCTGCGCGGTCGGGAACAAAAAGAAAATGTAGGTGTAAAACATTTGTATGTGCCGATAATGGAGGGCAAGTTTAACTTTATTGGTTTTTTAGTGATAACTCCTGAAACTATCCCTTTCCTGACTCCTTTTTTGGAGGTGTAATTTTTCATTACAATTTTTTTACGCGCTGTTTATTTTGCTTTTGTTTTGATTGTGCTTTATTAAAAGATAATTGGTAAAAGCAAACGATTGAAATATAATTTATTGTGCAAGAAAGAAATGAACACGTGAAATGGAAAAAGGCAAAATTAAAAGAGTGACAGATACTATCGTTGGAATTCAAAAAGTAATCAGTATTGCCACACATAAAGAAACATAACTAAAATATAAGTTGTCATGGCAAGGTATTGCCAAAGCGCTGGTTGAATTAACGTTCAAGTTCAAGTTCAGCAAAGTTACATGGAGAAAATAGTTGCGAGCCAACTGCAAATATAGAGCTTTCCGGCGTTAAAATAAACGCTTTCAAAACTGAATCTGACTATAAAACTGCTGATTTCGGTAGTGAAAATGCGTTTTATTATTTTGCATGCTATATTAAAAAAAACGTCAGAAACGCAAGTGTGAGTTCGAACTAAGTCAGCAACATAGTGTTTCCTCCATATTTACAGATTTTTAAGGAAGATGAAAGTGCGCATTTAACACGTTCGCCTAAAGAATTTTTAGATGCATTAGAAAGTTTCGGTATAGCGAAATAAAAAAAAAAAAATTTTTGAAATGAAAATGTATTACCTACATATTAAAGAATGTGATTGATTACTGGCTGTAAAAATCAAAACAAAGAATTTCGTATGTGTGTTTGAGAACATGACTTTATCAAAAAATTTAATGGAATAATCAAAAAACCAAAAACAAGCATAAATATCTTAGCGTAACACACATGTAATTATAATTTTGTATTTAATAAAAATGTATGACAAGTTAAAAATTTTCCTTTTTTTAACGGAGCACCCTGTGCCATTTTCCGAAAAAATACTCCTCCTCTTTTTTCTCTCTCTCACTACCCACTTCATATATCCGTCTATTTCTCATGTCTGTGTGACACAGTAATACTTGCTGATAAGGAAATCGTCGAGAGTGTCCCTACTCATTATAATGGATATACTCTGGTCCCTACTCATTAATGGATATACTCTGGTTTATTCTCTCTGGTTTGTGGTTAATAGACCAAAAAACGAACGATTCGGCAGCCGACGAGACCACCTTATACTTATTCCATCATGGTCTGGACGAGGGATGAAACAATCGCTTTCCTTCATTCCTATTCAACGTACATCAATTACAGCTGGAGTTATGTTTACTATTTGCTTCGTAGGTATGTCGAAAAATAATCAGGGGTGCCAAATTTGCAAAGTAATATTTTTTCATGATCGGATCGTTTTATTATCAGAGGATGATCCATATGGATCATTAGCGATAATAAAACGCGGCTTTTGTCATCGTTGTGTGTGCTTCGTTAGCCCGCCCAAACCACGGGGAGGTCAGCTACATCAGGGGGCGTATGAAAGTTAACAAGTAAAATTTCCCTTAACACTTGTTGTAGAATTTTGCAAAACTAAATGGTAATCCAAACGTGTGCGCGTTGGAAGAATAGTTTAGTTTAGGCTAATATACACATAGTTCAAAGCAGAATGCAGATTATTATGCACGAATAGAATGAGAAATTCTCTTAGAATGAACGCAAACGACAACCTAAAGACAAAAAATCTAAAAAAAAAAAAATATGTCAAATCTGCCTGCCTGACGAAAAGCACATAGATATCCCAAGCAAAGAAGTTGTATGAACAGGACCTGCGAACTTTGACATGTGATAAGAGAGCTTAAGTCCCTTAATCACACGAAGCGGACCACTTAGATACCTATTGTTTAATAAAATAATCGGCCCTAGCGAGGTATCCGTCGGAACGGAATTTTCTCATCAACGCATACTCCGCCGGAGACTCAAATTACATTCGAGGTATCCGTCTTCGGAAAGAATAATTAAAATACAACGACGCATCGATTTGACATGATGTTGTTTCGTGGTACATCCTATTTAGTGCTTGTTTTTGCTCTGGAAACACAAATTGAAGCAACAAATACAACCAATTACTTGCTAAAATGTTTTTTTCTATATTGCTTTCATTTATCAACACTTCACTGCAAATCGTAAAAAAATTCCGCAACAAATTCCTGTCGGAGCACATCGGAAGAAAATTTATATGAAACTGTCAAAAATATCAGTAAAAACGCACTTGATCGCACTGAAACGCAAAACGCCAGTGTGCGTTGCATATTTGTCGAAAAGCTGTTCCAAAGAATACCTCGAAACAAAAATCCTCCGATTCCACCTTACAAAATTGCATCTCTATAACATTAGTGGTTCTCAACATAGAGGACGTCAAAAATCGCAAAAGCCGTAACTGACTGACTGACTCACTCACTTCCTCACTTAGATGATGATTATCAAAATTATGAAGCACTCCAGCCGTTATAGAATCGTGAAATTTGGCAGAATGCTAGATCTTGTGGTGCAAACACTGGGAAAAGTCCAAAAGTTAAGATTTTTCCTTCATCCCTTCATGAATTTTCTTAAAAATGTGAAAAAGGGCCAAATTAACTAAATTTTAGAAAAGTGGACTCATTGTGCCAAGGTGGTATAAAAAGTGCCAAATTGCAACTTTAGTCTCACAACGGTCACGCTGCTCGGGGGGCCTGCAATAAATTGAAATTGAAGGCTGATTATTGGGCTATTGCTGCGCAAATATGTTTTAACAAAAGTGAAAAAAAAGTAAAATCACTTGACGAAAGCTTAAGAATAACTTACCCTTTTGAGGTTTTTGGTACAAAAACGACGTTAAGTTCTCAGTTTAAATTACACGTATATTTCCTCAATTTGTTTTTTTCCTGTTTTCATATTGTATTTACGACCAAAGAAACTTGTTATTAGTTTAAGTTATTTTTTCCTTTTAATAATAATAATAAAAAAATTAATTGCGGAAACAAAACAAAAAAAAAAAAGAATTAATTTATAACATAATACAAATTATGTATAAAGAGAATCGAAGCGTTCATACAACAACACACGCAGTGTACAAGTATATTCTTGTAACACAATTATTGGTAAAGATTTAATTTTATTCTTCATCATCTCTCTCTTAAAAGGAATTTTTTTTTGAATCAATAGTGTTTGTTTTCTTTCCTTCATCTCACCGCACTAGAGGTGTGGAGCGTATTGTTAGGCTAGTGGAACAGTTGCTTATATTTTGTTTGTTTATAATAACATAAATACAAAAATTCTGTTTTTTTTTTTTCTAATATTTATCATTACATCAGTGACAAAACTTGTTTATTATTTTGCTTAAGTGCGATTTCGTTCTTTATTTTATTTATTTATTTATTTATTTATTTTTTTTTGAAAATTGGGCGGGGTGTGGAGGTGGTAAAGATAATTTTACAAATCTTCATCCTCCTCGGGCAATGCAGTCTCCTGTGCCTCCTGTAAATCTCGTTCGATTTGCAATTGCCAGTCTTTGTCCATTTTGACTTCTGGGGGCAGCAACGCTGGCATAGCCACAAATTCTAGATTTGGATCGCCAACCAATTTGCGGGCGAGCCAAAGGAATGGCTTCTCGAAGTTGTAGTTTGACTTGGCCGAGATGTCGTAGTACTGAAAATAAACGCTTGGATTGATTAGTGTCCTAGCAATGTGAAAGGTAAATATTTTTTTACCTGTAAATTCTTTTT
Organism: Cheilosia soror; assembly: GCA_949372485.1. NCBI lineage: Eukaryota > Metazoa > Arthropoda > Insecta > Diptera > Syrphidae > Cheilosia > Cheilosia soror. The sequence continues at coordinate 62,780,264 of OX443561.1, read as the reverse complement.
TCTGTGGAACACAATACTCTTTGCCTTAACCTTACGATCTTTAATGTCAACTTTGTTGCCACACAAAACGATGGGGATATTTTCGCATACTCGAACTAAATCTCGATGCCAATTGGGCACATTCTTATATGTAACACGCGACGTAACATCAAACATAATAATGGCACACTGGCCCTGAATGTAGTACCCATCACGCAGACCGCCGAATTTTTCCTGACCAGCAGTGTCCCAAACGTTGAAGCGAATTGCTCCTCGATTGGTATGGAATATTAGCGGATGTACTTCAACGCCGAGTGTAGCAACGTATTTCTTTTCGAATTCACCGGTCATGTGACGTTTGACGAATGTTGTTTTACCGGTACCACCATCACCGACCAGAACGCATTTAAATGTGGGAATATCTGCTTCTTGTGCCATAATGTTTTTGGTTCTTTTTTTGTATCTGAAAATGAAAAACGAATGAGTAAAGATAAAACTGCTGCTGAGAAAATATTACAATTTTTAAGACTAGCTTGTTTATTGAATATGCTTTTCTTACAAGGAGATAGGAAAATTACAACTCTTTAGATATTTATTCATTACAAGATTTAGATATTTAAATTACATACATCCGAAATGTATACATTTAAATGAAAGGGAAGTATGGCTGGGAATCCCTTTGTGCAAAGAGGAAATGTTAAGTAAACAACCGAAGAAATTTACATTGCCTATTTCGAATCAAATAGGCCTACTTGAAATAAAATGATCATAGTCTTTATCATGGCCTATCCCAATAAATATCGAAATATACCTACACAGTACACACATAGCTACCTAATTATTTCACATTTCCATAGACACATTCCTTCCATATTGATTGATGTCTTCATAAGATACCCCATCATCATCAGTTTCGTCATGCTAAAAGTACCCCAGCACTACCAACTACCACACACACCATACAAGATACAACTAGCTATTGCTATAGGCTAAAGCTATATCATGCAAAAAGTACTCGATCTCTGTTTGTGTATCTTGCAGAAAAAATATCTTAAGAAAATAACGAACCATCTTGGATTTCTCCATAGAATGCTAGAATCCTATTGGGCGTGACAGAATTTATGAGGTAAGACATTTAAAATTGAAATTGTTGCGTCACTGTTTAAGGTACATAACATTGGAAAACGGGAGCCAATGCGACAACCATCTTTTATTTATCCATAGGTAGAATGCTAGACACCTAGTGAAAATGGCAAGTAAAACGGTTGAAATTCAAATTGTAGCATCATTGTTAACAGTAGATGCCACTTCAAAAAAGTGTAGATTTCCAAATTATTCCGCTCCGAACCAAGAGGGCTAGTGGTTATGTTGGAACCAACGCGAAGACGTCTGCTAGCGGTCCATATATAATATGTCAATGACACCCACTACCATTGAATAACTACAAATAGAATCGGCACCGATGCAATCATCCGCTACGCGGTCCATACGTCGCTGCGATCGCTTGTGCTGGTTTGTGAAATAGATCTGTGCATATCGGGGATTGAAGATTGGATTAACAAAAATATCTCTCTAAAAACTAAAACAAACTGGGGCCTGTTTCACAGATCATACAACACATACATTGCATGATTTTCAAAATTTTGCTGTATGATTTCTGTTTCACAGAATTGATGTATGATTTGCTGTCATACAACAATTTATGAACGGAGAATTGACTGGAAGTATTGGAATGTTGTATGATCCTGTTTCACAGAAATTTATCATACATTTCATACAGCAGTTTAACCTCAGATTTATCACACAATTCATACAGCACAATAATCTGTTGTAAATAAGGAAGAATATGACGATAAAGCTGAATTTGGCGCTTCAAGGCAGAAAAAGTGGTTCCTTTATACTTTTTTGCGTAATACGAAGGGTTTTTTAAATAATTGCTGACACAATGATCACTTCGCTTTATTTTTCAGGCTATAACACGGCATGAAAAACCTACACAGCAATAAACATCTAATCTTGCCCTTTCCTCCACTGCTAAACATTTTTTTCCCATTTTTATTAATACTCAATAAAGAACAATTACTTTATAAAATGTACCGTTTAAACCGAAAAAAAAGTATTCACTTAAAAAAACGTTGATTTGTTCACTGCTTCTAATCTAATGACCCAATTTATTTCCACATATTCTTTACTCAATTTACAATTTGTCTTCAAAGCCAAGCACAATTTTACCACTTCACCACCAACAAAAAAAAAAAAACGGTAATTAGTGAGGCGCCAATTGTTTGATTTACGAACCACTTAACTAAAATACATACTTTTCCTATAAATTTAATTTATGAAGTTTCAATTCCTCAGCGGCACACTGAGCACTAAAGCTTATTCAAAAATACATATACGATATAACACCGAATCAAACATCACATATAAATGGAATATATTTCGATAACTTCACGTGTTTTCGCACAGGTCAAACAATTATTATTCCCAACAACGAGAATTTCGTTGTACACATAAACGTTCAATAAGTTGACTCATCCACAACTGTGAGATCAGAGAATATTAGCAATCGTCTAGTTTTTAAGCATTGCTCACTATTTGAATGATCTATCTAGGTATTTACTCTCGCATTGAAGGCGCAAATATTTTTTCATTTAATATTTAATCTAAATTTCGCAGCTCAAATAACTCAACGTTAAAAATTCCCGCTCAAATTTGCTTCTTACAAAGCATACAAAACATTTTTAAAATAATATAAGATATTTAACAAATTTACAAAAAATATCATAAATTTAAATATCACCACTAAAACGCAAAGAGAATTATTTACACTACACTCGGGTTGTCTTTCGAGATCTTCACTTCAACAATGATAAACTGCTAATGAAGTTGTTGTCAACTGTGCCTTCAGGTAAAATAAAATAAAAAATTTTTTTCGTAGGTAGAAGCTGCGTTTCTGTTGGCGGAATTCTATTTTTTTTTTCTTTTTAAAACAGATGCTATGGAGAAGGGAAATAAAAAGAAGGTATTTGTAGCATCTGCCGCTGCTGAGGCAAGGCACAAGCCATATTTTGGGTACTTTTTCGTTTTAGCGATCTGTTCCTCTCATCCTTATGCAATAGAAAAATCATTTTCGCATTTACGATTAAGTGCACCAACAAACTTGTCTCAAAAGATCTTTAGCAGTGTACAAGAATAAATTTTAAAAAGTTTGGTTTGGTCATACGTAATAGGCCTGTTCCTTTACTTTTTAGTTTTATCTTACGAATTTGTACGCATTTTTGCCCAATGAAGTTCCTTAACTTGAAAAATTAAGAGAGCGGCTTCGAGAGAGCAAGAGATATTACCCCTCCACTAAGAATGTTAGACCCGTTTTATACGCACCGATTTTTGTTTTGCGACACTTCTTAATTCTCTTTTGGACACTTATGGTGCATTTATACGTCGAATGTTTTCACTTTAGTGCCTTGATTGTCAAATTGTCTTTGTTTCCTCTTTTTCCCATTCGTTGTTCGCGGTGGTAGCTGCATTTTCGAAGCGCAGACCACGCACAATTCGAAAATAGAGCAAATGCAGACGTCTAGCGCGACCGAGTGCGGTTTAGGAAGAAAGTAACACTGAAAATTACGAAAGAGAGCGAAAAGCGAACACAAGAATCGGATGGGAATTCGCGGCCCATCTGTGTTCGGCTATCCCTGCACTTTTCATCCCCTTTACCCGGCCGCTGAACTACTGAAGGTGAGATCGATATCGAACTCGGATATCGTCATCTATACCGACAGTCAAGCAGCTATTAAAGCACTCGAATCACCAATATTAAGATCCAAATTGGTCAGGCACTGCCGCAAATCTTTAAATGAGATCGCGGATAGGTGCATGTTAACGCTGTGCTGGGTCCCTGGCCATAGAGATATACCAGGTAACTGTAAAGCAGACGAACTAGCAAGGAACGGCACGAAAATGGAACTCTCTACTGGTAAAGGAGAACCCCATGTGCCAATTGAAACGGTAAGATACAACATCTCCACACTAGCACTGCAACAGGCTAGTGAGAGATGGCGGGAACTTGACACCTGCAACCATGCAAAACAGACCTGGCCACGAATAAATCGGCGCAGGACAAAGGTCCTGTTAAACGTCAGTAGAACACATATCGGAACTCTTGTCGGAGTACTAACAGGCCACTGTATACTAGGAAGACATGCCGCAAGGCTTGGAGTTATCGCTAATGACTTCTGTCGCAGTTGCATGGATGAGGAGGAGGAGGAAACTCCGTTCCACCTACTATGTGACTGCCCGGCGCTATCCTCGATTAGAAAGCAGACTCTAGGAGAGTACTTCTTCGGGGAGCTTGCTGATATTGCCGAAACGGATATCAACAAAATACGGAAATTTCTCCAAAATTCGAAATGGTTCCAAGAGTAACGGAAATAACTGACTCTGCATGTGGTATCACAATGGACCTTACTTGGTCTAAGTGAATTACTCCGTATTAACGGATAATTGCCACCTAACCTAACCTAACCTACCCGGCGTCTCCACGAGCAATTTTTCATAGAATGCCATATAGCATTATTTCTTTTCATAGCTTACTATTTCCATAGCCATCCCTCGAAAACACATGCGTCATAACAAAAAAGTACACCCCATAGAATACTATCGATAGCAAGCTATGAGCTGAGCAATAGATGGAATACCATTTTTCATAGAATACTATTTGTGGTCTCCACGAGCAATTTTCATAGCATACTATATGGCAAGCTATGAAATATTGCTCGTGGAGACGCGGTGTTACCATCCCATTCACGAGTCGTACGACAAAGCTACGCTGCGTGCCTTACTAGGTTTTACTGAACAAATTTCTTTAAGTAAGAATTGAAACAACTGTCAGTCGCCTGAAAATCGACAGATGATTTGAAATGTGTTGTCCTATTTGGCAGCGTTCCCTAACGTTTTTGTAAGTTTTTCTCTTTGAGAGAAAATTTGCCACCACCATAGTCATTTTGACAGTATTTTCCATTTTTACTACAGAAGTAAACAGATCTTATGTGCCTTACCAACAATCAAATTTAGACTCGACCTTAATGCAAAAGTCGTAGATTCGCAAAAGTGCTCTCGACTCTTCGTTTTGTACCAAACGAACGAAAAAAGTGATCTCGTGAAAGAGAAAGTGTTTTTTTTTTGCGAATCGAAATCAACATAACTTATGGTTTAAGTATAAGTGTCATCTCATCGTAGTAGTGTCATTCAAAGGTGGAATGTCAGTCTTCCAGCCAACGTATTTTTATTTTCATTTAAAATTCTTTAATAAGTGATTATATTAGGATTTAATTTGTTCAATAGGTAATAATTTGAGTTAAAATTGAATAAATGTGCTAGCGGAGTGGAAGGATGAAATAGGGAAACTTTATTTTTTGTAAACATAAAAATAAATAAATATTACCTTTATTTCTGATCAGGGCTGCTCGGTGATAGATTATTGCTTGATCAAAGGGGATTGGTTTAATGTCGTTAAGGACTTTGAGGTAGGTGTCTACTGCTAATTTCTCTTGCCACTTGCCAATAGTTGTAACATTGGAATTTAATTGCCTTCAGGAACAGCTTAGATGGGTTGAAAGAAAAATGTTATCTCGAAAAGTCGGCGTCTACTTTATCACGGTGCAGAAACTCTAGTGATTTCTGTAGAAACGTCCGTATATTGGGGGAGTGCAACAAAAAGATTTTGATTTCAATAAGTGTTGAGTTGCTCGCAAATCGCGTTCGAGGTCTCTTATCTTTAGACCCGAATCAGAAGTTGATTTCTTTTGCCCTCCCTCAAGTCTGTATTAAAGAACTGGACTCCACTATAGTCACGTCAGAAATTTTGGCAGCTCTAAGAAAGATGAAAAATAATAAAGCCTCAGGGCCAGATGGAATTTCAGCTAAGTTTTATAAGCAATCGACTGAGTCATTTTTCTTGATGAGGCGTTCCCAGAATGTTTTAAAACCTCTAATATATGCGCCATTTTCAAAAAAAGTTGATCCTTCTCTGCCCGAAAATTATAGAGGAATCTCAATGCTAAGCTCGGTAAGAAAACTATTCTCTCAAGTTATTTACCATAGGTTAGTGACTTGGGTCGAACGGAATAGCATCCTTAGCATTTTCCAGGCTGGTTTTCGAGCCAATCTGTCGATAGTGGATCAGATTTTTACATTAACAACTATCGCAAAACGGTTTATAGACCGTAAAGCTGCTTTTGACACCGTCAACAGAAGGTCATTGCTATTTAAGCTAGCAGCGTTATAGTCTAAGAGCCAGTGACATTTTTCAGTGATGATTTAGGTAAGGTCTATTTTGTGAGAGAATGTTGTGGGCGACTTGACTAAGTGTCATCCGTGAGGATGGACCCAGGTAGCGGTATGGGAGGGAGGCAGAACGCCCTTAAGTTGTAAAAAAAAGTGCATAAAATTATTATTTAGTTAAGGCTAACATTTTTTTTACTATTCGTCTGGCAGTCAATAAATATCGCTATAATATTGGCAGATCGATTAGCCGGTATGAACAGGGCAGATGACTCCAAACACGTCGTGTGAGCAACGAAATTTGTATTATTTAGTTAAGAGGCCTCTACCCAGAAATCGTGGAAAAGTGCGAAAAATGGCATTTTATTTCCCTCCTAGAGAAGTCAATACTGAAGCGATCGAAATGATATTGAATGAATTGGAAAGAACAAAATTTGTCCTTTGAAAGCTTTGAAGCATTTTTTAAAGCGACATCTCGTTTTTCTTTTATTGAAAGAATTCCCAGCTGTGTTTGGGAAAATTGGCATAAAACCGACTTTTTGTTTGCCAACGCATGATATGATAGAGTTCGAAACAGTCTAAGATAACTTGTCCATCTTAAAGGTCATATGCAAAACACAAATCAGTTTAAAATAAATCTTAAAATTGCATCCTGGTTTTAAAAAAACAGGTGTTTTAAAACAAACAATTTTTTGAATTAATGAACAACGTTTTTCCTGTATATATTGATTTATACTTGATGCAATTTTTACTCAAAACAACAAAGTATCATACCAGCTATCGGATGCAAAAAAAAAAAATTATGTATTTACATGCATTTTGTTGCAAAATACTGAGTTTAAATTTTATATATTTTTCAAGAAAAATACATTGCATGTGTCATAGTTGTTGCACATTCTCAGAAAAAAGTTCCAAGTTTCTCATTTAGATGGCGGTAGTTCTGTCGTCTGATTTGATTAGCCAATCAGAATGACACCCAAGCTATAAGGGATAAATGTGTAGTTTGTCAACTGCATTGAGAGGTGTGTTATAAATGAAGTGTGATCGAAATGGAATCAAGGATGCGTGTGTTAATATGTGTGTAAGCAGGTGGGGATTCTTTATTCAAAATGATTTTTGCCTCATGGGGATTCAAAGTAATTTTTGCTTCTTGAATAAAAATGAAAATGAGAGAGGGGTCGACAGAAGCACTTTTCAATATATGCTATATTTAATAAATTCTTATTGAAAATGCATTTATTTGTTTAAACAAAATTGCTTAAACTTCATAACAAAAATTATAAATTAATTTTAACGATGAATGTACTCAAATTTTTAGAAATTCTATATATTTCATGTATAGCAAATTTGTATCTTGAAAAATGCTTGCCGGTCACACCGTGATCAGGTGTAAAGCAGATAATGGTTTGGTTTGTGTTGGTAGGAAAAGAGACGAAACGGAGACGGTGAAATGGTGGGTTACGCTGAAAGAGATATAATTGAAAGCAAATTGTAGTATGCACCAGCAGCATTGCGCTGTTGCCATTTACAAGAAAATATTATGCAATTTTGTTTGCGCTGTTGCCATTATCTTACCTTTTATGAGCTATGGTAGGGTAGGTGTTTGGTTTTTCGTATGAAGAGGGGGACAGAGGAAAGAATTTGCAACATTATGAAGATCACCAAGATAAGTAGCAAAAGCTACACCAGGATTGTGAGAGGGGATGATGCAAGGGGTATCCAAGTATGGGGCTTAGTTGGGAAGGAATTGTGGGTTCTGCTAAAGAGAATATTACTGAATGCAAAGTTATACATATACCTGTGCACATTCACTCGATAATATGCAGGATCCAATAAAAAGATTTATGTGTATTGGGAATTTGTTGACTTGTGGGAGCGATTTTATTTTTCTACCCGCCATTACCTAACACAATAGTAGGTAATGGCCTGCTCCCCTCTTATACCATTAAAATCTTAAAACTACCCTTACAAAAAACTCAATGGATCACAGAAATACAAAATCCTATTGCAAAGTATCCGATATGCATTTTCACATTCCTTCTCTTCACGTTGCTATCCTTCATCATCATCAACCTTGCCATGCTGAAAATACCCTACCACACACACCATCTATATATATGCGCAGAATACCTACCCCATCCTTGATTTAATTTTCCCTTGCACATTCAAAGTCATTATAATGTAATCAATGGAGAATGGATTCTTTGTCTTATGCTTATCTACATTTTCCTCTCACTCCAACATTCATTTGGATGCAATTCTCAGCAAGAAAAATAAAACATCCCCCACACACGATCAATAAATGACACAAAACCAGTTTTCATATCCAAGTATTATATAATATCCCACCTAAGTTCCGCCTCCTGAAATGAGTGAAATGAATGACGAGAAGTGGTTTCACACCATGATAAGAGCTTCGCAAATCAAAAATAGATGGCGCTTTGAGTTCCACTTTATGTTCTACAATATGGGTAGAGGCCTCTAAATTTTTTAATATGTTGTTAGGGCAGTCTTTTCAAGTATACATTTTCATTGGCAGAACAATATGTCAGCATTAACCCCCTGGCAGAACGCTTCAAACATCTCTTATGTGCACCTTTATATTAGTGGAGCGGCATAGTATAAAATTGTATAAAAATTGTGCACTTTGTGATAAAAGCATGAAATGTTTACAATGATGGACACATTATATAAACATGATTTTAAGATATTGGGGCACTTTATATTGCGCATGTGTGAGATTTGGCAGCCATTTTAAATCTTCATATGTATAATACAAACGTTGCTATACGTTTCTTAGCGATCGTGTAACTCCTAAACGACTTGACCAATTGAGATTATATTCACACAATAGACTTCTTTCACCAAGCCGATAGTTTATAGATTTGCTAGGTTCCAATAGGTGGCGCTGTAGTCAAGTAATTAACAAATTCTTTATTTATTAACCAAAATGATTCATATTTACAATATATGTATCTTGGTTTAGTGGAAAAATGGGAAAATACAAAATCTGGACCCGATAGGTGGCGCTGTGATCGAGTTATTATACATTTTTATATTTAGGTAGGTACCACACTGTAAAAAATTTGCGGAGTAAACCCGGATTAAAACACAAGTAAATACGGAGTGAATGTTAATTCAAATCCACTAAACTCAAATAATGAAACGCAATGTTACTCTGGTACAATTCTTTTCATCTTCTAAGACAGATTTGCGAAGCTTAGCCTTATAGAGGCGCTATAGCCCGGGATGGACTATAGAACTTTAGAACGCAAAATGGAAGTGGACTCAACTAACTTGGAGTGCGCAACTGGAGGTTAGTCAAAGATCGTTGCAGTTTAAGGCCCAGGTTCATCCCGGGCTATAGCGCCTCTATAAGGCTAAGCTTCGCAATAATAATAAAATTTTGTGCCTGATCCAAACCTGTCGCAAGTAGCAGGCACAAAGCTTTTTATGTTCAAAATCTATATGGGACTCCCACCCGTAATATTATTACTATTATACTATTATACAAAACAACCTTTATTAGCCTTCAATCGTTCAGTATTTATATCGGATATAAGGCAGTAAGATGTAGGAAAAAGTCACTTATAAGAAACGGGAGCGGTAGTGCCTCCGCCAAGTTCTCTAGTAAAGGCGCACTTCCTTTTTACAGGAACAAACTCAGGCTGTTTTCGACCCCACTCTAACTTCGGAACCAATTGACCCAGGATGAGATGGTTAGATAAAATTCATAATCTCTCCTCTACCCGCATGGGGATTGCCCTTGATGATTTGGAGTCGATGGCGGAGGATCGAGAGCTATGGAGGGTCCACTTAGGTAACCTACACCCGCGACCCACTTAATGGATAAGCGGGCCATTGAAAATGTATGTATGTATGTATGTACATTGCGACAGGATTTAATGAGGCACAAAAATGTATTTTAATATAACTTTGTTAGCTTTAAGTGTTGGTGGTAATTTCAAGCTGTAAGTCTATGGGTACTAATATCATGTAAAAAAGTGTGCAAAAGGGGGGGTAGTAACAGTTATTTATCAACTTCCGCTCAGGCACAAACTTTTTTTTTTCATTGTCCCAGTGTGTACTAACATTTAAAATTTAACATTTTATCCTGTAATCTTATGGGCTCGAATTTTTGCAGTCAGCTTTCGCTCCATTTGTTTGTTTACGTTTTATGGAAGTCGGTCGAAAAAGTTAGAGCTACTGAAAAAGTGAAAAACCATATTAAAATAAATAATTTAAGCCAAAATTTGATAAATAAGAAACAAATAATAGAGGTGTAAATTTCATCTTCATCATGAGGCACATCTTCTTCATCGGCGTCGTCGTCGTCCTCTTCGGAAAATACTCACACCTATTGGCAATTCCGAGGGAAAAATGTTTCCCCCGAATGTTTTTTGTTCCCGGGAATTAAATCTACCCATCGTGAATTTCCATCGGAATTTTTTTCCCCGGGAATCAGAAAAGTACTTTCGAAAATATGTTCGAATGTTTTGACAAGAGAGAGAGTACAGTTTTTAAAAAATTAAAATAATATTTTTTGATATATTTAGAAGTGCGCATTTTTTATTAGCGATGGAAGAGCATGAGGAAGTGAAGAGGAAGACATAGAATCTTCGGACCTTAAACAGACCAGCACCAGATATCTAATATAGGTGAAGAGCTAGTGGGGACCTTTGATATATATATAGAAAGTCGTCAATTTAAAGCCCCATTTAGATGGTCATTTTAGTTTCAGTTTCAGTTGAGCTATCAATTAAACTTTCAGTTGAACAGTTCAACTACAGTGCATTAGGCATCAGTTTAGTATTCAGTTGAGCTTTCAATTTACTCGTGATTAGCCGAAGGTTAGAAGATTATTTCTACTAAAACTGACAACTGAACTAAAAACTTATGTGAATTTCAGTCTCAGTTTCAGTTTCAGTTAGAAGCTTCAATTTTTGCATTTGGACATCAGTTTCAGCTCAACTGAAACTGAAACTGAAATTATCGTCTAAATGGGGCTAAATGTGGATTTGTGATTAAGACTTAAGGTGCTACTTCACGGCTTGCTACATGCCGTGTACCAGCACCTTTACCCGTCTTTGCCGCAAACCAAAAAAATCATTCGGAGTTTCCCCATTCTTTGTATAAATTCATTTGCTATATCCGGATATTTTTCCATATGATTTAGAATAATCTGCAGCTGTTTTGTACTACTTGTTGTTGACCTTCATTAAAACTGACAATATGCATTATTTTTTCTAAATATTTTGCAGAAAAACACTTACATTGCTGCTCCTTAGCTAAAGTTCCCTGACGAAATGCCAGCGGAATATTTCGGGGAAAATTACGATAATATTTCCATCGGAAATTTATTCCCGATATCTATTTTTTCCGACGGAATTTTAATTTTCCCTTTCGAAAATTATTTACGATACCTATTTTGTAAAAAAGGGAAACATTTCGGGGGAAATATTATTCCCGATAGGGGTGACTGTCTCGTCTTCGTCATACGAGCAATTTATGCAGTTGCAGTATTTGTTCTTTGCTAGGGAGAAAAAGCATCGAGTTTGCAATTTTGTGCAGGACGGGGACCGTGGTGAACATACACTCGGAATATTTATTATGAGATTTCTTTTATAGTAATTTGAAAATGTATGGAAATCTTGGAAGTTGCAACCACTCTAAGAAAAAAAAATCTTCACAACAAAAAAGGTAAACAACTTTTGGCAGGCACACCACCAACACCAACAAAGAACAGCTCTAGTATACTTCTTTTTGTTCGATTGGTCAGACGAAATCTAGAGAAATCTAAAAAAAATCTCAGATTGCCAATCGAAATTAGCATTAGTTGAGTTGTTATCCATGAAGTCAATTGAATGCAATTCTTTAAATTACACTGCTCTCATTGATGTCACTAAAAACTTTACAATTTACTTGAAGCCACCCGCATTCAGTTAAAGTCTTTGGGACTACGTTTTCGTTAAGTCTTTGGGATTTCAGCATGTGAGCATGTTCGAACATTGCGGTGGCCATGGTGTAGTGGTTAGAGTCATTCCTTGTGACTCGAGCGGCGTTGGTTCGAGCCCCGGGGGGGGACAGCAATACTCTGCCACTGACCATAAAGAGAAACGAATAATAGCAGAGTTTCTCCACCACTACACCAAAAAAGGGAAGTCTGCTTGGTAGTATAATGGACCGAGATTCGTCTGAGTGCTCCAGGATTTGGAATCCCCTTTTTAAAAAAAAAAACAGTTCGAACACTCTCATCACGGGTTTATTCGGCAAAATCTTTTATCCATTTACATACATATTCTGTTATGAATTTCCATACAAAAGTTCGAACTGTCAAAAGATCTTTTACGATCTCTAGAATTGGTATTCTCCGTGCGAAAATCTTTTATGAATAAAAAATGTTTATTAATTAGAAACTTTTGGATTGAAATGGATATCTAATCTATAATATGTAATTTTTCGTCAATGAAATGCTTATAGTTGCGGACAACTCTCCGTTCCGACAGATACCTTTGTCGCTCAACGACAATTATTGACACTCACAATATGGACCAATATGAATAGGATATAGGTATGATCTCCCGATTTGGAGCAATTCATTAACAAAAAAAAAAAAAGAAAATTTGTATATTCAAAATTTTAATATAGGTATGTAGTGGCCAGCGACAGATTATCTTTAAAATTTCATTTGAAGGTGGAAACCTGGATAAGTTCGAGTACCTGTATCTTTAGGACTGGGCAAAATCCTCAACTTGTTGTTCCTTCCCGCGGGCGCCCATCTGAAAATGGCCAATCAGCTTGTCTGGTCGGTGGCAGCCAAAGATTTATGCTTACGCTTTAATCGTATGTCGTGATCCATTAGTTGAGGTGGGAGAAAACCCTAAAATCGTACCTGATACCAGAGGTGGAGAGAGCGTATAGTAAACCGTGCTTCTGGTTGCAATCGGCCGGAGGTAAAACCGGCTATTAACAAGCTCCCTCAGACGCCTTGGCGCGGGTCTGTTGTATTTAGCCTTACCCAGGTATAGCGGTGCTGGGGGAGTCGGAGCTGAGTGAATGAGAGTTATCTTCTTCTTCAACCGTCTCCCTCCTGGCGTTAGAATTGAAGGAAGGGAGGTTGTTGGCTAGCGATAGTGGGGAGTCTGACGACACTCTTACTAACGTTAGCCTTTTCACTTGTGAGCAGGCTGGGACTCTCACAGGTGAATCAAAGGGTAACTCGGTAGAGGAAAAAGACAGCTGGAACATCCGCTGTCAGAGAGGCTTTATCTGAAATCGTAAAAGGACAGGAAAAGAAATTGGCTGAGGAAAAAGCTGAGGTAGCTGGAACTCAAAAAGGGGGAAAGCGGGAAAGCCCGGTGCTCCCTCCGATATAAACAGCAGGGGTGCGAAGCGCAATGAGCACCATAAGGCAAAGGCTGCAGTACGAGGCGCTGGGCGCAAGGTGGCCAAATATAAGGGTTGCGATCCCAGCACTCTCAGCAAATGGGAAAAACTTTCTTTTGAAAGAGCAAAGGCCGCTCCACCGCTCAGTCAAAAGAAGGCAAAAAAGACAAAGTCTAACAATCGACCAGTGGAAATACGTGGAAGAAAAGTTCCAAGACGCCCTGTGGAAGGAATTGTCCGACACGGATGAACCTGGAGAGCAGCGACTCATGGGAAGGCATCAAACTCAAGTGCATGACGGTGGCGGAGTTGGCACAGTACACTCCGCCGACGGCATGGGTTTGGGTTCCGTGCCCAGAGAAGCTCCTAGGGCTTCTCCATGTGCAAAATCGGGAACTCAAAGCCGACACATGGAGAGTCCTAAAGACGAGACAAGGGGGTTCCTGCTGTCCTTAAATAAGGAAAGTCTTCTACACCTGGAGAAATCCAACGGTATGGTAAGATATAGTATGGGAAGAATTATGGTCAAAACGACTAAGGGCAAGGACGAGGAGAAGCCGCCTGTTAAAGATGATGGAAGCGCTGCAGATAAACCTGTATCATAGTAGGGCAGCGACGGCCTGTTTGTTGGAGTACATCATCCAGCAGGACGTCGCAGCAATACTGATACAAGAGCCTTGGATCAACAGGAACAACGTGATCCAAGGTCTCAAGAACAGGAATTACACTTTGTTCTATAAGGGAAAAGGTAAAATCAGGACTTGTATCTTAATTAAAAACCATATAAGGGCTTTTCTTTTGAATAATTATAGTTCAGGAGACTTGACTGCAGTAATCTGCGAAAGGGAAGACGGTAAACCTCTATGTCTAACATCAGCCTACCTCCCATATGACTCTGAGGTAGTGATCCCGGAGAATTTGAAGAAGCTGTCTTGTCAGACAAACTGGATGCACGTAATGGGCTGTGATGCGGACTTGGATAGGGCGGTTGAGCAGATAAACAAAACACTGACAACGGCATTTGAGAAGGTATGCCCGGAAAATAAGACACCAAAAAGGGTACAGCCGAAATGGTGGAATAGGGAGATAGGGCTGAAACAGAAAGAAGTAAGGAAACTCTACAATACACAGTGCCACAGTGGTACCGTAGTAGGTCATACGGCTAAAACGTTGATGTAAGAATTATCGCGTCATATTTTGCAACGGTATTCACTGATAAGCGTACCATCTGATGGCATAAACAAAAATGTAAATACACCAGCAGAACTTGTCATTTTGTGCTTTCGAAGTGGACCTACCTAATCAGCGCTTTTCAACAATCTCATTGCAGCAGATTTGAAGTGTGAATTTTTTTGTCAGTGTTTTGTTTGAGATATTTTTTAGAAATGGATATTAAAATTGAAGCTATGTACTATGTTTGTAAGGTTTTTATAATTATTTTAATCACTTCATAACCATGAAAACCCGACAAATAGATCCTCAAATTTGGTATTTCTGTCTCTTTTTCTCCAACTGAACAAGACTTTTAACCAGGGACCGAACCCAATTGACCTATTTTTTTAAAAAGCTGATGAAACAGGTATTTGTGGCCCAGTTTAATTAGTGGTGCATAGTGCCTTTTATTCTGCACAATCTATTTTTTTTGTCCAAAGTAAATGGGTTCATTCGACACCACTTTTTTTTTTTGGGCCAATGAAACCTGGTACATAAGATATAATGTACATTTTTGCGGAACAAATGGGTTTATTTGACCCAATAATTTTTTGGGTCCAATCAACACAATATTTTTTTGGGTTAAGCCTCGAGTTTATTCTATTAGAATTTCATAGGTTTAATAGCCTGGACTATTAGTTTTATCCACATATGTAAAATTATACATACATTCTTACGCTTAATCATCTTTTCAGTTTCAATTCTTTCTAACTCAATCGAGAAAAGCGAAACAAAGAAACAAAACAAAAATAGTTAACGCAAATTAAGCAGCATTTTTTTTATTTGTCAAAACTTATACCCTTTCCTTGTTCCCTCTACCATTCACTGAAGTGTAAAATACCCTTTTTACAACCTAAAATATGTACATATAATGTACTTAGCAAATGAACATTTGTATATCATCGTTCATCAAATATGTTGTGTCTGTGTAGTGTGCATTATGTACAATGTAAATGTATATTGTACATTGTATTGTAAATATTAAGTAGATACATATAATAAGAGGCCTAATATTTCACCCAAAAAAATTAAGAGCCTTCTTTACCCATTTTCTATGGCCCAAAATAATATTGGGTTTAATAAATAAATCGTTTTCACTAGAAATAATATTGGGTCAAATCAACTTTTTTGTTTCGCCTGGAAAAAATAAATAGTTGAAATAACTGGTTCATTTGGCCACTTATATTATGTGGCCAAAAATACTTATTCTATTTGGCCCATTTTCAAAATGGGTTAAGTTCATAAAGGCATAACAGGAATCGACAGGCAGCTTCATCAGCAAACAGATGTACTTCTTTTTAATTTACAACCTTAACTACTACTGGCCTTTTTTGCATGAAAATATCAAAATACCCGGTATTTTCGGTCCCTGCTTTTAACCACTTTCGCATAAACATGCATGCATGGTTCATATATTAAAATATTTCTTTTTGTGTGTAGTTCCAAAAACAATAACATCTATCTGCGATGGGATGCGATAGTCTCTTCCAAATCTACTACGTCGCAATTCCGCGAACTGTCCAATTATTGCATGTTTGTATATAAGTTTTTTTTTTTGAGGTACCTGTTTTAAGTACTCTTTTACACGTCTGCATGTACTGGACAGCTGGCTATCTTTTAACAAAAGCCGAAATGAAGCCGAGAGGGTTCTTCAAGTGTACAGGGCCCTGGCGAAGTCTCTACCGGACGCTGAAAATATCGCATTTCCTTACTCTCTCTGTTGCCGTTTTGTCAAATAATGGAAGCAAGAGCATAGGTAAAAAAGACTAGTAAAAAATATTGTGACTGGTTAAACGAAATCGAAGTGTGCATCCTTAGAAACCCTACCCAACGAGAGGTCGAGCACCAGACGAGTGAGGATCTACCATCCAAGAACTGGAAGCAGTACAGTTCTCTGTAGCCAGAGAACAAAGCGTCGCAGATAAGCCATCTTATCCGAGTCAGACGATTCCGCTTTAACTGCTTTGCTTAGGAGTCCTGATCAGTCACACTCCTCTTTAGAATTCAGCACAGACGAGGTGGTATCTCTACTTAATGAGGCAAAGCTAACAAAACATCAATATTTATTACTGAAAGAATTTATACTTTCAAAACTACCTAATGTTTTGCCATCATATCAGAAAGTACTGAAAGCCAAGTTTATCACCCCTCCATGCGCATATTAGATTTTTCGAATGTTTTATTAAACTTTCCTATAAAACTCCATTTAATAAATGGCAATGTCGTTTGGCCGATGACAAAGCTCAGCTAGCTCAAATAAAATAACTTATTTAAAAGCAGTTTAGGGAAAGATTAGGCTTAACCGTTGATAAACCACGAAGTAGAGGAAGTGGCACATCTAACGACGGCAACACTTGCAATGCACGCACATTTTTCTTAAATTCTGCTATTTCGGCTGAAATCACCAGAATAAATAAAAATCTTATAGATAGATGTAATCATCTGCTACAGAGTATGTCGTCAGGTTATAAAATAAATTCAGACAAATTTAAGGTATACGGTTTAGACATCGCCAAAATGCTTGATCACCGTATGACACACCTAAAGTAGGCGTGTTAGTGGGCGAAAATTTGTTCCGGTGATGCCTTATACCATTATTTACCATGCCTGAAAATTTTATCAATTTTTAATAAGTGGTTCAGATTTTATCAACCTATGACCACCTCTCCATATAAGTGAAACCACTGTGCAATAGGGCGAAGTTGGTCAGGGACGACACCACATGGAATGAGTATACCGAAAGCAAAAGGCAATTCAAATACTTGATCAGGAAATCCAAACGAGTGTCGTGGAAACTTTTCTGCGAAACAATATCGGATACACATAAGGCTTCGAGACTACGCAAAGTACTCTCAAAAGAGGCAAGTGTACCTAGCTACCTCAAAAAGAGGGACGGTACCTGGGCCGAAAGCAGTCACGAGGTTCTGGTAACCCTGGTGGAATCTCATTTTCCCGGTGCTACTATCCCAGAGGATTCTGAGCTGCAAGGTCGTACGGATATCAACTGTGACCCTCTCACGAGGGGGGAGATAGTTGATCTCAAAAATCGGAAAAAAGTGCGGAGGGCTTTACAGTTCTTCAAACCGTATAAATCCTCGGGCCCAGATGGAATTTTGCCGATCATGCTGCAAAAAGAACCTGAGAGGGCGATACGGAAAATTACGGAGATTCTAAGAGTCTGAAATTAGGGTACATACCAGTAGCATGGCGGGAAGTGAAGGTGGTTTTCATTCCCAAAGCTGGCAAGCAGGGGCATACAACAGCCAAGGATTTCAGACCAATCAGTCGGTCACCTTTTATGCTAAAAACCCTAGAGCGGCTATTAGAAGCTCATATCAGGAGCAAATGTAATAATGGATTCTTAAGCGAATCGCAACATGCATACGTGAAGGGAAAGTCAGTAGAAACAGCTCTACATAATGTAGTAGGGAAGATAGAAAGAAGCTTACACTTGGGCGAGTTTGCTCTTGCAGCTTTTCTGGATATTGAGGGTGCTTCAAATAACGAAGAGGGCAAGGCTATAAAGCGTGCCATGTAAAATATGAACATTGAACACAGCATAGTTTTTTGGGTCTTCAACATGCTTGCAAAAAGGAAAATAAACTGCTTCTTGGGACAAAGTTTCATTAGAATGTCGGTGACCAGGGGAACACCACAGGGGGAGTCCTTTCACCTCTCCTTTGGGTGCTTGTTATGGATGACATTTTGAAGAAACTGAGCTCCAGGGGAATAAGTGCCACAGCATATGCTGATGACCTAGTTATTATCATTCAGGGAAAGTTTTTCAACACTCTAAGTGAAATTATGGACAGTGCCTTAAGAAAAGTCAATTTATGGGCAAAGGGCTGTGGACTTAACGTCAACCCCTCCAAAACGGAACTGGTACTCTTCACCAGAAAGCACAAGATACCACACTTTAACCTCCCTAAACTGGAAGGAGTGGAATTGCCTCTGTCTGACAAGGCAAAGTATCTTGGGGTCATTCTGGACAGAAAACTGAACTGGAATGCAAATGTAGGGGAAAGAATTAAAAAGGCGTATAACGGTCTTTTCATTTGTAAAAAAATAGTAGGCAGGACTTGGGGCCTAAAACCTGCTATGGTGCACTGGCTATATACAGTGGTGGATAGACCCATACTCACATATGGCGCACTAGTATGGTGGATGGCGACGGAGAAGAAAACAACAGTCGGCAAACTAGCGTCGGTGCAGAGAGTGTCCAACGTAGCAATAACGGGTGCACTTCGCAGCACCCCTACGGCAGCGCTGGATACCTTTCTACACCTTACGCCACTTGACTTGCACATAAAGCAACTTGCGGGGAGTAGTGCGCTACGGCTCACAACCTTGGGTTACTTTGGAGAGGGCAGTTTTGGACACTGTACAATACTAGCGGAGTTACTCCCGGGTGTATAGGTGCAAACTGATGAAATACACCCTTTGGTCGACTTCGACACTCCGTACGAAGTGTCATACCCGGAAAGATATGAATGGCAAAGGGATAAAGTAATTAAGCATTGCGAAATAGCGGTCTATACGGACGGCTCAAAAACAGCGGAAGGTACGGGTGCTGGAATCTACTCCGTAGATCCAGATCTAAAAGTGTCTATACGACTACCGGATACAAGCAGTGTTTTCCAATCAGAAGTTCTGGCTGTTCTGAAAGCGGCAGAGCTAATGCGGATGAGATCTATATCTGGAATATAGCCATATACATACATCGATAGCCAGGCTGCACTCAAGGCACTGGAATCTACGAACATCAATTATGAAATAGTCAGGACCTGTCGCACAATGCTTAAGGCATTATGCAGTCGGAACCGAGTGAGACTGTGCTGGGTACCAGGACACTGCGTTATAGCTGGAAATAAGCAAGCGGATGAGCTTGCGAGGATAGGCGGGGAATTGCAAGACGGAGGATATGTGGATATTAAACCACCTCCTTGCATCTTAAAAAGCGATATTAGGAATAAAATAAATAAGGAAGCCGACCGGAGGTGGGAGGGACTCACCGGTCACGCAGCATCTAAGGCACTTTGGCCGCAATACGACCGTAAAAGACCTTGGGAAATCCTCAAACTAGGCAGGGAACAGCTCAGGACACTGATCGGCATATTATCAGGGCACTGTCTCCTTAGAAAACATGCCAAAAGACTAGGGCTAGCAGACTCGGACAGTTGCAGATTCTGCAATGACCTGCAAGCCGAAGAGGACATAACACATATACTGTGCGAATGTGAGGCAATATGTCGCAGAAGGAAATTTTTGGGCAGGTACTTCTTCCAACATTTAGTGGACATAGACAATACCAACTTCAAGGGACTACTTGGTCTTTGCAGGGAAATTGGGGCTTTCTCAAGGGCAAGTGTTTAGGTGTTTTTCCATTGTAGGTCACTGCAATTGGTTCCCCTAGGGGTCGCGATGGGCCCTTATGGTGCCTAGTGCCGTATGAGACATCTCATACCCCTTTTTAACCTAATCTAACCTGTATCTTTATATTGAAAGAAAATGCTAAAGTCGACTCAGGTCATCGTTATTTGCAACTTGTCTTGGACCATGAAATACTCAAAGTAAAATAGAAATCAAAACATTTAGGAAATTAAACCAAAGGCAGGATATTTCATGCTTAACTTTAAGGAAGGATAAATTGAATAAAAATGACTTTGGCTTTCTTGCTGACATTAGATACACAAGATTTTAAGATTGTGCATAAATGTTCTTTGTTGGAGTCTCACTATTTTGCCTATATTTTTGTTAAATATGCATCGATTTTATTGATTCTTTTTCTAATTAATTAATAATGTATCTCGAAAACTACAAAATCGATTGAATTCAAATTTCCAGGCAATCTTAGATATTGGACCGATAATGCTCCTGTGAAGATTGGTCAAAATTGAACAATCTGACTGAAAAAAAAAAACCATAAGAATCTTAAGGACCATTCACATGGGAGCGAACGAACGAATTGATGAAATGCGAACAAACCACTTTTTATGCATTTATGCATTTATAAACAGAAAATTGCACATTTTACTACTCCAAGATGAGGATAATTAATTATTCCATCAAAATTTATTAAGAAAACAAGTTTATTAACAGTTTAAATAACGAAATTTCGAAATCCAAATTTTTTGCCGCGAACGAAAACACCCTGGCGCGAATTGTCAGTCTATTCACAATCCACATCATTTAAATCGCGTTCCACAAAGTAGCGAATAAAAAATTAGTTTGAACTTAACCTTATTCCAACAGGAGGATATCTTGGAATAATAAAATGTGAAATTTTCTGTTTATAAAGGCATAAAAATAAAAAGTGGTTTATTCGCATTTCAATTCGTTCGTTCGCTCCCATGTGAATGGTCCTTTATACAAGTTATCACGAAAACCACCTACGATTAAGCTCAAATTAAAAGCTCAAATTAAAAAAAAAAAAAAAACATTTTCTTGTTAATGGCCCAAATGTAAATAAAATTCAAGCACTTTTTAAAATATGGAACATGCATTGGGTTGATAGACAAAAATATATCTGGGCAATATAATTCCTAGGCACGAGCAAAGCCGACCGGGTAGAGTAGCTTAGCTAGTGCCTATACAGCGGACGCTCAAATATTAGAACCACTTTGTTCCTGGGGTAATTCTAATTTCCGAAATGTTCTAATTTCTGGACGTTTTTTTAGTTCAAGTAAAAAGTGAGCGCAGTAGCGCAGTGGTTAGTGTGCTGGACTACTGTGCGAGGGATCCCAGGTTCGATCCCCGGAAAAACACAAATTACATCTTAAAGTTTTTTCTACTGCGCCACCTCTCGCGAACGTCTGACAAACATCCGAGAGTATGACTGTCATGAAAAAGCTTCTCAATTCAGCCGTTCGGACTCGGCATAAAATTGTAGGTCCCTTCCATTCGTCCCAAAAACAGAAACTCACACAAAACGAATGGTTGCGAGAAGCTAGGCCTTGGGTGTCACCCGCCTGTTGCGCCATCTAATTATTAATTAATTATAATTAATTAAATTATAATTATTAAAAAGTGAAAAAAGGAGTGAAACTACTTCCAAAATTTACTATTTTCACACAAATGTCTTTTATTAATTAACAATAAATTTTATAATTTGGTAAACCATCCATTACTTGTACAGAACGCATTTTCCTCTTTATTGAGATACATATACTTCACCAAAAATTGACTTAGCTTTCGCCTTTCATATTGGTCCAGTCAATATGCACTTCTTTTCAGGTTGATTTAAAAATACATGAAATAAACATATTTGACATTTTTAATGAATTATGTACATGTACATTCAATATTTGAGAAAAAGACTGAGCCAAATCTATACATGCAAATAAAATATTCGCAGGCGATGAACCAAATACATATGTCAAATATGTTCTTGAGTATGACAAAAAGAAACGCGAAGGAAATGACCACGTACATAATTTGGTGCATTGTTGAAGCAAAAAAAAAAAATATATAAAAATGGGGAATCACCAATGTGAAAAAAAACTAAGAAAAAAATTGCTCAGAAATTAGAACCTGAAGTTCTAATTTTAGAGCATTCAATGCATTAAAAACTTAGGTTCTAATTTCTGGAAGATTCCAATTTCCGAAAGTTCTAATTTGTTGGCGCCCGCCTATATATGGCGTTTTTGTTTTTAGTTTTAGCTGAGCTTTGAACAAAGCTCGAAAATTTTGAACATCTGAACTGAAACACACTTGAGCATATAGCTGTCATATTTTTGTTTAGATATTAATTTTTATTAATTATTAATTTGGTTTACCTTCTGTGCCAGAACAACAACACTCGTACACCACTTGACCTACATATTTTGTTTATCCTGTTTTTATCTGTCAAATATTACTGTAAAGTGCGTAATATTCAGTGTGCTCTGAACGAAAAAAGAAACACAAATTCTGAGCTTTGATGTCAGACATCAGACCATGAGAATAGAGCTAAAAAAGAAGCACGAACAGTTGTCGGCTAACCTTCAAACCGTACACATCGTGGTGAAAAGCTATCTATTTCGCTCTGATATTTTTCCTTTTTCTTTTTCCCTCTTTTCCAAATATCTTTTTTTATTTTAATTATACTTGCGTTAAATAAATTTCACAGTGTATAGTGAGTGTCAAAAATCAAATTGATCATGGCTCCAAAGCCACGCCCCGTGCCTAGAAATAGGTTTGGGGATCTGGATGAGCTGTCGCTCTCAGACCCCCCTGACCCTCCTCCTGATAGACCAACAAAAAGACCAAAAACATCTCTGTTATTTGTGGAATACCCAGAACTCCCAACAACTGTGAAAACAAAAAACCCACGCTTTGTGCTAATTTCGTCCAACAACGCGGACAAGCATTTAACCTCAATAAGTGTATTTCTATTGAAGAAAGCTATAGACTCAGTCAGTACAGAGTACGAAAAAATTTCTCAATTGAGAGACGGCTCTATCCTCATATTAACAAAGGATCAACATATTGCAGATAAGTTCATTCGAGTAAAAAATCTGGGTAACGTATGCCCAGTGTCAATAAAACTTCACCCTAACCTCAATCTCACCAAAGGTATCGTATACGCTCCTTCTTTAATCAACATTCCGGAAACGGACATCATTTCTGAAATGAAATCTCAGTTCGTCACTGACGTCTATAAATTCACGAGGTTACATGAAGGTACTAGAAAACCCACTGGTCTCATGCTTTTCTCATTTGATAGCTACCAACTTCCTAATCATGTCGAAATTGCCTGGTACAAAACCAAAGTATCAGAATACATCCCCAACCCCATGCGTTGTAGGCAGTGCCAACTTCTTGGCCATACTATTAAATGGTGTAAACGATCAGCATCATGCGTTACCTGCAATCTCCCCCCCCCCCCATGAAAGCGTAGAATGCACCCGCACACTATGTGCAAACTGTCAAGGTCCCCATCCTGCTTCCGCCAAAACATGTCCCAGATACATCCAAAGTAAGGAAATCCTTGCAATCAAGACAAAAAACAAATTGACTGTAGCCGAAGCAAAACAATTATACAAAGAACGCAACCCCTTCCAATCAATACCATCTAGTACTCAGTACTCAGAAAAACTAAAGCAAACGCCTCATAACAGTAATAGCTCTTACAAACCAACAACTATATCAACAGAAAACAACCAAAACAAATCACAAATTTCTTTAACTCACAATGTAAAAACTACTTCCAAAAACACGAATACAAGCGACACAAACAATCCCCATAACAAAATAACTCTTTCCAAGCAAACAACACAATCCGATAACCACATCCCACCAAACACCATACCCCTAACCACAGTCAACAACTCAAACTCAAACACTAATCTCCAAAGCTCCAATCCACCATCACGATCATTCAACAATCCAAACTGTAATTCACCAGCAAACACGCTTCCCACATTAAATCTAAATCGTCTACCACAGCAACATTTACCTAACAAAAATAACCCATACGCCACAACTCAATCTCCCATTACCACAATAACCGAATCGCTTATCAACAATAACGAATATTTTATGCATTCCTCTGACCTAGAGGATGACAACATATAGTAACAACAATCATACCCAAATCAATGACTCTGCTGTTCGGGAATTGAGTCACCCCAGCTCTGCAGAGAGCTTGGGTGCCTCAACATCCGTACCGCAGAGTCACAGAACATACCAACGAAATTCTAACAACATTAACTCTCCCCAACCAAACACAAATTGTAATAACAGCACTTATAACCAATACAACAGCATCAATCACGCTTCTACTGCTTCACGCAATAGAAGTTTGTGTACGCCGCCTCACATGAATAAAGCTCTGAGATGTTTACAATGGAACATTAAAGGTTTCGTAAACAATTACGATGAGCTGAATATTCTAATTAAACAACACAATCCCTGCATCGTATCACTACAAGAGACACATTGCCCCTACAACCAAACCCCACCTGGTCCAAAATCTTATCTGGGTTATTTTAAAAATTTTTCTTGCAACACGACATCCAAGCAGGGAATAGGGATTTTAGTGAAACAAAACATTCCGCATAGATTCATACCAATTAATTCCAACATTCTGGCCCAAGCCATTAAACTAGAAGGACAATTTAAAGTAACCTACATAAATTTGTACCCTCAATCCGGACAAATTATCAACAAAAATGACCTAGTAAACATCCTTAAACAAGTAGACACCCCTGTTCTACTAGGCGGCGACGTCAATGCATGGAGCGTTCTTTGGGGCTCTCCATCTACAAACAAAAACGGAGCGGTCTGGGAAGATTTCCTCTTAAACTCCAACCTAGCAATACTCAATGATGGTTCCCCAACCCACCTTTCAACGCATAATACCTTGACACATATAGATATAACCTGCTGTTCACCCGAACTTCTCCCAAAAACATATTGGAAAAGAATTGACGATCTCCACAACAGTGACCATTTCCCTATTCTGGTCTCAATAAACACAGGACACAATACTATACACAACCCCCCAACCCCAAAATTCAAAACGGATTTGGCTAATTGGTCAAATTTTAATACCAAAATCTCCGAATTCCTTTCAGACAAAAACCCAACGTCGAATACTAACAAAGAAGCCGCAGTATTGCTTAGAGCAATCAGATACGCTGCTAACTCCTCCATACCACAAACAAACCCGGTACGTCTAAAACGTGTGGTTCCATGGTGGAATCCGGAATTATCGGCTTTACGAAAGGAGAAGATGAATACCTTAAAAAAATTTCAAAAAAATCCTACCAAAGATAACCTTATTAAATATAAATGTAACGCACTTTTCCGTAGATCCCTAAAAGAAAGCAAATCAAAAAGCTTTACCAAATTCACAGCCTCAATCAATCCCCACTCTCTACCGTCCAAAATTTGGCAGAACATCCGGTGCTTGACAGGAAACCCTACATCGCATTACATCAACTCTATTACGACACCCAATGGCCAGATCTCCGATTCACGTGAAATTTGCAACCTCTTTGCACACTCTTGGTCGAGATACTCAAGCAACTCAAATTTCTCCGACACCTTCAACAACAATAAAACGCTTTGTCTTAGAACCTCCTACCAGCAATCTTCCAGTAGCTCAAGTGCTCAGCACATAGAACAAAACATCTCATACCTAGAGTTCGAAACATGTTTAACCAAAGTCAAGGGTAAAACGCCTGGCAGAGATAAGGTATCATATCCAATGCTAAAAAATTTACCCCGTGTAACAAAAGAGAGACTTATCCAACTTTACAACAACATCCTTGACACTGGTAATATTCCCCAAAGCTGGAAAACAGCATCTGCCTTTCCAATTCCTAAACCTAAAAAAGCACAAAACTTAATCGACGGGTATCGCCCAATCTCGCTTATTTCCTGCATGTCAAAAATACTCGAAAAAATCGTCGCTAAACGCATACTTTGGTTCGCCGAAACAAACAAACTTATTGCTCCAAATCAAGTAGCTTTCAAATCGAACCGTGGTTGCATCGATGCCCTTCTCCATATCGACCATTTTATATCGAAAACTTTGTCCGCAAAAAACCACACCTCGATACTCTCTTTGGATTTCGAAAAAGCGTTCGATAGAATTGGTATCCATATTATTCTTGATAAACTAAGAAAGTGGTATGTCGGACCTAGAATTTACAGATACGTCAAATCTTTTCTATCAAATAGGAAATTTTATGTTAAAACAAACAACGTCTTTTCGGCAGCTTTTGATCTGCAAAACGGGATTCCCCAAGGCTCCCCATTATCGGTAGTTCTCTTCATTATTGCTTTCGATGATATAAGTAATATTTTGACAAAACACAAACTCTTAGACCACTGTCTATATGCCGACGATATATACATTTTAAGCAAAAGCCGCGATCTCAACATAGCCAGCACTATGTATAAGAACGCTTTGAACGATATTTTGGAATGGTCTGCCATCTCTGGCGCAAGGTTATCCATTCAAAAATGTAAAATGCTTCATGTTTGTCGTAAACGTCTCTGTCCACAATTAAACTTAAGCTTTAATAGAATACAAATAGAAAATGTTAGCAATTTAAGTATCTTAGGGTTAGTTTTTAATAATAAGTATAACTGGAAACAACACTGTACAGAACTGAAAAAATCTCTAGTTGCGAGGACTAATATAGTAAGTTACTTAGCTAGTAAAAACAGTAGTGTACATATTAACACCCTTTCTTATATATGTAACATGTTAGTTCTAAGCAAAATTAGCTATGGCTTGTATATCTATGGTAACTGTCCAAAATCAACACTAAATATCATCAAACCTTCCTATCATCACGCAGTTAGAAGAAGTCTTAATGCTTTTCGTACGACTCCAATTAAGAACATGTTAGTGGAAGCCGAGCTCCCCAGTATTGAAGAACGGAGGGATGCTATTCTATCAAAACTACTTGCCAAACTTATCTTTTCGAAAGACTCTATCATTGACAACGATATAAAACAGTCTATGGCCCAAAAAACAACCAAACGGATCCCATCAACGATAGCTACCATACTCCAAAAAACAAAACAAGTAGAGCTTCCACTAATGCAAGTTGGTAAAACCCCCACATACTACCCCCCATGGTTTATTAACTCTAAATCATTAATACTGACACTCGTTAAGTACAGTAAAACAAATACGGACAACGCAACATACCGAAGATTGTTCGCTGGCCTATCATCTGACCTAAAATCAGACGGCTGGAACCTAATTTTCACCGACGGCTCAAAAACTAACGAATCAACTTCGTTCGCAGTAACACTTGACGATGGTTACATCCTTAGTATTGGCATCCTACCAAAATATTGCTCGGTGTTTACCGCAGAAGCTTTCGCCATCCTAAAAGCCACAAAAACTGTCAACCTCCGCCAAAAATATGTCGTCTGCACCGATAGCCTCTCAGTGCTCAAAGCCATTAGCAACCCCAACAACAATACACACATCATTGCGCAGATAAGAGACAACATTCTAAAATCCCAAGGCAGATTAAAGCTTATGTGGATCCCCGGTCATGTGGGTATCCAAGGCAATGAACAGGCTGATGCTGCTGCTAACGCCGCCAAAAACACACCAGTTTACAGCTTCAACACATACAGCAAGATGGACCTACAAAAAAGCATGCACCAAGCCCAGCAACGGGAACTTCTCAACGACTGGAGCTTATACCGTCACCACTACAAAAAAAATGAATCCAGAAAGATCACATCCCGTCTACCCAACAACCATTGCAAAATCCAAAATCTCTAACTACGTGCGACTGCGGATGGGTCATACTTCGGTTACCCATCAACATCTACTCAAAAAGGACAGCCCCCCTGTTTGCCAATCATGTAATGTTACCCTAGATATACACCACTTACTAGATCAATGCATAATAGTTAAAAATACGTTTAAAAACACCTCAATCTATGAATTGGCACCCCCAACTTTTGGCAAAAAAAAAAGTTCCTCGAGTTGGACAACAGCGTTTTCGTTGTGGTTGCTCATAGAGTTGAAGAACGCGTTGATACCCTCGTTAAGTCAACAACTTTTTGTACACGCTATGGTTTTTATTCACAAAATAAAGAACGGGACGTGTCCAGTTTACCTACGCGAAAATATTTCAATGAATGTCAACGCAGCTAACAACCTAAGGAGTGCAGGAGATTTTAGAATCCGAAGAGCGAGAACCAATAGAGGTCAACGAACAATCAGCTATACTGGGCTTCAAAAATTTAATAATCTTCCATCAGAAATTAAAAACGAATCAAACTTGTTTGTATTTAAAAGAAAAATTAATGAATATGTAAGAAGAAATATAATAGATTGAGTGATAATGAATCTAACAGATAGTTTAAAAACGAGTCTATTGTAAAATTATAAACTGTACAATCAAAATGGCTTTTAAAAGCTAATTAATAAATATCATTCATTCATTCATTCAAAGAATGAATAATACATATACATATAAAGAGACAAGACATCATATGCACAAAAGAGTAGAAAAAAGTTAAGAAGTTTATGAAGTAGGTAATAGTGAGCAATCCGCTCTAACTTTTCAAACGCTTTATCTAAAATGCTACAGGCAAATACCTTCACGGGCAATAATTTCACATGGGAAATAACTTCACCTCGATTGGAAAATAATTTCACTTTTTTATGTGAAGTTACCTTCCCATTTAGCTCTTCCTACCTTTAGTAGGAAATAACTTGGCGTAGGGACAAAGGTCCCAAACTCTTGTTTTTTTTTTTTATTCGTAGACTCTTTTAAACGGTAAGTTCTGGCACACTTCATAATAGGAGAAATAAACTTGAGCATGTAAATAACCCAAAGGCACAGCAAAAAAAAAAACGATTGCAAAAAGGAGGGATCGATTTTTAAAGCCAAACAAAATTTTTGAGCAAGGGACGATCGCGCGAGTTTTTAATTTTCACCCCCAACTTACTTTTTTAGCTCGACTATCCTCTTAATATCAAAATTAATATAGATCTAAATTTGGACTTAAAACAATCGGCCCTAGCGAGGTATCCGTCGGAACGGAGAATTCCCCGCAACGCATACTGCATCGGAGACTAAAATTACATTCGAGGTATCCGCCTTCGGAAAGAATAATTAAAATGCGACGACGCATTGATTTGACATGATGTCGTTTCGTGGTACATTGGGGTTTTCCTATTTAATGCTTGTTTTGTTCTGGAAACACAAATTGAAGCAACAAATACAACCAATTACTTTACTAAAATGTTTTTTTCTTTTTTGCTTTCATTTATCAACACTTCACTGCAAATCGTAAACAAATTCCGCAACAAATTCCTGCCGGAGCACATCGGAAGAAAATTTGTATGAAACTGTCAAAAATATCAGTAAAAACGCACTTAATCGCACTGAAACGCACTGTGCGTTGCATATTTGTCGGAAAGAAGTTCCGAAAAGCTGTTCCGAAGCAAAAATCCTCGAAGCAAAAATCCTCCGATTCGTATGAATTTTCCGTTCCGACGGATACCTCGCTAGGGCCTTTCTCATAGGTATAAAACTTCCTAAATTACGAAAAAACTGAAAAACCGGCCAAGTGCGAGTCACTCGCGCACCGAAAGTTCTGTACGTACGTAGTACTAGAGAATTACATTTACATAATCTTTTAGTTCATATATTGTAAGACATTTTACATTTACATTTTACATAAATGTTCTTATTTGTTAACTAATTTCAGATTATTAAAATCTCTCTTGGCCACCCTGTACTCTTATTTGAAAATGTATATAAATTATAAATCTTCCCATAATTAATTACATGTATTTATGTATTTCGTTTAAATAGAAAAGAATGCATAGCCGTACAGTCGATTGACCGCAATCACAGTTTTAATGTAATCTCATCTATTTTAAGAAGTTAGTCTGAATAAAGATTTCGTTGAACCAAGACGTGTAAGAGAGTATGTTTTTTTTTAATGTCAAGCTGCATGCTTTTTTTTTTGTTGATTAACGTTGATTACGTTTGATATCAAAAGAAACTTCACAATATATAGGTATGTACTGTAAAACATGCATAGTTAAGAACGCCGTCATCGTCATCGTCACTCGTCAGTTAAATCCATGGACTCGGGTCCACCCAACTAGCAATAACAATAAAACAAATACAAAGAGCATGAGAAAAAAAAACCGGCCAAGTGCGAGTCACTCGCGCACCGAAGGTTCCGTACGTACGTATAGTACTAGTGAATTACATTTACATAATCTTGTAGTTCATATAATATAGGTACCTACTGTACAGTGTACATGCAGAGTTAAGAACGCGTCATCGTCATCATGACTCGTCAGTTAAATCCACCGGCTCGGCTCCACCCAACTAGCAATAACAACAATACAAATACGAAGAGCACCCATGAATGAGAAAAAACTACGAACATGATATACATAGAATTTTTATATGCATTTCTTGTAAATCAAAAAACAGTAGAGAAATTAAAAATAAAACCGCATAAATGAATGGATGTTGTGTATGGTATATGTACAAGAGAATGAGTATCTATCTATTGAAGTTCCAATCCAATTCCAATATTGGAAAGGATTAAGTTTAAGAGAACAGCCGATGTGCCGATGCCATGCCGACGCTCCGCCCCCGACCGACGCAAACCGACACTCGTGAGCGAAAAAAGAAGCAATATTATGTATGCGTGTGTATGAAAATGAGTATTTCTTGGAGTTTCAATTCTATTGGAAAGGAAACGTATAAGTTAACACGCTTATGAATGACGTATTGGACATATTTTTATAAATATCTCGTAAAATATTAACTTTTCGGCAAAACAGTCTTCAGCACATATATAGCTACGAATATGATCTACAAAATAGGAAAAAATTTTTTGTTGTAAATCAAGAAAAAAACGGTTTTTTGTGCAAATAATATTTTTTTCGCTAAATTACTTATTACTCCAAAACTAATCAAAACTCGCTATCATATTTGTCGTTTAACTAAAGGTTATACCTGATGTTGTGTACAAATTTCAGCCTTCTACGTCTATCATTTCTTGAGATAGACCTAGGTACAAAATTGACTTAGTTTATTCGGACAGACATCGTAGCGAAAGCAATAAGGTTCCTCCATATGGAAACGGAACCTTAAAAATGAGGACCGCGACCGATCCGAGAGCACCATCATTCATTAACCAAATGATGATGATGAATGGAGAATGGGTAATGGATATGCAAAGGAAATGAAACATGGAAGTTCCAATTAGAACGTATTTTATAGCATTATGGCAATTGACTAATTTTTGTAAATCTTCTAAGATATTAAAATTTCGGCAAAATAGCCCTCAGGGCCTCAGCACATACTATCTAAGAACATGATCTACATAAAATTAGTACATATATGTATTTTTTTGTAAATCAAGAAATAAACAGTAGCGAAATTAAAATAAAAAAGCGCATAAATGAATAGAGATGGCCGAGCGCGAGAGAAGAAACAAAAGTGTGTATATGTACAAGAGAATGAGTATCTATTTGTAGTATCGGCACTGTGCGATGCCAAAACTTGTCTATATAAAATGTAAAACAATGAAAATAAAGTCGCACTATATAAAATGAAAATACGGAAAATAAAAGTCAATTGATAGAAAACTGTAGATCAATCGGTTATTGAATATTGGGTCTCTACAATCTACACTATTGAAGTTCCAATTCCAATTGGAAAGGATTAAGTTTAAAAAAACAGCCGAAGTGCCGATGCCATGCCGACGCCTGCCCCTCCCCCGACCGACACACACCGAGTGAGCCAAGGGCGAGACCCGAGAGCGAAAGAAGAAACAATATTATGTATGTGTGTGAATGAAAATGAGTATTTCTTGGAGTTCCAATTCCAATTGGAAAGGAAACGTTTAAGATAACACGCTTATGAATGACATATTAGACATATTTTTGTAAATTTCTCATAAAATATGAACTTTTCGGCAAAACAATCTTCAGCACATATATAGCTACGAATAGGATCTACAGAATAGAAACTTTTTTTTTTTGTAAATCAAGAAAGAAACTGTGCAAATAAAAATATTTTTTTTTTCGCTAAATTACTCCAAAACTAATCAATGTGTAGCTATCACATTGGTATTTGTCGTTTAACTGGAGGTTATACCGTATGTTGTGTGCTACGTCAATCAGTTCTTGAGATATACCTAGGTACAAAATTGGCTTAGTTTATTCGGACAGACATCGTAGCGAAAACAATAAGGTTCCTCCATATGGAAACGGAACCTTAAAAATGGGATCGATCTAGGTACCGTGATTTTATTTCCTAAAATTCAACCAAACTTCCCTACTTGTACGCTTACCATGCACTTTACATGCTCACCCACCACATAACTTTCAAATCATCAAAACCTACATTGACACCTAAGTTCAAGAGCCACCACCATGACACCACTGCTGCCCATAAATCTAAGAAATACAAAATATGTACTGTAAAGAATCTGATCTGTGATTTCATATTATTTCTCCTTTCCACATTGTTATCCTCTTAAATATAAATTTCAATGCACATCTCCTCATGCTAAAAGTACCCTTCGCCTTCCCTACACACCACCACTAACTTCCTATTCATATATGCGAAATAGGTGGCGCAACAGGCGGGTAGACACCCAAGGCCTAGCTTCTCGCAACCATTCGTTTTGTGTGAGTTTCTATTTCTGGGACGAATGGAAGGTACCTACAATTTTATGCCGAGTCCGAACGGCTAAATTGAGAAGCTTTTTCGTGACAGTCATACTCTCGGATGTTTGTCAGACGTTCGCGAGAGGCGGCGCAGTAGAAAAAAATGTAAGATGTAATTTGTGTTTTTCCGGGGATCGAACGTGTGGGCTTATCCCAAATGCGCGGCGGATCGCTTTTCATGGCGGATTGATATTTTTGTATTTCCTTCTCAATTTAGCCGTTCGGACTCGGTATTCGTCACAAAAATAGAAACTTACACAAAACGAATGGTTGCGAGAAGCTAGGCCTTGGGTGTCTACCCGCCTGTTGCGCCACCTATTTATTTATTTATTTATCTTTGTTGTCAAAGATGAGACCAAATTAACACAACGCTGACTAAATTTTCTAAGAAAATTAATGCACAGTTCACCACAATTTCTAAGAAAAATGTATCGACTGTATAACAAATTATAATCGACACCAACCCAGGGAATATCGGAATAGCGCACAAGAGACTAGTAGCTATCTATTCATATTCTATAGGACTACCACATTCCGAGAAACTTAAGGAAATTATGTAATTCCCGAAATGAGGCATAATGTCCGCCCACTATCAAGATAGACAACCAATGCAAGGTGATGACCAGTAAGTACACTTGACAACTGCAAAAACAAGGAAACTTTGGAATACGCTTCCTGCAGGCGTACTTTTAAAGTTTTAAAATTTTAAAGTGTACCACATAATATGCAATCACTTCTGGGTGCTATACTATTCCACAAAATAATCAATAACAATTTTTTTGAAATTTTCACAATTTAGCGCCAATTTAAGCACTGGGACCCACTTTTTCATTCCAGTGGCCCTCTTTTGTAACCAGATAAACGGGATAAGAGCCAAAACCCTTCAAATACGAAAGTGAAATGGATGATACTATAGTACATTTCGGAAAGGCGACAATTCCACAGTTCAACGCAAAAATATTCTTTCATCATTAACTCAAGATGGAAGAATAGTAGATCAGCCAGAAGATATATTAAACGAAATAGTAATGACGAGTCATAGTAACATGTTTATAGAGATTTTGATACAGCACACGGCTGTACATGGGCCTAGTAGTTTCTATGCTTAGATCCAAAAGAATATAACTGAATAAGACACCCTAATCGACTTGATCCGATTCGACTGTGGCGATTACACTAGAAACAAAGAGGGCCAGTCGAAACTATATTAACTAAGCAAGTGTCAAGCAAGAAAATAACTTCTACATTGGCCAGCTTTTGATAAATCCAACCAGACTTGAAAAAGGATTGATTACTACAATTATTATTGCAAGGTAAATGAAAATGATTTCGGATATTTAGCTTTTATTCGCTGTCACTAACACTATCTTTATACAGCTATAAAGGAGAAAATGCACTTCATA
This sequence comes from Cheilosia soror, assembly GCA_949372485.1. Lineage (NCBI taxonomy): Eukaryota > Metazoa > Arthropoda > Insecta > Diptera > Syrphidae > Cheilosia > Cheilosia soror. Next base: position 62,745,824 of record OX443561.1, on the reverse strand, counting down.
AATCATCCGACCCATTACTTTTACATATAAAATCCATCTACTCTTGACATCCAATTTTGGGTAACACATTATATTACAAAGATACTCTAACTGCGAATGAGATAAGTATACTTATTGTATGTATGCGTGTTAAAACCACCTTGGAAGCAGTTCCTAAGTCCTCTGAAATAAATTTGACTGCATTAAATATTGAATGTACATAATTGTAACTTCAAATTGTTTTACGACCTAGTCTTTGCAGATAACTCTAGGTTCCCGTTTTGTTTGGGAAATTGCCAATGACACAAAACATGTTGTTAAACAAATTTCTTATAAATATCTTTCTGGCAAATTGCATAATCAAAACAAAAAAAAACACTTCAAATGATTTGTCAGACGTGCACTGCAATCCCTTTGCCTACCGTCAAACCTGAAATTATTTTAAACTCTCATAAAATGTTGTGCTGCAAATTTTACTTTTCACGACAAAAGACCTTGAACTGCATCAAGTGCGTTTCTGCACAACAAAAAGCGGTACTTTAATAATTATTTTTAAGTTTTTGCGAACGTGTTCTGTTTCCTTGTTTGGATGTAAATCATAACTTTGGCGCCATTTTTATGAGTCTTTTTTTCCACATCAAAAGATTCACAATTTCACTGCAATGACCAAGATATGTGCCGCCCTAACCTCAAAGAAATATTTCACGAAACATTGTAATCGATTTTAAGCAGTTTTTTTTTATGGAATTAATATTTTATACTAAAGGCGACACTATTTAATACTAATTTCTATCCATCCGATAGACGTGTCCATGACGAGAAAAATGCTGCAGTCTTTTCGCACACATGTGGTTCTATTTCTTTCTTTGATTTTCTTTAGAGATACGTTTGCAATGCGGTGATGACGGCGACTTGACATTGGACGTCAATTATTGAGTCCCGGCAAGTATTACACACGGAAAAATGAAGAAAATTAGTTATTTGTTGTACTTACATTGGGTTTTAAGGCTTTTTGGATGCAAAATGCGTCAATTGAATTTAAATGGAAGGTTCGATTTAGAAAAGTTACCACTCTCGCCTCTGCAACACACAAAAAACTTGAAAGAAATGAAAGTTTCACCGAATTCCGTGAAACTCAAATGCCGATGCTAAACTGAACAAACTGAAAATGCGAAATTTTGTCGTTGTGTCCGTCATGTTGGCAACAGTGAATTGAGTGAAGTTGGTAGTAAGTATATAAATCTTAAAGTTCAATTTGCAAAATGGAAACAAATCTCAAATAGAACTGATACCTACATGATAAATGCTACAATGATATTTGAAATACTTACAGAGAGTTGAAGAGTTGGTATTTTACTGCATTTAAATGAAATATGGATGTTAGTACTTACATACATTGTATAATATACCTAATTATTCTGAAAGCCTTTACCGTAAATATTTCGCAAATAGATGGTGGTATTAACGAATAAGCTCCATCTGTTGATAAGCATTCTGGTGTGCTGGAAATATGCTGGGTTTACAAAGTGAGTCGAATTTAAAGTTTAGAATTTTGAACATTTTTGTTGCCCAGTGAATATATAAACTAATAGGCCTGTTTTTTTGCTCACCCATCTCAGTGAAGTAAAGTAAAGTGAAAATGTGCAAAAAAAACAGTCCCCAACCACTTTTCTGAACAGTCGGTCTTACCCCTGAAAAGTTAACAGCTGGCATTGCTGTCAAAATGGCCATCAATGAAAAATTCAATTTCAAAATCAAAATCCTTCTAGAAAAATGAATAATTAACCTTTTAGCGCAAAAAAAATAATGATTATCAATTTCTACAGAATATTTACTCATTCTGTTTACTTTTTTTCTCTTCCTGGCGTCTTGTGTGGTCAAAATAAAATCACAAAATAATTGCCAAAGAAAAAAAAAAAAAAAAAAAAACATGCGTGGGTGTGTTTATTAGGCGAGTCCTAAAGGAAAGGAGTATTCGTGCTAATTCTGAGATTCGATCGAATCGAGTTTTCCTCGAATTTAAAACTTTCACTCGAATGAACTTCTCACATCTAAGATTCGAAGGAAAGAAGTTCATTTCCAAATAATTTAATTGTATGAATTTTATTTTCGAAATCAGCTGTATAAATGTTTCACTGTCAGATTCAGATTCTTTATTGAGACTTAATACGTACATATTTTGACATTTGATTTTTTTTTTCTTTTACAGTGTTGAATACATGTGAGGCTGTTATGTATGGCTCTCTCTTTCTTTTTCATTTGGATGTTCGATTGCCAACATGGCTATACGATTTCAATTTTATTTATGTTAAGCTATTGCTCAAAAAATAGCTATAGAGCTGTCACTTTCGACTTGGTGTCGGAGGTTTATTACTTATATACTATACTTAAATCTACTTAAAACTACGGGAGAGCAAGGGAATATCTTGACAATATGAATAATTCTCTTACTGAATGACTTCATTGATGTATTGAATGTGTATACATTCATTTGTTAATACTAGGTATATATAAAGGGTTTGTGATTTGGATTAAGGATAAGTATATTTACATTTCAATATTGGATTGGAGACAAATTATAAGTTCTAGAAGCCATGCCATAATAACTATATTTAATATATTATTAATATCACAGAAGTAAGTTATTAAATGATAGTTAAGATAAGGTATAATGCTTATAAATAGAATACAGGTAAGTTTTGTCCACCAATTGCTATGTTTGATAATGACTGTTTCATTTACAGGTCTCGGTAGTTGGTAATTTAGCCACGGTTTTGGCCACTTTGTGCATTTTGGTAGAATGTTAATTGTGGTCCATCAGGAGAAGTGTCGATGTTTTCTGAGAGTAAACTGAATGGTAACAAATACGGCGAGTTGTTAATGTTTGTGTTTATTTGGGAGGTGTATATGTTTTGTATTGTTTCGTTATCATTATAGGACATTTTGCTTAGTGTTTTGTTCATTAAATAATTTGCGTATTTAATAAACGGAATGGTTTTAGATTCCCTATATATGTGTGTATTGGAGAACCGTTTATTGCGTGATTCAAAATTTTGGTTTAAGCAAGTACGTAGGATTCTTCTTTCGAGGAGCTCTAACTCCTGGCCGTCGTTGGGGAGATTGAAAACCAAACCGGGAATGCATAAGTTAAAATTGGTCTGATCATAGTTTTATAAAACAAAATTTTAACCTTTTTGTTAAGAGACTTATGTTTTAATAATGGCATTAACATGTATGAGACTTTTCTCGCCTTTAATTTTGTTATCTGTGCATGTTTATTGAATTTAAAAAGAGAGTTGAAATTAACTCCGAGGTATTTTAAGTTGTTTTTGAATTCTATGCGATTATTACCCAAGGATATTGATAAATTTTTACTTTCTCTGACCACTCCTTCTTTGCCTTTCCCGCTAGCATTTCTGAAGCATATGCACTCAGACTTCTCTTCGTTTATCTTGATACCCCATTTTTTGTAGTATTCAATGATTAATTTTAAATGGTTCTCTAAAGGTCTGAGAGCATCCAGTGGGTAGTCCGCACTAGCATATGCAAAAGTGTCATCAGCGTAGAGAATAGCTTGTGATTGTATTGTGTTTTGAGAAAATAGTGTGTGGGGGAAATCGTGGATAAAAAGGTTGTATAATCTTGGACCTAAAATCGAACCTTGTGCCACTCCCCTGTGTATGTGTTCAATGTTAGATTTAGTTTCTTGTATTTGTATGAAAAAAGATCTCTCTGATAGAAAGCTGATCAATAAATGTATTATGTGTTGGGGTTAGTTAAGTTGTAATAACTTGTAAATTAGACCGTCATTCCAGACACTATCGAATGCTTTTTCGACATCTAAAGAGCATGCAACAGTACACTTCATTTCCCTAAGGTTATTTGTGATATCTTTATGAACTTTTAGTAGGGCATGTTCAGTCGAGTGACCTTTTTTAAATCCGAACTGAAAGTCTGGTATGAATTCTATACTATCTTCAACATGACGATCTAATTTGTCAAGGATTATTCTTTCTAATAATTTACCGATGTTTGAGAGGAGTGAGATAGGCCTAAAATTACTAATGTTATAGTTATTGGGTTTTTTAATTAGGGGGATTAATTTTGCTGTCTTCCATGCTCTTGGGAAATACCCGTTGTTTATACAATTGTTGAAAATGATTGTAAGAAAGTCGATAGTGTTAGGGGAAAATTTTTTGATTAGGAAATTTGAGATTTTATCTGGGCCTGAAGATTTTTTAGTGTTAATTCTATGTATTGTATCAGATATAATCATGGATGAGGTAAAGATATGAGACACTGGGTGATTCAGTGCATTTTCAGTTGTGTTGAATGAAAAGATATGTTGTGGTATTGATCGTCTAGCTTGTTGTGTTGTTGTGTGTACTTCTCTAGTAAGGGATGGGTCGTTGTTAGGTATTTGCTCTTTATAAACATCAGCGAAATGGTTTTGGAAGGCCGAAACTACCTCTTTTTCACCTGAAATTTGAACACCATTGACTGTAATTTCATTACAACCGAATTTGCTCTTTTTCCCCATGAACTGATGTGCTAATTTAAAGGCATTGCTACCTGGTTTAATTTTTAGTAATCGTGAAGTGAATTTGTCGTTGAGCCATATTCTCACTTTTTCCTGTATGATTTTTTTGAGTAGAGTGATTCTGTGTGAGAGGTTCTTGTATTCGGTATTTATGCGATTGTATGATCTGTGAAAGATGTTTTTTAAATCTCTTTGCCATTTTGATTTAGTTCTGAAAAGAACTTTTATATTTTCCGGAAGGAGGGAGTATTTCTTAAATTCAGCTGAGGAAATTGATGAGTGTAGATTTGTTGTTTCGTTTATTATTATGTTAAGGTTTTCTATGTGTGTGTCAATCTCACTGTTTGAAAGGCATGTGTTGGCTGAGAGCGTATACGATCCAAGCCTGGTATCGAGATCTCTTTTGAAACTTGGCCAGTGTGTGTTTTTGAATGTGGTGATAAGAGTCTGTTCTGCTGGAGTAATTTCTAACTCTGTAATATTGAGTTTTAATAATATTGGAAAGTGGTCTGAGAATGATGGAAGAGATGTTATTGAAAAGTTAGGGCTAATGGTATTGATTAAGTTTGTTGAAATGATGAAATGGTCGAGAAATGATGCAGATCTCGGAAAAGTGGGGCTTTGTGTTGTGAGATTGGTTATTGTGGGGGCAACTGATGACATCCAATTTTCAAATTGTCTGCCATTGTGGTTGACTATCTGGTCTCCCCAACTTGTGTGTCTGGCGTTTAGATCACCTCCGATGTGCTTGATTTTTGAAAGATCTTCAAAAATCCAGAGTTTTTGACTATTAGATGGCATGTAAATTGTACCGAAAAAAATGTTTTTACTAACCCCAGCGGATTTAATTTTGACAGATATAAATTTGGAAGGAAAACGAATATTAGGAATATGTTCTGGTGTGTATTTTATTGTGTTTTTTATGATCAAAGCAACGCCCCTGTCCCTATCATCACGGTGAATGTTAAATGTGTCAATGTGTGGTTTAGTGCGGTTGTAGAGTCTGGTTTCTTGGATGCATGCTATGGAAATTTCGTTGGCAAGGAGGATTTTAAGCAGATCGATCCTCCTGCTGTGGTCAATTAGGGACGCAATGTTATAGCTTAAAATGTTTAATGCAATTATTTATCACTGAGTAAAATTTGGTTGAGGATGTTAAGGTAATTCATCCTCTTCTCTTGTATTGATTCCCCGGAGTTGTTAAAATTTTTTACAAAATTTTCTATTTTTCCTAGGAGTGTAGAAACTTCCATGCCGAAAAGATTTGTAGAGAGGTTCAGAAATTGGTTGAGGAAATTATCTTTACTATTTTTAACATTTTTAGGGTTGGAGGGTATAATTTGGGTTTCCACTTTATCATTTTTTAGGAGGTCGGCGAACGATACCCCGGAGACCCGGTTTACGACTGGTAAGTGACTCTGTTGAACGATCAAAGCCTTTTTTCAAAGGCCTCTTTAAACACCTTTCTTTTTTGAGCCGTGTATGCCTTATAGGACTTACAACCTTTGTAATTGGCTGGGTGATCCAGTCCACAATTTACACATCGAGCCTTGGTCTCCTCTCGGGGCAAGGCATTGAGGGGGCACGACCCTGGTTGGTGCTTATTGTCACATTTGACGCAACGGTAGTGATTGGCACAATTTTTGGCTAAATGCCCGAAATTTTGGCATCTCCTACATTGGAGTACCCCCTTGTTGCCATATGGCCTCTCCCAGAAAACCCTAAAGTGAAATAAATACCTAATTTTTAGGATCTCCTCAGCTGATTTACCTGGAATAAGTCTTACTGTAAAAAGGTTATATTTGATACCTTCTTGTTTTGATTTTATTGTTTCAAAGTTAGAAACTTTATCGACTATTTCCGGGACTTGATTTTCAATCTCCCCATGTATTTCATCTGTCAGGAAGTCAGAGGACAAACTTTTAAGAATCAAGTTACAAGTCTTGTTCTCTTTAAGAGTGAATGAGTATGCTTGAACCTCATTATTGTTTTTAAGAGAGTTCATGATCTCCTGATGAACCGCTGGTTCATCTACCAATAGCTTTGTCTTATGTTTATTGCACGTGACAAATTTAAAATTGAATTTAATAGTTTTTGATTTTTCAATAAGCGACGTGGCGAGTTTTTTTGTGTCCGCGTCAAACATAACAATAGGTGGACAAAACTTACCTGATTTTTTGAATGTTTCAGTCTTCTTTGCGGTTGCGGATGAATTTGGTTCCGTAGATTTTGCTGGTAATGATGTTGTTGTTGATGATGTTGCTGTTGATGATGTTGCTGTTGCGTTGATGTTTAATTGTTGAGTTGGAAACGGACAATCAACTGTTGTTTGCTCAGGAATTTTGTGTCTGTGCTTTCTTTTTGCATTGGGACTAAGCTGCCTCCGGGTTATGTTGAGGTCGCCCAATATTGCAAAGGGATTATCGTCCATTTTGTTTGTAGTTTCCATATTATGTGATTGAGTAGAATTGCTAGGCGGTGTTTTTAATTTTTTGTTTGAGGTTTGCGGTCCATTAACTGGAGGGCTACATTCCTCCATTGTGTTTTTCCCGTTTTTTAGGAAGAGGAGCATACGAGCTGCACTTTTTGTGCTTGATATGCAGGTCGGTGTGTTAGCCCTCCCCGTTCGTTTAAGATGAGAGCCCCCCATATAGGGCAAACGTTTATACGGCACTATGAGCTTGAGCACGTGTTAAAATTTGAATTTATTTTGAGGTTACTTTTTAATTCTTATGTTTATTTATTTTCCACTTATTATGTGGCACAACATTTTTGTTTATTGTACACGTTTTATTAATATGTTTTTAAATTTTTATTTGTTTTACAGAAACGAAAGATGATTTGTGCAATTTTTAAGGATTATTTTACTAACCACTAGGGAAATAAAAACGTCCGTTATCAATGGCGTTCAAATCGAAAGTCATGTTTCACTGTCGATTGAGTTGGTTTTGACTTTAATTAGAGAAAGGATGGATTTTTTTACACATTCTTGGAGAAAGAAACGACCAAATTTCAAATCGTTTTGGTTTGTTCATTTTGATTGTGACATGCGATTATTTACTGTTATGGTCACCTGAAAGAAGGAAAGAATACCTAAAATAAAAATCTAAAATAAAATGAAATGCAACCCTGCCAAGCGTAAAATGTGTTTTGGGTGTTAAATGTCATCTTACCTGTCAATCGTCGATCTGATTGTCATTTGTTCCCTGTACACATTTTGTTCCCCTGTTGTATATGGTTGTTGTCCCCACTAAATGAATTAAGTTTGTACATAGTGTTCCCAATCGAACAAAAAAGAAAGGGAAGACTATAATAATGTTATTGAATATGCTCTCAATAGCGGGAACACTACAAGAAAAAAAATTAACTGGTATGGGGGCATTATTGCAGCTTCTCACACCACCCACTGCAACGAAGAAAATTCAAAAGCATTTCGTATTCGTACATAACGACCATCAGAGGCACTAGTACGAGGTGCCATAAATTAGTTTGATTGTATAGTGGTACCATTGAGTTTATATACATAGAGGAACCATGAGAGCTTGGAACAACCTCAGTAGATGGCACCACGTACACTACATCGAGATCGAAAATGTGTGTGGAACATGGTGGAACCCATTGTCAACAACACAAAATGACTGTGGGAAAGCATACAAAGAGCATGTGCATAATGAATATCCAATATCTCTATGTTATGTAATGCACCATTAACCTTGTGCGGCGGGTGAGGGGTTTTCTCAAAGTAAACAAAAGGGAATTGTATTTGCATTGTGTTTACTTGTCGATGTTTGGTGGTTCTTATTTGATTACAAGTGCTGTGGGTTAAGCATTTATTTTATCTCAATTAGTAGATCCATAAAAAAATTGTCAGTGGAAAAAATAATGATGAAAAAGGATTTATATTTAAAATTTGTTTATAAATCTCCGGTAATGTATTTAATTGAGATTGGATTTTTTACCCTCTATATCAACAATTCGAAGGTGGCACTGGCATTCAAATATAAAGTTTTTACCAGGAATATCTGAAGGCATTCTTGATTTGTTAAAAAAAAAGCACTTCCCTCTCAACAATAGACAACAAATGTGTGCTGTTGAAATGGATTGGAATATAATAATACATATAATGGCTTTATAGATCATGGCAATTTTTGTCGGAAAAATGTTATCGCTACACATGCACTTCTTGTTATGTTGAGGGGGTTAAATTGCAATTGGAAACAAATTACATATATATGTAGTCAATTTTATAGGAAACGTAAATGGAGTGCTCTTAAGCAATATTATTAAGGACTGCATAGGCATAGCTAAGGTAACATCTTTATGCTTTGAAGTTAATGCAGTAAGCACCGACCAAGGAAGAAACGACAGAAGTGCGTACAGAATTTTAGGAGAGACAATTAAACAGCCTTATTTTAATCTGAGAAACAAATTTTCTTACTACATGATGTACCACACTTTATTAAGAGCGTAGGAGACAGATCTTTAGAGGCTGGCATTCTGACTCCGGATCGAGTTTCTTGGAAAATACTCGAAAAATTATTTAATTCTGCACTGTAAAACATTTGTACAAGCTTACAAAAGAACACTTGCGACCAAATGATCAGAAGCTTTATGTAAAATTGGTATGTAACACAAATATTTGGTTGCAAGGCAGCAATGGCAATTTTCGCGGTTGTTGCCAATAACTTCTTTACAGAAGCTGAAAAAAATGTGGCAATTAGCACAACAACTTTTAACTTCTCACACCCCAGTGAGAGGCAAGGCCGCAAGGGGAAGGGAACTCACTTAAAACAAGAATTACTAAGATAACTAGTTCACCAAAAAAAAGTTAAAGAAAAAAGTTACTCGAAATTTCCTAGAAAATCCATTTATTAATTTTTCTCTCTTCAACTTCTCAGTCAACTCCAAAACATGACCCACTGAATTCCTACGAATTACTGGGGTTAAGTGTTTCAGTTTTGTTCTGTTTATTGTTTTTATGGATCCATTTTCCTGATAGGTATATCTGATGTACTACAACGATTGATTGATGAAAAGAAAATTTTTAAAGAATGGACCTGCAGCGCTCGTTGATGGTGATGGCATCACCAAGGTCATTTTCAAAAAAGTGCGGATTAATGCCGACGCCGCACCGGCCGGCCCAAAATCGCATTGATTGATGCATTGCCGCCTTGTGAACCGCGTCTCATATTTGTCAATTTGGCTCAAAAAATGTGCCTGGTCGCAAAAGATGAATTGTCAGCCAAAATTAGGACTACTCGGATTTGTGTCACTGTCAGAAGCCATTTCAACGATGTTATATTCCATACATAATGGCATACCTACATGTATGTGCCTATTTAAATTAAAAAAGAATAATTTCGTTAATACACATTACACACTGCTTGTTTTATTCCATTTCAATATCGACGCATCATGATTGAAAAACCCTTTACATACCTATCTAAATCGAATTATGTAATCATTTATCTTCGATCGCGTGCCTCAGAAAATATTTTTCCAGTGACATATCCTTATCCAAACTGGTTTTTTACGGTACGTCCAGCCGGCTCTGCTGCTCGTGCTCACAAACAAGCTATATCTATATACATATAATTTCTGCTCATGTTTATGATATGAATTTTATGAGTATACAGCAGATTGGAAGTGTGGTTGCGTTAAGTCACATTCCAAATTATCCACAATCCAGAATCCACATGGTTGGATATGAAAATAGGCATATCCTTAGGGGTAAGTAGCACAGCTTCGGGGGCAAATAGAGACGCTATCTGGCGAGGAGTTTACCAATGGTACCACCTTTGAGTTTATATACATAGAGGAACCACGAGAGCTTGGAACAACCTCAGTAGATGGCACCACGTACACTACATCGAGATCGAAAATGTGTGTGGAACATGGTGGAACCCATTGACAACAACACAAAAGGACTTGCAGTGCGAAAGCATACAAAGAGCATGTGCATAATGAATATCCAATATCTCTATGTTATGTAATGCACCATTAACCTTGTGCGGCGGGTGAGGGGTTTTATCAAAGTTAAAAAAGGGAATTGTATTTGCGTTGTGTTTACTTGTCGATGTTTGGTGGTTCTTATTTGATTACAAGTGCTGTGGGTTAAGCATTTATTTTATCTCAATTAGTATCTAGATCCATAAAAAAATTGTCAGTGGAAAAAATAATGATGAAAAGGATTTTTATTTAACATTTTTTTATAAATCTCCGGTAATGTATTTAATTGAGATTGGATTTTTTTTACCCTCTATATCAACAATTCGAAGGTGGCACTGGCATTCAAAAATAAAGTTTTTACTAGGAATATCTCAAGGCATTCTTGATTTGTTTAAAAAAAAAAAAGCACTTCCCTCTCAACAATAGACAACAAATGTGTGCTGTTGAAATGGATTGGAATATAATAATACATATAATGGCTTTATAGATCATGGCAATTTTTGTCGGAAAAATGTCATCGCTACACATGCACTTCTTGTTATGTTGAGAGGGTTAAATTGCAATTGGAAACAAATTACATATATATGTAGTCATTTTTATAGGAAACGTAAATGGAGTGCTCTTAAGCAATATTATTAAGGACTGCATAGGCATAGCTAAGGTAACATCTTTATACTTTGAAGTTAATGCATTAAGCACCGACCAAGGAAGCAACGACAGAAGTGCGTACAGAATTTTAGGAGGGACAATTAAACAGCCTTATTTTAATCTGAGAAACAAATTTTCTTACTACATGATGTACCACACTTTATTAAGAGCGTAAGAGACAGATCTTTAGAGGCTGGCATTCTGACTCCGGATCGAGTTTCTTGGAAAATACTCGAAAAATTATTTAATTCTGCACTGTAAAACATTTGTACAAGCTTACAAAAGAACACTTGCGACTAAATGCTCAGAAGCTTTATGTAAAATTGGTAACACAAATATTTGGTTGCAAGGCAGCAATGGCAATTTTCGCGGTTGTTGCCAATAACTTCTTTACAGAAGCTGAAAAAAATGTGGCAATCAGCACAACAACTTTCAACTTTTCACACCCCAGTGAGAGGCAAGGCCGCAAGGGGAAGGGAACTCACTTAAAACAAGAATTACTAAGATACCTAGTTCACCAAAAAAAAGTTAAAGAAAAAAGTTAATCTCGAAATTTCCTAGAAAACCCATTTATTAATTTTTCCGTGCTTAAAACTTTCTCTGTTCTCTGTTCTCAGTCAACTCCAAAACATGACCCACTGAATTCCTACGAATTACTGGGGTTAAATGTTTCAGTTTTGTTCTGTTTATTGTTTTTACAGATCCATTTTCCTGATAGGTATATCTGATGTATTACAACGATTGATTGATGAAAAGAAAATTTTTAAAGAATGGACCTGCAGCGCTCGTTGATGGTGATGGCATCACCAAGGTCATTTTCAAAAAAGTGCGGATTAATGCCGACGCCGCACCGGCCGGCCCAAAATCGCATTGATTGATGCATTGCCGCCTTGGGAACCGCGTCCAATATTTGTCAATTTGGCTCAAAAAATGTGCCTCGTCGCTAAAGATGAATTGTCAGCCAAAATAAGGACTACTCGGATTTGTGTCACTGTCAGAAGCCATTTCAACGATGTTATATTCCATACATAATGGCTCGACGCATCATGATTGAAAAACCCTTTACATACCTACCTATCTAAATCGAATTATGTAATCATTTATCTTCGATCGCGTGCCTCAGAAAATATTTTTCCAGTGACATATCCTTATCCAAACTGTTTTTTTACGGTACGTCCAGCCGGCTCTGCTGCTCGTGCTCACAAACAAGCTATATCTATGTGGGATATGGAGGTCCGATGACACGATCACGACGCACATAAGACCCTCTCATCTACGCACACACCGATGTCAACCACCGAGTACATAGCGCACCTACCTACACACCTCACATACGCGCTCATACCTACGTACACCCAAGGGTTTTCGTTATCCATCATCTCCAAGAGGCAGTAGTTCAGTTGTTCGTTAACGCTTAGTAGAAGCAGACGTAGGGCGAACCAGTGTGTCGTACGAATATCTTTTCTCGTTTTTTTCCGTATTTAATAAATTATTAAATTTTCTACTATTAAACCATTTCTATTGTTTTATTTCAAAAGAACCCACAAATTGGGGGCTCACCGGGATCTAAGTGAAAAAACTAAACGCAAAAGTGTAGAAAAAAAAAAAAAGAGAAAAAACTAAACGGCACAAGCAGCAGTGACACATCTACAAACAAAGTTGCATTGAAGCAGCGGTGCATTTTGGCGAAAAAAAAAAAAGTGCTCGAGCAGTGTAGCATACAGCTAAGCCAACAAAAAAAAACAAAAAAGCAGCGGTGCACTGAAGAAGCGGTGCAATTTGACTTCGGAGTAGTGTGTGCTAAAGCAGTAGCACGCACATCACAAAAAAAATAGCATCGAAGCAGCGGTGCAAGAGAAGCAGCTGTGTACCTATAGAAGAAAAGAAGAAGAAGAACGAAAGACGAAAACCAACAGCAGCAGTAAAAGTAAAGACGAATAACATCAGTAGCAGCAAATAAATTTGTAAGTACGAACACACTGGGTCAGTAGGCAGAATTGTTTTCTTATTTTCTTTTGATTTTAATTACGTCATTAATTATCTATCAATTAAAATTGCACTCTTTTTGCATTCTTTTAACCTTGATTTTGGAATTATTTAAATTTTAAATTGTGAGGGGAAGATGGAGAAGGAACTCGAGGGGGTGCGTAGGGATGATTTGCGTGAGAGGATGAGGGAGGTGGGGTTATCTACGTCAGGTGATAAGCAGGAGCTGCAAACGAGATTGCTACATTTTTTGAACTCACATTGCACCAACGATGTCGAGGGAGAAGCGATGGGAGCCAGAGCCGTGGGAGCAGTTGCCAGTGCCAGCGTTAGTGAGGGTGATATGGGGGTAGACGGAGAGAAAAGAGCGGGCGCGTCAGGGTTAACTCGAGGAGCGCAAGCAGTAATTCCTGGGGAGCAACGGGCTGAGCAACGAACAACCTTTTCCTTCAGGGATATCGAGGAAAGCCTACAGGCATTCACAGGCGAACAATCGCAAAATATTCGCAAATGGGTGGCCGAGTTCGAAGATGTCAGCCAGTTGGTTCAATGGAACGCGCTCCAGCAGTTCATTTATGGAAAGCGTTTGTTAGTTGGGGCGGCCAGGTTATTTGTGCAGAGTGAGGCGGGCATACGAGACTGGTCGTCACTGAGAGCTGCCTTGATCAAGGAGTTCGGCGAGGGAGTTAGTTCGGCAGAAGTACACAAGCAATTGAGGAACGCGCGCAAACGACAGTGCGAAACACTTCGTGAATTCCTGTATAGGATGATTGAGATGGCCAAGCCAATAACCATCGAGGAGGAATCCATCATAGAGTACTTTCTCGATGCCCTAAGGGACGACAAGGTCAACAAGATTGTTCTTTACGAGGCGAGGACGATTGATGAACTCAAGGGGAAGCTGCGAGTTTACGAGAGAATAAAGAGCCAGACACCTTCCGCGACACAGCATGATAAGCGTCCAGCCGTAAGGATGCAACCAGCAGAGAAGACGATGGCACGGCAATGCTACAACTGTGGAGATGCGACCCATTTAGCAAAAGCTTGCACCAAGCAGGTCAAATGCTACAAGTGCCAAGGATTTGGGCACCGATCGTTCGAGTGCGGCAAGGCGAGCGGCGGAGGGGACATGCACCAGGAGGCGAAGAGAGCGTGATGGTGGACAGCGTGGAGACAACGGCTCTAGTGGACACGGGGTCAGATATTTGCCTCGTCAGGCAGGACTTCCTGATGCGTTTGAAGAGAGCTAATATCGAGCCGGAATCAGTTGCTTTGTCGGGGTTGGGAAACAATCAAGTAGTCACTCAGGGGTTCATCGAGGCGAAGATTGTCGTAGACGCTATTGAGTTCGACATTAAGCTGCATGTGGTAAAGGAGGCCGAGTCACCGTTTACTCTGGTATTGGGCAATGACCTACTGAGGGAGGCGATTGTTATAATCAAAAATGGCGACGTACGGTTTAGGCGGAAGAAGTTAGAGGAGGAAAAGGATATTCCTGAAGACCGATATCAACAGCGTAGCAGCGGGGAAGCTGGTGGTGCATCGACGTCAAGCATTTCACCCATCAAGGAGATCTGTGAGGCGAAGAGTGAACATACAGCAGACGCGGTTCCGTTAGAGGAAGACAAAATCCAAGAACTACGCCAAGAATTTGACGGATTGTGTTGTACGATGGGGGTCAGAAGCGAGGCTAGCATAATGGATAGCGTAGATCTATCTCTCTTACCAACGACAGCGCGGAGCGAGATTGAGCAGATGATCGTAAACTATCAACCGATGAGGGATGTTGAGTCGCCAGTCACCATGAAGATCATCCTCAAAGACGACTCACCTTTGTATACACCACCGAGGAGGATGTCTTGTCCGGATCGGGAGGAAGCGGAGCGGCAAATCGGAGTGTGGTTAAGCGAAGGAGTTATACAACGGAGTCAGTCCGAGTTTGCATCACCGGTTGTTCTAGTTACCAAAAAGGATGGAACTAAGCGAATGTGTTGTGACTTTAGGCGTCTTAATCAGCAAATCATAAAGGATCATTTTCCCATGCCGGTCATTGACGACTTGCTAGACAGGTTACAGCAGGCCAAAGTTTTCACAACGCTTGACTTAGTCAATGGATTCTTTCATGTGCCGATCGAGCCGCAATCAAGACGATATACCTCATTCATCATTCATAACGGGCAATATGAGTTTTGCAAAGTTCCGTTTGGCTTATGCAATTCGCCAGCGGTATTTACTCGTTTCGTTAATGCAGTATTTAAGCAGTTGGTGAACGAGGGAATTATGCTAACATACATGGACGATATTGTGGTTTTGGCTGACAGTTATGAGGAAGCGATCCTGAGATTGAAAAGGGTATTGCAGGTTGCGAGTGAGAATGGACTGAAGTTGAAATGGAGCAAATGTCAATTCCTGAAACCCAAAATCGACTTTCTGGGATACGTTGTCGAAGCAGGGACGATACGACCGTCGACGGAGAAAACGCGAGCCGTCCGTGAAGGAAGTCGTTACAGCGATTCCTAGGACTTACTGGATATTTTCGCAAGTTCATAGCTAATTATGCTACCATCGCCAGGCCGCTAAGCGATTTACTACGGAAGGAATCTGCTTGGAGGATGGGCACGGACCAAGAAGTCTCTTTTGAAATTTTGAGGGATGCGCTAGCGAAGTCACCAGTCCTCAAACTGTTCGACCAGCACGCGGTCACGGAAGTGCATACAGATGCGAGTCAGATAGCCTACGGAGCGGTATTACTACAAAGGGACAACGATGATCAGCAATTCCATCCGGTACAATATATGAGCCGGAAGACGACGCCGCAGGAGGAGAAGTACCACTCGTACGAGCTGGAAGTGTTGGCGGTAGTCAAAGCGCTCGAGAAATGGAGGATTTATTTGTTGGGAAAGTCTTTCACGATTGTGACTGACTGTAAGGCGTTCGCCATGACAATTAATAAAAAGGAGGTTCCATTGCGGGTGTCACGATGGGCTATGTTCCTTCAGGACTTTGACTACCAGGTAGTTCATCGGCCGGGCGAGCAGATGAAACATGTCGATGCTTTAAGTCGCGTTGCCATGCTGATAGTCGACACGATGAGTCACCGGATCAGAGAGGCCCAGATGCAAGATCCCTGTGTGAGAGCCGTACGAAAAATTTTGGAATATACGCGCTATGAGGATTTCTTTTTAAAGAACGGTATTCTCTTCAAGGATGAAGCCAAGGAGTTAGTCGTCATACCAACTGCCATGGAAGAGGAGATTATTGCCCTTGCTCACAAGGAAGGCCATTTCTCTGCAAAGAAAACCGCTGACATTGTGGAGAAGACCTATTACATTCCGGAATTGTCAACGAAGGTGGGAAGAATCGTGGGTAGCTGCGTTGAGTGTATCATGGCGGAGAGGAAGGCAGGAAAACAGGAAGGTTTTCTATCACCTATTGAGAAGGAGGATCGCCCACTGCAGACTTACCACATCGATCACGTCGGTCCGATGGAGGTCACCAGGAAGAAGTACAACCACATATTGGTTGTTGTGGATGCTTTTTCCAAATTTGTCTGGTTGTACCCCACAAAGAGTACAACTAGCGAAGAGGTGGTTAGCCGACTACAGAAGCAGGCGTCCATATTCGGAAACCCAAGACGCATCATAACGGACAGAGGCACCGCCTTCACCGCGGGGACTTTTGAGCAATATTGCCAGAATGAGGGCATCACTCACCAGGTTATCACCACAGGCGTTCCAAGGGGAAATGGACAGGTCGAGAGAATGCACCGTGTACTTATTCCAATGCTTACGAAGATGACGCTGGAGGACCCATCATGCTGGTACAAGCACGTTGAGCGAGCGCAGCAGCTCATCAACAGTACCGCACCAAGAAGCACCAAGCATTCACCTTTTAGGATCCTTACGGGACTTGAGATGAGAGTTCCTTATAGGCCGGAGGTTCAGGCGATATTCCATCAAGAGATCGTAGCAGAACTGGAGCAGGAGAGGGACGACGTTCGCGAGCAGGCTCGAGGAAATATTAGCCGGATACAGCGGGAAAACGTCGAACAATATAATCGGCGTCGGAAGGAAGCAAAGACCTACAAGTTGGGAGAACTGGTTGCAATACGTAGGACCCAGTTCGGTCCGGGGCTTAAATTGAAGCCAAAGCACCTAGGACCGTACAAGGTTACGAGGCTCTGTAAGCACGAGCGCTACGATGTGGAGAAGGTGGGAGACCACGAAGGACCACGCGCAACATCATCAGTCGCAGACAGCATGAAGCCGTGGGGTAGGTCAATCGGGACGAATGACCAGTCAGGAGGGCCGAATGTGGGATATGGAGGTCCGATGACACGATCACGACGCACATAAGACCCTCTCATCTACGCACACACCGATGTCAACCACCGAGTACATAGCGCACCTACCTACACACCTCACATACGCGCACATACCTACGTACACCCAAGGGTTTTCGTTATCCATCATCTCCAAGAGGCAGTAGTTCAGTTGTTCGTTAACGCTTAGTAGAAGCAGACGTAGGGCGAACCAGTGTGTCGTACGAATATCTTTTCTCGTTTTTTCCATATTTAATAAATTATTAAATTTTCTACTATTAAACCATTTCTATTGTTTTATTTCAAAAGAACCCACATCTATATACATATAATTTGTGCTCATGTTTATGATATGAATTATGAGTATACAGCTGAGTGAAAGTGTGGTTGCGTTAAGTCACATTCCAAATTATCCACAATCCAGAATCCACATGGTTGGATATGAAAATAGGCATATCCTTAGGGGTAAGTAGCACAGCTTCAGGGGCAAATAGAGACGCTATCTGGCGAGGAGTTTACCAACTATTTTCATTTCGTTGTAGCCGCCTGCCAATATACCACGAATTAATATAATATATAACTAATCTAGGCCTTAAACCACTTACAGTTTGGATAAGGATATGTCACTGGAAAAATATTTTCTGAGGCACGCGATCGAAGATAAATGATTACATAATTCGATTTAGATAGGTATGTAAAGGGTTTTTCAATCACGATGCGTCGATATTGAAATGGAATAAAACAAGCAGTGTGTAACGTGTATTAACGAAATTATTCTTTTTTAATATAAATAGACACATACATGTAGGTATGCCATTATGTATGGAATATAACATCGTTGAAATGGCTTCTGACAGTGACACAGATCCGAGTAGTCCTAATTTTGGCTGACAATTCATCTTTAGCGACGAGGCACATTTTTTGAGCCAAATTGACAAATATGGGACGAGGTTCACAAGGCGGCAATGCATCCACAAAAAGTTACTATTTTGTGGCGATTTTGGGCCGGCCGGTGCGGCGTCGTCTTTAATCTGCACTATTTTGAAAATGACCTTGGTGATGCCATCACCATCAACGAGCGCTGGAGGTCCATTCTTTCAAAACTTTCTTTTCATCAATCAATCGTTGTAATAGGTACATCAGATATACCTATCAGGAAAATGGATCTGTAAAAACAATAAACAGAGCAAAACTGAAACATTTAACCCCAGTAATTCGTAGGAATTCAGTGGATCATGTTTTGGAGTTGACTGAGAAGTTGAACAGAGAAAGTTTTAAGCACGGAAAAATTAATAAATGGATTTTCTACAAAATTTCGAGATCCATATTCCTTAACTTTTTTTTGGTGAACTAGGTATCTTAGTAATTCTTGTTTTAAGTGAGTTCCCTTCCCCTTGCGGCCTTGCCTCTCACTGGGGTGTGAGAAGTTGAAAGTTGCTGTGCTGATTGCTACATTTTTTTCAGCTTTTGTAAAGAAGTTATTGGCAAAAACCGCGAAAATTGCCATTACTGCCTTGCATGCAACCAAATATTTGTGTTACCAATTTTGCATAAAGCTTCTGAGCATTTGGTCTTTTGTAAGCTGTACAAAAGTTTTACAGTGCAGAATTAAATAATTTTTCGTGTATTTTCCAAGAAACTCGATCCGGAGTCAGAATGTCAGCATCTAAAGATCTGTCTCTTGCGCTCTTAATAAAGTGTGGTACATCATGGAGTAAGAAAAGTGGTGAGTTGAGCTCTACTTAGATTCTCATGGGCAGCTTTCTGCAAAGCATAAACTGCAGCATGGGAGTTTGTGGGGAGCTTAAATCTCTGTGTGCCGTGTCATACGACCCGTGCCGAGGGTTAACCTGGCTGGGGGCCATAGCTCAGTCGTTAACGGAGTATCCAGATACCGGGCGCCCTCTGGATTATTTAGCCTTGTCTGCATAATGCGGGGCTCTGTGCAGATCGACTTTTCTTTCCCTAGCTACTCGTGGGAACAACATTTCATCCTTAAACAAACAAACAAAAAAACCAACACTCCTGGCTGCCAGCGGCGCCACCCCCATGCAATGGGCAAAAAGAGACCGCTCGTAAGGGATAACCTAGCTAACAGCTCATCGAGCGTTACAGGGGGTAGGCCCACAGCGGCGACTGGAGCGGTGCCAAAAAGGCGCAGATCCCTGGATGAGGTGTCCAACGCTTCTAAGAAGGCCAAGAGCTCAAAGAGCTCCAAATCCTTCTCAGATGCGGTCAAGGACAACCTCATAGTCGCGGTAGTGGACCTCTCTGATGAGGAAGGCAGAATCTCCTACGACAAATGGGGGATCATCGAGAATCTCATGATGAACCGTCTCTGTGAGTACCTCCTCACCAACCAGCAACCGCTTACCTTTAAGGATGCAGGATGGCACCAGGGGTCAGTAAAACTGATCGCCTGCGATGACCAACGGTCGGCCGATTTCATCAGGGCAGCCATCGGTAGCCTGGGTGAAGTATGGCCAGGAGCCAAGCTCGAGGTCGTGGATCGGAGTTCGATCCCCCACAGACCGAGAGCGAGGGTCTGGGTTCCACTCGAACTACGTGATCCTGCCAAGGTGCTCACACTTATGAGCTTTCAAAATCCAGGTCTCCCAGTCAAAGACTGGAAGATCGTGGAAAACCCCAACGGTTCCAACGACGAACCCAGGAAAACTGGCCGCTCAATTGTCATCTCAATGACGGCTGAATCTCTGCCTATGCTAAGAGATAGGAACTTCCTTATAAAATACGGCCTTAAGGAAGTAGAGATGAAGCTCTTTAAAAAAGATGATATCCGCACTGCTGAAGCCAACCTGGCCAGCTCCAACGCGTCATCCTCGGCAGACACCGACTCGCCACATGAGGATCTTGACGCTACCGTTGTGGAGAGAACTGTATCAGTTAGCAATGCCGCTAACTACAACGACTACAACGGGCTGTCCGAGAGGCGGAGGAAAACAAGGCCGGCATTGTGATAGGGTGTGGCACTAATGCACACCATGACCTATGGGGCAGTACAGACACTAACCCTCGAGGTGAGTCTTTATTTGAATATTTAGTAGGAACTAACCTAGTAGTATGTAACAGAGGAAATTGTCCTACTTTTATTGTCAAAAACAGGCAGGAAGTAATTGATGTTACTCTCGCCTCCCAACATCTTTACCCAGCTATTTCAGACTGGATAGTATTGGATAGTCCTTCATTTTCAGACCACCGGTACATATCCTTCACTCTAAACTGTAGCTTCACTCCCCAGAAATCAGTTTATCGCAACCGGCGTAAAACAGACTGGGTTAAACACAACTCTATTCTATCTGCGAATCTAGCTCACTGTATACACTCGCCACCCGGCGACCAGAGAGAGCTCGACTCGCTTAACAACGTGCTCACTTCCGCCCTGAATGGGGCATTCAGTGGATCCTGTCCCCTCACCAAATTGAGGGAGAGCAAGAAACCACCGTGGTGGAATAAGCAACTAATTAAACTTCGCCGCGATAGCAGAAAGGCATTTAACAAAGCCAAATCCTCGAAGTTAGACACGGACTGGGAGATCTACAAAGGTAGTCTGAGGCTTTTCAAAAAAGAAGTTCGAAAGGCACAACGTAGCTCCTGGCGTAACTTCTGTGAGAACGTTAACAACGTTAACGAAGGCTCCAGATTACGTAAGGTCCTATCCAAAACGTCCACTGTACCGGGTGTACTAAAAAACCCCAGTGGCCAATGGGCAGAATCAGAGGAAATATCACTGGATCTGCTCATGGCCACTCATTTTCCTGGCTGCACGCCCTTCACCGGAAATCCTGACTTCAGGAATAGTGCCCCTTACCCGGCATCTCCAACCACTTTAACCGTTTGTGAGGAGAAGCTAAGGTGGGCCGTCAACAGCTTTGAACCGTACAAGTCACCTGGACCTGATGACATCTTCCCGGCGCAACTACAGAACGCCTTTGACATTGTCAAAGACATTCTTAGGCACATTCTTGTAGGTTGCATAACACTGGGTTGTATCCCATCATCCTGGACTGCGGTCAAGGTTGTTTTTATTCCAAAAGCAGGAAAGACCTCCCATATACACCCCAAGGACTTCAGACCAATTAGTCTGTCTTCCTTTCTTCTCAAAACTCTCGAGAGGATCATCGACCTCCACATCAAGGGCACTGTGGACCGATCACTGTTTTCAAGATCTCAACATGCCTACCAAAAGGGCAAGTCAACCGAAACTGCTCTTCACTCGATTGTTGGCTCGATAGAGAAGTCCCTTTCTCACTCAAGGAATATACAATGGCTGTCTTTCTTGATATAGAGGGGGCCTTTAACAATATCAAAACACAATCGATCATCCAAGCCTTAAACAAGCTAAATATTGGCGAACAAATCTGCCGCGTAATCACCCACATTCTAACAAAAACTTGTGCACAGAGGCACCCCACAAGGTGGAGTGCGCTATCTCCATTGTTATGGAACATAGTTCTTAACGAACTTCTGATCTCGTTGGAGAGCTCAGGGTGCAAAGTTGTAGCCTACGCGGATGACGTCGCCTTACTCGCTTCTGGAAAGTACCCACAGACACTTTCCGACATCCTGCAACTCGGTTTGCGTAAATTAGTCTCCTGGACCGACAGTTGCGGTCTTAGCGTCAACCCGACGAAAACGGAATTAGTCTTATTCACAAGAAAGGTAAAGCTTCCCGCTGTCACTCCTCCAAATCTCAAAGGAACTCCACTCGAGTTCATTAGCAGCGCTAAATATCTGGGGCTGAGGCTGGACAGGAAGCTCTTATGGAGAGAAAACATTGCCGAACGCGCTAGGAAATCCCTAGTGGCTCTATACTCCTGCAAAAGGGCTGTAGGCTCTTGATGGGCCTTCAACCCAATATAATGCACTGGCTTTATACTGCGGTCATAAGACCGATAATTCTATATGGCATCGTTGTGTGGTGGCCGGCCTTGAACAAAAGTTCCAATCTAAAGGTCTTAGAGAAGATTCAGCACTTGGCATGTATGTGCATCACGGGCGCACTGAGGACATCTCCAACCGCCGCTCTGCAAACCATGCTCAACCTACTTCCACTAGACATCGTCAGTAAAGAATATGCCACCAATGTGGCGATCAGATTAAGGGAAGGGAAACACTGGAGAGGGCAACCAACTGGACACGCCAGCATACTTCTACGACCCCCCTGCCCACTACTACCGACTATCTGCCTACGAAAATCAATTTCGAAAGAGGCTTCACTCATGAAATACCGGACAGGAACCAATGGGATTCACAAAATGTTCTTCATAAATCACTGTCAATATTCACAGACGGTTCTAAGACACTAGAGGGAGTGGCGCCGGAGTCTTTTCAGAGGAATTGAACCTAGGCCTCTCCTTCAGTCTTCCGCAACACTGCAGTGTTTTTCAGGCCGAAATTACAGCTATTCGTCAAGCTGCAGCGTGGCTGTCGATTAGTTCGGTATCACAAAGGGATATCGTTATATACATTGATAGCCAGGCTGCAATCAAATCCCTAATATCCAGCGAAATAAGATCCAAGGCGGTGGAAGATTGCCGCGTATCTCTAAACGAGATAGCTGGACAGTACAACCTCACCCTCTGCTGGGTTCCTGGTCACTGTGACATCCCAGGGAACTGTGCAGCAGACGAACTAGCAAGGCGAGGCTCCTCTGGCGTGGAAAGTATAAGCCTGCACAACGTGTATGCACCACTTTCCCACGCTAAACAAATAATTCATGCGGACGCAGTAATGCGTGCAGGCCTCAGATGGAAACATTTGGGATACTGCGACTCTGCCAAGCTCACGTGGCCAGCTCTGGACGCACAGCGATCCAAGGAGCTTCTTCGACTTAAGAGATCCACCATCTCGAAAGTCGTTAACGTGATTTCCGGGCACTGCATAATAGGTAGACACGCGCAAAGGCTCGGTCTGCCTTATAATGACTTCTGCAGAAGCTGTAGAGACGAAGAGGAGGACGAGTCCGTCACTCACTTTCTTTGCAGCTGCCCTGCCCTGGCCAATCTAAGAAAGGCCTACTTAGGGAACTATTTTCTCAATGATCTCAGTGATCTAGGTAACACCAGCGCCGCTAGCATTCTTAGCTTCATAACAGGCAGCAAATGGTTTACATGAGTAGCCAGTAAAGAAACAGCTCCCCAAATCCCAGTGGTATGCACAATGGGCCGAATAGCGGCCTAAGTGTTTCTCTCATAGAGAGCCACTTTAACTAAACTAAACTAAACATAATAAGAAGTGCATGTGTAGCGATGACATTTTTCCGACAAAAATTGCCATGATCTATAAAGCCATATTATGTATTATATCTTCTGACGAATTATATTCCAATTCATGCAATAGCATTAGAATTGCAATCTCAATTAAATACATTACCGGAGATTTATGAAAAACTAGCTGACCCGTGCTCGCCTTGCGCCGCTCGCGTTTAGCAAACAAACTTATACATAAGATTACACTTTAAGTGTTTCATTGAAATCTGTCCAGTATAGGTTTCGCGCTTTTGGGACGCAAAGAATATTCCTACAGTTTTATTATAACTTATAAGTATAGATATCGATTTAATGTCCAGCCTCTACATCGCCCTTCCTCTCCCTCTCCATGATCTTGCTACCTACTTGTCTCAATTGAATACATTACCGGAGATTTATAAAAAAAATTTTAAATATAAATCTTTTTCATCGTTATTTTTTTCACTGACAATTTTTTTATGTACCTATCTACTAATTGAGATAAAATAAGGATTTTCACGGTCTGTTTTATTTTATTCATCACTTTCCACAATTTGCTTTGGAGACCTGAAAAGACCTTATATATTTCTTTCCATATTTCGCCAAATTACACAATTCCCTTTTTTTTACTTTGAGAAAACCCCTCACACGCCGCACAAGGTTAATGGTGCATTACATAACATAGAGATATTGAATATTCATTATGCACATGCTCTTTGTATGCTTTCGCACTGCAAGTCCTTTTGTGTTGTTGTCAATAGGTTCCACAATGTTCCACACACATTTTCGATCTCGATGTAGTGTAAGTGGTGCCATCTACTGAGGTTGTTCCAAGCTCTCGTGGTTCCTCTATGTATAAATACTCAATGGACATACATATACCTGTGAAGTAAAATTTGATTTGGCGGTCACCAACAATCAAAATTCAAAGTCGGGGCCGCCACAAAAAAAAAAGTAAAGGTGACCTTGAGCACCTATTATTACCAACCGTATAAGCTGAACTTTCAATATTCAAGTCGAAATACACATATAATACGGCAACGAGCAAAAATTTATAAGTTGCATTTAAAATTATAAAAATATAAGTTATTAACGTCCACTTTACAATTGCATGTGCACTCACATATATATAATACATATATATATATACGTATATAGTAAACAGCCATTTGCCCCGGCACATAAAAGTAATATTAAGTACTTTTTTTGGTACAATAGTACCCAACGATTTTTTTTTTGTTTCATTTTGTTAGTTTTAAGTTTTTCTTTGTTAATTTATATTTTGTTGGTTTTGGCGTGAATTTTTTTTGTTTATTCTTAATTATTCACTTTTTTTTGTAATAGGTTGTTGTCTTCACCCTGTTTTTTTTTTGTTCTGCGATATTTCGCCGATAAAAGGCCCATGTAAATACTACCTATACAGAGCTCTATCTAGGTAGGGATATATAGGGTACAAAAATAAAATTTTGTTTGTGGCAGCTGAATGCTGGTAGGGTTGCCAATAGCGTTAAGGGAGGCGATAATTACACCTAGTTTTTCTTAGTTTCATTTTTGTTTGTTAAAATTGTAGTTTTATTTCTCTTAAATACTTTTTTTTGTAAAGATTCTCTTTTGTTTTTATATTATTTTTATTAAGAATTTAAATGAATATCCGAATGAAATCTCCAAACGTCTCCTAAAGCCTACATTACATTACATTTGAAATTTTTTCTCCATAAGACGAACAAATGTTGCTTCCAATTTTATATGTTTTATGTAAATTTCACTATAAACATTTTTTATATAAAGACTTAGACCACGAATTTTCAGTCGAAAAAACTCATAACATTTAATTCAATGCAATCGAAAATGAGAATGCGCGGAGAAATGAACAATAAAAATCTCCATCGAAATCAAAAGTTGGAATGTCAGTTGGCTGAAATCGAATGACTTTCACTTAAAAAATAAGAGTAGCTATTAAAATAAATGGATACTTTATTACTTTTTATAAAATATTTGATTTTATTACAATCAGTTTTGATGGCACATGTGACCAACTTCAGAATTTTCACCAAAGATAAAATGCGCGTTATTTTTCAATGCCAGATGTCAGGTTTAGTTCATCTCGTCAGCACATGGTGTCGCTGGTTGCCGGAGAGAGAATCTTAAGGCCTTTGCTACTAGATTAAATTTATTAATTTAGTTTACATAGTTTACAGCTCGGCCCTCCTGACAACCAATCGACTCGATTGGAATAGCCTATATTTTAAATAAAAGATTCAGTGTTGCCTAGAGGATCAATACAGTCAGTGTCTGATTCTTCGACCGCGGTTAACCACATCCGTAGACGATTAGACTCTACTATCCCGTCATATGGGATCTGAGTTACCTGAAACCCTTCAATATCATTTAGCACGTATCTGTGCGGTCACCGACATTCAAAATTCAAAGTCGGGGCCGCCACAAAAAAAAAAGTAAAGGTGACCTTGAGCACCTATTATTACCAACCGTATAAGCTGAACTTTCAATATTCAAGTCGAAATACACATATAATACGGCAACGAGCAAAAATTTATAAGTTGCATTTAAAATTATAAAAATATAAGTTATTAACGTCCACTTTACAATTGCATGTGCACTCACATATATATAATACATATATATATATACGTATATAGTAAACAGCCATTTGCCCCGGCACATAAAAGTAATATTAAGTACTTTTTTTGGTACAATAGTACCCAACGATTTTTTTTTTGTTTCATTTTGTTAGTTTTAAGTTTTTCTTTGTTAATTTATATTTTGTTGGTTTTGGCGTGAATTTTTTTTGTTTATTCTTAATTATTCACTTTTTTTTGTAATAGGTTGTTGTCTTCACCCTGTTTTTTTTTTGTTCTGCGATATTTCGCCGATAAAAGGCCCATGTAAATACTACCTATACAGAGCTCTATCTAGGTAGGGATATATAGGGTACAAAAATAAAATTTTGTTTGTGGCAGCTGAATGCTGGTAGGGTTGCCAATAGCGTTAAGGGAGGCGATAATTACACCTAGTTTTTCTTAGTTTCATTTTTGTTTGTTAAAATTGTAGTTTTATTTCTCTTAAATACTTTTTTTTGTAAAGATTCTCTTTTGTTTTTATATTATTTTTATTAAGAATTTAAATGAATATCTGAATGAAATCTCCAAACGTCTCCTAAAGCCTACATTACATTACATTTGAAATTTTTTCTCCATAAGACGAACAAATGTTGCTTCCAATTTTATATGTTTTATGTAAATTTCACTATAAACATTTTTTATATAAAGACTTAGACCACGAATTTTCAGTCGAAAAAACTCATAACATTTAATTCAATGCAATCGAAAATGAGAATGCGCGGAGAAATGAACAATAAAAATCTCCATCGAAATCAAAAGTTGGAATGTCAGTTGGCTGAAATCGAATGACTTTCACTTAAAAAATAAGAGTAGCTATTAAAATAAATGGATACTTTATTACTTTTTATAAAATATTTGATTTTATTACAATCAGTTTTGATGGCACATGTGACCAACTTCAGAATTTTCACCAAAGATAAAATGCGCGTTATTTTTCAATGCCAGATGTCAGGTTTAGTTCATCTCGTCAGCACATGGTGTCGCTGGTTGCCGGAGAGAGAATCTTAAGGCCTTTGCTACTAGATTAAATTTATTAATTTAGTTTACATAGTTTACAGCTCGGCCCTCCTGACAACCAATCGACTCGATTGGAATAGCCTATATTTTAAATAAAAGATTCAGTGTTGCCTAGAGGATCAATACAGTCAGTGTCTGATTCTTCGACCGCGGTTAACCACATCCGTAGACGATTAGACTCTACTATCCCGTCATATGGGATCTGAGTTACCTGAAACCCTTCAATATCATTTAGCACGTATCTGTGCGGTCACCGACATTCAAAATTCAAAGTCGGGGCCGCCACAAAAAAAAAGTAAAGGTGACCTTGAGCACCTATTATTACCAACCGTATAAGCTGAACTTTCAATATTCAAGTCGAAATACACATATAATACGGCAACGAGCAAAAATTTATAAGTTGCATTTAAAATTATAAAAATATAAGTTATTAACGTCCACTTTACAATTGCATGTGCACTCACATATATATAATACATATATATATATATATACGTATATAGTAAACAGCCATTTGCCCCGGCACATAAAAGTAATATTAAGTACTTTTTTTTGGTACAATAGTACCCAACGATTTTTTTTTTGTTTCATTTTGTTAGTTTTAAGTTTTTCTTTGTTAATTTATATTTTGTTGGTTTTGGCGTGCATTTTTTTTGTTTATTCTTAATTATTCACTTTTTTTGTAATAGGTTGTTGTCTTCACCCTGTTTTTTTTTTTTGTTCTGCGATATTTCGCCGATAAAAGGCCCATGTAAATACTACCTATACAGAGCTCTATCTAGGTAGGGATATATAGGGTACAAAAATAAAATTTTGTTTGTGGCAGCTGAATGCTGGTAGGGTTGCCAATAGCGTTAAGGGAGGCGATAATTACACCTAGTTTTTCTTAGTTTCATTTTTGTTTGTTAAAATTGTAGTTTTATTTCTCTTAAATACTTTTTTTTGTAAAGATTCTCTTTTGTTTTTATATTATTTTTATTAAGAATTTAAATGAATATCTGAATGAAATCTCCAAACGTCTCCCAAAGCCTACATTACATTACATTTGAAATTTTTTCTCCATAAGACGAACAAATTTTGCTTCCAATTTTATATGTTTTATGTAAATTTCACTATAAACATTTTTTATATAAAGACTTAGACCACGAATTTTCAGTCGAAAAAACTCATAACATTTAATCCAATGCAATCGAAAATGAGAATGTGCGGAGAAATGAACAATAAAAATCTCCATCGAAATCAAAAGTTGGAATGTCAGTTGGCTGAAATTGAATGACTTTCACTTAAAAAAAAAGAGTAGCTATTAAAATAAATGGATACTTTATTACTTTTTATAAAATATTTGATTTTATTACAATCAGTTTTGATGGCACATGTGACCAACTTCAGAATTTTCACCAAAGATAAAATGCGCGTCAGGTTTAGTTCATCTCGTCAGCACATGGTGTCGCTGGTTGCCGGAGAGAGAATCTTAAGGCCTATGCTACTAGATTAAATTTATTAATTTAGTTTACATAGTTTACAGCTCGGCCCTCCTGACAACCAATCGACTCGATTGGAATAGCCTATATTTTAAATAAAAGATTTAGTGTTGCCTAGAGGATCAATACAGTCAGCGTCTGATTCTTCGACCGCGGTTAACCACATCCGTAGACGATTAGACTCTACTATCCCGTCATATGGGATCTGAGTTACCTGTAACCCTTCAATATCATTTAGCACGTATCTGTCATTTGGCAGTTTTTTAGTAATAACGTACGGGCCCTTATACTTCGGGATAAAGTTCTTATTCGTACCTACTGTGGTATCCACATTTTTTACTACAACAAAATTCCCCACTTCATATGATTTTGCCGGTGCACTGTGTCTCAGAAAATACTTCAGGTGTAGTCTTGTGATTTTTCAATATTCTGAAGTGCCTCAGTACGATTCTTAGCTAAATCCCGTTCCTCTGAATCAACTTTACTCAGTAAGCTCATCTATAACTCTACCTCTTTGTTCAACACCAAACAAAAGCTCACACGGAGACTTCCGGGTCGATGCATGAACCGTATTGTTAATTGCATATTCTACATCAACTAATTTTCTAACCCAATCTGCATGATTCACAGGCTCAGTAACCTTTGCCAACATAGCTTTCAACACACTGTTCACCCGTTCGACTTGTTCACTACCCTGTGGTGATGCAACTGCAACCTTGACATGTTGAATATGATTTTTACTTAAAAATTCTGTGAACTCATATGAAGTGAAACAGGTTCCCCTGTCACTAATAATCCGCCTCGGTCGACTAAAATTGTCAAAATACTTCTGTAAAGAAGCACACACTTCGTTTGTACTAGTAGTCTTGACTGCATACAGTTTAACATGTTTTGTAAAACTGTCTACTACGACAAGCACATGTTTTCGCACAGACTGCACAGACGGTAGTGGACCAAAGTGGTCTATATGTACCGTATCGAAGGGCACAGGTTTTTTAGGGATGTTGAATTAGTTGTGTTGGTTACTGTGGGCCGCGGGAGAATAAATTATACACTTAACACAATTTCTTTGTTATTACGGTTAGTTATAGGAATAATAGAGGGCGTTGGGAATGGTAAGTAGACAGGAAGCCAGAATGTGGAAGGGACTTAAGGATAGGAGAGGAAATAGAAAGGGAGAGAATGTCGAGAAGCGAAGAGCGTGGCATGCTTGTGATGCACAGCGTAGCTCGCCGGATGGGCTGGTTCTTGTCTCCGCTTCTCAACCTAACCTACAACAATAAATTTAACATGCCAAAAAAAAAACTTTACCTGTTTAAAAGCGGACGGACGTCCACCACACTGAGAGAGCTGCAGATGATGTTGCAGCATAGCCTTTTCCCTCCCCTCTGTTACGGGGCCATACATCTGAAAAAAAAAAAATAAAAAAAATCTAAGTAGAAAAAAATGTAAACAAACAATTTTCATTGGAGACTGACCGATGAAATATCCATTGAACGGGTGTTCCAAAGGGCAATCTCCAATAGGGAAAACATCACTTACCTGTTTACTTTGTACCTACCTGAAAAAGAAAATTAAAAATAAAACATTACCAAATTAATAGAAAACAAAATAATTTACATAAATTACCTGAGATGTGTGTCGCCGGCTGCAATTCCATGTTGTGATTGTGACAGATCGCAAACTTTCTGTTTTCTTTTCGTTCTCCTTCGTTTGTGTCTCTGACTCTCTGAGTTCCATACATGTTAGGTGTTGGTGTTGTTGTAATAAGAGTGGTGCTTGGTGGAGTTTTTTTTTTGTGAACTAATATTTCCCCCACTTGTGTAGGCTATTGAAAGCATCCAAATTGGCATCTGTAGCCACAGATTCTGGCTAACGGGGAGTTAAGACTTGCCTCGCAGACCAGAAGAGCTCCCTAGAGACTTATCTGAGTGACCATAGGAACCGATCTAGACCAAGGCAGCGCCGTTGCTCTAATTGCTGGTCGCTTCCGTAACGCCAGGCAACGGTTATCGCTAAGCGTCAGTCCAAGGCCAACCGCTACATAAAGGCCACTCTCCAGGGTAGCCTCTATAATTTAACGGCTACAATTTCCACCCCTTGAGGTGAGATTACGCCGACATTCGACTATTAAGGACAACGACATCCCTCAACAACATTAAGGGCAGAGGTGGCACAAAGGTGCTACGCCACCCAACAAACAATACACACATATACACATATACATATAACACATAAAGGAACGAGGTGCAACGAAGGAGTAATAAAACAATTTGTGAATTTTTTTTTGAGTGCCACTAGTTTTAATTTCATTTTTAGTTTACTTTTTTTGAGTTTTTTTGAATTGCCTATTTTTTTTTTAATTTTAAAGTAAAGTAGAGTAAGTGAGTTCTGGTTTTAATATTAAGTAGATAGTTTAGTGCGCGAAACCATATTTGGGAATTTACATTCAACGTTCTTCATTGTGCTGGCGCCAGAACATCGGGGGACGATAACATACGTGAGTAACTTTTTTATTTTTTTTTTTTGTTTTATATTTTTGAATTTTAATTTTAACGTAAATTATTAGTAAGTAGTATTAAGAACAGAACCTGCCATTTTTGTTTTGCTTTTTATTTTTGAATTAGTTGTTTTTAATTTAGTTTTTTTTTAATTTTAATCCGTAGAGTAAGTTTAATTAGATTAGATTTTCTTTTTTTTTTTAATAAAAGTGGCACACCTTTTTGTTAAAATCACGAGATTGTCATATTCTTTATGAGTGCGTGAGTGCTTTTTGCTTTTGGTGTGTGGGAATATGGGAAGGCCGTCCTTCTATAGATAAGACGATGAACACGACGTATACTAACTCTGACGACAGGATGTGACATTACTGACGCACAGGGAAGATTATACTTTAGGTTGTGACTGGGGGGAGTTCTTCAAGGGGCTATCTTCGTCATAATCGGCCAAGAAGATGGCCATGGTTGTGTCTTACGACACAAAGGGGTGGGTTGGCCATCCTTTGCCACTAATACCAGGCATGTCTTTGGTTCATGACGAACCGTTACCTTGGAGAGACATCGGGAAGGAAGAGTCGCGTGTGAGGTTTGGCTTAGGATAGTTTTAAGTTAGCATAGGCGTATAGTAGGGTTTAGTTTTAACATGTAGATTTAGATTAGGTTAAATTAGACTAGTTAGAGTAAGTTCGCGAAATCTTCCTGTTCTCTCTCGAGGGTATCGGCATAGGCCTTTGAACATTTTTTCTTTTCAGCTGTCCTATTTTACTAAGCTTTCGTTTTAGTCCGTCCGAGGTCAGAGTAGAGTAGCTTTCTTCTTTTTTTTGATTGTTGATTTTTAAATGGCATGGATAAAGTTGTTGAGCAGGTGGTAAATGGTGAGGGGGCAAGAACCCCCCCGTCGGACGAGCTCTAGCCGAGCAACCACTAGCATGCCGCGCCCTCCTCACCTTTGCCGAAGCTGCCCCTGTGGCTCGACCCTGGCTCACAACAATGGCGCCCAACGTTGTGCCGGCTAGGTAAATTGCTTTTCCAAGGGGATGATTTCCCATTGAGAAGGTCATCGCCTTGGACTTGCAATAACCTTCGCGATTTTTTTAGTTTTTTTAATTGTCATTTTTATCTATATATTTTTTACTTTTCTGTAATTCTCCTACTTCTACTGTTCAAAGACCGCAAACGCTCTTAGTCCTGACGTCGACCAAGGACGGCTGTCCAATTCTTAAGCGCATAGCTAGAGAATTTAGAGAGGTAGTCTGAGGTTGGAAAAGGGACTAGAGCAGCTTTTGGTTCTGACATGGACTGACGACGGCTATCCGATCTTAAGGCTTATAGCTTAGAGATTTTGTGAGGCAGTCAGATGACTATGGCTGAATCAGAAGCTGGTCAGAGTCAGGGGGCCAAACTGTTAGCTGCTGTCCCAGAGCTAAAAGCTTTTAGCTTGATCTTTCGTGAGGCGTGAGCGTAGGTCTTGAGGCTTTGACCGTGTCGGAGTATAAACCGGATAACTTGCTATCCTGGGATTTGGTTGCGCCAGATACTCAGTTGTGGCATGGAGGAAGGGATATGCTTCGGCACTCGTCATGGATCTAAGGCACCAGTCACAACGCGACGCGACTTAGAACTTTTACTTTACGAACATTGACGCGACAAACTTATATCTATAGAATGGTTTGCGGAAAACCTAACCTAAAACCACACACCAACGCATTTATGAATAATAGTATCTTATACACAGAAAATCAGAAAACGGATAGTTATTCCATTTTTGAATTAATAGAAAACCTTTACTTTTACTTTTTTGAATTTTAATTAACAGACTTGAATTTACATACCTATTGCCAAAACATTATCTTCCTGCGATTTTTGAATTGAGATAAACATTAGTTACTGAATTTTATTAGTACCAATACTAGTACTGAATTAACAGGGTTCGAAGTTGAAACAGTAAAAAGCTTGATTTGGTACAACTAAAAATAAGATTATCCAAAATGGACGGAAGTCAGAAAGACTCAAGTGCCGTCCCGAAAAACACCTCGTTCCAAAAACCTCAAGGGCATTCGACTTTTGGGGATGGGAAACTGGGATTGGGGAATCCGACCGATAAGCCTCTAGCTTTTCGGACCGGATAAGACGTATCATAACGAGCTTATCAAGGAGGAATCCGGATCCAGCGATGCATAGCATCAGTGAAGATGTAGGGCAGGAGCAGACCTCAATGGAAGACGACAGGGACACACTACACGACTTTACCGAACAAACTTTGACCAAAAAGCGTCAGCCAATAAAGCGACAGTTTGCACAATACGAAAAAGAAATAGCTTCAGCAACGAACGAACAAGGAGCTAGTGCAACGACAAGACACTCGACCGGACAACACAGGAATTACGTCGAAGGAGACTTTAACGTACGTAAAGAGTTGCACAAAGAACTGACTCAACGACGACCAGAAGATCTCTGTAGCACTGCGCAAGAGGACCAAAAAGACGCGCTAACAACTTTGGCAGAAACTATGAAGACGATGATGGTGACGTTCCAAAAAAACATGGATGTCATCAACAGCAAAGTTGCAAACTTGGAACATTCCATAATGACACAAAAACAACGAACACTAACTGAACAACAACCACACGACAGTAGACATGAACGTACAACATTACCAACAGTACAGAATAATTACCACCCAACAAACTCTAGGGAGTTTAACACAAGAGCTGGGGAGAGGTCTGAGAACTTTTATCCACCGGAGCCAAGGAATGTTCCAATGCCTGTTCACAAGTGGGGGGTGAAGTTTGACGGAACTTCGAAAAAGCATATCCGTCGAAAGCTTCTTGTTTAGAGTCGAAACTTTGCAACGACAAAGCGGCATATCGAATGAGCATCTCTTTGCCCAATTTCACCACTTGGTATCAGGGCCGGCAGAAAGATGGTATTGGGAGTTTCTGCAGGAGAACGACCATGACAATGGGTTAAATTTTTATGACCTTAAAACAGAGCTGGTCAAACAGTTTGAAAAGAACCGGCGGGATCATGAGATCCTTAGAACCATTATGGAGCGGAGACAGCTGCCCCATTAGAATTTTGACGAGTTTTACGGGGACATTAGGTCGTTAACTCTCCAGATGACGAATAGGCCCCAGGAATTAGACCTGGTAGATATGGTTAGGCAGAATGTTAAGGAGAAGATAGCGACCCTAATCTTTGGATGCCAAATTAGAAGCATTCAAGAGCTGAGGGATGAATGCAGACGGGCTGAAAAACATATAGCGACAAGGGAACTCAAATTTAGAAGACATGTGACAGAGATTGACGAAGACAGGGTTTATGAGGGAAGATACGAGCAGCGACAAGACGTAGAGGACAAAAACGACAATGTAGAAATAGCTGCGCTACATCATAACCGGACTAATAGACCAAGCAGTTACCAACGAACGGACAGGACAAGTAAGACTGACCAGATTAATGCAAATAGAACAAACAAAACAGGAGTGCTCATAGACACAGAAACAGCACAAGCTTCTCAACACACCTGTCCTTCGAACTTCCATACCCTGACATGCTTTAGCTGCGGTCAGGGTAATATTAGTTTTCACTGCGAAAAGTGTCAGGAAAACCTGAAAATCGGCTGTGCGACCGGGAGCCACCGACCGATAAAACCAACACTCCCGGAGAACCAAGTTTTACCGGACCAATTTCAATTTTGAAAAGGGATCCGACGAATAAAAAGAGTACCGAAACTAAACAGTTTCCGAAAAGGAAGAGGAAGAGGAAGAGAAAAACCAGAGACTCAAAGAATACGACGAAACGAGACGGAGAATTTTCGGAGAAGAAATATCTTCATCCAAAAAGAAAACAAGAAACTACAAGAAAATTAGTAGGTTAAGAGAAAGATGTGCAATAAATAGACGTAGAATAAGAAACATAATAGCAACTGTGATAACAACAAACGGCGACAACAGACCCTATGCAAAAGTTACGATAGAGGGTGAAGAGCTCCTAGGGTTACTGGATAGTGGAGCATCCATTAGTACCAGTTCACGGTGATGCCGTTCGGGCTATGCAATGCCGCCCAGAGAATGTGTCGGCTCATGGCCATACCCGCTCGGTTGAGAGAGTGTGTCTTTGTCTATCTCGATGACCTCTTGGTTTGTTCTCCAGATTTTGAATCACACGCCAGAACGCTAGAAGAGGTAGCTAGGTGTTTGCGAGCAGCGGGGCTCACTATTAATGTGGAGAAGAGCAAGTTCTGCTATAGGGAGATAAAATACTTAGGGTACATCGTCGGCGATGGGTGTCTACGGACTGACCCGGACAAGGTATCGGCGGTCGACGATTTTCCGATTCCCAAGACTCCCAAGCAACTCCGGCGGTTTCTGGGGATGACAGGGTGGTATAGGAGATTCATACCTAACTTTGCGGCCTTAGCTGCTCCTATGACTGACTGCCTTAAAAAGGGACTTACTTTTTCCATGACTGACGAAGCGCTGAACGCGTTTAAGAAACTTAAGGCGACTTTGGTGTCCGCACCCATACTCACTAACCCAGATTTTACGAAACGCTTTTATATACAATGTGACGCATCGACGACAGGTGTAGGGAGCGTGCTCTTTCAGATGGATGCAGAGAATAGCGAACGACCCATAGCATTCATGTCCCAGAAGCTGAATTCCGCACAGCGAAATTACAGCGCAACGGAACTTGAGTGCTATGCGGCCGTTCTGTCAAGAAGTTCAGGGCCTACGTTGAAGGATTACCTTTCACGATTATAACGGACCATGCCAATCTCAAATGGCTCATGACGCAAAAGGATCTGTCTGGCCGTTTGGCCAGATGGAGCCTTAAGCTTCAGGGGTTCGATTTTGAGATAGAGCATCGGAAGGGTGTCCAAAACGTAGTCCCTGACACTCTCTCTCGCGTCCATATGGATGAGCTCAATCCCGAACCAGACATACTACAGGTCGACCTTAGCTCACCATTCTTTTCTTCCGAAGAGTATGATGAGTTGAGGAAGACCGTAAACGAACGACAGGACCAACTACCCGACGTTTGCGTTTCGGATGGGTTCGTGTATAAACGAACTGACGTACGTACAGGGGACGTTATCCAAGAAGATAGGGCCTGGAAGCTCTGGATTCCGGAGGAGTTGCGTGGGAGCCTGGTAGAATCAGCTCATAATTCCCCATCCGCAGGACACGGCGGAATACACAAGACGTTGTCGAAGTTGAGGCAATTATACTTCTGGCCTGGCATGGCCACCGATGTCCAGAATTGGGTCAAAGCATGCGACGTCTGCAAATGCAGCAAGCCACTCAACCTCATTTCGCGACCGCCGATGGGACAACAGACGATAACAGAGCGACCCTTCCAAAGACTATACATTGACTTCCTAGGACCCTACACACGAACAAAGAACGGACATACACATATATTTATAGTTTTAGACCATTTTAGTAAATATGTATTTTTAAATACATACATGAATACTGTGTTTTTTATTATAAAATTGCAAGTGAAATTAATGTTTGTGAACATTCAAAGTGTGTGACTATTGATTTCATTGTGATTTTGATTAAATTATATCAAATTGATTTGCCTTTTGTTCTTTGTTTGCGTTGATTGTTTAGTGAGTGAGTGAGTTATTTTGTTCTCTCTTCTCTAAATTCTAAGCATAAAATAATATAAACAAAGTGTTGAGTTTAATCATTGACATTAACATCTAAAGTGCAGCATACATCTCGGCGCTTCGGTTTAGTAAACGCTTAAACGTATACTATTGCATACTTTCGAGAGTAAATCAATTTAATTGAAAACGAGTTACATCTTTACAGTGTGCGTTACAAAAAATATTTACTATTATGAATTGCGTATATTGTCATATTTTAATCAACGAATTTGATAAGATCGTCACTTGTTGGATTTGTGAGCAGGCAGTCCACATGAAATGCTCTGGCATTAATGCTTGCGCAGTTGACGCTCTTGAGGAGTCAAATGGCCTTCGTTGGTTTTGCAAGACATGCAATTCAAGGAAAACTGCTGATTTATACCTTATGATAAGGCAAAACAAAAAAATTTTATCTAGCCTTATAAGTGACTTTAAAAAACTGCAAGGGAGTCTGGAAAAATATCAGGCATTATTTAACAATTTTGAACTGGATAGTGAGGTAAATGTGTCTCCAAAACGGAAAAAGTCTGAAAAAGTTCTGATTCTCAACAAATCGTTTTACCTGCGCAAGAGCCTACTTGTTCCAATAAGCCTCCTCAACAAGATCATTTAAATGACAGACCGATAACCAGATCGTTAACCGTCGGTTCAATAGCTTCCATAACGGATGAGAGCGTTTCGGCCGATTTGGTTGCGGTTCCGTTGCAAAAATGCATCTTTGTTTCCAGACTGTCATCTGGGACAACTGAGGAAATGTTATTGAGTTACGTGCGTAAAAAAACAAGGGATGTTGTTGATGATATTAAATGTTTCAAACTCAAATTTTCGTATGAGCGTCGTATAAGTTCATTTAAAGTCTTTGTACCTGATAATTTGTTTAATGTTATGATTTCTCCGGATTTTTGGCCTAAACATACAGTTGTTCATGAATTTAAACATGAGCGGAAGCTTCCTAATACTGCTAGCTTAGATAAAGAGCCTACTGACCTACAAAATTCAAAAAACTAATTATTTATTTTCAAAATGTGGGAGGTATGAAATCAAAATTAATAAGGTTTTATACCAACTGTCGTGAAGAAACCTACGACGTAATAATCTTAACTGAAACCTGGCTTAATTCTGATATTAAAAACTGGGAAGTTGTACCAGAGGATCTTTATGAAATTTATCGGACTGACCGTTGCTCTGCCAACAGTATTTTTGAAAATGGCGGTGGTGCTGCCATTATAGTAAATAAATGTATCAAATCTGATCGTTTATTTAAAAATAAATTCTTGGACTTGGAACTAATCTCCGCTAAATTGGCCTTAACTGATTCATCGTGCGTTTGTATTGTTGCTGTTTACATTCCCTCTGGGTCACCTCCGTCCGTGTACGAAAGGTATTCTTGTGCTCTTGTCCAGATTGCGAATCTTGTTGGTTATGATAAACTTTTTATATTTGGTGATTTTAATCTAACCTATACAAATTGGTTTAAGGATTCAGAATCTCCTTCCTGTTATAATCCATCAGAACTCGGACCTTTGCATGGCAAGCTATTTTTAGAAAATGTATTGAGTGCGAGCCTCTACCAAATTAATGGATTATATAATGAACACAAACGCTTCCTTGATCTTATATTTACGGACTGTCCTGATATATGTAGTGTTGTTCCCGCTGACGAATGGCTACTTCCGAAAGTACCTCACCATAGTGCAATATGTTGTACAATAATTCTTGACCTTAAAATGACTGCAACTAAATCTAATTTAACAACAAAATATATTCCGGATTTTAAGAGAATTGACAAGAATAAGATGGAAAACTTTTTTAATTCATATTCATGGACTAATACATTTAATGGATCTGACCCTGATGAATGTGTAAACAAATTTTATCATATTTTATATAATTGTATTCGTTACTCCGTGCCGTTGAAAAAAAATCATTGCTTGTCACAAGGGACAGCTTTATGGATAAACTAAGATGTTCGCCGTCTTAAGAACTTAAAAAATAAATTTTTCAAAAAATGGAAACGAACTAATTGCTACTGTGATTATCTCGTATTTGCTGACTACAGACAACTACTTAAGGCTGCTTTAAAACGTTCTTACGATACTTATCTACTTAAAACTAAACAAAATATTAAAAATAATCCAAAGATGTTCTGGAACTATATTAATTCAAAGCGGAATTCTTTAAATTTTCCTAAGAATATGGAATACAACAATTGTGTGTCTAGTGATGACAATGAAATATGCAATATGTTTGCTGACTTCTTTCAGACTACTTACTCAATGCCTGATTCCTTGACTCCGAGTTATTCCGGTTGTATTATAAAAACAAACTGTGATATTCCGAGCATAAGACTGACTGAAAATGAAATCGTGCAATATATAAAGACTTTAGATGATAACTGTGTTCCTGGTCCTGATGGTGTTCCGAGTTTATTTGTCAAATCGTCTGTAAATTTCATCTGTAAACCGTTAACATATTTATTCAACTTGTCGCTGTCCAGTGGAGTATTTCCGATTATGTGGAAATCGTCATTTATCAGTCCTCTACATAAAAATGGTAACAAACATCATATTGAAAATTAGGAAATTAGGAAAGCAACGGCGGCCGAGGTAGTAAAATACCTAGAAGAATCTGTGTTTCATATGTTTGGCGTACCGGAGTATATCCATTCAGACAATGGCAAACAATTCGGGGTCAAAATATGGGGTCAGACATGTTCGCACCGCGTTCTACTCTCCTCAGGCAAATGCGTCCGAAAGGGTCAACCGTTCCGTCCTGGTCAAAATAAGGTCGTACCTTAAAGACGATCAGCGGAACTGGGACCAGCACGTCAGTGACGCGGCATTTTCCCTGAGGAGTGTGGTTCACGATGCGACCATGTTTGAACCCCACTACGCGGTCTTTGGGACCCACATGGTTCAGCACGCAAGTGCTTACAAAGTACTCCGACGACTTGACAAGATCAAGGATATGAACACAGAAATCATAACGAAGAATGACAAACTTAAGCTTATACGAAACAAAATACTTGACAATCTAGGGCTAGCGCATCAAAAAGCATACAATACTCGAAGTAGAGAAGTAAAATATAGAGAAGGTCAAGTTATATATAGAAGAAATTTCAAGCAAAGTAACTTGCTTGACAAGTACAATGCTAAATTAGGGCCGAAGTTCTTAAAATGCGTGGTACTAAAGCCTATAGGAAATTCCCTATACGAAATAGGTAATCTCAATGGAGACGAA
The DNA here is from genome assembly GCA_949372485.1 of Cheilosia soror. Taxonomy (NCBI): domain Eukaryota; kingdom Metazoa; phylum Arthropoda; class Insecta; order Diptera; family Syrphidae; genus Cheilosia; species Cheilosia soror. The sequence continues at coordinate 62,705,619 of OX443561.1, read as the reverse complement.
ATAGGAGTATACCACGCAAAGGACCTTCATGTCTAGTCAATAATTAGGGAACCACCTGACGCACTCACGCTTGCCGTTGCCTACTAGCTTAGCTGTGATATTTACTTTCGTGATGTATTATATGTTATTTATTCATTCCATAGTTTATCTATTTATTTATTTATTAGAGAGAGTTTATTTATTTATTTATTTATTATAGAGCATATTTATTTATTTATTACAGAGTTTATTTATTTACCATAGAGATTATATACATATTTATTTATTTATTTATTAGTTAAGTCTTAATCTGTGATATACCAGCGTGCAATAATTAGGCAAAGCACCGATAAACACAACCCTCAATGAGGCAGGCGAGCAAACGCATCTGCACAAGGATATTCCATCTGTGATAAGACTCAAAACAGTCTCAAGAACACGCACTTTCCATGTCACTAAACTGCACAATCCACCTTGAACCAAGCACCTCAATGTAAAAGACACAACGACACATAAATATCCGCAGGTATACAGCTGCATTTAGGTCAAAATGATGATCATTTGCCCGGCCATACGATGATCTCAGGGTGTAGGCCCTTGCCACACGGTATCTATCCAACTGGCAGGGTCGAGCCAAACACAAATCCTTCGGGCATGATAATCGTCCTGAATCTGTTGCAGACCCCTTTTTACGAGGTCGTTTGCCTCACGGCCACTCGGCAAATGTCGCCGAGCTTATTACGGGGCCATACATCTGAAAAAAAAAAAAAAATCTAAGTAGAAAAAAATGTAAACAAACAATTTTCATTGGAGACTGACCGATGAAATATCCATTGAACGGGTGTTCCAAAGGGCAATCTCCAATAGGGAAAACATCACTTACCTGTTTACTTTGTACCTACCTGAAAAAGAAAATTAAAAATAAAACATTACCAAATTAATAGAAAACAAAATAATTTACATAAATTACCTGAGATGTGTGTCGCCGGCTGCAATTCCATGTTGTGATTGTGACAGATCGCAAACTTTCTGTTTTCTTTTCGTTCTCCTTCGTTTGTGTCTCTGACTCTCTGAGTTCCATACATGTTAGGTGTTGGTGTTGTTGTAATAAGAGTGGTGCTTGGTGGAGTTTTTTTTTTGTGAACTAATATTTCCCCCACTTGTGTAGGCTATTGAAAGCATCCAAATTGGCATCTGTAGCCACAGATTCTGGCTAACGGGGAGTTAAGACTTGCCTCGCAGACCAGAAGAGCTCCCTAGAGACTTATCTGAGTGACCATAGGAACCGATCTAGACCAAGGCAGCGCCGTTGCTCTAATTGCTGGTCGCTTCCGTAACGCCAGGCAACGGTTATCGCTAAGCGTCAGTCCAAGGCCAACCGCTACATAAAGGCCACTCTCCAGGGTAGCCTCTATAATTTAACGGCTACAATTTCCACCCCTTGAGGTGAGATTACGCCGACATTCGACTATTAAGGACAACGACATCCCTCAACAACATTAAGGGCAGAGGTGGCACAAAGGTGCTACGCCACCCAACAAACAATACACACATATACACATATACATATAACACATAAAGGAACGAGGTGCAACGAAGGAGTAATAAAACAATTTGTGAATTTTTTTTTGAGTGCCACTAGTTTTAATTTCATTTTTAGTTTACTTTTTTTGAGTTTTTTTGAATTGCCTATTTTTTTTTTAATTTTAAAGTAAAGTAGAGTAAGTGAGTTCTGGTTTTAATATTAAGTAGATAGTTTAGTGCGCGAAACCATATTTGGGAATTTACATTCAACGTTCTTCATTGTGCTGGCGCCAGAACATCGGGGGACGATAACATACGTGAGTAACTTTTTTATTTTTTTTTTTTTGTTTTATATTTTTGAATTTTAATTTTAACGTAAATTATTAGTAAGTAGTATTAAGAACAGAACCTGCCATTTTTGTTTTGCTTTTTATTTTTGAATTAGTTGTTTTTAATTTAGTTTTTTTTTAATTTTAATCCGTAGAGTAAGTTTAATTAGATTAGATTTTCTTTTTTTTTTTAATAAAAGTGGCACACCTTTTTGTTAAAATCACGAGATTGTCATATTCTTTATGAGTGCGTGAGTGCTTTTTGCTTTTGGTGTGTGGGAATATGGGAAGGCCGTCCTTCTATAGATAAGACGATGAACACGACGTATACTAACTCTGACGACAGGATGTGACATTACTGACGCACAGGGAAGATTATACTTTAGGTTGTGACTGGGGGGAGTTCTTCAAGGGGATATCTTTGTCATAATCGGCCAAGAAGATAGCCATGGTTGTGTCTTACGACAAAAAGGGGTGGGTTGGCCATCCTTTGCCACTAATACCAGGCATGTCTTTGGTTCATGACGAACCGTTACCTTGGAGAGACATCGGGAAGGAAGAGTCGCGTGTGAGGTTTGGCTTAGGATAGTTTTAAGTTAGCATAGGCGTATAGTAGGGTTTAGTTTTAACATGTAGTTCTGGGCCTAGGAATGAACTTCCCCTTATGTGGCTGCCTTCAAATCAGTCCATATACGCCGAAAGGACTGTAGCTAACCCTACCGCACCCCTGGAATCTCGCCTTTAGCAAGCCATCAGTTTCAATGAAACGCTAAATTTTGTGAATAATGGCGTGAATATATTTATGCCTGAACAAAACTGAAACATATTAACCTAAATTCTAAACTTGATCTTGAGGCAATAATAATAATTATAAATAAATAAATAAATTCATTAAAAAAATTTGATAACCATTAAATTTAGTTTCACCCGCCGTATCCTAAAACGATAACTCCTTTTTGTTATCACAAAATAAAAACTAACAAAAAAAAAAAATTTAAATCGATTCCTATCTATACAGAGCTCTCTATAGTGGTCACTTGTTCGACAAAGATGTCCACGGTCGCACAAAACAAAAAAACAAACGAAAGTGAAACGAAACTTATCACAAAAGAAAGTAAATAAATTAAAAAAAAAATTAAAAAAAAATAAACCACGTCAAAATGCCTTATAACTAAAATAAATAACAAAAAAAAACTGTATAAATAACAAAAATAAACAAGAACCAAAAAAAAAAAGTAAAAACAAAATTTCAAATATTATAATTAACCAAAATTTAACGAAATAGTATAAATAAATAACAAAAAAAAAATAGTAACAAATAATTTAAACGTAATAAATAAATAAACAACTAAAAACTACAAAAAAAATCAATAAAGAAAAATTAAATAATTAACGATAAATGTGCAAATAAAAAAAAAATGACAAAAAAGATGGCAGTGCTGAAGGCCAATTTTTCTTATATAATTTATTGTTAATTTTTTTTTTGTTGGCTGCTGGCAACGCCTGTATAATAAGTCGGCAATTATGACAGCGATATTCATATACATATATATGTTTGTATAAGCGGGGTGTTGCAAATTGCAAATTGTTTGCTTCGGTCTGTCGTTTTGACGTGTAATGATGTGATGATGACGTTGACTGTGACGTGTGGATTGGCGTAAATGATGACGTAGGTATATTATGTGTTGTGTTGGCGTATAATGATGCCATATATGCGTTGTTTTTGCTGTATTATAGTATGCCGTTTTACGTCACGCACTTAGCTTTAGTTAGTGAATCTTAGAGGTCTTGAGCTCAACTTCCAAAAAAGCTACTGGTTGGCTCTAACCTTGAGACGTTTGGCGGTCAAGACTTTTCAAATGTGTATATGTAGTCTGACCGCCAAATTCCGAAATTGTTTGAATTTGCACTGCACTGCCTATAATAACACCATTGATAATAACACACGATAATATAAAAACTCCTAACTATCCTATACACTCACCCCTTATTTTCCAGTGGAATTTCTTAGCTTTAATGCTTTAATTTACAAATTTAGAATTTAACTAGTTTTTAGCACTGCCTTTTTCAGGTCTTTATAAGTAAACTTCACTTGTAATTACTGGTAAGTTCTTCTCCACTTGTTGCGTCTGTGACGACCTGACTGACAATGGCCAGAGAAACCAAAAACCACTTGCTTCTGTTTCATAGGCCCACCAATTCAAAATACGATCCATCGCCAGATTCTCTACCCGCTATCTCAAAAAAAATTCTCTGAATAACAGAGTCATCTACTCTCCTTTTCTTTTCCGAATTACTTTCGGGTTTGTGTACATACTCGACGAAATACTGCACATATCTTGGACCACAAACCAGTAAGAATAGACCGCCGACTTCCCGTACATTTACCCGATTCCCCCTGGAAAGAATTTCCCTGTCTGTGAATACGTGTAAATGTCAAAATTAATGGCGGCAATGTTTTTCTCTGCAATACCATGCGACCAGGATTTTTCAAGTATGCGTGCGTTAATGGCGCCCCTTTGATTTTGTACAGCACCAATACATGAAAAATCCTGGTCTCGCCGGCAGCTTGTAGGCAAAGTCCGTTATGTGGGAGGAGTCGACGGTCTATTCTTACTGGTTTGTGTCTTGGACAACGCTCATACGGGACGGATAGAGACAAAGCTCATTTATGTTAAAAGCTACATTTGTGACATTTGACAGTTGATGTAGGTAGAAGTAGGGGGAGTAAACCCCAGCAAAAATCCCACTTAAGCCAAGGTGTTGAGGCACCCGTGCCGATGGCTGCATGGTCAGCAGGTGGTTAAAAATGCAGACCGCTAACGGTCCCCTCCGATGCCCAGGCGAGGTCGGTTGTATAAATGCCTTGTCCTGGTAAGACGGCTCTGCCAGGATCGACCCACCCTTCCGGTCCTACTCGTGGGAACCAAATCAAAACAAAACAAAAAATGGATGGAAAAAAAGAAGACGTAACAAAAAAACAAAAAGACCAGCCGAGGCTGCCAGTGGTTGGCACCTCATCAGAGGACGAATTGCTGGCCTCCAGTCAGGAGACAATCGTCCCTAAACCTCGCAGCGAGAGTGCTAAGGCTAGTACCTCGACTGCAAACCAATCGACAACCAAAACACACACTCAAACCAGACACAAATCCGCAGGGAAAGCAATGAGAAGCAAGTACCAGATGGCCCTCTTCGTCTTAGGGAAGATTGCAAAAAATGAGGCTGCCGGCAAGGTCCACGAAAAGGACCAGGCGGATAAGATAAAATATCAGGCAATCGTTGACGAATACAACGAGAGCCTGAAAAACAAACCTAAACAGGCAGCGAAGAGGGATAGGTCTCTAGATGAGTCCTCCCACCGCCCGGCCCCTAAAAAAACCAAAGTTGCCGAAGGTTCGACAGCAACAGCCAAACCAAGCACGTCTACGGCTAGTGCGGTCCAGAAGCGGCCATTTACCGAGGTGGTAAGGGACCATCTCCAGGTCGCACTAGTGGATGAGCTATCCACAAATGGGAGGTCCATAGCCAAGACGTGGGGAAGCATTGAGGCCAAGCTTTCCGACATGGTGATCGACCACATCGTCAACAACCAAGGGGGGACTCTGCCAGACTTTGACTCCGCCGAGTTGGTTAGGGGATATCGGGTAATCAAATGCGCCGACCAATTCTCTAAGGATTTCCTCAGCGAGTGCGTTGCTAAGGTTAGCGATGCCTGGGACGGTTTGAAGCTCAAGCTTATCCCAGCTGCTACTCATAAATAACGAGTGCCTGGTGGCTCTCGAGAAAGCAGATCACAAACTTAGGTTCGGCATAAGGCATGCCAAGCTTAAGGTCTTCATTCCCTGCGGTCCTGAGGACGATGCAGACATCGTCGAAACCGACAAGCTGTTGGAGGACCTGATGATATCCGAAGAAACCCCATCAACATCAAAGAATAATGCTGAGAGTCATACAGACTAATCTGAGGCACTCAAGGTGTGCCTCCGATAATCTGCTGGTTTTTCTGCGGGAGGAAAACATGGACATCGGCATTATTCAGGAGCCCTGGGTGAGAGACTCGTCCATAAAGGGGCTCCAAGACAAACAATATGACCTGTTTTACAAACATCAGGCCACAGGTAAGCCTAGAACTTGCATACTCGCTAAGAAACATCTTAAAGGTTTTTTATGTCCCAATCTTAGCTCAGACGATTTAACAGTGATTAAATTAGAGTATGCGAACCAGACAACATACATCACATCAACATATATGGCTCATGAGAGACCAGCACCGCCAATGGAAGTGGAGCAACTCATAGCCGGAATAGCAGTTAAAGACAACCTGTTGATGGGCTGCGACGCCAATGCAAGGCATACAGTGTGGGGGAGCTCGGAAGATAATGAAAGAGGTGAGTCACTTTTTGATTTTCTTTTAACTACTAACCTGTCTATCTGTAATAAGGGCGCGACCCCCACCTTTGTTTTTCCGAGTACGGAAACACACAGGGGGTGGGAAGAGGTCCTAGATATAACACTAAAAACAAACAATGATAACTTTAGGGTCGAAAACTGGAGAGTTTCTAATCTGGAGTCACTTTCTGACCACAGATGGATCCTCTACGATGTAGGTCTCGAGGCCGAGTCCACTAAACCTTTTAGAAACCCCAAGAGGGTAAATTGGACCAAGTTTGGCCAAGTCCTTCAAACAAAACTTAAAAACATACCCAAAACAAATGCGATAGTTATTGAAGAACTAGAGGCAAAGGTAAAGACTTTTGAGAATGCAATGGACGCAGCTTACAAAGTCTCGTGCCCAGTGAAACGTAGCAAAAAAACATTTCCCCCATGGTGGAACGAAGACCTCTCCAATCTGAGACAGATGACCAGAGCGATTTTCAACATCTGCCACAAACACAATTTCTGGCAGCCTTATAAGGACTGTTTAAGCCTTTATAAGAAAGCCATAAAGACATCCAAAAAGGAGGCCTGGATGGATTACTGTCATTCGATAGAAACCCTTAAGGACTCTGCCAGGCTAAGTAAAATTCTGTCCAAGGAACACTCCAACCCTTCCTTTCTGAGAAAGATAGATGGAGGATGGACCGAATCCTGCGCGGAGACCCTGGAACTCCTAATAAATACCCACTTTCCCGGATGCAGCGATATTAGTACGGAACCCGAGAGGTCTCGGCAAGTACAACCTGCATTCCACACCAATATCACTTCAATAATTTCCGAGGAAAAGATTTCCTGGGCTATTAACAGCTTCTCCCCGTTTAAGTCTCCGGGCCCTGACGGCATACTACCTGTCATGCTACAGAAAACGCAAGATTTAACACTACCTTGGCTGGCGTCAATATTCAGAAGCTGTTTAATACTAAACCACGTACCCTACTCTTGGAGACGCGCTAGAGTGGTCTTTATACCGAAGGTAGGCAAACGTGGGCATGAAACCGCCAAAGATTTCAGACCAATTAGTTTAACCTCCTTTGTACTTAAAACCCTAGAGCGTATTCTGGACATCCACATGCGAAGTTTTCTAGAAGAATCTTTGCTATCCAAATCACAGCACGCCTACCTAAAGGGAAGATCCACGGAAACGGCTCTCCACGAGGTAGTGCGAACAATCGAAATATCCCTACAGTATAAAGAATACACACTAGCCTCCTTCTTAGACATAGAGGGAGCTTTCAATAACGTACACACTGAAGCTATTCTTGAATCTCTGATTGAGCTGGGCATAGAGGAATTTATTAGTCAATGGATAGTCTCTATGCTCAGGACAAGAACTATTCAGGCAACACTAGGCAGCAGTCATATAACCAAATTCGCCCATAGAGGAACGCCGCAGGGTGGCGTCATCTCGCCTCTACTATGGCTAATGGTTATAAATAAAATTCTGGTGAAACTTGACAGGGAACGGGTTAAAGTTGTCGCGTATGCGGACGACGTGGTGATACTAGTGTCAGGGAAGTTTCCCACCGTGATTAGTGAAATTATGGGGGCCGCTCTAGACAAGGTAAGCACCTGGGCTGCAAGTTGTGGCCTCGGTGTCAACCCGAGCAAAACTGAACTGATGCTGTTCACTACCAAAACCAAAATACCCGATTTTACCCTACCCCGTCTAAACGATCAACTACTCACACTGTCATCCAGCGCTAAGTATCTAGGTATCATGCTCGATCCAAAACTTAGCTGGAAACATAACATTGAACACAGAGTAAGGAAGGCATCGGTCGCTTTCTATGCTTGTAGCAAAACCTTTGGAAAGAAGTGGGGTCTTCAATCAAAGATGACCTTGTGGATGTACACAGCCGTAGTGCGTCCAATTCTCACGTATGGATCACTAGTATGGTGGCCTGCGTTGAGCAAAGTCTACAACCTCACGAAATTGAAAAGACTGCAAAGAACAGCCAGTATAGGTACCACGGGGGCAATGAGGTCGGCCCCAACAGATGCCCTTACTGTGCTCTTGCATCTTCTACCCCTCGACCTACACACAAAATATACCGCATTATGCAGTGCTATAAGACTCAAGGAGTCGGGATGCTGGACTGCAAGGCCGTATGGCCATAGTAACATCCTGGATTCGCTACCAAGCGGCATGGTCACGTCTCCAACCGACTACATGACACCCAAATTAAGCTTCACGAAAGGCTTCCACGTCGGTTTCCCAACAAGGGACCAGTGGAAGAGGGACGAAGTAGTGAAGGGCTTCGACACGGTCATATACACCGACGGATCTAAGATGAGCTGTGGTGTAGGGGCCGGTGTCTATTCGGAATCACCTCAAATATCGATTTCAGTACGCTTACCGGATTTTGCCAGTGTTTTCCAGGCGGAATTATTGGCCATTCGAGAAGCTTGCACGCAACTAGGGCGTGACACAACGCTTAAACAAAGCATTGCTATCCTTATAGATAGCCAAGCCGCCATCAAAGCCATCGACTCGGCTACCATATCCTCCAAACTGGTGCAGGAGTGCCGGAACGAACTTGCCTGTCTGAGCGAGCGCTTCAGGGTCACACTTCTCTGGGTTCCAGGGCATAGTGACGTAACAGGCAATGAGCGTGCAGATGAACTGGCCAGGAAGGGCTCAGCACTACATGCCTCGCTCTCAACGAAGGTCCACATTCCGTTAGGAACGGTAAAGGGACAAATACATTCGCATTTTCTGCAGAAAGCCAATTTCCGATGGTCGGGGTTGACAAACTGCGTCATATCAAGGAAGATATGGCCTACCTACAACCAAAGCAGAACAAATAACCTGCTAAACAGAACCCGCCCCGATATCGCCAGACTCACGGCAATAATCACGGGGCATTGGCCAATTGGAGACCATGCGGCCAAGCTAGGTATCCCTTACAACCCGCATTGCCGCAGTTGTGGTAATATAAATGAAAAAGAAACTCTGTCTCACTTCCTCTGCAAATGTCCAGCTCTAGCGAGAGCCAGACTGCGCGCACTGAACCAACCATTCCTTGACGACCTTAGCGACATCTCGGGCAAAGGGATACAGGATCTTATCCGTTTTCTCAATTCCACAGGTTGGCTATAGGCACCACACCCTCAACAACCACAACAAAACAGGTAACACGAGTCGTGGTAACAAAACGGCACATTATAGTGCTAATTGGGTTCAAGGTGAACCGCCACTGCTACCTACCTACCTAGAAGTAGAACAGAACTTTTTCAATTTGAATCAACGAGCTGGACAGTGGACGCATTGTTTATTTTTATAATTAGCAGTCATTACAGGGGGCCGCAACATCTTATAAAATTGTTGACAATCTTCCTTAATTTTGGAAACCAGTAGTTTTTCCGAAGTTTGTCGACTGTTTTGTCTACACCCAAGTGACCAATCTTCTCATGAATGACTCTAATAATATTGCTTTCCATTTCAGTAGGTACATATAGCTGAAGATGGTTTGAGGGTTTATTTATCCTAAAGACTAATCCGTCTTTAAGTTCAAAATTCGGGACCACCTCAACCTCTAACTTGTCCCTAAGCTCCCTTATCACTCTATCTCTATTCTGGGTAATCTGAATATTTACATCTGCATCATACACATCTTCATAACTAAATTAATGGCATCTACTAAGGGCATCCACATGTCCCATTGAAGTACCACTGCGATGCTTTATTTTATAGTTATAATTTTCGAAGCTAAACACCCATTTAGCTATTCGTTGATTCACTTGTTTTTTCACCATTGCTTGCGTCAGTGCATTGCAGTCTGTAACTATGGTAAAAGAAATTCCCATAAGTTGTGTTCGGAAACGCTCCAATGCAAACACAATTGCTAGAGTCTCCAACTCAAAACTGTGAAGTCTGGATTCACTCTCCGATGCCGTTTTAGAGAAAAACGCAACCGGATGCATCGTCCCATCGTCCTGCTTTTGCATCAAAACTGCCCCAAACCCAATTTTGCTTGCGTCTGTGTGTAACTCAGTCTCTCTCATGGGGGTATATATTGACAACACTGGTGCTGACACCAAAACCTCTTTAAGAGTATTAAACACCTCTATGCATTGCTTATTGAAATCAAATACTGTGTCCTTTCTCAACAAGGTAGTCATAGGTTTCGCAATCGTGGAAAACGATGGAACAAACCTTCTAAAATTTGAAAACAAACCTAAGCACTGCTGCAATTGTTTAAAATTTTGTGGCTGCGGAAAGTTTCTTATTGCCTCAATATGTCTATCATTGGGACGAATCCCCTTAGAGTTTACAATATACCCAAGAAATCCTATTTCAAAATATCCAAATTTACACTTTACTTAATTTCAATTCCAAACCTCTATTATATAAACGACCTAAGACCTCAGTTAATATCAGCATGTGACTTTCAAAATCTATAGTTGCAATGGTAATATCATCAACAAAAATAACTATCTTTCCAGCATCTACCAGATCCCGTAGTACATCATAAATAAATCGCTGAAAGAAAGCTGGCGCATTTTTCAGGCCAAAGGGCATTTTCTTGTACTCGTATTGACCTAATGGCGTCACAAAGGAAGTATACTTTATAGAGTCTTCATGCATGTGTACTTGATGAAATCCATTTTTTAAGTCTAGTACACTAAAATATTTTTTTCCCTCAAGGTATTCTAAGCAGTTTTCTATCAATGGCATCGGAAAATTATCTCTTATGCCCAGTTTGCACAGTCAGAGTTTAAACTGAAGTTTAACTAAACCCGACCGAGAGTTTAAACTTTTGGTTTAACTCGTTCAGTTTCACAGTACAAAATAATCTGCCAGTTAACTAAACGCAGTTGTGGAAGCGCAGAATAATTACCCTTAAGGGGATATTTTTCTACCAGCGCACTTTTGACCAAGTAAATGGTTATTGCTTTTCTCTACTTTATCTATTTTACCATTTGTAAATAAAAGAAAATGTGAGCAATATTATTACATTGTGTATTTTAGTATTAACGAAGTGAATTGATTTATTTTCGACACATGTTTGAACTGTCATCTACTTTCACCAATTAATTATTGCAGTAATAATTATTTCTTTTTTTTTTTCAATAATAATATCTAGTTGTTGAAATGTAGTGGGCATTCAGACGGATGCGATCACAAGTACCGCTTCATGTCACTCGCTGGGTTTTTACCACATCCAATCACCCGTCGCCAGTAAAATATTGAAAGGATTTTATGAGCCTCTAATTAGGGTCATTGTCTGGTAAAAGGTAGGCGCAAAGTTTTTTGCTGGTGTTTCTACGAAAATCTGCGCTATCTTTTTCTGGTTTTCCTTTTTTTTAAACAAAAATGTGTGTAAACTAGATCTGTATACAAAATTGGTATGAACTCCGAAACCTTTGAACTGGCATTGTCCCGAGAAGTGTGTTCAAAATCGGACAAACAAATTGCATTGTAAAAAGAATAGGGTGGGTAGTGTCTTGTTTCAGCCAAAACAAAATGTGAAAGATTTGAGTATGTATAGATATATGTATTTTGTTCGCCAAGAATCTAAAGAAATCACTAGTAGCATTACAAAAAAATAATCGTCATTTCCACACACGAAAATAAATAATTTGTATTGAAAAAACGTCAATACAATTTACGCTTGTTATGTTTGGGCTAAGATGTTCACTTGAAAAAAGGCGTTTTTATTGAAAAATACATACAAAATACAAATACATACAAAATATTGGTTGAAAATCTATTGACATTTTCTGATGATATTTTTTAACAGTGGGTTTACCGCAGTAATGCTGGAACTAATCATAGCTCTACTTTTCACTCATATAAATTCAAGAAGTGCAGCACCCAAACTATTTATCATTTCTGTTCTCTCTCTCTATCTCTCTGTATGAAATAGCAGCTGTCAAAATAAACCTCAAAATGCGAAACGAAAGTTTAAACGGCAGAATGCAGGCGTTTAACTTAAACCGAGAGTTGAACTCCACTTTGGGTTTAAACGAACACAGTGAAACCGAAAATTTGTTGAACGAAGGTTTAAACCAAAACGAGAGTTTAAACTCTGACTGTGCAATTGGGCATTACTGTTTTCTTATTCAGCACTCTGTAGTCAATACACAATCTGCCCTCACCATTTTTCTTCCTAACCAGAACTGTTGCAGAGGCATAAGGGGAATTACTACTTCTAATTATACCCTTATAGCCGGTTTTACAGTGCGAGTTTAAACTCCAGTTTAGTTAAACTCGCAAGCAAGTTTAAACCAAGTACGTAAACCGTGAGTGTATTACAGCATTGTATAAGTGAGCAGGTATATTGAAGAGCAATAGCAACTGCTATCTGCTCATTGAAATAGCAGAGTGATTAATAGCAGCGATCGCAATAGCAGTCTCATCACTAATTGAGTATGAGTTAGTCTTCTGACAGTCATAAAAGGGTGCGGTCGCTGGTTTGCTCGTGGTAGTCCGTCGAATATAATTTTCTGCCTTTTAATCTCAGAAGTGGGATCAGAGCCGTATGCCTAAGTGTAAAAAAAAAAGAGTGGAGTAATTATTGTTAAAGAAAAATGAAACACATTCGATCTCAACTGAGGGTAACGAACAAACTATTTTATTATAATGTAATGCAAAAGAATTCAAGTTGTACAGTTTAGCAATTCATAAAGTATATAAGCAGTATAAGAGAAAGATAAATAATGTTTTAGAGTACCTAATGTGTTGCGAGTTGCCATTAGTGTAAATTCAAATAAGCTTATCTTCAATACTACCTCTCAATACAATATCTCTCAAAACAATTTAAACTGATAATCCTAGTTTCTCAAATAATTTTAAATGCTTTGATTTATTTAATATTTTAATCAAAATATCTGCAGTCATTTCAGACGTAGGTACATATTTTAATGTAATCAAAGATTTATTATATATTTGACGGATATAATGGTATTTAATATCTATATGTTTAGATCTAAAATGAAATACAGAATTAGTAACCTTCGTAGATAAACCGCTTCTTTAGTTGCCGCCACCAATGCCATATACTCAGCATCGGTACTGCTCAACGCCACAGTAGACTGTTTACGAGACTCCCACGATACAGCCCCTCCAGCTAAGAAAAAGGCGTAACCAGTATACGATTTTCGGTCCTGACAGCTACCAGCCCAATCAGCATCCGCATATCCATTCAGCAGCTTTCTAGTTTTCTTAAATGAAAGTTTGAAATTAGCAGTAGTATTCAAATACCTTAATAAATGTTTTGCTGCAGTCATGTGTTCCTCAACACTAAACTGAGACAATTTGCTAACAGCATGCATAATATCTGGCCTTGTCGTGATAGCGAGATACATCAAAGATCCAACTAACGATTGATAATCCTTAGGATCTATTTTAGAACATGCAGTTTTTGAACATTTCTTAAGTTGTTCACCTGGATCCAGAGGAGTGTTACATTTCCTAGTTGAAGTCATGCCGTATTTTGATAATAGGTTTCGAATATACTGTTCATGTGATAATGTAATTGATCCTGTATCTTTATTACGGTTGATTTCAATGCCTAAGAAAAAATCAATTGGCCCCTTGTCCACAAGATCAAAAGCCCCAGCAAGTGCTTCCTTTATCCGAATAACAGCATTTTCATTTGTGCAAGCGATAATAATGTCGTCGACATACACTGCGACGATGTTGAAATTATCCCCTTTGTTTCTAGTATATACACACGAGTCCGCATCACAGCGAGAGAAACCAATATTCTTTAAAGTAGTATCCAGTTTACTGTTCCACTCTCTCCCTGCCTGCTTCAGGCCATACAGCGACTTTCTTAATTTACAAACCTTTCCTTCGATTGATGATTTCACGAAATGTTCAGGTTGATGCATATAAATTTCCTCCTTTATGTCACCGTTTAGATAAGCACATGAGACATCTACTTGGTGAACTTGTAAATCAAACTCCACTGCCAAAGCCAAAATTAATCGAATGGTTGAATATCTCACAACCGGCGAAAACGTCTCATTATAATCAATGCCTAGTTTTTGGCTACAACCCTTCGCTACAAGCCTTGATTTATATCGAATCGGCTTCCCATTTTTGTCACGTTTATGTTAAAAACCCAGGTCAACTAACTCCCAAGTGCCATTCGAAATTAAAGACTCGTACTCGCTTTGCATTGACTCAAGCCACAAATTGGAATCAGGTCGCCCTAACGCCTCGTTTACCGAAAGTGGATTTGTTTTTAATAAATGCGCTTTACTTTCCATAAAGTATGTAACTTTTCGATTTCTAGGTCTCAACTTCATCTTAAATCGAGTCGGATCTTCTCCATCTATTTGAACGCGGTTATCGGCTTCACCATCCATCACGTCACCATCATCATCATCATCATCAATCCTTTGTTCACTTTCTCCAATAAAAACGTCATCTTCATCATTACCTCCAGTAGCGTTCCCGTCATCACTGCCTCTGTCATATGCTTCATCACCATAATCACCATCAGACTCAGTTTCTTCATCAACAAACGTTTCATCGATTTCTGTTTTGGGAGAATTCTTCTCCACTTTGATACTGGGAGTTTCGTTTGACTCAGAGTCAATTAGAGCAAAAGAACCATCGTTGTTCATACTGTTCCACGAAACTTCTCTGAATTTTACATCACGGCTTTTCAAAACTCTTCTCCCGACTGGTTCATACAACCTATACGCCTTGGATTCCTTGGAATAACCTACCATAAAACAGTCTATCCCCCGTGAATCAAATTTAGATTTCTTTGGTCGTTTGTCAAGCATAACAGCCTTTGACCCAAACATTTTAAATGACCTATATACGGCTTTCGTCCACACCAAACTTCATAGGGTGTTTGGTTTTTTAGAAGCCTAGTAGGTGATCGGTTTCGAATATACACTGCTGTGTTCAATGCCTCAGCCCATAATGAATCTGGCAGTTTAGAACTCAGTAGTAGGCATCTCGCCATTTCGACCAAAGTCCTATTTGCTCGTTCCGATACTCCATTTTGCTGAGGTGTATATTCAACCGTCAGTTGTCGTTTTATACCTTGCTCAGAGAGGAATTTAGAAAAATCTGAACTCAAGTATTCTCCACCATTGTCGCTTCTTAACACCTTTATCTTACATGCCGTTTCCCGTTCTACTTCCGCTTTGAATTCCTTAAAAGCACGAAATATTTCGTTTTTAGCTTTTAAAAAATAAACAAATATCTTACGACTAAAATCGTCTATAAATAATACAAAATACTTCGCACCTCCCAACGATCTAGTTTTCATAGGACCACATACGTCCGAGTGAATGACCTCTAGTAATCCTTTTGACACGATTTCTTTATTTGTTTGAAAAGATGAACTACAAATTTTGCCTTTGAAGCAAATATCACACCCCAACACATTTGGAATGTTTTTAAGCATGGCTCCTTTTACCATATGTTGATTAAATAATTGATTCATGCTTTTTATATTAAGGTGGCCTAAACGTGCATGCCACAGTAATACATCATCTAACTTGGTATTCATGCTACACAAAATATTTGTTCTTTTGTTTTCATGCACAAACAAATCACCACATTTAATCGCATGCAAAACTAGATTCTTGTTTCTATCGAAAATTTTAGCATCATTTTCACCAAATAAAACAGAATGGTTGTTTTCTACTGCCTTGCTCACCGACATAAAATTCGCCTTTAATTCTGGCACGAATAAAACGTTAAGCAGTTCAACATTGCTGTAACTTGTACACATTTTGACAACTCCGATACCCGTTGAATTAATTACATGATTTCCAGCTAATTGGATGTTCTCGTAGTGTGGCTCTAAGCTGGTAAAGAAGCCTTTGTCACAACACATGTGACAGGTCGATCCGCTATCAAGCACCCACACATTTTTATTAAGTTTTGACGAATTGGTGTGCGTATTTAACATAGCAAACGATGACGTCGTGTTCATTTTTGGCACTGAGCTTTTTGGAGATCGGCACTCAGAAGCGAAGTGGCCTTTCTTTTGACAGTTATAACACTTCCCCTTTGTACGCTGTTTAATTTTTGAATGTGAAGCTTTATTTTGATGACGACTGAAGAATGCAGATTCGCTAGTCTCCACACTGTTGTCTTCTCTTCGTTTCCCCTCTTCTAAAAGCTTTGTCTTTATGGCGCTAATTGTTGGCAGCGAATCCCTCGACTCGATGGCTACCACGAAATTTTCATAAACTCTAGGCAAACTTGACAAAAGAATGATAACTACCAACTCATCCTGCATTTTTATGTTAATTTCCATCAATTTTTCGGATATATCAAAAAATTTGTTTAAATGACTACACATTGATTCACTTTCCGCCATCTTCAAAGACAGAAGTTGTTTAAATAATGTTACCTTCCTTGCTGGTCCACTCGGTTGGTGAATTTCCTCTAACGTTGACCATGCGCTTCTTGATGATGTGCATTTTTTGATGTGGATAAGTTGCGAAGATTTTACACTTAGTAAAATTGTCGACAGCGCCTTTTCATCCTTGCCTATCCATGCTGCCACGTTTGGTCCGTTGGTTGGATTTGTCTCGGGTTTCGGAATCGCTCCTGATACATATCCCCAAAGATCGCTGTGAACTAAAACGGCTTTCATCTGAACTTTCCATCCGTCATAGTTCTCTTCATTTAATTTGTCAATTTGGTACAGTGAACTCATTTTACTAATACCGAGACTACCGATTGAAATATAAACTAACAAATTATGGTACTTTATGCGGACCTGGGCCCATAACCTTTGTTAAAGAAAAATGAAACACATTCGATCTCAACTGAGGGTAACGAACAAACTATTTTATTATAATGTAATGCAAAAGAATTCAAGTTGTACAGTTTAGCAATTCATAAAGTATATAAGCAGTATAAGAGAAAGATAAATAATGTTTTAGAGTAATGTGTTGCGAGTTGCCATTAGTGTAAATTCAAATAAGCTAATCTTCAATAATTATTAGAAACCTAATCCTTAAACGTTGCGCCGTCGCATAGCAAAATATCCCTGGTAAAAAAAAAAGAAAGAAATCCTCCGTTCGACAGTATTGTCGAAACGTGTAGTGCGTGCTTAGTGCATTGTCTGTGTGTTACAAGGAAAAAAATTGTCCGTTGCAAAAAAAAAAACGTGTACTGTTGTCGTCGTCGCTGTTACGTTGTGTGCATCGTCTGTCTGCTACCAAAAAAAAAAAAATAATAATAATACATAAAAAGAAAATTTTCCGTTTCGATTGCGAGAGAATAAGGGTAAGCTGCCGTTGGAGGCAGGTGATACGTTGTGGGCATTGTCCGTGTACTGTTGTCGTCGTCGCTGTTACGTTGTGTGCATCGTCTGTCTGCTACCAAAAAAAAAAAAAATAATAATACATAAAAAGAAAATTTTCCGTTGCGATTGTGGGAGAATAAGGGTAAGCTGCCGTTGGAGGCAGGTGATACGTTCTGGGCATTGTCCGTGTGTCACACATTGAAAAACAGTTCAATACAATTCCCCTATCGCGTGGGCATCGGCGATTTTGTGTATTGAAAGGGCGCTGCCGATGTGTGAGTGTGTTCGAGAGTGTAGGTAAACCCTTTTATTTATTATACTGTGCACAATTGTTTTGCTGTGGCTGGGTGAGTACGCTCTTATTTATTTATTCGTCTCCTGTCTTATCGTCAACGACCACAATGAGCCGCCAAGCAAATACGAGGCGTAAGAGGCAAATTAGTGCGGAAGAGTAAAGATTGGCTCAATTGACTGCAGAAGTTAAACGGCTTAAGGAAGAGAATTCTCTTTTAAAGGGTTGAAGGGGAAGAATGACGCTGAGTGAAGTCAGATCACTTGTAGGTGAATACGAGCCGGGGTGACATCTTTAACTCCGGAACAATGGATTGACAGCATTGAAAAATCGGCCAATATATATGGGTGGAGTGCGCTTGGGGCAGCCAAGCGATGGCATGAAAGTCAGAGGGCGGAGGTCGATTCGTGGAACGCGTTCAAATCGGCATTTGTGAAAGGATTTCCCAAGACTATCAATAATAGTAAACTTTTGTTAGAAATTCTACGGCGAGAGAGGAAAGTGAACGAATCCATTGAGGATTATTTTTATGATATGTCTTCTATGACGCACCGTGCCGAAATCAGCGAACAAGAGAGCATTTAACACATCATCTCAGGGTTAGGGGACGCGTCACAAATTGCCCCCATGGGTGTCATCCCGCGGCACTAAAGAACGAATGTGTTATGCATGCCGTAAACCGGGCCATATATCATACCAATACCCTAAATTCGACTACAAAGAAACCAGAGATATGCCTCAGAAGAACACAATAAAACAAATAATTGATAGAACGAATGCCAACGAGTGCTATCAGCCAGTGGTCGTAGAGGGGTATCGATTAGACGGATTTGTGGATCTTGGAAGCGATTGCAGGACGATGAAACTTAGTGTGGCTAAACATCACAATTGGTCGCATGCAGAGACTAATATGTTTTTGCAGGGTTTTGGTGGCGGAAATTGTAAGGCGTCAGAACAAATGATCCGAAAAGTGAAAGTAGGGAATGTGAGTCTTAAAACGAACATAATTATTGTCGATGACGAGGCCCAAGACACCTCAATAATCATCAGCAGGACGTTTTTCGCCCAACCAGGAGTGGTTGTTACGAAAAAAGAGTGACAAAAATTGAAGAAGAACCAGATGCAAATCACCCACATAGCGGGATAGGAAGATGCTTTTAATGAACTAAGGACAAAACTGTATTCCGGGCCAATTCTAGCACTATACAACCCAAAAGCGTCGCATGAACTACATACAGATGCATCCAAGGACGGGCTTGCAGGAATCCTTATCCAATTAAATAACAATAGAGGAAATCAGGCAGTTGCATATTTTAGCAGGGCAACGACCAGAACAGAAGCGGCAGCACAAAGTTACGAATTAGAGGCGCGTGCAAGTCTCGAACGTTTCAAATACTATTTGCTCAACAAAAGTTTACGGTTTTTACCGACTGCAATTCGCTGAGGCTCACACAAGCAAAAAGAGATCTCGTACCAAAAATTGCTCGCTGGTGGCTTCGTATACAAAAGTATGATTTTGACCTTCAATTCCGAGCTGGGAAGTTAATGGATCACGTGGATGCACTAAGTCGGGCACCAGCTGAGGAATCGGTGGAAGCGAATATTGCGTGGTATAGACAAGTAATGGCGATTGGGATGCAGGAAACTGACTGAGTGGTAAGCAAACGGAGTAATATCTACAGTCCAGCTGTGTGGTCTGGTTTCGTTAGGTACAACTGTGTGGTCTGGCTTCGATTCCGGCTGTGTGGTCTGGTTTCGATTCCGGCTGTGTGGTCTGGGTTTGGTCCAGCTGTGTGCTCTGGCTTCGATTCCGGCTGTGTGGTCTGGTTTCGGTACAACTGTGTGGTCTGGGTTTGGTCCAGCTGTGTGGTCTGGTTTCGGTACAACTCTGTGGTCTGGTTCGGTCCAGCTGTGTGGTCTGGCTTCGATTCCGGCTGTGTGGTCTGGTTTCGGTACAACTGTGTGGTCTGGGTTTGGTCCAGCTGTGTGGTCTGGCTTCGATTCCGGCTGTGTGGTCTGGTTTCGGTACAACTGTGTGGTCTGGGTTTGGTCCAGCTGTGTGGTCTGGCTTCGATTCCGGCTGTGTGGTCTGGTTTCGGTACAACTGTGTGATCTGGTTTCGGTACAACTGTATGGTCTGGCTTCGATTCCGGCTGAGTGGTCTGATTTCGGTACAACTGTGTGATCTGGTTTTGATCCAGCTGTGTGATCTGGCTTTGATTCCGTCCGGCTGAGTGGTCTGGTTTCGGTACAACTGTGTGGTCTGGTTTCGGTCCAGCTGTGTGATCTGGCTTCGATTGTGGCTGTGTGGTCTGTCATCCGACAGAAATCTGGTTGATAACCCTTGACTAAAATAATAATAATACTGTGTGGACAATAATTTTGCTTTTACTCCCCCTGATTGGGAGACATTGCAATTTCGGTTGTTCTAATGTGCGAATTGACAAATTGTAATGAATTCATCGAGGCGATGAATAAGGTAGGACGGCCGAATGTTGTATGACATTGCACGAGTAATAAAAATGATCCCTTTGCTCAGTCAACAACAGCCACTGAAATGGAAAAACTACCCTCTCGAATAATGAGAGAGTGGCCAGCGATCGTGTGGTTGTAAGGAGAAGAGCAATTGAGTTAGTCTTCTGACAGTCATAAAAGGGTGCGGTCGCTGGTTTGCTTGTGGTAGTCCGTCGAATATAATTTTCTGTCTTTTTACTAGGAATTTGTACCTGGTGTTTTGGAGACTTGGGCAGTGACATAGGAAGTGGGTTGTATCCTCAAGAGCTTCCTCATCACCGCAGCCTCTTCTTCCGTTAAGCCCATTTTCTTCATATAATACCGCAGGGTGTTGTGCCCTGTTATGATACCTACGAGGGTGGACAGGGATTTCCTATCCTTCCGCATTATCTTCTCGGTTTTGGATTCGTTGAAGGACGGCCATAGCGCTCTTGTGGTGTTACAAGTGTTTAAGGTGGTCCATCTTGCGTTCGCCTCTCTTGTGTCTTTACTCCCTGCTTCAAGCTTTAATGTGCAAGGCGGGATATCCACAGAGGGATCAGCTTGTTCTGAAACAGCTGTCGAACCTTGTCTTGCTAATTCGTCTGCTTTCTCATTGACTGAAATGCCTTCATGTCCCGGAACCCAGCAGAGTGATACCTTGTGCTGTGTACCAAGAGCCTTGAGTTCTTCGCGACAGCACTTCACAAGCTTCGATTATATTTCTGGTGCAGTTATGGCTTTTATTGCTGTCGATAAAGAAGGTAATACCTTCAGGTGGTATTGCCCTTACCACAAACTCACGGTCTGCTGTTGTCACTGCCAGGACCTCTGTTTGGAAAACGCTGCTATGGTCGGGGAGGCGAATCGATTTTGATATACCCAGCGATTCAGAGAAGACACCTGACCCTACCCCAGTGTCCCTTTTTGATCCGTCTGAATACGGCTATGGTTGGTGTGCTAGGTACGAGTCCGTCTCTCCATTCTTCCCTGCTGGGATAGGCGCTAGAGAAGGGTCTTGTAAACTCTAGATAAGGCGTTATGTAGTCCGTGACAGGTACATGGCCGAAATATTTCTGTTGGATCGTAGAATGACCCGTTGCGTTCAAATTCCATTTTACCGATTGGCTGATTCTCATTGCACTAATTGCGGCCGATAGTTGTATATGAATGTCTAGCAGACACAGGTTGAGGATAGCCTCAAGTCCTGCGGTTAGAGTTATCCTCATCGCACTAGTGGTGCCGATGCACGCTAGTCTTTGAACCTTCGTTAACGCTTTTAGGTAGGTGGCTTTATTGGTTGCCAGCCACCATACGAGACTGCCGTAGGTCAGTATGGGTCTTACTATAGCCGTGTACATCCAGAGCTTAAATTTGGGAGATGGTCCCCAGATTTTCCCAAAGATTCTGCTGCAGGAAAAAAAGGCTGTTGTGGCTTTTTTGATTCTTTCATTGGTGTTCAATTTCCAGTTTAGTTTTTTGTCTAGTATAAGTCCCAGGTACTTTGCGCTATCAGAGATTCTGAGGGGTGTGCCGCCAACAGAGGGTGTAGCAAACTGTGGTATTTTCCTTTTATTTGTGAAAAGTACCAGATCAGTTTTCTGGGGAATGACTGTTAGACCGCAGTTCCTGGTCCAGGTGTAGAGGGTTGTTAGGGCACTTTCAATTTGTTCCGACAGTGTTGGAAGGAGTTTTCCCGTTGCCAACAGTACGACGTCATCCGCATAAGCCGTTATTCTGATGCCATTGTCTTAAGTTTCGTGAGTGCTTCATTAAGAACAATGACCCAAAAAAGTGGGGAGGAACCCCGAGGGGTTCCTCTGGAGGCATAAGCTTCTAATTTTGTCCGGTTTGCCGTGTTTAGAAGTTTCCTCGTTTTCTTTCTAATTGCGGCCAATGCGGAGGAGCTCCTGAGCATTGGCGGCGTACCCGTCGTGGATGAGCCGCTTATCCCTCGCGCCGCGGTGGCGGTGGCTTGAGCAATGATATGTGATATGGTATGGCGCTTGGTTGGAAGATCGGAGAGAGGTCACGATGTGGGTGTTCTGGGTATAGTTGTGCGGATCACAACATCCCACCCCCTTAGAAAAAGAAAATTCTTACCTGAAGGGTTAGAATTTTCTGTATGCGGGTTGGTTGTGGAAGGATTAAATAGGTCATTATGAATGATAAATTGTTTACAAAAAATGCTTAGACTAAGTATAATGTTTGAATGATTATTATAGTGTACGATTGAAATAGATTATTAAGAATAATAAATTGTTTACAAAAAATGCTTAGACTAAGTACAATGTTTGAATGATTATTTATAGTGTAAAAAAATAAAAATATTTTTATATATGAAGGTAAAAAGGAATATATTCTTATTCTAAGAGTAGTATAAAACTAAACAATATGAAGATAAAAAGGAATATATTCTTATTCTAAGAGTAATATAAAACTAAACAATTAGTACAAAGATATATTTTTTTTTCTTATTTGATAAATTTGTAATGTTCATAATACAGCTTGTAGTAAATACAATGTCTAAAACATAGTTTGTTGGATATATAATATTTATTTATTATTATTTTTTCACATACACACACCTAGCCGTCTGTCGAAATGCTCAGTCTAAACTCGGGGTTTACTATTTGTGAGGTTAATTGAGTATTTGTTGTGTCTTTGTTGTCTCTGTTGTTGTCAGGGGCTTTGTCTTTATTAACCATGTAAGTTCGACAGTGTTTATAGCAAAATAGAAGTAGTGTTAGTGCTACTATCAGATAAATTAGTGTGTAGTGGTGAAGATTATGGTTGTCCAGTGTAAGCATAGGTTTTGATTCTTCAATTTTTAGGGAGTTTATGTCTTGTGAAATTAGTCTTAGCCTATCTTGGCTGGAAAATTTTACGACAACCATATTGGATGTATGGTTGGGTAAGTTGTTATGGATAATATGTGAAATGTTTAAGGGAGGAATGTAGGAGTTGGTAAGAGTTGAAGAAATCTCGCTAATTGCTTGTATTGTAAGGTCTTTTGATTTTAAATAGCAATTACTCTGTAGTTCGATTTTTAAGGTATTTGTTCTTAGCTGCGATGAACTTAGAAAAAATTCTAGTGCAAGAAAGATGTCTTGCACCAAAAATGGTTAAATTGTTCAATAGAAATAAAACAAAACTTCTTCGTAATTCGTTATAACTTTTAATGTTGACTGAACTGGTCTACTGCTAACTGACAAGTGTCCGTAAGATTTGCATCTTAGTTCCCATGAAGCCTTGCTTTTAGTCGCTACTGTTCTTAAATACAAAACTTTTATTATATATATGGTCAATGAACTTGATCTTGAACTTGAAAATTCTTATATAGATACATATCAATACATTTACATTATCATTTGCTTTCATGGGAACTGTATGAGTAATTACATTTAATATATTCGTGTCCTGCTCTTTACATTAATGCCCCATATTTAATGTATGGGTGAGAATTGGATGCACATATGGTGACTGATTTTCTCTCTCTTTCTGTTTATTGTTTATTGTTGCTATCACCACCATGTTGCAGATTTGACAGTTCGTGTTTGGTTTCTTCTTTCGGTCGGTCGTAATTTCTTCTCTAACATTTTTTAATTTAATAAAATACGCGAAAGTTTGACGCGATCGGTTTTATTTCATTGCGCATATTATATGCCAGTCATCTGGGATATGTATTTCTTATTTCCATATCTCAGTGACTAGCCCAATATGCGCAATGAATGCAACAGTCAATTGTGCAAATGGTTTGGCAATTGCATTTTCATCACAATAATTAATCGTTTACAATTATTATTTGTCGGCATAATGTGGTGTTTTGTGGTTTGTTGTGTTGGGAACCAACATGCTCCCGGCCTTCGGAGACAGATTTCAAGACATCCTTTTAATCATCTCACGTTTCAGTTTCACCATAACCTCCTTCTGCATGCGGCTTGTCCTGCCTTTAATTTGTTGTTGTGTTCTTTGGCCGGATGGCTGATTTCCTCCAGGTGTGAAGTGTTGTGGGTTGCAAAATAATAAAACAAACAAGCATTAGTAAATTGTTTTGTGTGTATCAATATACATAATGTGCAAAGTGACAGAATTTTTAATATTTATTATCTTTTTTGGACCTGATTCCCTATTAGTTTCAAGGGATGATCGGCTGTATTAGCATGGGGTGAGTTTTTTTTTGATTTATTAAGTTCATTGGCTTGTATTATGGGTATAGTTCATGTTTGCGATTAATATTTGTTTGTTTTTTAATTCATTGGGGTGTATTATAGGTAGGTAGTTCATGTTCTTAGTTAAGAATGTGTTGTGGCAGAAAAAACTCGTTTGTTTATAATTATTTTGAATTGTTAAGGGGTTCAGATACCGGTAAGGGGGATAATTTTACGGTTGGCCTTTTAAGTGTTGAAGTGTTTGTTTTTATTGTCGCGACGCGCGTGAGACCGTCAGATCCCGGATGTAGTTCTATTATTCGCGCGAGTGACCACGATGATGGTGGTAAATTGTCCTCCTTGACTAAGACGATGTCTCCAATGTTGATGTTGGGCTGCTTTTGGAGCCATTTTGGTCGTTGTTGGAGCAGATGCAGATATGATATGCTCCATTGCTTCCAAAAGTCTTGCGTGAGACGCTGAATATATCGCCATTTGTCCAGGCTGTTAATATTGGCGTCGCACAGGTTTCTTTCGGGAACAGTGTGCATCGATCCTCCTATAAGGAAGTGTCCAGGAGTCAAGACTGTTAAATCCTCGGGATCCGCAGACATTGGACATAGTGGCCTCGAATTGAGACATGCTTCAATTTGAGTGAGCAATGTCGTGCACTCCTCAAATGTCAATTTGGAATTTCCAATGGTTCGCTTGATGTGGTGCTTGATGGACTTAACTCCCGCCTCCCATAGCCCTCCGAAATGTGGTGATGAAGGGGGGTTGAAATGCCATGTTGTATTTCTGGCCGCTAGTTCTTTGGCCACTTCTGACGACCATTCGGACGAGATGAATTTGCTGTCTCTTTTTATTTCGTTGTGCGCTCCTTGGAAGTTCGTCCCACAATCGCTAAATATGTTAGCGCATGTGCCTCTTCTTGCGACAAATCTTCGAAAAGCGGCTATAAAGGACGCCGTACTTAGATCGTTCACAAGTTCAATGTGAATGGCCTTCGTTGAGAGGCAAACAAATACCGCTATATATCCTTTGGAGAATTTGTTACATCGGCCCTTCCACGCCTTTATTTCTATCGGCCCGGCATAATCTACTCCAGTGTTTGTAAAAGGTCTGCAGCACATGACTCGCTCAGCTGGGAGGCTTCCCATTAGCTGATGTTGCATTTTTGCCTTGTAACGATGGCATCGAACGCATTTGTGTATTGTGGATTTTATAAGTCTCTTTATGTTCGTTATCCAATATGTATTCCGTATTTCTGCCATCATCATTTGCACGCCGCCGTGCAGGGTCCGTTGATGGATATCGCTCACAATTAGTTTGGAGAAGTGGTGCGAATCCTTCAGTATTAAGGGATGTCGTTGATTAAATGGAAGTGACGAGTTTGTTAGTCGACCTCCAACACGCAGTAATCCTTCCGCGTCAAGGAATGGATTTAAGTTGATTATTTTGCTCCCTTTACTAACAGTGTTACTGCCTTTCAATTTCTTGATATCTTCCAAGAATAGTTCTTCTTGTACTATTTTTATGAGCTGGTTGTGAGCTGAGGTAAGTTCTTCGGGCGTAATGGGATGAGGTCTGAGTGTTTTCTTGTTTTGTGGGTTTTTTAGGTTTGCGAAATATCTTCGCCATATGGAAACATTGCGAACCAATCGCCGTAATGTGGAATATTGTTCGAAGAACCCCTGGTCAATAATGCAGTGAGCTACTACCTGTGCGAATTTGGGTATTCTACAAGTATCGGATAGTTTTGTTTGATAGAACCCTACATGAATATCCGTTCGATTAATTTTTTGCTTTGATTCCAGATCAGTCTCGATTGGGATTGCTGCTGGAACTTCCGAGAGAGCAAAATTTTTTAAAAATTGGGGCCCATGCCACCACAATTGGTTGTCGATGAGCTCCTCTGGTGAAAGTCCTCTTGAGCCGATGTCTGCAGGATTTTCTTTTGAGGCGACGTGTCTCCAAATTGTGGGGCTAGTGAGGGTCTGGATTTCAGCCACCCTATTAGCTACAAAGGTTGTTCGTGATAACGGGCTTCCTTTGATCCAAGCTAGTGCGATCATGGAATCACACCACGCAAAGACTTCAGGATTTTGAAATTGCATTGCCCGTGATATGAGACGTAATAGTTTTGCTAAGAGTAAAGCAGCACATAACTCCAAGCGCGGTAAGGAAATGCACTTTACCGGCGCCACTCTTGTTTTGGACGCTAGGAGCTGTATATGTTCTTTGCCGTTTTTGATAATGCGAACGTACACTACTGCTGCATATGCCTTCTCAGAGGCGTCACTGAAGCCATGTAGCTGTACCTGATCTGAATCTTCGTATTGGATCCATCGCAGTATTTGGATGTCTTCAAGGGCTGTGAAGCCATTTCGCAGTGGCACCCAAAGATCTTCTGTTTCTTTGGAAATTTGGTTGTCCCATGTTAACTCTTGAAGCCATAACTGCTGCAGGATGAGTTTCGCCTTGATAATGCAAGGCGAGATCCACCCAAGAGGGTCAAAAAGACGGGCAATATCTGCTAGGACTGACCGTTTTGTGTGTCCCTTCACTACGGGTAAGTTTATTTTAAATTTAAACACGTCTTGTGCTGGATGCCATCGAATTCCGAGTGTTTTGATGGAATCAGCTGAATCGAAATTTAGGGGAAGATTTATCTCTCTTTCCGTTTCAGGTACTTGACTTAAAACCTTAGAGGAATTACTTGCCCACTTTCTGAGCGGAAATCCTGCCGACTTCAAGATATCCAGAATGTCCCCTTGAAGTCTGATTGCATCGGATTCATTATTTGAACCATAAATAAGGTCGTCCACGTAGAATCCTTCGGTAAGTGCCTTGGTGACATGAGGATGCGATTTTTTAACTTCAGACGCTAGCTGAAAAGGTGCTGATGCAGTGCCGAAGGTGACAGTTTTGAGCGCAAATGTTTTTATGGGCTCTGAGCTATTTTTCCTCCACAAAATCATTTGGTAGGGAGTATCGCTAGGTGCCATCCAAATCTGCCTGTACATCATACTGATGTCAGCCACAAATGCCACCTTAAACTTTCTCCATTTTGCGATCAATTCGATTATATCTGACTGTAAGCGTGGTCCCACCATTAAATTGTCGTTTAAGGATTCTCCGTTCGATGTTTTACATGAAGCATCAAAGACCACTCGCAACTTTGTCGTTGTGCTCGACTCTTTAAACACTGCGTGGTGTGGAAGAAAGTAATGTTCTCCTGTGGAGATTTGCATGTCTGGGGTTGTTTCCTGCATATGCCCGAGTGTGAGGTACTCTTCAATACAGGCTGTGTATGCTTCCTTTAGATTTGTGTTTGATTCGAGTCGTTTCTCAATTTGGAAGAACCTCGCTAAAGCTGCTCTTTTAGAGTCACCGAGATTTGGGCGACTATTGTTTTTAAATGGTAACTGAACTTCGTACCTGCCGTCGTCTCTTATCTTGCAGGTACTTTCATAGTGTTCTTCGCACTTCTTCTCTTCCTCAGTAAATTTCCTAACATCTAAGTCCTCTTCTAACTCCCAAAACCTTTTTAATTGAGCCTCCAAGGAGTTGAAATGGTTTTGAATAGTTATTGTGTTGGATTGACATTGACTGGTTGTGTTCCCAGTTATAATCCAGCCTAACTCCGTGCATTGGGCAACAGGGGCCCCGCATTCACCTTTTACAAGACCTTCCAGAATGATTGATGAATATGCATCAGCACCTAGAAGGAGATCAATTTTTCCTGGCGAGTTGTACGACGGATCGGCCAGTGGTAGATTTTGCAAATGCGTCCACGTTTTTGTGGTCAACTTGTGTGCTGGTAGCAGTGACGTCAGTTGTTCGAAGACAAATGCCTTGACATGTAGAGCAAATGATGTCTTAGTTAATGAACGGATTGTAAATTCAACTTGGTGATTTGATACGCCAGTTGACGTCTGCCCTAAACCTGTGACTTGTGCTGAAGTCTTTTTCTTTTTGAGTTTGAGCAGTTGAGCGACATTTTCGGTGACAAATGTCGCTTCCGAACCGGGGTCAATTAATGCCCTTAGAATGTGCTGTTTTCCATTGGTTGCAGTAACCTTGACCAATGCTGTCGCTAGCAATGCTTTTGAATGCATTTGATTGGATAGGTTACAACATGTTTGTTGATGGTTAGATGCCATATCTGTTGTGTTTATATTTTGGACGTTTGTGTCTCTAATAAGGTGAGAGTTTATGTTATATTGTTGACACGCATAAGGTCGATTTGGAGAATGCGCGTATGCTTGAGCATTTATTGCTTGTTGCGATGTTGAAGGACCACAGTTCATGCAGTCTTGTGGTTTATTGGGAATGTAAGAGGTAGCATTCTGATTTAACGTATTGGTATTGGCTTGCTTTTTTTGTGCATTTTGTTGATTATTTTGTGTAGACCTTTCCATATGAAGAAGAGTGTGATGTTTTAAATTACACTTGAAACATCGATTCGTGCTTGTGTAATTGTTCATATGATGGTCATAACCAAGGCAATTAGAGCAAACTGAATTTCGTTTGGTTACCTCTAAACGGGATTTGATACTCATTTTTAAAAATTTCTTACAATGGCGTAAACTGTGGGCGCCTTTGCAAAGCCTACAGCGAAACTGTTTGTCTACCCCTTCCGTTTTTACATGATATGTGTTGGAAATAGCTTTTCGAAACGATGTTGATGGCAATGGTTGTTTCGATTGTGTGTTCGACTCCATGAAATTTTCAAGTGAGCTGAATCTCCCTTCAATGAAAGATAAGAAGGTTTTCCAATCGGGAATACTTCTTGAAGTCCCCAATTTCGTTTCCCAATCTTTTTGTGTGATTTTTGGGAGTTTGTGATATATGAGGTATATTAGTATGGGATCCCATGAATCCACCTTCATTCCCAGATTTGAAAGAGCATGGATACACTGATTGCTGGTATCATGCAAGGCCCTTAAGAGATCGGCCGATTCAAACGTAATTTTTTGTTGCTCTAACAAAATTTTTAACTGTGTGTTAACTAGTTTTCTTTTGTTTTGAAACCTTTCGGTGATGATTTCCCAAGCCGATGCGTAGCTTTTGCTATCGATTGGGAGATGTGAGATTAACTCTGCAGGTTTTTCACCCAAAGAAGATTTTAGAAATTGTAGTTTCTGGATATCAGACAGATCAGCGTTTTGATCTATTAAACTTTCGAAGACGTTGTGAAAATCACTCCAGTCTTCGGGTTTGCCTGAAAATGGCTTTATATTAATTCGCGGAAGACGGATATCCGACACCCCAGATCTTGTGGTATTTAATCGGGAAATGTCGAGATTGGCACTGTTGTCGTGCGGAAACTTATCAGTGTCATCGTTAATCATGCCACTGAATTTGAAATACGTATGTTTGATTTTGGCATATGTTTCATCTGCGAGATATTTGTCTTTTTGCGGATCCGCCGCACTATTAATTATTGAAACATGTATACCCTTAGCACATTTAAAAACTTCATCGACATCCGATAGACACGCGTTTACATAACCCTTTGATTTACGCGATTCGAGTTGTTTTTGGTATTCTTCGAAATCACCAGACAATTCCTCAAGAATACGTTCTTGTTTTTCGATAGATTTTTGGAGTTTACTCATGTTGTATTATTTCACTGATTGAATCGAATTTTGTGTTTAAGGTTTAAATTATTGTCTTAGGTGGATTTGGGTTAATGCACTTATGTATATGAATGTTGGTATATATAATGTATATTGCAAAAAAGGTTTTAGAAAAGAGGAATAAAATTCCTACCTTAATTTGCTTTTGCAACTGCAACTTGTGTCTCCTTTGACAGTTACAGTTGCAGAAGACTTGTGTTGCACAGTTCCTTGCTGTGAATAACTACAGTTGTTCCGCTTGCAGACCGCTGTATCGCTTGTAGACCGTTGTACCACTTCTAGACCGTTGTGTCGCTTGTAGACCGTTGTGGGTTGTGCTGCTTGACCACTATATCACTGTAAATCCTTTGGTTTTAGGATTCGTTCACTCGGTATGTTCGAGTATTGAGCAATTGAACATAGAAATATGTGTTTTGTTAGTGGAGCACTCAAAGGATTAAAAAGGAAAACAATTCCTACCTTGGATTGCTTTTGCAACTGCAACCTTAGTACCTATAAGAACTATCAGTTACAGTTGCAGAAGACTTGTGTTGCACAGTTCCTTGCTGTGTTTAATTACAGTTGATCCGCTTGCAGACCGTTGTGTCGCTTGTAGACCGTTGTTCCGCTTGTAGACCACTATGTCACGGCAAATCCTTTGTTTCAGGATTCGTTCACTCGTTATGTTTGAGATTTGAACAATTGAACATACACAAATATGTGTTTTGTTAAAAAGAGCACACAAAGGCGTACAAAAGGGAAAATAATTCCTACCTTGAATTGCTTTTGCAACTGCAACTTTAGTATATGAACTATCAGTTACAGTTGCTTAAGGCTTGCTGCTGCACAGCTCTTTGCTGGGACTGATGACTTCACGGGATATCGTCAACTCGTTGGATACTGTGGCCGATAGACTGTCCGTCGTTGATCGGGCTGCTAATTTAGATTGGCGTTCTAATTATGCACTTCCCCACAGTATACTTTAAATGTCTTATTCTTTTGTTGTATAAAAATCACTTTTTGCACGTTAGTGATAATGTACTTTTGCACTTTATGCACTATTCACTTTGTGTTTTAATTGTATTTAAATTAAACTATCGTTTATTTTATACGCGGTTCTTAATAAAAGGATCGAAGGACCATGTTCTTAGCTGCGATGAACTTAGAAAAAATTCTAGTGCAAGAAAGATGTCTTGCACCAAAAATGGTTAAATTGTTCAATAGAAATAAAACAAAACTTCTTCGTAATTCGTTATAACTTTTAATGTTGACTGAACTGGTCTACTGCTAACTGACAAGTGTCCGTAAGATTTGCATCTTAGTTCCCATGAAGCCTTGCTTTTAGTCGCTACTGTTCTTAAATACAAAACTTTTATTATATATATGGTCAATGAACTTGATCTTGAACTTGAAAATTCTTATATAGATACATATCAATACATTTACATTATCATTTGCTTTCATGGGAACTGTATGAGTAATTACATTTAATATATTCGTGTCCTGCTCTTTACATTAATGCCCCATATTTAATGTATGGGTGAGAATTGGATGCACATATGGTGACTGATTTTCTCTCTCTTTCTGTTTATTGTTTATTGTTGCTATCACCACCATGTTGCAGATTTGACAGTTCGTGTTTGGTTTCTTCTTTCGGTCGGTCGTAATTTCTTCTCTAACATTTTTTAATTTAATAAAATACGCGAAAGTTTGACGCGATCGGTTTTATTTCATTGCGCATATTATATGCCAGTCATCTGGGATATGTATTTCTTATTTCCATATCTCAGTGACTAGCCCAATATGCGCAATGAATGCAACAGTCAATTGTGCAAATGGTTTGGCAATTGCATTTTCATCACAATAATTAATCGTTTACAATTATTATTTGTCGGCATAATGTGGTGTTTTGTGGTTTGTTGTGTTGGGAACCAACAGTATTTATCAGTGTATATGCGGTTGTGTTTTCCCCACATATCACGTCGACCATATATTCGTTTAAGGATGAGAATAACCATTTATTTGGCTGTGAAAGTTGGATCCAAACCGTCGTGGTTTTTGACTGTTTTATTTCACAAGTGTTCGGGAGGATGGTATTACCTTTTATCAGTTGTTGGGCTTCGCATTGTAGGTTATTAATATCTGTATTAAATAATGGGTGAGATAAGGGCCAAAGAAATTTTTCGTCCAAGGATTTGCAATTTAGGCTGCAGTTATAGCTATCAGTAAAATGCATCCGTAAAAAAATTGTTTTACTTTTTTGGAGCACTTAAACTTAATCGTTGAACTTAATCTTGGTCTTAAATAGTTGCTTCTGAATTATAAAACTAGTTCGTCAAAAAAAATTAAGTAATTGATCTTTAAATTTAAAATAAAAAGAATTTCTTTATTTTTCCGTACGAAAAACTCTTTCTGTTCAACTTCTCAACCAGTTTTACGAAGTATTCCACTGAATTCCTATGATATGCTACGGTTAAATGTTTCAGTTTTGTTCTGTTGCGTGTTTTTACGGATGGACTTTTCTGATAGCTATAACTGCAGCCTTAATAAGTCTTCCTTATTCCAGTTTGAAAAACTGTCTTTTCTGTAATTGATAGTTAAATATTGAGTTGAGGGTTGTATGAATACGAATTGTTTGTTATAATGGGTTGGAAGGGGTATAACCTTATAAATACGGAAGTAATCTATTAATGGGAGAGGTATTTTCATTTCGTAAATGATTTTTCCTGTTCGAATAGCCACGCTGGTAGTACAGATTTGATATAAGTGGAGTATGTTTTTGTCTGTAGTAATGAATGGTAGTCTCATTCCGTTTGGGATTTCTTGTTTGATCTGAGCCAAAGCGGGTTTTATTTGGTCTGGGGATATGATTGCTAAATGGGTTTTACCGTGTTTAGTGTCGCTTACCAGATCCAGTATGTCACTAAGAGTGTTCTGGTATCTTATGATGATTAGCGTAACTATAGAGGTTAATGATTCTATTTCGAGAAATACCTCCTGATCATGTGTTGAGTTAACCAAAATGTCTACTATTTTTCTCGCATCTTCTATTTTTAAATTAATCGCTACCATTTGATTTTCTATAGCTTGCTTGGACTTGCTAAAGACGTTTTTAGTGGTTTCCAATAGTATGGTTTGTTTCTGTACAAGAGATAGTAAGTGGTTCTCATTATTTTTGGATAGTTCGATTTGTTTGTCGTAAAATCTGGCGTCGTCCTCGTTAAGTGTCCCGAATAGAGATGTGCTTATTGTGCCTATCACATTGAGTAAGGCTCTTTTACTTCTGTAATTCGGATTTAGTAGTTTGTACCTGGTTTGTATGTCTGTCATCAGGTGATTCATTTCGGCGACTGCTCCATCACATATTATCCCAAAATCTGCGTGACCTTTTAGCTGTTTGCATAGAGTGTTGATTTCACTTACGTAACCTGTGGCGTGTGCTAAGGCTTTGGTAAGCTGTTCTAAGTCATAGTATACAATGAGCTTCCATTCGTGATAGTAGATTTCAGCGTTTCCTATTTCTTCAAAATATATTCCTGGATTAATATTAAGATACGTAGCATCATCTGAAAATTGGTTATACACATGATTGTGATTATCTTTTGGCCAAAATCTTGAATATGTGTATATGTGTGTTTTCGTGTTGGTTTGGGTTCGGTGAGAATAAAGGAAAGACGGTGGATTCGTATCCGTCGTACAGTTCATCATCGTACATGCTTTGTCGTGGTGGGGTATGTACAGCTGGATTCCAACGTTGTGGCAAAGGACCTAGGTGGGACAGAAATATAAGTCGAAGTCTTCTTCTTGTATCCCGAAGCTTACTATATCCCTGAAGTAGAGTTCTTTTATTGTTTCAGGGGATAGTCGTTCTCCGTTTATGTAGGTCCCCCGGGAATAGCAGTGTTCTCCTATATATAATCTCTTATCATCGGGCTGAATGTATATTAATGCTTGCCTGGGTGATACAAGGGGAGTATCCAGGTCTAAGTCATTCGGGTAGCCGTTGCCTATTCTGATGGATCCGCGGCGCAAGTAGATTTCGGTTCGTGTTATTGTATTTACCAATGTCCATTTTGAATCAGGTCTGTAGTATATAGACTCCATTCCCTTTTTTTTTTAAAGAAAATAGGGAAAAATGAGATATTTTGGCAAGGTATATTCTTGTATGGTGTGGAAATGTAGTGTGTTATTCGAGGTACAACCGTAAATTATTATTATGTATGTGTTTGGATTTTCTGCCAACTTGTATTACTGTGTTTTCTTCTGAATGGATTTTGATTACCTCGTATGGTCCTTTCCATAGGGTAGCAAGTTTGTTTTGTCTTGTCTGGTTCTTTATTAGGACCTTGTCTCCTATGTTAAATTGTTTTGTCTTGCTCCTTTTGTCGTAATTTAGTTTTGTTTTTTGTTTTCTTTCGTACAACTGTTCCCTGTTCGTAGTTGTAGGAGATCTGTGGGTTCCTATTTAGTGAGCTTGGTATTTTAGGGGGATACCCGTATAATAATACATGTGCACTAAAAGTCGTGCTGGTGTGTGGAGTAGTGTTATAGACGAACATGGAGTATGGGAGCCATGTATCCAAGTTAGTGGGTCTTGGTTTACATAGTGTCTCAAGTATTCTGCTAATGTTTTGTGGCTGCGTTCTAATGCGCCGTTAGTCTGCGGTTGATACGGGGTAGTTTGCAATTTTTTTGTTTTTAGTGTTTTACAGACTTCTTTAAAGAGGACACTGAGGAAGTTTGTGCCTTGATCTGTTAATATTGCATCCGGGATTCCGAATCGACAGACTATTCGTGCTATTACCATTCGGGCTATTGTGTTGGCTTCTGCATTGGGGATTGCGATTGCTTCGCTAAATTTTGTTATGTCATCCTGGAAAGTCAGTATGTTTTTGTTATTGTCGTGACTGACAGGTAAGGGACCCACAATGTCCAATGCTACTCGTTCGAAGGGAGTCTTACTCGTGGTTGTTATTTTTAAGGGTATTTTCGGATCTTTCGATGGTTTGTTCTTTTGATGTATTCCGTCGTGTCCTTAGTTATGGTTGGCCAGTAGTAACTCTGTTTTATTCGTTTGATAGTGCGAATTATTCCTTGATGTCCTCCAAAAGGGGACTCATGATTTTCGTGCAGTATTCGTATTATGTCGTCTGTGTTATCTAGTATTATTCTTCTGTTGCTGTGTATGTAAATGGTCAAGTCTTCTTGTTTGAAAATGTCGTGTATTGTCATCTTGAGTTTATCTTGGTTGTTGCCGCTGAGTGGCAAGGAAATTGCTTTCGCTTTTAATTTTCGTTCTTTGCACTCTTTATGGATGTTTTGTAAACATTTAGTTAAGGTTAGTTGATCAGTGATACTTCTCAAAGGAATCGGTAATGTGACAATACAGAAATGGAATTTGTTTTTTGTTTGCGGAAGGTTTAGAATTTTCCCTATCTCAGGTTTTACGAAATTGTTGAACTGTTTTTGTAGTAGTTCTTCGTCAGGAGATTTTATTAGAGGGAGGAGTATAGCTTTCAATGAGACCGAGTTGTTTGAAAATATTAGATCCATTTTTTCAATAAGCGTTAAGCCTGCAATTGGTTGAGAGTTTGTTGGGTTTTGTTCTTCCCTATTTGTTTCGATGTCTTGGTTAAGAACTTGTTGTTGACTTCTTGTACTTACCGGTACTTTAGTGTCCTCTCCATTATTTAAGCGAACTCGACTGAGAGCGTCAGCGATGACATTACTTTTGCCGGACTTGTGCACAAATTTGAACTCATATTCCTCCATTAAGACAGGCCAGCGTAAAAGTCTCGAGGTAGGATTCTTTTGTCCAATTAACCATAATAAATTATTGTGGTCGGTGCAGATCGTAAATTTTCTTCCGAAAATGTACGGTCGAAATTGTTGCATAAGTGATGGCGGGTAACTCCTTTTCAGAAGTTGTATACCTTGTCTCGGCGTCGTTAAGAGTTCGGCTAGAGAAAGAAATTGGTTTATCTTCTCCTATTGGACCTTGAGAAAGTACTGCTCCTAAAGCTTGCATCAGTGGTAGGCTTGCCACCCGTCCTCCTTTGAGGAGGAAAGTCCTCCTTTATAAGGTGATGTCCTCCGTCCTCCACAAAAGGAAAAATGTCCTCCACTCACCTTAATTACTAAAACAAAAAACATAAAATTCCCTCACTTCTCAAAAAGGACGATTTTATTTACAAATGTGGCAGCAATAGCAAATACATTAGAGTCAAGTTTTAATATAAACGGCAGCGCCTGCAAAAGAGATAGTTTCATGTTTCTCATCTCTTCAGATTCTATTGACCTCTGCAGCAGAGGTAAGGGAGACTGAGATACCCATCTCGCAATCCTCTTGCCGCTGGGCCCCTCAATTTTTGCCAGGAATCCGCCATTTTGTTTTCTTATTCGTGTACGTCATGTCCTATCCGTGTAAGATTGAAAAAAAAAAAAATAAACAAAAAAAAATGTGGTGAATTTGGTTTGACAGAAGTCGATTGTCATAAATGTCATAATTTCGAAAGAAATTAAAGCAAATTGTGAAATTGCTGTGAAAAAGTGAAAAAAGTAAGTTTAGCAAGTTGTACGTGTTAAAATAATTAAATAAATAAATTCTTTTGCTAATCTCGCATAGTGTTTGCTTTTCTCTTTGGAATATATCCAATGGTTTACATAAAGAAATGTGTGATTCGTTTCGCCCGGCTCGGCATTGTCACATCGTGCAAAATTAATTACAAAAATACAAATATTAAGTACTAATTCATTGTGTACCTTTGGAACATAGGACTGGATCTCCTTCTTACCCATCTCGTGCTCAAACGCTTGGTACAGAAATGTACCGCCGAAAGAACGAACGGTGATGCCGTAGATCGAGTACCACTTGAAAGTCTCCCCCGAATGCTGTGTGATTAACAAAACTGATCTAGCTCCTTTGAGGAAATTCTTAATCGGCACAAAGCAGCTATATCAAGCCAAGTCAACGTACGATGCAAGAGTACTGGAGGAAGTACTCGAATATCTCCAACATATTGACAAAGAAGAAAATGAAAGAGTGCTCCTATACTTCCAGTACAAAGTGAGTAGTCTTTACTTTACCAATGTATACCACTACTTCACTAAAATTTTCTTATTAGATATCTATTAATCTACAAGATAGGAAAATAACTACGTACTGTAGAGACCCAATAATGCATATCACAGTGCCGATACTACAACACGTACGTGCTGGAGACCGAACACCATTCCAGGCGTTAGAGCTACTGGCGACTCATTAGTAACTGTAAAAGGTGAGACGAAGGCGAGTTGAATTGGTGATTGAATCGTTACTAGCCCAAGATAGTCAGAATCATTCACATACGGATAAAACACATACTGATACTGACGATTATTTCTATTTTTTCATTTCTAGCAATCTATCGTTTCTGAAGACCACCATGGCATTAACGAATCGGTCTTCATTAGTAGGGAGAAAATCCATATCACTTTTGCAACTTCTACGCTTTTAGATGACGAAGAACGAGAACTAGCTGCACAGATTGATTTTTATGGACTGCAAGTTCGTTTCAATTATATGTCTTTATAGCAAATACTGCCTAACCTCTTTCTACTTACAGAGAATTCGTAGCAAATAAGCCGCCAATAAATGTCGTTGTGTGTGGACTGGAAATATTGAACGAATTCTGTGCTCGCATTGAATCTCAAGAACGATTCAGCAAGCTCAAAAACGTTTGATGCACGAAGTATCTTAAAAAAATATGCTGATTTTGAATTTGGACAGTTTATAGTTACGGAAATACATTTGTCACAAATGCAAACGAATACGACAGGAGAAAATGGATTTTATGTAGCAAAGAGTATAATTTCCATATAGAAGAATGTGAGATTGTAATAATAAATTGGTATTCATATGCGTTATTGTATTGCCTTAGTGGAAGTGGTTGGAACTCAAAAGTTTAAAAAATGTTTGAGGAATTTGCACCAATTTGTGTTTAAGATCCATATTGATCTTTACGAATGTGTTGGTGGAGCTTGTGCTGGCTGGAGATATGGAGAGACATATTGGATGACGCCATTGTAGTAGGGCCACCAGAAAAAAAGTACTTATCAATGAATTTTATTCTTATACGAGAAGGGCTGGATCATCTCCCCGCGTCTTCGCATTTAGATTACATGTAAGTGAATCCGCAACATTGCGAAGAACCGTCTTCAAATTTTTCACCTACGCAGGCTGCAAAATTGTTTGAAGATCGCTGATAATAGCTCTTTTGGTTTTAAGTACATCCGTTGCCTTTATTTCGTTTGCCGTTTCTTCTTTATCAGTAAAGTAAAAAAACAAAACATGTTCGACATTCACGAGATTTGGGAAATACATTTTATTTACTGAAAATTACAGGTTTTGTTTTGCATTTTTTGACAGTTAAGTATCCCATTTTGTCATTTGATTTCCTCTTCAGGAAGACTTCATTGTTTTGAACGGTGGCGTAGTAGCCGCTGATTCATATTTGGATCCTGCCGATGACACCGTTGAACAATTCCCTCCGGCGGATTCCATGATTGGGGTGATAGTTATGGTTTGGGAGCTGGTTTGTCGGCGACACAGGCATTGTTTTTGGATGACATCTTTCAGAATTGTTGGTGGTGTCCTCGAGTTTAGGTCTGAGAGAACAATTAACTTTTTAATTTACATTATTAGGTACACAGTGATTAAATGCAAAGGCAAAACATACTCAACACAAAAATAAAAGTGAATTTGTAGCACCAAATGACAACTTAAATTTCCAATCAAAATGTTGTCTCGCTGTCAACTGTGACTGTGACAGAGTTCAGAAATACATCATTTTTCGGACTGAGTTCAACACGAAAAGTGGGGAATAAGGATATCATCTCAGTCCATTTTCAAAAATATTTCAATAATATTTCTTGCCAAATTTTAAAAACGCCTAATTTAATAGTTAAAAACAGCTTATATAATATGTAAATACATGCCTACATAACATGTAAGCACTATTTTGGCTACAATATAAACAAAATTTGCAAACAAAATAAATTTATTGAATGAATGAAATATTGATATTTATAAAAAATATGTATACAAATAACCTAGCTTAAAAATAGACAAATGTTGAACAGCATATTTAATGCATAAAAATTTAAATATGTAGTTGCATAATTAGGGATGTCTTTTTCCGAAAATATATTAATAGGTATGTCACCATCAGTTGCAATTCATAAATAAGGGAAAGAAGAAGAAGAAGAAAAAAAACATTCAAATTACCATAGTTTTTCTGATTTTGAATTGTGAGCAATATTAATTTCTTTATTCTATTTACCATTAATTAATATTAATAATTTTGACTTTTCGAAAACAATACCTACATTCTTATGTATGCATATTTCTAACCGATTTGCATTAAATGCCTTATGCAAGTTGACTCAAACTGCTTTTATATTACTTTAATTACGATGCATTTTTTATTGTTGTTAATTATTTTAAATAAATATGCAATTATTGTTAAACTAAGTCACTATTCACCTAAAATGTAAGCGTAACGAACTATTTTTAAATTTAACGGCTAAAATGCATGAACGCTGCCAGAAACTTTGCCCACAATAATATTAGGTGCTAAAATTTAGCTCGAGCAGCGTACTTAAATTATTATTTTATTAAGTATTTATTGTATAATAATTGGGCAATATGTATACGCATTTTGGGTTTAACAATTTTTTTTTTTAAAGTCCTCCACGAGATTTTCTAGAAGGTGGCAAGCTTGAAATATACCGAAATGTTTTTTTATTATAAAAGGCAACTTCAAACCAATTCCACTCCACTTAAAGGTTATGTTGAATTCGATTGGCAATCTGAGATTTTTTAAGATTTCTGTAGATTTCGTCTGGCCAATCGAACAAAAAGAAGTATACTGCGCTGTTCTTTGTTGGTGTTGGTGGTGTGGCTGCCAAAAGTTGTTTACCTTTTTTGTTGTGAAAATTTTTTTTTCATCATAATGTAAGTGTATTGGTAAATCTCGAGCGTCTCTGAGAAAAAATCTAGATTCGCAAAAGTGCTCTCGACTCTGAAAAAGATTGCTTTTTTTTGTACCAAACGAACGAAAAAAGTGATCTCGGGAAAGAATAAGTGCTTTTTTCTGGCGAATCGAAATTAACATTAATCAACATACTCATGAACATACTCTCTCTGCACACTCTATTGTCGTTTCACTTACACTTACTACGCTGAACCCTTTCACACGCACTTATTACTAGTATAGTTAAGAGACTACTTTTTGCCGACGAGACCACCTTATACTTATTCCATCATGGTCAAAATCTGCTGTGTGTTTGCTTTCTTCTATGTGCTGTGCTAGTCCTGTTGTTGTCTTGTTCTTTCTAATGTCTGCTTGATGTTCGGCAATTCTCACTCCGAGACGTCTTTTGGCATAGTTGTTGATTTGTTGGTTTTTCTTATCGTTTATTTATTCATTTATTATGTTGTTGGGAAAACTGTTCATCTTTAGTGTCTTTCTAATTTTAATTATGTTTTCAGTGTGAAATTGTTTGTCCTAATTTCTTTGTTGGTGAAATTCCTTGCGGTGTTAATTTTTTTGGCTCATTGGTTGAGTTGAGTAGAAGTTAATCATTCTGCCCGATGATGTGTCTTTTGTGTACCAGTCTAAAATTAACATGTTGTTTTGTAGGTCTAGGTGAAGCCGTGTATCTAAGTAGGGTAAACTTTTGTTGTGTTTAAATTCTATAGTGAATTGCAGTTTTTTGTGATATTTATTCAGTGTCTGTAGTATTATTTCTGTATCCCGTTTTTTTATTATGGCAAAAATGTCGTCCCTAAGGCGGTTTTGAGCTTACTTAGTTTTAAGGCAATTTCGGTTAAATTGCTTAGATAAGTACAACGCCACATAATCAGTGTAGAATTGCCGTAGATATAGCTTGAATTATCCATGTTTTCCTAAGGCAATATTTCCTAAGACTAAGGCCTACTGTCCACGTAGCTGCACTTCATACGCACGCTTTCGTCATTTGCATCGTGTTGTACGCTTGCTTGTAGCTTCCATATAAATAAACAAACCACTGTCCACGGAGCGGCAATGCAAGCTGCAAATGACGACAAGCGTATTTTGCCGCTCCGTGGACAGAGCTTCGTTCGTTTATATGCCAGGCAGCTGCAAGCAAGCGTACACCAAGATGCAAATGACGAAAGCGTGCGTGGTCGTCATTTTCAGCTTGCATTGCCGCTTCGTGGACAGTGGTTCGTTTGTTTATATAGAAGCGGCATATAAACAAACGAAGCTCTGTCCAGAGCTCTGACAAAGCTTCGTTTGTTTATATGTCAGCTACGTGGACAGTAGCAGTAGGCCTAAGGTGATTTTTGCCAATATTTTTAGCCAATAACTGCGTTAAATTGCCTTAACCACTAAGGCAATAACAAAATGTTTTTGAATTAGAAATTGCCTAATTTTTGCAAGATTGCTAAAGCAAATTTTAATTACACTAAGGTGTTTATTTGCTAGCCTTTATAACTGTGGTGAATTATTAACTGCCCACCTGGGTATTAGGAATACTC
Organism: Cheilosia soror; assembly: GCA_949372485.1. NCBI lineage: Eukaryota > Metazoa > Arthropoda > Insecta > Diptera > Syrphidae > Cheilosia > Cheilosia soror. Next base: position 62,663,990 of record OX443561.1, on the reverse strand, counting down.
TTTTAACCATTATGCTAATTGAAAGTCAAATTATTTATTTTTTTGTATTATATTTTATTTGTGTATAGGTATACGACCAGACATTTTCACAATTTTTTTATGGCTTGCACAATTGTTTTTGTTGACCATTTTTGTGCATATTCTTATAGTTTTCATCCACTGTTTCCAGTCACCAGTTTCATACGAAGATTGTATAATAAAAAAATAAATTTTTTCAAACATAAATTTCTTTTTCCTCGATTTTATGAAAGAAAAACATACCTTCATTATTACATTCCTCGACAACATTTATGTTGAGTTTCCTTTTTTCTAGAACATCAGTGTTCATATTTGAGGATATTTTGGTTTTTTCTAGAACAAAAAAGTTATATTTTATCAGCAGTTATAGACCATAATAGCAACTATTAACACTTTTGCTAAAACTCACCTTATTATTGTAATCTGCAAGCCAGCATGCAGTTTGAATTTTGTATACTTAACAAAAATTGCCGCCGTTTTATCACAAAAATTAAGCACACAATAATTAAACGTTTGTTGCACGGAAATTGGAAATAGTGTGACTAATTTTTGGACGCGAATTCAACTATGTATTACACTTCCGAAAGTAACCCCAGGCGTAAGGCAAAATTGCATAAGGCCTAAAGCAAATTCACAGTTTGCGTATACAAATGTGCTTAGTTTTAAGGAGAAATATGCTTGTCTAATAACATCCATACAAAAAACGTTACCTAATGCGGTTAAGGCAATAGTACACAGGATTTTTCTCTGAGTGTGTGTGACTTCTTTAATGAGGTTCCAATGTTTCATTATTCAGGCCTATTCGGCGAAATCTTTTATCCATTTTGCGTGTTATTCTGTTATGAATTTCCATACAAAAGTTCGAACTGTCAAAAAATCTTTTACGATCTCCAAAATTGGTATTCTGCGTGCAAAAATCTTTTATGAAATCTGTTTTAAATCATAACAGAATAAAAGACAGCATTTTGTGACTTTTATCATAAAAGATTTTTATTAATTAGAAAGTTTTGGATTAAAATGAATATCTATATTATAAATCATACCTAACAGAATAAAAGACATCATTTTGTGACTTTTATCATAAAAGATTTTTATTAATTAGAAAGTTTTGGATTTTAATGGATATCTATACAATTTTTCGTCAACGAAATGTTTACAAAAGAAGACAAATGTAATAAATGTGTATAAACAAGTGGGTATCTAATTGAAAATAATTTATCAATTTATATTTTTGGTTTAGACGAAGACACCAACCACTTTTGCTGGAACTAAGATTAAATAGTGATCCATTTGATCTTCCTGATGTGCGTATTATTCAGCTCTTTAGATTAGATACGGTGAATGCTAGAGTTCTAATGAACAAATTTGAACAATTTATGCAAGACACGAATACAAACATTTCATTTCAAATTAGATCAAGTGCACTTCTAATAATGTAATAAACTATGATGTAAAGTTGGATATTTATTTCAAGTTTCTAGCGACATTTTTACGGATACGGTTCATATCAGGCATCAATAGAAAGCAAACAAAGAACATACTAAACAGAACCCGCCCAGATATTGCTAAAATCACGGCAACTACCACGGGGCTTTGGCCAATTGGAGACCATGCGGCCAAAGTATCTCATACAAATACAACCCTCAATGCCGCAGTTGCAGAATTACAAATGAGAAAAAAACTCTCTGATTTCCTCTGCAAATGTCCAGCATCAGACTACGCGCACTGAACCAACGTCGTTTGCGACGTTTGGGGCAAAGGGATACTGCATCTTATTTATCCGCTTTCTCAATTCTACAGGCTGGCTATAGGTACCGACTGGATCACATCCTTCACATTCATCACAAAGTAGGCCATTTTTGGTTTATCGCATTTATCGCCCAGTACATCCAGATTCATTCAGCTGGTTACTGATTTAAACAGTGTTTTCTAATTGGATTGAGCTCCATGTAAGAGCAATATATTTGCTTTAGCTCGGTCGTTTTTTGTTGTCTTTTTCCTAAAAAGATATTCCACTGTTTATTACACAATTATTTAGTTTGTAGTAATTCATAACTTATTCATTTCAGCCCGCATTTTAATATGTTTTTTGCACAAATTTGGCCAGGTGCCTACCGACTATGAATAAAAAAAAACTCTGTGGTTTGTTTTGACAGCTTCGTAACAGATTTTCAATTTTCGAAGTTCCATAACAGAATTTCATAAAAGTTCGAAACCACGAATAAAATAAATAAATAAATATGTGGCGCAACAGGCGGGTGACACCCAAGGCCTAGCTTCTCGCAACCATTCGTTTTGTGTGAGTTTCTATTTTTGGGACGAATGGAAGGGACCTACAATTTTATGCCGAGTCCGAACGGCTGAATTGAGAAGCTTTTTCATGACAGTTATACTCTCGGATGTTTGTCAGACGTTCGCGAGAGGTGGCGCAGTAGAAAAAACTTTAAGATGTAATTTGTGTTTTTCCGGGGATCGAACCTGGGATCCCTCGCACAGTAGTCCAGTACACTAACCACTGCGCTACTGCGCCCACCCCGAATACGATTTATAAAAGATCTTTTATGGTCGAAATCTTTTATGATTCATAACAGAAAATTCATAACAGAATAAAAGATTTTGCCACCTCCGTCAACTTAGCAGAGCACATATGTCAAAAATTAATTTTGAATAGCCCTGAATTATGTGCTAATTATGTGCTAATTTTGTGCTAAGTTTTTGATTTTTGTGCTCCAACGGTTTCGGAGAAAATCGGCCTTGAAAAGTGCTCTGCCAAGTTGACGTCAAGCTGGCAGAGCACATTTTTAAATCGATCCAAAATTGAAAAAATGTGTATGCCATATTGAAGCCTTATTTATGTGCTTTTTTTGTGCTAAATTTATAACTTCATAGCTCAAGCCGTTCAGCTAGAAATCGCATATAAAGCTTCCATTCTGTAAAGTTAACAGAAATCTGCTAACTCAAATCCTATAAACGAATGGAAATCAAAAAACTAAAAAACGCATATGCATGTACAATTTATGTGCTTTTAATTTGCTTAGTTGTTTATTTTTGTGCTGGCCTAATTTAGCCTCTAATGCAACTTTTAGGTTTGGCTCTGTAAGTAAAAGGTCTTTTAAAATTCAGCTAAAATTGCCAGTTGCAATGAATGAAAACCGCAATGCACGGTGTCGGCATTATGGCGCCATGATAAAATGACTTTCCCAAATTAATATATATGTAGCAGGGATACAAACGCATACGGCGAGCAAAATCGATTATACCAGGCCCTAAGAAACTTATAGGGAATTTTAGTAGGGGTGGGTAGAATAAGCGTTGCAAAATAAATTCCAACAGGTAGGCACGATGTATATGTGACACAATACATATAAACCCAGCCCAATATTGTTATGTTTCGCAGGTGGGGTAGCCATGCAGCGATAAAAATAAATCTTGTAAATGCGTATGGATATGTGTGCCTATCCGAACTTCATTGAAAGTCAATTTAGATTAGCCTACGAAAATTATGTTTGCCTGATAATAAAGAAATGAGGATCGATATTGTGCATACAGAACCAGATTTCAACAGAAATGCTTATGCATGCAAATGGTATAGAAAATAAAGGAAACACTAAAAGTAAAATACCTTTTACAGCTCTGCTAAAAATATCATATCAGCTGCAATGAGAAAGTTTCCTTAGTCCAGAAAGTGGTTGCGCCGCCATAATACGCGTTTATTATGCAAGCGAAATCCTTATTACCAGGCCCACAGAAACTTATAGGGAACCATAGTAGGGAATTTGGGATGATCATTCTAAAATAAGTTTCAATAACAAGCGCTGTAGGTGCATGTATGTGTAAGCAATCGACAAATAAATGACCCCAGCCAATATTGTTACGGTTGATTGTATTGGGAAAGATATGCATGGCTAAAATAAATTTCACAAGCGCACTGGTAGGTGCATGTATCGACGGCGAAAGATGGCGCTATGGAACAAAGGAGTACTGCGCAGTAGTAACTTTGGACGTTAAAAATGCTTTTAACTCGGCGAACTGGTCTTTCATTAGAAGATCCCTCGCTAGGATGGATACACCGTACTACTTGCTACGTATATTGACGAGCTACTTCAACAACAGAAAGCTGAGATATAATACAGATGAAGGTGATAAATACTACAACGTCACTGCCGGAGTTCCACAGGGATCGGTTTTAGGGCCGTTATTGTGGAATATCATGTACGACGGAGTCTTACGATTGGCGCTGCCTGAGGGAGTGACGATAATTGGATTCGCCGATGACATTGCCGTTGTGACAGTAGGTAAACAGATTCGTACAGTTGAATCCGTTACAAACGAAGCAATTGCCAGGGTAAAGGAGTGGCTAGCAACCGCCAGCCTGGAACTAGCTGATCATAAAACAGAAGCTGTCCTCATAACCAGCCGAAAAACTGTAGAGTTTGCCAACTTTCAGGTTGGTAGCCAAATAATCAGGTCCAAAGAAGCTGTTAAATACCTTGGAGTAATGCTAGACAATAGATTGCGGTTCAAAACACACGTGGACTATTTAGCCAAGAAAGCATCGCAAATGCAGGGAGCTCTCTCGCGCATAATGCCTAACATTGGTGGTCCTGGATACGCAAGAAGGATCCTACTTTCCAGAGTAGTTACATCAGTCCTGTTGTATGCTGCCCCAGTCTGGGCGCAAGCACTGAGGGCGAAGGAGACCAAAAGGAGACTATTGTCAACATAGGCTCTGCGCGCTACGGACAATCAGCGGCTTCCGAACCATATTGGATGAGGCCGCCTTTGTAATAGCTGGAATGGTTCCCGTCGACATTCTTGCAGATGAAATGTTGAGGATATATAAAAAAAGAGTTTTAAACCAATACGATGCCAGTGGCAAGCTCGTTGGAATAGCACAACGAAAGGCAGATGGACATACAAACTTATACCGACAATCCAGGAATGGATAGAACGTAACCATGGAGACTGTAACTACAACCTTACACAATTCCTGTCAGGCCACGGTGGCTATCGCAAGTATCTGCACCGTTTTGGGCACGACAGCTCACCATTTTGCCTTGAATGCGTAAATGAATATGAAGACACGGAACACGCAGTATTTTATTGCCCACGCTTCATGGCATGGAGAAAGACATTGCCCAGCCCGTCACTTATCATCGACCACATGTTGCAGTCTGAAGAGAACCTACAAAATGAGCTGCGGAGAATAGAAAGGCTAAGAAAAGCCACAGCAGAAGCCGCAGAGGCCGCTGAAACACCCGAAGCAGGTGACACAACACGATTAGCTTGAATGCTAACCAACCCCGCGAAGTAATACCTAACGGCAGTCCCGCGGGGAGAGTGGTTGAAGTGTGTGAGGTGTGGATTAGTACGTTTAGGCGCACTCCCAGCATCGATTATTCGGGTTTGCGAATCGTGCATGTTGGTAGCACGCATCTTTAGAAGATTACCACATCCATTGGCGCATCCAAAAAACCTACCTAATATCAATCTGAATAAACAAAATATCTTAATGAATTTATAACACAATCAATTATTAATACTACATATCTAAATTAACAAATAAATGAATTTATTTAACTAAACAAATCCATTCTTATAAACCAAAATATTGCCACACACCATTCACCACACCTACCTTTTATATTTACATGTACCAACCTGCACTTGTACAAGAAGCACATCGCTATCGAAGATCATCACGCAACATACATCTTTAAACAATCGGAAGGAAATGCAGATGATGAGCAAGGTCTCTTTCTGTGCCCCGGCAGGATGTTGCAACGCAACAAACCCGATAGCTGAAATACGCACAATTCGCACCATGCATCCATCCTTGCACATAGACGATTAGCTGATTTGCCGGCGGCAAATACTCGTTTCGGTACAACAGCTAAAACGCGAATAAATCGAGCGAGTAATTTCACAAAGCCAAATTCGGGCGCTCAGAAAAGCAGTAGCAAGCCCATGCGGAAGCGAAACCCAAACAGTGGGTGTTATTAGGAGGTACCACAGCAAACTGCATGAACAAAAAATGCATTGTTTACATTAATTGGCTCCACCCACTGAGCAACTCGGGCCAGCAAGATATGGATACATGTGTTGGTGACGGCATTGTATATACACACTATAGTACTCTCATCCCATCGCATTGAATTACGCGTCTTCGACGATCCAGGTAGCGCTTCAGTTGATTTAGTTTGTACACTGCCAGCCAACTCCGAGCGCTGGGGTCGGGGAAATGTGTATAGAGAAAACCAAAATAAACAAAACAAAGTCAAACTAGTATGCCTCTTCTCTTTCTTCATTCATATCGCCATTTCCATCCATCAGTAGGTATAAAATTATTTCTGATGTGATGTAACAGGGTAGGGTAGACGGTAGAGAACTGCAACTGGTTTGGTTTTTCTTAGTGAAAGGAGAGGAGAATAGAGGAAAGGCAAGAGCAAGAGCAAATAAATTTCAACAGCATGGGGTGTAGCGTGTAGGATAGGATGGTGGCGGTGGATGATTTGTGTGTTTGGAGAGGGGTGCACGATGCAAGGGGTGATCAGTTGGGAAAGACAAATTGAATAAAAACTGAATGTGGTTTCCTTTCTGTCGTTGCAAAAGATTTGAGGATTGGGCATATTGGGCAATATTTTGCCTATATTTTTGTCAAATATGCATCGATTTAAGGGATTCTTTTTTTAATTGATTCTAAAATATTATAGGCATGTGTATACTTTATGAGGTTTATAATGTAGAAGCACTTTATGTCAGTAAAACGAGCAGCTAACTATTATAGGAATCTACATCCCTCTCTATATAAAAATCAATTGTTTGCAAAACTCGAGAAAGGATAGATGCTAGACCGATTTAGATGATTCTTTTTTGTTTTGTTCGTCTTGAATCAGGGTTTGGCAAAAAAAGAAAATTCGGAAACCCCCAAATGAAAAGCCGAAAAATTGCAAAAAATCTGAATTTCCATTTTGTATGAGAATATAAGTACCTACACCACTAATGATCGCAAAACCACCGAACCAAACCCAAATACAATACAGACAATAGTACAAACAAAAAATTTCAAACGCTATTCTTCAACAGTTTTTAAATTTTGGAACATTGATATGCATTGTGCTGATGGACAAAAATATATATATATATGTGGATTAGTATAGAATTCCTAGGCACTTGAAAAGCCGGTTATCTTATGTAATGTAGTGCAATTATTATTCCTTTCCCATAACCACTAATATAATATAATCATTTCGATAAAATTAATATAGGGATTTAATTCTAAAGAGTAGATACATATGTACATAGGTACATATTCAGGGGATTTATGCGGAACTATTTAAATAAAAGTATGTTTTTCTAACAATGTAGGCACAACTATGTATTTAGAAGAAGTTCAAAGTTTGATTATCATGCACTTCGTAGTGCAAAATATAAAAATAAAAATATCAGTTTAAAATTCATTTAAATAAGTGATAAACCGCTTTTATTGTAATGCTCCATGGTACACATTTTTGGGTTTTCCAGGAATCGTATTGCATAGATAGTATTCTTGTCGAGTTTTGGACTTTATTTCATTTTTGAAAGTGCAATAAACTCATTGGACATTATTGCACTCAGCAATGTAAAGAAAGATGAGCAGGGGAGTTGCGGGGGGGGGACAGCATGCCCCCCCCCCCCCCATACATATTCTACTGTATGCATTGTGGATTTTATTTCCACTTCGATTTGGACCTTATTGCACTTTTGAAAATTAAAAAAAGTCCAAAAATCGTTTTGGACTTTATTGCAAATTCAGAAAAAAATTAGGAAGTTTTTTGAATATTTCGTTTACTTTTAAGATATTGGTTCTTTCAGGTTCTCTCAAGAGTTCGATGAGGTTAGGGTTGTGGATGATTTGGTGGTGGTGGTGTGAACAAACCTCTTTTCATACATTATTTTATATAAACAAAAAATGTCTCATTTTGCTATTGCAAGAGTAGGTACCTCGAATAATTTATATTAATCCATCAAAACATGGAAAAACAAGTTTGAAAAGAGCTTAAATGACGAAATTTCGAGCTCCAAGCTTTTTGCCTCAAAGGAAAATGCCCTTGGCGCGAATTATCACAAGCTTATTCAAAATTTACAACATTAAACCCAGTTCCACAAACTATCAAATGAAAAATTTGCTCTAACTTAAACTCAAATTAGAGATTGTTTAGTGGTAGAAATTGATGTCTGAACTCCACAAACTGCGATAAAGAAAAGTGTTTATGTCAATGGACTGTCAAAGCCTGCGAATATACCTTTCCCTTATACCATTTTGCCACCAACGTAATTTAACTAAATCAACATGATAAATCATGTCATTAATTACGTAATCTATTATACATTTTCATGATTACGTGATACATACGTATTTTATTTTAAAAAACGCCGCTCTCGTCGCAAAATAAAATGAAATATACATTTTCAAACGCAGCTCTTAATTCAGATGTTTATTATATTTACGCAAAATAAATCGCCCCCGATTTTTTTTACATTACAGACTTTTTTGCCGGTGATTTGTTGAACAAAATAATATCAACGATATAAATCACATATTCGCTCAGAATTGAATTTGAATCATTCCCACCAACCGTCTACTCGCAATATGATTTTATCTGAAATGTAAACAGTACCTAAACTTAATTCCCGCCGTTTTTTAACACATCACAAAAAATTGCCGCCAAAAAGTGGCTGCACAATGAAGAGACAGCTGAGGCGGGCTATCGAATCTCGGTGAATTATCGATTGTGGTGGCTGTGTTGGGCAAGTCTTAGTTTTTTTCGTTCCAGGAGAGAAAATCATTCGCTATATTTTCATAATACATTTATGTAGTTTCAAATACAAATTCAATTATATATAGCTAGGGTGTAGCACATAAATATTTCTTAAATTTGATAAATTGTTGGTTGTTGGTGGAACTAGCGACATAGCCAAGCACTTCGATATAGGAATTAGTTTTCGTGAAGAGCGAAAGTCCAGGGGCCAGATCATGTTAAATGAAAACGATCGAATGACGTCGATCCGACCATAGCAGTCTCTGTTTATTGCTACAGATATGACAGAGACAGCATGCGTTTTTATTTTACGTGATCTGACCCCAGTAATAAAAAGTCAGCAAATTGCAAATTCACTTCATTTGCGCTTATGTCTTCTTGTGTTAGAACTTTTGTATTTTTCATAGAAAATGCGGTGTTAAATTGAAGTGCAATTACACTCATTGGATAATTTTGCTTGACTTTTGGCATTTGTTCTTTCTTCCACATTCAAAATCAATTTTAAGGAACGACGTCGTTGTTCAACAGGATTTTGTATACATACCCCAACTTGACGCAATATAAACTTTGACATTTCGTTACGTAGTCGTGTCCCGAACAACGTGCGAATAGCAACAGCCTTCTTTTTAATAATTTCATTGTAATTTCGTAAAGAATGTCAGCAAATAAATGTTTCGTTTATGATTAATTTACTATGTTACTTTTTTTGGTATATTAGGGTTTTGGTTTCGCAGCAATAGCGTACTAGGCTTTAATATATTAAAACAAGCACAATGATCTTTTTTATTTAGGGCAGCAGAGGTTTGAGATCAATATTGCAAAACAAAAAAAAAACAAATCATAACGACCCAAGTAAATTAAAATAAATAAATGATACTTTCGGCTGCTATAAAAGAAAACAATAAAAAACAACATTCGGGAGCAAAATTCCAGTTTGTCAAAACCTGCTTAATATAAGTACCTACATAATACTTTTTTTGCTTTTTCGCCATGAAAATAATTCGTCCTATAGATTTTTATTTTGTTTGTTTGACAATTGAAGATTGACACTAAACGTATAACAACATACGATACCTAACAAAAAGTTTGACACATTTATTTTCACTCACCCAGTAGATGCGAATTCCAATAATAAAACAAATGACTATCTTCAGGGTCTATAATACAGACTACCAGGATCACTGCCTACTCTCGAGAGTGAGGTAAATTAATGTCAGAGTAATGTGCACTTCCAGGGTTGAACAAATGGTCCAAAAAGTAATGCATACTTTTAGGGCGTATCACAGGAGCAAATTTGACACTTAGCTATGGCTTAAGTAATAACTTTTAACGTTTTGGCAAATATATCGAAGAGCGACAAATTATTTGAAGATGGGGTTTGATAGCCAATGAATAGACGGTTCTTTTGTCATATTTGGAATGGACAAATTCGATCTGGGTATATGACTTTTTGGGGGTTTTCCGTACATTTTCATATAAAATGTGCATAGTACCATTTATGATACTATGACGAAATTTTCAATTTTGACAAACTTATCGAAGAGCGACAAATTATTTGAAGATGGGGGATAATAGCCAATGAATAGACGGTTCTTTTGTCATATTTGGAATCGACAAATTCGATCTGGGTATATGACTTTTTGGGGTTTTTTTGGTAAATTTCCATATAAAATGGGCATAGTACCATTTATGATACTATGACGAAATTTTCAATTTTGACAAACTTATCGAAGAGCGACAAATTATTTGAAGATGGGGGATAATAGCCAATGAATAGACGGTTTTTTTGTCATATTTGGAATGGACAAATTCGATCTGGGTATATGACTTTTTGGGGTTTTTTTGGTAAATTTCCATATAAAATGTGCATAGTACCATTTATGATACTATGACGAAATTTTCAATTTTGACAAACTTATCGAAGAGCGACAAATTATTTGAAGATGGGGGATAATAGCCAATGAATAGACGGTTCTTTTGTCATATTTGGAATGGACAAATTCGATCTGGGTATATGACTTTTTGGGTTTTTTTTGGTAAATTTCCATATAAAATGTGAATAATACCATTTATGATACTATGACGAAATTTATCAATTTTGACAAACTTTTCGAAGAGCGACAAATTATTTGAAGATAAGGGATAATAGCCAATGAATAGACGGTTCTTTTGTCATATTTGGAATCGACAAATTCGATCTGGGTATATGACTTTTTGGGTTTTTTTTGGTAAATTTCCATATAAAATGTGCATAGTACCATTTATGATACTATGACGAAATTTTCAATTTTGACAAACTTATCGAAGAGCGACAAATTATTTGAAGATGGGGGATAATAGCCAATGAATAGACGGTTCTTTTGTCATATTTGGAATGGACAAATTCGATCTGGGTATATGACTTTTTGGGGTTTTTTTGGTAAATTTCCATATAAAATGTGAATAATACCATTTATGATACTATGACGAAATTTTCAATTCTGACAAACTTATCGAAGAGCGACAAATTATTTGAAGATGGGGGATAATAGCCAATGAATAGACGGTTCTTTTGTCATATTTGGAATCGACAAATTCGATCTGGGTATATGACTTTTTGGGGTTTTTTTGGTAAATTTCCATATAAAATGTGCATAGTACCATTTATGATACTATGACGAAATTTTCAATTTTGACAAACTTATCGAAGAGCGACAAATTATTTGAAGATGGGGGATAATAGCCAATGAATAGACGGTTCTTTTGTCATATTTGGAATCGACAAATTCGATCTGGGTATATGACTTTTTGGGTTTTTTTTTGGTAAATTTCCATATAAAATGTGCATAGTACCATTTATGATACTATGACGAAATTTTCAATTTTGACAAACTTATCGAAGAGCGACAAATTATTTGAAGATGGGGGATAATAGCCAATGAATAGACGGTTCTTTTGTCATATTTGGAATGGACAAATTCGATCTGGGTATATGACTTTTTGGGGTTTTTTTGGTAAATTTCCATATAAAATGTGAATAATACCATTTATGATACTATGACGAAATTTATCAATTTTGACAAACTTATCGAAGAGCGACAAATTATTTGAAGATGGGGGATAATAGCCAATGAATAGACGGTTCTTTTGTCATATTTGGAATGGACAAATTCGGTCTGGGTATATGACTTTTTGGGGTTTTTTTGGTAAATTTCCATATAAAATGTGCATAGTACCATTTATGATACTATGACGAAATTTTCAATTTTGACAAACTTATCGAAGAGCGACAAATTATTTGAAGATGGGGAATAATAGCCAATGAATAGGCGGTCCTTTTGTCATATTTGGAATGGACAAATTCGATCTGGGTATATGACTTTTTGGGGTTTTTTTGGTAAATTTCCATATAAAATGTGCATAGTACCATTTATGATACTATGACGAAATTTTCAATTTTGACAAACTTATCGAAGAGCGACAAATTATTTGAAGATGGGGGATAATAGCCAATGAATAGACGGTTCTTCTGTCATATTTGGAATGGACAAATTCGATCTGGGTATATGACTTTTTGGGGTTTTTTTGGTAAATTTCCATATAAAATGTGAATAATACCATTTATGATACTATGACGAAATTTATCAATTTTGACAAACTTATCGAAGAGCGACAAATTATTTGAAGATGGGGGATAATAGCCAATGAATAGGCGGTCCTTTTGTCATTGATGAGGATTAAGCGAGAAAATAATGAAAATTGCAATAGAACAAAAAAAATGTATACTCATGTGAAATTTGATTTTATTGGGTTACCAAACTGCTGTGGTTGTTCCGATGCGTGCTGTGATGAGACCAAAATCCAAGTGGACGAGTTTCTCTTAATTCAACATCAGCAGCATCGAAGCAAACGTTAATCGCAACAACAATATACACGCACTTTTTGGTGCGTGAGACAACGGGAAGACAATGCGTATAATTGTTGTTGCGATACAACTGCGAACAGGTGAATTTATGTCTTAGAGACAGTGAGGCAAATTAAATTTTGTACAAGTAAATAACAAAAAATAGTTTACAAGTGAACATTAGGGAACAAAATTAAATATAAAGAAATTAGTTACAAATTTAATACAAATAACAAAGAATAATGAATTATTACAAAACATCCCGGCGCCCCTGGAACGAGTTTCAGGAACAAGGGAGTACAGCAAGTTTGTTTATAGGACGAACGAAAGTTCCATGGCTCGTCTTGACTGTAGCCACTCGTACAAGTGCATCTGCACCGGGTGCCACTGCTTCGATTTTACCGAGAAGCCACTTGGTTGGCGGAAGATTAGGCTCCTTAATCACGACAATGTCACCAGGTGTTAAACTCGTACTGGTTTGTTGCCACTTTGAACGCTCTTGAAGTGTGGTGAGGTATTCCATTTGCCATCTTTTCCAGAATCCTTGCACCATGTTTTGCAAGTGATTCCAGTGCTGCAGTCGATTTATTGGTGTGCTCAATAGATTGGGTTCTGGAACCAGAGTATATCCATTATAATGAGTAGGGACACTCTCGACAATTTCCTTATCAGCAAGTATTACTGTGTCACACAGACATGAGAAATAGACGGATATATAAAGTGGGTAGTGAGAGAGAGAAAAAAGAGGAGGAGTATTTTTTCGGAAAATGGCACAGGGTGCTCCGTTAAAAAAGGAACATTTTTAACTTGTCATACATTTTTATTAAATACAAAATTATAATTACATGTGTGTTACGCTAAGATATTTATGCTTGTTGTTGTTTTTTTTGATTATTCTATTAAATTTTTTGATAAAGTCATGCTCTCAAACACGTGCCTACATAATAATTTTACAGTAATCAATCACATTTATTTTTTAATATGTGGGTAATACATTTTCATTTCAAAATTATATTTTTTTTATTTTGCTATAAACTTTCTAATGCATCTAAAAATTCTTTAGGCGAACGTGTGAAATGCGCACTTTCATCTTCCTTAAAAATCTGTAAATATGGAGGAAACACTATGTTGCTGACTTAGTTCCAACTCACACTTGCGTTTTTGACGTTTTTTTTTTAATATAGCATGCAAAATAATAAAACGCATTTTCACTACCAAAATCAGCAGTTTAATAGTCAGATTCAGTTTTGAAAGCGTTTATTTCAACGCCGGAAAGCTCTGTATTTGCTGTTGGCTCGCAACTATTTTCTCCATGTAACTTTGCTGAAAAAGATCTTTTAAATTCACAAATGAATTGAAATGGAGTGAGCAACTCATTATTTCTTCCTCGGTTGCGTTAAAATGGTAATTAAGTCAATTGAAATACCAATAAGACTACATATTTATATTCTGCTGCCATGCTTTTAGTTATATTGGCAGACTTATCGAAAAAAGCAATACTTAAAAAATGCATTTCATATGAAATTGATTTGCTCTTCATTTTCCAAAAATGGTCTTCTGAATTTGTTGGGGTCTTTAAATTTATATGAATTAAAGTTTAATATAACTTAGGACACATTTCGACCACAAGCAATACTATTAATTTAAAAACCAAAAGGCGTAGATATGTATTTTAAATGTGTTCAAGCTGTTGAAACTTGAACTTGAACGTTAATTCAACCAGTGCTTTGGCAATACCTTGCCAAGACAACTTATATCTTAGTTATGTTTCTTTATGTGTGGCAATACTGTTTACTTTTTGAATTCCAACGCACTCTTTTAATTTTGCCTTTTTCCACTTCACGTGTTCATTTCTTTCTTGCACAATAAATTATATTTCAATCGTTTGCTTTTACCAATTATCTTTTAATAAAGCGCAATACAAGCAAAACAATAGCAAAATAAACAGCGCGTAAAAAAATTGTAATGCAAAATTACACCTCCAAAAAAGGAGTCAGGAAAGGAATAGTTTCAGGAGTTATCACTAAAAAACCAATAAAGTTAAACTTTTAATGCCCTCCATTATCGGCACATAAAAATATTTTACACCTTCATTTTCTTTTTGTTCTCGACCGCGCAGGCTAAACACTTCAAAATATGTTTTCCCATTTCCTATTTAAATTTCTATTTAATCCAAAAACATTTGCACTGTAGTTTGTTCGCACCGAAAACAATCACGGGTCACCCTGTATTGTGTTTATTTCACTTCTGTCGCACAACTGATAAGCATTCGAGTTTACCGCCTTTAAAAATGCTTTATGAAAAAACCAACCCCATCGTCACTGCAGAACCAGTGTGACCAGTTATTATAACAATTAGCAATTATGGAATGAAATCATTTCTATTGCTACTAGGCCCAATATCGGATTGCATTATTTTAAGCGAAGTCAGAACAAAGAAGAAACATATATTTTCATATTTTAGATTGAAATATTAATGGTAGGCGTTCAGAATTAGTTGTAATTCCTGGAAAAAATAATCAGAAAAACGAAGCATGAAACCATTTTCCAAAAAGCAAAGCAGGTCACACTGCATAAAGTGAATAGGTACACACATCGAAATCCGAGTTTACCGCCTTTAAAAATGCTTTATGAAAAAACCCACAATCGATCGTCGTACACAGCAAGCCCATTGTAGTGGTACAGGTAAAATGTGTTGTGTACCCTTTTCTTCTCAAGCATTCGTTGTATTCAGGAAAAAAGTATTCTTTCGACCTGCTTCCACTTATTGCACGATTTTTTCTGCGTTTTGCTTTGTGGTAGAATGAAATGCATATGTAGAGAGAGTGTCCCTACTCATTAATGGATATACTCTGTCTGGAACAGCCGTATAAGGTTCACCTATAAGGAAATGAGCTGGAGTTAAAGGGTTTAAATCATCATCAGACACAAAGCATATAGGACGAGAATTTAAAATGGCCTCTATTTGGGTGAGGACCGTGTACAACTCTTCGAAGGTCAAAATTGATGACCCAATAACTCTCCGTAGGTGCAGCTTAACTGACTTGACACCCGCCTCCCAAAGACCACCAAAATGTGGCGCAGACGGGGGGATAAAGTGCCAGGCAATGTTGTCCTTGGCGAGGGATGCAGTTATGACGTCATTGTGGGCCTCGGACATAACCAACTTATGCATCTCAGTCAAGCAACGACGAGCGCCTTGGAAGTTGGTTCCATTATCGCTGTAGATGTTAGAGCACATGCCCCTACGAGACACAAATCTACGCAAGGCCGCCAAAAAAGCATCTGTGGTGAGATCACTCACAACCTCGAGATGAATGGCCTTGGTAGACATACACACAAATAGTGCTATGTAGGCTTTTGAAAGCTTTGGATTGCGGCCGCGAGAAAGCTTTATAGTTAGTGGTCCAGCGTAGTCACACCCAGTGTTAGCGAATGGTCGACTTGGTTGTATTCGCTGAATTGGTAAATCGCCCATCAACTGCTGGCTGGTCATCTTACGTTGCATAAAACAAACTTTGCATTTATGTACGATGCTTCGGATGAGGTTGCGACTACCTAGTATCCAGTATCGCTGTCGAACTATAGCAAACATTTCACTTACTCCTGGATGCAAGTGACTAGTGTGTATATCTGTTACAATGAGATAAGAAAGTTTGTTATTGTTAGGAAGAAGAATAGGATGCTTAAGATTAAAAGAAACTGGTGCGTGTTTGATTCTTCCTCCAACACGAAGCAGTCCCTCACTGTCGATAAAGGGGGAGTAGCGAATAAGCTTTGATTTAAGCGGTAATTGGTGGTGGCGTATTAGGGAACGAATATCCGAACTGAAAGATATTTGTTGGACTGTTTTTAAAATTAGGGTTCTTGCCTTTTGAATTTCATTTAGGCTTATACACGAGGTTCGTCGATCGAGTTTTTGGACGCGACTGTTATATAGATACCGAAGGCAGTATGCGACTATTCTTTGAATTCGATACCACGAGGAGATTTTGTCTATAAGTGTCTGAATGATGTTGATGTCGGATGAAGTAACTAGAACTTGGCGAGAGGATTGCTTTTCCTCAATGTCTTTGAGTTGTGGATTACACGACGCGAATTTAGATTTTGGCCAATGCCCATCACCTTTCGACAGCCAAGATGGACCGTTCCACCACAGATCGTGGCTAGAAAGGTTGGATGGTAGTACACCCCGCGAAGCGCAGTCTGCTGGATTGGATTCCGATGCAATGTAATTCCAAGAGTGTCGTGGAGTAATTTCGAGGATAGCAGCTGTGCGGTTGGCGACAAAGGTTGTCCAGCGGCGAGGCGGCGAAGACAGCCAATGCAAAACAATCTCCGAGTCACACCATGCGTATATTTTTGAGATCTTGGTTGATATCGATGATTTGACAAGATTTAACAACCGAGTCAAAAGCAACGCTGCACAGAGTTCCAATCGAGGAATGGACACTGGTTTTAACGGAGCTACCTTGGTTTTAGCTGCAACAATGATGACTTTATACACTCCTTCAGCGACTTTACAGCGTGCGTATACAACGGCTGCGTAGGCTACCGATGACGCATCTGAAAACCCATGCAGTTCTATCTCTTCATATGATGCGAAGACATTTCTGGGAACACGAATTCTTTCAAAGAAGGGAAGCTCCTGCCTATAGGACATCCATCGTTCGGCTAGAGGGGTAGGCAACAAGTCATCCCAGCCAAGATTCAGTTCCGATGACCACAGTTCCTGAAATAGAATTTTGAACAACACAATTGAAGGAGCCAGCAGTCCTAATGGATCGAATATCCGCGATACTTCTGAAAGGAGAGCCCGTTTTGTTGTTGCATGAGATGGTAGTGTCTTCGCCATGCGGTATGAAAATTCGTCACTAACCGGATTCCAAAACATTCCAAGTACCTTGATTAGTGATTGTGAACGCTCAGTGTCAAAGATGGAAAATTCGCATTCAGAGACAGGTAATTTAGAAAGAAGAGGCCAACAGTTTGAGCTCCATTTTCGAAGCTGGAGCTTGGCCTTGGAAAGCAGGATAACTAGCTCGGACTGCAATGCGATAAGTTCTTCGATGGAATTGGACCCCGTCATCACATCATCAACATACACATCATTTAAAAGAATACGAGATGCATTTGGGTATTCGGTCTGGTAATCACTTGCCAGCTGTTTCAAGACACGAACGGACAAGAACGGAGCGGACGCGGTACCATATGTGACGGTACATAAACGGAAATGTTTGACGTCTTCCGTTGGGTTTTCCCGCCATACAATTCGTTGAAAGTCGGTTTGGGTTTCTTCAATCCAAATCTGACGGAACATCTTTACTACATCGGCGGTGAAAACATATCGATGCTGTCGAAAACGAAGGCATACACCGATTAAGTCACGTTGGATTGGAGGACCTACTAACAGCGTACTGTTTAATGACTGCCCGTTCGAGTCCTTAGCAGACCCATCAAAAACGGCACGCAGTTTCGTAGAAGAGCTGTCAGGTTTCAACACCGCATGATGAGGAAGATAAAAACTGTTTCCCGAGACTGAGTTTATCTTCTCAGGAGGAATCTGTTTCATGTGTCCGAGCTCTAGATATTCCCGCATAAACTCAGAATATAAGCGATGTAACTCGGGGTTGTTGTGAAACCGACGTTCCATTGAGTTCAAACGCGAAACCGCAGATGACAATGTGTTACCGAAAGTTGGTGGTGGTGTCTTAAAGGGGAGTGAAACAATGTATTTGCCATCAGATGACCGAGAGAAAGTTTGCCGAAAATGTTGCTCAGCTGGATCGTCGATGTATGATTCATCCTTAGCCGGAGCAACTTCCTCAAGTTCCCAAAACCGTTGTAACAAGACATCAACGTCGATAGCGCAGTGTAGCGAAGAAAGGGTCGTACTGTCTGATGTCGTCTTGTCGAACACTTCACCAGTAATGACCCAGCCAAACGAAGTATTTTGGGCAAGTGGGATACCTTCAGGGCCTTGAATTTGCTCTCCCTTCAATATATTAAATAGTTTGTCGGCACCTACAAGAATATCGATGGGAGCAGATTGATTAAAATAAGGATCTGCGAGATTTAAATGTTCTATATGAGACCACAATTGAACATTTATCGATTGAGAAGGCAAATTCGAAGTTAACTTATTCAAAATATAAGTATCGATATGTAGTGAGTTAGAGTTGAAGCGCGAGAATAGTTGTAGAGAAATACGTCCTTTGGTATAACCTGCTTCAGTAGACGACAGACCGAGAATTGGAATTCGAGCGTGAGTACGAGGATGTCCGAGCCTTTGTGCGAAAGATTCAGTAACGAAAGAAGATTGAGACCCCGAATCTAGCAGCACTCGGCAATCAATGAAAGTTCCCTGAACGTCTTTAACCCTAGCCAACACAGTGGGAAGAATGGTTTGCTTCCAACGAGCGCACTTAGATGAGTGATTATTAACGATTTGCGATAGCGATGGTGCCGAAGGTTCGGGTTGATTTGAAAACGAGGACGAAGGAACAGGGGGAGCATCTGCGGTCTGGGACGAAGTGGATAATTGATTATTACTTTGGTTCTCAGGATGAACTAACGAGTGATGGCGCGATTTACACACTCGACAACGATATGAAGATCGACATTTGTTCGATGAATGTCCAACCCGAAGACAATTAAAGCAGAGCGAATTGTTTTTCACGAAATTTCGACGCGATTCAATGTCAAGAGCCACGAATTTGCTACACTGGGCTAAAATATGGTCATTTTTGCACTTGGGGCACTGTGATTTTACATTCGAAGATTCAACTAAATGAGAGCGTATCGTTGGTTTTACTCGCGATAACCCCGGGCGATTATGGGATTGGCATGATTCGAGAGCATCGCACCGAGATTGCAAAAAGTCTAAAAGTTCGGATATGGTGCAGTCATCTCGAGACCCGACGTGTTCTGCCCAAGCATGGTTTGTATCCTGGTCTAGCTTACTTAAAAGCAGATATATCAACCATGGATCGCGATCAGTTTTCTTTACAGCATTAAGGCCACGCACAACTTCGTCTGCCCCGTCAGCAATTTTTCGCAACGTTTGAACATTACCGAGACTATTTGAGGGAAGTGACAAAAATGATTGGATAAACGCTTTCACTATTAAATGTACCCTATCGTATCGCTGCTCTAAGCGTTCCCACGCTTCCAAGTAATTGCTTTCGCAAATGGAAATGTGCTTTATAAGGTTGGCCGCATCATCTCGGAGGAATGATTTTAGGTAGTGAAACTTTTGTGTCGCAGTCAGATTAGATTTGCTATCCACAGACCCAATGAAAAGATCACGAAAAGACGGCCAATCCTTATAATTCCCGGAAAACGAAGGCACAACAATTGGTGGCAAATTAACCGACGCAGAATTAGTGTTCGCAGAACAATTAAGTTTCTCGAGGAACGTGGATTGTTGATTGACAAGACGTTCTAAAACCGAACCGTCCGAACCATTTTGCGGTGCGCCTTGTCTGTCACGAATACCTTTCACGCACTGCGAATGCGCCATAAAATAACGTTCTTCATACTCGACAAATTCGTTTTCAATCGCATCATAATCAGATCGTTTCACAAACGCCAGGTACTCGTTATGAACGGCAGAAAATTCTGACCACGTTTCTTCTAGTTTGTTTAACCGAACCTCTAATAATTCAAGCGATTTCGATTCATCGATAGTGTTCACGAAATCTGTTGCACGCTTTAAGCGACCCATTGCATTTTCACGCTTTAATCTTAATATTAACGCACTCATGTTCACAGAATCAAAGTCTATTAAATTACGGAGATATTTGATATTTGCAATGGAAATCCTAAGTAAACTACAAAGCTTTAGGATTGCTCCCTTTCGAATTTATAATCGAGACGTATATAAATTAAAGGAAATACGCAAAGTGTTTAATTGTCTAAGCTGCACTTATTAATTCACATGTAGAACTTCCATTAAATTTTAATTAATTCGGCTTAGAAGGACCAATTTTATGATGAGGATTAAGCGAGAAAATAATGAAAATTGCAATAGAACAAAAAAAATGTATACTCATGTGAAATTTGATTTTATTGGGTTACCAAACTGCTGTGGTTGTTCCGATGCGTGCTGTGATGAGACCAAAATCCAAGTGGACGAGTTTCTCTTAATTCAACATCAGCAGCATCGAAGCAAACGTTAATCGCAACAACAATATACACGCACTTTTTGGTGCGTGAGACAACGGGAAGACAATGCGTATAATTGTTGTTGCGATACAACTGCGAACAGGTGAATTTATGTCTTAGAGACAGTGAGGCAAATTAAATTTTGTACAAGTAAATAACAAAAAATAGTTTACAAGTGAACATTAGGGAACAAAATTAAATATAAAGAAATTAGTTACAAATTTAATACAAATAACAAAGAATAATGAATTATTACAAAACAGTCATATTTGGAATGGACAAATTCGATCTGGGTATATGACTTTTTGGGGTTTTTCTGTAAATTTGCATAAAAAATGGCAAAAGTGCCCTTTTTGGTACTAAATGGTATTTTGACTTTTTGACACACTTATCGAAGAGCGACAAATTATTTCACTAAGAGGCTTTGTAGCCAATGAATACAAGATTATTCTGGGATATTTAAAGTGTAGAAATTCGCCCGGGGTAATAGGTTTTTGGTAAGTAGTATAAAGCAACTTTTTAAAAAATTGTTTCACCGTTTGACACTTTTAGAGAGGAGCGACAAATTATTTGATTAAGTGGTAAGATAGCCTAGGCATAGACTATTATTTTGCAATATTCAAAGCAGAAAAATTCGAAAGGGGTAATGGTTTTTTTTAATTTTTCCAAAAAAAACAAAAGAGTTCGGTAGCGAACTGGGGTTTTAAAACTTTAACGGTTAATTGTGGCGGAACGGCTTGTCCGATCGGAAAAATTTTTGCATTTTCCCAGAGCAATTAAATCAGCGGTATATGCCTCATCTTTTTTTTTTCGAAAAGGCGATGTGGTGGATCCAGCTTTACCGGTAAGCTAGGTCCACCACAGAATTTACCACTTCCCGAAGAGCAAAAAAATCAAAATTACCGCAATTAAATAGCAATTAAATAGCAACTAAATCCCACATACTTTGTTTGGCGATACTCGAATGTGGTGGATCCAGCTTTACCCACGTTAAAATAAGCACAATTGATGTGTATGAAAAAGTTGTAACAGCTGGGCACCGCCAAGATTCATACACACCCAACCACAAATACATAATAAATACATCATCAAAAATGGGAATTCGAAATTCATCGCCTGCTTGCCTCCTTCAAGTGTCAGTACGTGGTGAAATTGGAATGTAAGTAATAAAGTGTTGTAGTTAATATCTATGTATGTCTATGTAGTATGTATTACTTTTTTAATTAACAAGGGTTCAGTCAGTTACTAAACCTGCGTACATCATAAGTGGATACGATTTTAAACGTAAAAGTTGCTGAAATGACTCTGAGATTCTGCGAAATTCGCAATAAACGAAATTTTTTTTACATACATTATCTACCTACTGTAAAACGTTATGTTACCAACATTTTTTTTTTGTTTTAAATCATTGAACATAACTTTTTGTTTGTTGATAATACCACCAAAATAATGAAAACAAATTCTATTAAGATCGGAAGTGGTTAAATAACATATTTGTTTTATTGTTTTGCTAGTAGAATTTGAATATGTTCAAGTCAAGTCTCCCCAAAGGGATGTTCCTATTCAATTCTACCACTGGGGCGGGGAGAGAAAACCAAACAGTCAATGAGTAAAATGAGTGGAATGTCCTCAATAAAAATGTTTAAGCATTTCTGAGGATTGAGATTGAAATATGCGCGGGAAATGTCATGGGTGGGTGGCTGGTTTGTTTTGAGTAGGTATTAATGTACTACACTTACAGCTGTACAAGTAAATGTGTCGCTGTTGTATTACCGGTGCTATGCGCTATGCGCGGGGAATACATTTGTTGACTTGTGGTTGCGTAGGATGTAGCAATGTGTCTTATGTTTTGAGTGAGATTATTACGAACTCCAATTTCGCATACTTACCTTATGTCTACACTATTGATAAATGCATGAGTACCTAGATACTATTATTTTTCACCACGATTTTAGAAGCAGTCAAATACGACTTCTACAAAATTACAAATTACAAACCTGTAAGAACAACTACTTCATACCGAATTTTGAAACTACATATGTACGAACAAATCAAACAAATTTAAGACCAAATGAAATGAGCAAATCAAGGAAAATTCGAAACACGAAAGGCGAATAGAATCTGAGAAGCATTAGCTTTGCACTTAATGTGTTGTAAGTTGTAGTCTTGTGGAAATATGATTTCAGGATGCTAGTTACAAAGTTTGCTTGTTTTATGCTTTCCTCGCGATTGTCAAGGTTTCAGGAGAAGTGCATTAGTTGTCTCATATGTTACAATGTCTCAAAATACATATGTCACATGCCGAGGAATAACTAAGTTCCTCAGAATAAAAGCCTACAGAAAGGTTAAAGGCTTGAATTAGGTCCCAATGGTCCCTACTTTGGCCGGCTCCCATTGTTTATTGCTAGTTTATTATCTTAAAAAAAATGTCCCTGCTAAAAATATGTATATTATATCTAACATTAATTGCTGAGTTATTTGTTATTATATAGATAACTGTTATGAGAGTGATTAAATTTTTTTTAAAGTTTTGTTCAATTTTCGTTGGCATTTTTACCATTTTACCAATAAAAAAACTGGTTTCTGTTTTATAGTATAATGGAATGGAATTTGTGTGTTAGTGCTCCAGGAATTGGAATCCCTTTTTTAATTAATTATTCTTAATCAACACAATTTGTGTTGGCCTCGACTCCAGTAATGCGTTTCGCCCCGATGTGGTGGGTGGGCTCATCAGTAGACGACCACCACATCTGATTTAGACGCTCTGTTTCTGTTTGCTCGATTTTCACCGAGACTATACTGGTATTTCAATCAACAAGTAACTGTTAACCAAACTAAGACGGATTGTGTTTTTTTTAGTACCTAGCGTAGTGGTGGGGTATAGCGTATAGGTATAGTTCTAATAATATTTTTAGTGTCCATATTAGATTTTACGAACTCAAAATTCCGAAATTTCCAAATATCTTGAGAATTACAGAATATTTAAGGTAAGAGTTTAAAATGATTATTATTTAGGCCCAAGTCCTGAAGTTTTGCATACTGTTGAGCATGCTCGTAGGCACACTCTCGAAGATGTTATTGTTAAATTGTTCTAAAAATTCACAAAAAAAGATGCTTGCTGAACACAACCGCCTTGAATGGGGGAAGTGGGATTAACCCAGTTTTTCAATTGCTGGTCGTTTGCGTATCGAGTCCAAGAACGCTGATGACTTATTCGAATTCGATATCGAAAAATATCAATTTCGCAATTTTGGGACTAAGTTTGAACATTTAGGGCAAGTGTAGTTGCCTCAGTACCACTACTGTTGTTGAAATTTATAAGAATACTGTATACTTTAAAAGGTTCGCACCCAAGTAATGGAAACCAAGTTTTTAGGTAGGTACTAACAGTTATGGTAGGTTTTAAGTGGTCCTCGAAGAGGTGCACTTTAAACAAGAATAGGTCCATTGTGCTGTGCTGCCATTGAAATGTATAGGAATAGGTGCTTACACTGGGTAGGGGTCATCTCGCGTATTAGTCTTGGCTCTAGTCCAAGTGAACTCTATGAACGGTGATTCTTTTTCATTACGAGCTCTTTTAGATTCAATTTCTGGCCTCTGAAATTGAATCATAACAACATTAGCTGTTCAGATGCTTTGTCTTCCGTCTAGGCAAACTTCGGTCACGGTTTCTGGGTTGGGTTTGGTTAGCAGTGGCGTCTGCTCAAAGGTGGTAGATATCTCCTTGACCTCCCACCACTCATCGCACATAGGAGTATGTGCACTGAAAAGCTGGTCAAAATTCAATTTTCTAAAAATTAAATTCAAGAAGTAAAAATTTCCTATAGCGGAACCTAAATATGCATGGATCAACGCGCTGCTGCTTTTTTTTTTTTCTTCTTCATCGTGTTTTGTGATAAACTGATTTCAAAGTTGACGGTTTGGATTTTTTGCATTTTTTCTTTGCATGCATGCAATTGCGTTAGAGTTCTTCTGTTAGTGATTTTAAGTTGTTGTGCTATTAATCTTAATATTTTTCAATGGAGAGTTCTACTGTGGGTTGTTGCGTTCATATAACGCCCCAAAAATTAGTCGTTGTCTCCTACCCTTTCCACCCTCCGACCCATCCCTATTTTCGACCTTTTTTTATCTCTCCGCTATCTTCCTGAGGAAGTGGCATACCCGATCTTGCTGGATATATTTTATATCTAACGATCTTGCTCGCCATGTGCCTCGGGAGGGTAGCAAAAGCAAGTACCCCAACAGCCCAATTGGAAGGCCAGGGACGGACGTGCCTTAAGAAGAAAAGGGAGGAAAGCTATTCCCTCATCGAAGTCATCACGGGTGGTAGAAGACAAATATAAAACAGCAAACATGCAAAGCAACAAACAAACACAAGGAGTCAACGAAAACGCATAATTAAAATACAAATACCTACATATAAAACGACGAACATGCAAAACCCACGAACAAACACAAGGAGTTATCAAAAACTAACATGCAATGCCCACAAACAATACAAAACGGGCCGACGAAAACACATAATTGAAAAATACAAATACAACATACATCATTGCCCACATATGAAATACCACCCCAACGTCAGCAACGACAACTTAAAGTGGCTAGAGGCCCCACCGATAAAACCATATAGATTTTGTAAGAAATGGCACACTATCTGCGCATCCCCAACCACCCCAAATCTGCGCAAGATTAAACTTGGTTCCTCTGTTCCCTCAACGCTGCTTTCCGCAAAAAGGTACAAGGCCTTAAGATCCCTAAGCTTTGTCGAGTCCAAATAGACCGCCGGCAAAATACCCTTTTTCTTTTGGTAGGGGGGGAAAACATTTTTAATCGATAAGGGGAAAATTGTCGCGAATATATTTTATTATGGGTCTAGCTCGAGGTAAATAGTAATAATAGGTCAAAAAACAATATTTTGAAAGTTGAACAGCGTCGAACATAAAACAAAAAAATACACAAAACAAATAATGTGCTGAATGCAAGTTGTGAAAAGTTTGTGTGAGTGCGTTCTGTGATAAGCCTGAGATCAGGAAAGCTCCCTGATACTCGGGCGAATTCACGAATGAATGCAAACAGTATATGACTGAGAGCATGTACGGGAGTCTGCACGCACCTCCCCCAAAATAGCGGAGTGCTGCGCTGGCGGACATTAATGTTATCCCGTAGGTACTTACTGAATGAAAGAGTATGAATGTATGAGTGTGTGTGCGAAGTTTGATTGAGGATGGGTGACGCGGCAAAACCACTTCTTGGTTGACCGTGAGCTTGAGCGGACAAAGAGATTTACCTCGAGATAACGCATAACAAAACGTGGGTAAAGCTGGATCCACCACATTCGAGTATCGCCAAACAAAGTATGTGGGATTTAGTTGCTATTTAATTGCTATTTAATTGCGGTAATTTTGATTTTTTTGCTCTTCGGGAAGTGGTAAATTCTGTGGTGGACCTAGCTTACCGGTAAAGCTGGATCCACCACATCGCCTTTTCCGAAAAAAAAAGATGAGGCATATACGGCTGATTTAATTGCTCTGGGAAAATGCAAAAAATTTTCCGATCGGACAAGCCGTTCCGCCAGAATTAACCGTTAAAGTTTTAAAACCCCAGTTCGCTACCGAACTCTTTTGTTTTTTTTGGAAAAATTAAAAAAAACGATTACCCCTTTCGAATTTTTCTGCTTTGAATATTGCAAAATAATTGTCTATGCCTAGGCTATCTTACCACCTAATCAAATAATTTGTCGCTCCTCTCTAAAAGTGTCAAACGGTGAAACAATTTTTTAAAAAGTTACTTTATACTACTTACCAAAAACCTATTACCCCGGGCGAATTTCTCCACTTTAAATATCCCAAAATAATCTTGCATTCATTGGCTACAAAGCCTCTTAATCAAATAATTTGTCGCTCTTCGATTAGTGTGTCAAAAAGTCAAAATACCATTTAGTACCAAAAAGGGCACTTTTGCCATTTTTCATGCAAATTTACAGAAAAACCCATAAAAACCATATACGCAGATCGAATTTGTCCATTCAAAAAATCACAAAAGAACCGTATATTCATTGGCTATTATTCCCCATCTTCAAATAATTTGTCGCTCTTCGATAAGTTTGTCAAAATTGAAAATTTCGTCATAGTATCATAAATGGTACTATGCACATTTTATATGGAAATTTACCAAAAAAACCCCAAAAAGTCATATACCCAGATCGAATTTGTCCATTCCAAAAATCACAAAAGAACCGTCTATTCATTGGCTATTATCCCCCATCTTCAAATAATTTGTCGCTCTTCGATAAGTTTGTCAAAATTGAAAATTTCGTCATAGTATCATAAATGGTACTATGCACATTTTATATGGAAATTTACCAAAAAAACCCCAAAAAGTCATATACCCAGATCGAATTTGTCCATTCCAAAAATCACAAAAGAACCGTCTATTCATTGGCTATTATCCCCCATCTTCAAATAATTTGTCGCTCTTCGATAAGTTTGTCAAAATTGAAAATTTCGTCATAGTATCATAAATGGTACTATGCACATTTTATATGGAAATTTACCAAAAAAACCCCAAAAAGTCATATACCCAGATCGAATTTGTCCATTCCAAAAATCACAAAAGAACCGTCTATTCATTGGCTATTATCCCCCATCTTCAAATAATTTGTCGCTCTTCGATAAGTTTGTCAAAATTGAAAATTTCGTCATAGTATCATAAATGGTACTATGCACATTTTATATGGAAATTTACCAAAAAAACCCCAAAAAGTCATATACCCAGATCGAATTTGTCCATTCCAAAAATCACAAAAGAACCGTCTATTCATTGGCTATTATCCCCCATCTTCAAATAATTTGTCGCTCTTCGATAAGTTTGTCAAAATTGAAAATTTCGTCATAGTATCATAAATGGTACTATGCACATTTTATATGGAAATTTACCAAAAAAACCCCAAAAAGTCATATACCCAGATCGAATTTGTCCATTCCAAAAATCACAAAAGAACCGTCTATTCATTGGCTATTATCCCCCATCTTCAAATAATTTGTCGCTCTTCGATAAGTTTGTCAAAATTGAAAATTTCGTCATAGTATCATAAATGGTACTATGCACATTTTATATGGAAATTTACCAAAAAAACCCCAAAAAGTCATATACCCAGATCGAATTTGTCCATTCCAAATATGACAAAAGAACCGTCTATTCATTGGCTATTATCCCCCATCTTCAAATAATTTGTCGCTCTTCGATAAGTTTGTCAAAATTGAAAATTTCGTCATAGTATCATAAATGGTACTATGCACATTTTATATGGAAATTTACCAAAAAAACCCCAAAAAGTCATATACCCAGATCGAATTTGTCCATTCCAAATATGACAAAAGAACCGTCTATTCATTGGCTATTATCCCCCATCTTCAAATAATTTGTCGCTCTTCGATAAGTTTGTCAAAATTGAAAATTTCGTCATAGTATCATAAATGGTACTATGCACATTTTATATGGAAATTTACCAAAAAAACCCCAAAAAGTCATATACCCAGTTCGAATTTGTCCATTCCAAAAATCACAAAAGAACCGTCTATTCATTGGCTATCAAACCCCATCTTCAAATAATTTGTCGCTCTTCGTTATATTTGCCAAAACGTTAAAAGTTATTTCTTAAGCCATAGCTGAGTGTTACCAAATTTGCTCCTGTGACACGCCCTAAAAGTATGCATTACTTTTTGGACCATTTGTTCAACCCTGGACGTGCACCTTACTCTGACATTAATTTACCTCACTCTCGAGAGTAGGCAGTGATCCTGGTACTCTGTATTATAGACCCTGAAGATAGTCATTTGTTTTATTTTTGGAATACGCATCTACTGGGTGAGTGAAAATAAATGTGTCAAACTTTTTGTTAGGTATCGTATGTTGTTATTATGTTTAGTGTCAGTCTTCAATTGTCAAACAAACAAAATAAAAATCTATAGGACGAATTATTTTCATGGCGAAAAAACAAAAAAAGTATTATGTAGGTACTTATATTAAGCAGGTTTTGACAAACTGGACTTTTACTCCCGAATGTTGTTTTTTATTGTTTTCTTTGATAGCAGCGGAAGGTATCATTTATTTATTTTAATTTACTTGGGTCGTTATGATTTTTATTTTTTTATTTTTTTGTTTTGCAATATTGATCTCAAACCTCTGCTGCCCAAAATAAAATGATCATTGTGCTTGTTTAAATATATTAAAGCCTAGTACGCTATTGCTGCGAAACCAAAACCCTAATATACCAAAAAAAGTAACATAGTAAATTAATCATAAACGAAACATTTATTTGCTGACATTCTTTACGAAATTACAATGAAATTATTAAAAAGAAAACGAGTAAATATACACATAATTATTTGAAAAAAAAGTTTTAAAAGAAATCCCAGTTTCATTGTTCCACCAATGCAAAAAAAATTATCAATTTTTAATTGTCATTTTATAGATGATAATTATGTCGTACCCTTACTGTTAATGAATGCAATAAAGGCCACATTAGTGAGACAAAAACGTTAAAAAAATACTACCGTGAGTCCAAAAGAAGCATACAAAATCCTGTTGAACAACGACGTCGTCCCTTAAAATTGATTTTGAATGTATGGAAGAAAGAACAAATGCCAAAAGTCAAGCAAAATTATCCAATGAGTGTAATTGCACTTCAATTATCTCATTTAACATTGCATTTTCTATGAAAAATACAAAAGTTCTAACACAAGAAGACATAAGCGCAAATGAAGTGAATTTGCAATTTGCTGACTTTTTATTACTGGGGTCAGATCACGTAAAATAAAAACGCATGCTGTCTCTGTCACATCTGTGGCAATAAACAGAGACTGCTATGGTCGGATCGACGTCATTCGATCGTTTTCATTTAACATGATCTGGCCCCTGGACTTTCGCTCTTCACGAAAACTAATTTCTATATCGAAGTGCTTGGCTATGTCGCTAGTTCCACCAACAACCAACAATTTATCAAATTTAAGAAATATTTATATGCTACACCCTAGCTATATATAATTGAATTTGTATTTGAAACTACATAAATGTATTATGAAAATATAGCGAATGATTTTCTCTCCTGGAACGAAAAAAACTAAGACTTGCCCAACACAGCCACCACAATCGATAATTCACCGAGATTCGATAGCCCACCTCAGCTGTCTCTTCATGTGCAGCCACTTTTTGGCGGCAATTTTTTGTGATGTGTTAAGAAATGGCGGGAATTAAGTTTAGGTACTGTTTACATTTCAGACAAAATCATATTGCGAGTAGACGGTTGGTGGGAATGATTCAAATTCAATTCTGAGCGAATATGTGATTTATATCGTTGATATTATTTTGTTCAACAAATCATCGGCAAAAAAGTCTGTAATGTAAAAAACAATCGGTGGCGATTTTATTTGCGTATAAGACACTTCCTACTCAAATAAGATATTTCAATAAAAGGCATAGAACAATATAAAAATAGGTAGCCGATGTATATAGGGTGTCCCAGTTAAACAGTATAATTCTTTAAGAGAAGATTTCTGAAGATCCGCCGAACAAAAAATTGTATGCAGGGGGGGGTTTATTTTCACCATATTTCCCGTTATAGCCCTTCAAAGAAGGTGACCTCTGATTTGGAGGTGGTACCGCTTAAAACGCGGTACGAAAATTGTTTCTGTACATTTTAAAAAGAAAATTTGGTAGCGCATACAAGTCTTAAGCACTTTGGGTACATCTATCCAGCTACAAAAAAGTTATGGTTCCTTAAAAACAAAATTTCAAAAATTTGTTGTCACATTTTTTTACTTAAAATCCTTTTTCTCAAAATTTGTACTTAATAAATTTTTATTTTTTTTATTAAATTTTTATCCTTGAACAATTTCCTAAAAATTATGTTAAGGAATTTGTTTACGTACGATCAACAGAAGTTGTAGTAAAAGCCATTTTTGTCATGCAAAAATGGTAAAAAAAAAACTAGATATGAATTAACAACCATGGATTTTTTTCTTCTGGGGTAGGTAATTGCTATCAAAGAAAAAGTTTATTTTAGAGAAATATGGAGTCTTTTTTGATAATCCATGAATTGATAATATGTGAACAAACCACTTTTCATACATTATTTTATATAAACAAAAAATGTCTCATTTTGCTATTGCAAGAGTAGGTACCTCGAATAATTTATATTAATCCATCAAAACATGGAAAAACAAGTTTGAAAAGAGCTTAAATGACGAAATTTCGAGCTCCAAGCTTTTTGCCTCAAAGGAAAATGCCCTTGGCGCGAATTATCACAAGCTTATTCAAAATTTACAACATTAAACCCAGTTCCACAAACTATCAAATGAAAAATTTGCTCTAACTTAAACTCAAATTAGAGATTGTTTAGTGGTAGAAATTGATGTCTGAACTCCACAAACTGCGATCAAGAAAAGTGTTTATGTGAATGGACTGTCAAAGCCTGCGAATATACCTTTCCCTTATACCATTTTCCCACCAACGTAATGTAACTAAATCAACATGATAAATCATGTCATTAAGGGTGGGTCTCCCTCAGCTACGAACTCCGTGCTCAAGTAAACGTGTTTCCATGTATTAGTGCACAGAATTTAAAATAGACGAGCACACCCTCCCTTATCAAGATCACAATTGTGACTGCAGAGTGCAGACTCGCTCTTACTTACTTACTTAAGGTGGCGCTACAGTCCGGGGTGGACCTGGGCCTCAACCAACAAGCGTCTCCAGCCAGCACGATCTTTGGCCAGCTGCCTCCAGTTTCGCACGCTAAGTTGGTTAAGGTCCCCTTCCACTTGCGTGCGCCACCTGAGTCGCGGTCTTCCTCTACTGCGCCGTCCCTCGGGTGTGGATTCGAAGATCTTCCGGGCCGGAGCATTCACGTCCATTCGCTCTACATGACCCAGCCACCGCAGTCGTTGGACCTTCACTCTTCTGGCTAGGTCAATGTCGCTGTACAGCCCGTACAGTTCGTCGTTGTATCTCCTCCTCCATTCACCGTCTATGCAGACGGGACCGAAAATTACTCGAAGAATTTTCCTCTCGAAGCAACCAAGAGTAAGCTCATCCGCTTTTGATAGAGTCCATGCCTCTGCACCATAAACTAGGACTGGGATGATTAAGGTCTTATAAAGGGTCACTTTAGTTGTTCGAGAGAGGGCTTTGCTACTCAATTGCTTTCTTAGCCCAAAGAAACAGCGATTGGCAAGAGTTATTCTTCGCTTAATCTCAGCGCTGGTGTCATTGTCTGAGTTAATAGCGGAGCCTAGGTAGACAAAGTCCTTTACCACCTCAAAGTTATATCTGTCTATAGTGACATTCTGTCCAAGACGTCGGTGTTGGGTGTCCTTTCTCGATGACAGCATATACTTTGTCTTGCCCTCATTGACCGCCAAACCCATCTTTGCCGCCTCCGTCTCAATGCTCACGAACGCGCCAGTGACATCACGCTGCGTTCTCCCGATTATGTCGATATCGTCGGCGTAGGCGAGTAGATGGACGGACTTTTGAAAGATAGTGCCTCTGGTGTTAGCGTTTGAGTTTTGCACTATTCTTTCAAGAACGATGTTGAAGAAGTCACATGACAGCGCATCGCCTTGTCTAAATCCTTTTTTGACATCGAAGGTCTCGGTGAGTTCTTTACCGACCTTGATGGAGCAGCGTGCATTCTCCATTGTCATCCTACACAAACGGACGAGTTTGGCAGGGATGCCAAAACTAGACATTGCTCTGTATAGCTCGTCTCTATAAATGCTGTCATAGGCGGACTTAAAATCGATGAAAAGGTGGTGGGTATCGATTTGAACTTCCTGGGTTTTCTCCAAGATCTGCCGCAGTGTGAATATTTGGTCGATGGTAGACTTTCCTGGCCTGAAGCCACACTGATAGGGACCAATCAGGTTGTTGACGAAAGGCTTCAGGCGTTCACACAGCACAGCAGATAAGATCTTGTAGGCGATGTTAAGAAGACTAATACCTCTGTAGTTGGCGCAGTTAAGAGGGTCTCCTTTCTTGAGGATCGGGCAAACAATGCTAAGGTTCCATTCATCGGGCATACTTTCCTCCGACCATATTTTACAGATGAGTTGGTGCATGCTCCTAACCAAGTCATCGCCTGCCGCTTTGAATAGCTCGGCGGTTAGGCCATCTGCCCCAGCGGCTTTGTTGGACTTAAGCTTAGATATCGCTATCTTCACTTCGTCCAGGTCAGGTGGACGGAATTGGTCTTCATCGTCCAGGTTGAATGGTTCATTCTGCCTGACAGCGGGATTTAGTTCGTCATCGCCGTTAAACAGTCTGCAGAAGTAGTTCTTCCATATCCTTAGCATCGACTGCGATTCTACTACGATGTTCCCTTGTTCGTCCTTGCAGGCTTCGGTTCGGGCTCTGTAGCCTTGGCAGGTTCTTTTTACCCTTTGGTAAAACTTCCGAACCTCATTCCTGCTGTAGCATCTCTCTATTTCCTCGATCGCGCGCTTCTCGTGCTCTTTCTTTTTCCTCCTGAGAAGCCGGTGTTCGTCTCTTCTTTTCTGCGCGTAGAGCTCACGAGCAGCTCTAGTCCTTTTTTGCAGCGCCGCTTTGTATGCCTCTTGTTTCGCTGCATGTGCTTGCCGGCACTCGTCGTCGAACCAGGGGTTTCGTTGTGGTGGTCGAGTGAAACCAAGCACATCAGAGGCGGCGTCTCTGATGGCTTTTTGGCAATGTTGCCACTGGTCTTCAATACTTGATGCTGGCTGCATAGAACCTCTTGAGAGATTGAGAGAGACTTGATCGGAGAACGATCTGGTGATCTCTTGCGATTTTAGCCGTCCGACGTCAAACTTCCTCACAGTATTTACTTGTCTTGGCGGTGTTCGGGATATCCGAAGGCGTACCTTGGCTACAACAAGGTAGTGGTCCGAGTCAATGTTGGCCCCTCGGAACGTTCGGATATCCATAATACTGGAGGAGTGCCTTGCGTCGATCGCAATGTGATCAATCTGGTTGACGGTTGATTGATCGGGAGATCTCCAAGTGCCTTTATGAATATCGAGATGCGGGAACCGCGTACTTGATATGACAACATTTCGCCCCGCCGCGAAGTCGATCAGCCTGAATCCGTTATCGGAGGTGGTGTCGTGTAGGCTGTACCTCCCGACAGTACTACCAAAGATGCCTTCTCTTCCTATCTTTGCATTAAAATCACCTAGGACAATTTTAATGTCATAGTTAGGGCACTGCTCGTATGTCTTGTCCAAGAGCTCGTAGAACCTCTCTTTGGTGTCGTCGTCTTTCTCCTCCGTGGGGGCATGGGCGCATATTAGGCTAATGTTGGCGAATTTAGCCTTGACGCGGATTGTCGTGAGGCGCTCGTTCACACAGTTGAAGCTTAAGACTTCTTGCCTAAGTCTGCCTCCAACGACGAATCCACATCCAAATAAGCGCTGTTTTTGTTGCCGATAGCAGTCGCCATAGTAAATATCGCAGTCTTTCATCCTCTTCTTGCCCGGTCCATCCCATCGCACTTCTTGGATGGCGGTTAGGTCTGCTTTATAGCAGTTCAGGGCCTCCGCTAGTTGTTCGGCTGCACGTGGTCGGTTAAGGGACCTAACATTCCACGTGCAGATCCGAAATTCGTTGTCCTTTATTCGTTTGCCAGGTTCGTCAACAGTAAAATCATCCGTATCCGAGGCTTGTTGTTGTTTCGGAACTGGGTTTGTTTTCCGCAGTCGGGCAGTTACCCCGGCGTACAACCCCCAACCTGGAGGGCCAGGCCCTTTGTTGGACCCCTTGGACAAAAGGGGCCGGATTCCTCCGGTGCCAGTAACCCACTTCGGGGATGTGAGAGCTGCCGTTGGCCCATTAAGGGTTCATCCGCCACCATCTCTGTTTCAGCACCCTGACTAGTCCTGAAAAATCCTCACTGACCTCAGCTCCAAATATGTCGAAGTAGCTCAAGTAAGGTAACTGTCGTATTGACTGTTGACGATACCGTTGATTCAGTCTAATGAATTCATCCGCCGTACGTCCTCTTTCTGAGGAGCTCATGTAAGACTTCTGAGGCTCGTTCAGTCAGTCTTTCCGACAGAGCATTATAGTGTTGCTATTTTCTTCGTGTTCAACACTCGCACTTATAAGTTCAGCAAGTCACACCCGGATGGGCAGACCAGTACCCGGTGGTTACCACTAGGAGGTAAAATAAGCACAATTGATGTGTACGAAAAGTTACAACAGCTGGGCACCGCCAGGTTGATGCCGATCAGCGCCTGCCCGATTCATACACACCCAACCACCCGCAGACTCGCTCAGCTCAATTAATAAAAAATAATACAAAATTGTCTGCAAAACAAAATAAATCAAAACAACCAAAGGGAAGGGAAAGGGACAAGCTGTGCTTGCTGTTGCTGTTGCTCCTGTTGCTGCAAACGTTGTTTATCTAATACACTGAAACCAAAAGTGTATGTTATATAGAATTTCCTAACGCACACTTCTGAATATGGCTTTCGTCATAGCGTCGTACAATCGCATTCGTAAGCACAAATCGAAATAGGTACATAACAATAATATGAATATCCAAAATGCATATTATACAAATTTTCATTCTTCTTTTTTGGCTTTTATTTTTTGGCATTCTATGCTGGCTGTTTATAAAAACCTGTTAGGGCTAGTTTGTTATTATTGCTTTGTTTTGTGGGTTTGGGTTCCTTTTTATTATGTTATATATTTAATTTATATAGGACATAAATCCTATCTAAAAACAAACGGCTGCAGCCCTGCTCGCACCATTTATGGATGTAGGATGTAGGTATGGATTATCTAATTTAATAAAAAGTTTGTCCTGACTGATTGGGGGCGCCTAGCCCAAATGGTAAGAGCCAGAAAACTCAAAGTTTCATCATAGTTTATATATCCGATTGATGGATGTATATATATGTATGTCCTATATGTACCTACATAATATATATTGTAGATACTACTCCCAAATATTGTTTAAAAAAATTAATAATAGTTTTTGGCTTTTTTTTTTTTTTTTAAATTATCCCCCTGCTCACTTTAGGAGAGAAAAATTACTTATGTAATTATCTTCACTCTACAGAGATATGGATATAATGAGATCAATTTTGTAGATATACAGCAGCATCATGCGGAAAAAAAAATAACATGGACAAGCCGGGTGTGAATGCCATGCTAGTACGTAAATAGATATTGAGTACCTATGTACTATCATTTTAAGTATTTTAAACACTGTGAAGTCGGTAGGAATTGAAAAGGTTGGGTAACCCCTAAAAATATTTTTTAGAGGAGCTTCAAAACTGCACCTAATCTAGGGCCGCCTTACAAACCAACCACATGCGGCATGAAATACAAAAATAGCATCCTGTAGAACACTATTTTTATATCGTGAATGAGTTACCTGGACAACGTTTAAAGTGCAACAAAACATTACCCAGTTCTAGATATGTACTAATTTGCCTTCAAATTTTGTAATAACAAACAATGAGTTTGCCCACAGGAACACATTTTATTGTTGTCTTTAGAATTTTTAACCTCAACACAAATTAACAATTCTTCTCCAGACTGGTCATGCAAAACATTGACCAATAATTATGATTTATGAATAGATTACCATTTCAATATCACCAATAAAAGCGGATGTTGTGTATATATACTTATACTCGTATGTACTACACACAATAATTTTCAAAATATTAAAACATACAACCACTAATCTATTGTGAAAAGTTCGGCCGAAAATAGGGAACAGCAAAGCAACCAACCCCTTTCCTCATACAGTAGGTATTTTATTTACGATGACCCAAAATTGCATTTAGGTAGTTTGATTTGAATTCAACTCATGAGAATAAAAAAATCATCCCAGCTCCCACTCCCATACATATTCTCAAATCTTCTCAAGCCCTTAATCCATATCAATCATCATTCATCATCCCTTAAAAATATTCCGCTCTCAATATAATTTTTCATTTCGATTTGATTTCCCTATCATATTCATAGTCTACGAAGATATTTTTATCCAATCTGCCTCTATGCCTCACAATGCTCGATTGACTTCAAACAACAACAATAATATTTTAAGTAATTAGTATGTATCTATCAGAAAACCAAAAAAAGGATCCAAACTTGTTTTCGCCATATCCCAGTGGCAACGAATGCGGCAAACAACAATCTGCAAATTACAGACTCTCGCGAGAGAGCAAAATTATAGAGAAAACGATTAGCGCTGTGTCGGATATTTTGTGAACTACATTGCATATGTGAGTGTGAGTTCTGAAACAAAAATGAAACTGCTGTTAAATTGTTAACTTTTCAAAATGCAATTTTAACTATTTTATAAACTAAACTTTTAATTTGTATTCAATGAACGGATACATAAATGTTTGAATGTTATTCTGTTTTGAAAAGCTGACAAAAATAAGTTCTGGTTGCTCTACAAACACTGTTTCCTTTTGGTCACCTTAATTTGCAGATTATAATAGTTAAACTCAAAAAATCAAAATTCGAAGACGGTCACTAACTAATTTAACCCATTAACTATAAAATGAAATCATAAAAAAAATAAAAAAGTTCCATTTAGATATTGCCCCACCGGGGCGAAAAAAAAAACACCCAAAAAATGACGTTTTTGGGAGTTTATGGTACATAAAAGTCAAAAAATCAAAATTCTAAGACGGTCACTAACAGCATCTATTTATTTACTGTCGAAAGCCGTTTACTGCGATCAATTATCTCTTAAACCCTGCAAGCCCCATCGGGGCGAAAAATCATATACCCTCGTATACCCAGCCTTAATTACGTAATTTATCCATGGTTGTTAATTCATATCTAGTTTTTTTTTTTACCATTTTTGCATGACAAAAATGGCTTTTACTACAACTTTTGTTGATCGTACGTAAACAAATTCCTTAACATAATTTTTAGGAAATTGTTCAAGGATAAAAATTTAATAAAAAAAATAAAAATTTATTAAGTACAAATTTTGAGAAAAAGGATTTTAAGTAAAAAAATGTGACAACAAATTTTTGAAATTTTGTTTTTAAGGAACCATAACTTTTTTGTAGCTGGATAGATGTACCCAAAGTGCTTAAGACTTGTATGCGCTACCAAATTTTCTTTTTAAAATGTACAGAAACAATTTTCGTACCGCGTTTTAAGCGGTACCACCTCCAAATCAGAGGTCACCTTCTTTGAAGGGCTATAACGGGAAATATGGTGAAAATAAACCCCCCCCTGCATACAATTTTTTGTTCGGCGGATCTTCAGAAATCTTCTCTTAAAGAATTATACTGTTTAACTGGGACACCCTATATACATCGGCTACCTATTTTTATATTGTTCTATGCCTTTTATTGAAATATCTTATTTGAGTAGGAAGTGTCTTATACGCAAATAAAATCGCCACCGATTGTTTTTTACATTACAGACTTTTTTGCCGATGATTTGTTGAACAAAATAATATCAACGATATAAATCACATATTCGCTCAGAATTGAATTTGAATCATTCCCACCAACCGTCTACTCGCAATATGATTTTGTCTGAAATGTAAACAGTACCTAAACTTAATTCCCGCCATTTCTTAACACATCACAAAAAATTGCCGCCAAAAAGTGGCTGCACATGAAGAGACAGCTGAGGTGGGCTATCGAATCTCGGTGAATTATCGATTGTGGTGGCTGTGTTGGGCAAGTCTTAGTTTTTTTCGTTCCAGGAGAGAAAATCATTCGCTATATTTTCATAATACATTTATGTAGTTTCAAATACAAATTCAATTATATATAGCTAGGGTGTAGCATATAAATATTTCTTAAATTTGATAAATTGTTGGTTGTTGGTGGAACTAGCGACATAGCCAAGCACTTCGATATAGAAATTAGTTTTCGTGAAGAGCGAAAGTCCAGGGGCCAGATCATGTTAAATGAAAACGATCGAATGACGTCGATCCGACCATAGCAGTCTCTGTTTATTGCCACAGATGTGACAGAGACAGCATGCGTTTTTATTTTACGTGATCTGACCCCAGTAATAAAAAGTCAGCAAATTGCAAATTCACTTCATTTGCGCTTATGTCTTCTTGTGTTAGAACTTTTGTATTTTTCATAGAAAATGCAATGTTAAATGAGATAATTGAAGTGCAATTACACTCATTGGATAATTTTGCTTGACTTTTGGCATTTGTTCTTTCTTCCATACATTCAAAATCAATTTTAAGGGACGACGTCGTTGTTCAACAGGATTTTGTATGCTTCTTTTGGACTCACGGTAGTATTTTTTTAACGTTTTTGTCTCACTAATGTGGCCTTTATTGCATTCATTAACAGTAAGGGTACGACATAATTATCATCTATAAAATGACAATTAAAAATTGATAATTTTTTTTGCATTGGTGGAACAATGAAACTGGGATTTCTTTTAAAACTTTTTTTTCAAATAATTATGTGTATATTTACTCGTTTTCTTTTTAATAATTTCATTGTAATTTCGTAAAGAATGTCAGCAAATAAATGTTTCGTTTATGATTAATTTACTATGTTACTTTTTTTGGTATATTAGGGTTTTGGTTTCGCAGCAATAGCGTACTAGGCTTTAATATATTTAAACAAGCACAATGATCATTTTATTTTGGGCAGCAGAGGTTTGAGATCAATATTGCAAAACAAAAAAATAAAAAAATAAAAATCATAACGACCCAAGTAAATTAAAATAAATAAATGATACCTTCCGCTGCTATCAAAGAAAACAATAAAAAACAACATTCGGGAGCAAAAGTCCAGTTTGTCAAAACCTGCTTAATATAAGTACCTACATAATACTTTTTTTGTTTTTTCGCCATGAAAATAATTCGTCCTATAGATTTTTATTTTGTTTGTTTGACAATTGAAGACTGACACTAAACATAATAACAACATACGATACCTAACAAAAAGTTTGACACATTTATTTTCACTCACCCAGTAGATGCGTATTCCAAAAATAAAACAAATGACTATCTTCAGGGTCTATAATACAGAGTACCAGGATCACTGCCTACTCTCGAGAGTGAGGTAAATTAATGTCAGAGTAAGGTGCACGTCCAGGGTTGAACAAATGGTCCAAAAAGTAATGCATACTTTTAGGGCGTGTCACAGGAGCAAATTTGGTAACACTCAGCTATGGCTTAAGAAATAACTTTTAACGTTTTGGCAAATATAACGAAGAGCGACAAATTATTTGAAGATGGGGTTTGATAGCCAATGAATAGACGGTTCTTTTGTGATTTTTGGAATGGACAAATTCGAACTGGGTATATGACTTTTTGGGGTTTTTTTGGTAAATTTCCATATAAAATGTGCATAGTACCATTTATGATACTATGACGAAATTTTCAATTTTGACAAACTTATCGAAGAGCGACAAATTATTTGAAGATGGGGGATAATAGCCAATGAATAGACGGTTCTTTTGTCATATTTGGAATGGACAAATTCGATCTGGGTATATGACTTTTTGGGGTTTTTTTGGTAAATTTCCATATAAAATGTGCATAGTACCATTTATGATACTATGACGAAATTTTCAATTTTGACAAACTTATCGAAGAGCGACAAATTATTTGAAGATGGGGGATAATAGCCAATGAATAGACGGTTCTTTTGTCATATTTGGAATGGACAAATTCGATCTGGGTATATGACTTTTTGGGGTTTTTTTGGTAAATTTCCATATAAAATGTGCATAGTACCATTTATGATACTATGACGAAATTTTCAATTTTGACAAACTTATCGAAGAGCGACAAATTATTTGAAGATGGGGGATAATAGCCAATGAATAGACGGTTCTTTTGTCATATTTGGAATGGACAAATTCGATCTGGGTATATGACTTTTTGGGGTTTTTTTGGTAAATTTCCATATAAAATGTGCATAGTACCATTTATGATACTATGACGAAATTTTCAATTTTGACAAACTTATCGAAGAGCGACAAATTATTTGAAGATGGGGGATAATAGCCAATGAATAGACGGTTCTTTTGTGATTTTTGGAATGGACAAATTCGAACTGGGTATATGACTTTTTGGGGTTTTTTTGGTAAATTTCCATATAAAATGTGCATAGTACCATTTATGATACTATGACGAAATTTTCAATTTTGACAAACTTATCGAAGAGCGACAAATTATTTGAAGATGGGGGATAATAGCCAATGAATAGACGGTTCTTTTGTCATATTTGGAATGGACAAATTCGATCTGGGTATATGACTTTTTGGGGTTTTTTTGGTAAATTTCCATATAAAATGTGCATAGTACCATTTATGATACTATGACGAAATTTTCAATTTTGACAAACTTATCGAAGAGCGACAAATTATTTGAAGATGGGGGATAATAGCCAATGAATAGACGGTTCTTTTGTGATTTTTGGAATGGACAAATTCGATCTGGGTATATGACTTTTTGGGGTTTTTTTGGTAAATTTCCATATAAAATGTGCATAGTACCATTTATGATACTATGACAAAATTTTCAATTTTGACAAACTTATCGAAGAGCGACAAATTATTTGAAGATGGGGGATAATAGCCAATGAATAGACGGTTCTTTTGTCATATTTGGAATGGACAAATTCGATCTGGGTATATGACTTTTTGGGGTTTTTTTGGTAAATTTCCATATAAAATGTGCATAGTACCATTTATGATACTATGACGAAATTTTCAATTTTGACAAACTTATCGAAGAGCGACAAATTATTTGAAGATGGGGGATAATAGCCAATGAATAGACGGTTCTTTTGTGATTTTTGGAATGGACAAATTCGATCTGGGTATATGACTTTTTGGGGTTTTTTTGGTAAATTTCCATATAAAATGTGCATAGTACCATTTATGATACTATGACGAAATTTTCAATTTTGACAAACTTATCGAAGAGCGACAAATTATTTGAAGATGGGGGATAATAGCCAATGAATAGACGGTTCTTTTGTGATTTTTGGAATGGACAAATTCGATCTGGGTATATGACTTTTTGGGGTTTTTTTGGTAAATTTCCATATAAAATGTGCATAGTACCATTTATGATACTATGACGAAATTTTCAATTTTGACAAACTTATCGAAGAGCGACAAATTATTTGAAGATGGGGGATAATAGCCAATGAATAGACGGTTCTTTTGTGATTTTTGGAATGGACAAATTCGATCTGGGTATATGACTTTTTGGGGTTTTTTTGGTAAATTTCCATATAAAATGTGCATAGTACCATTTATGATACTATGACGAAATTTTCAATTTTGACAAACTTATCGAAGAGCGACAAATTATTTGAAGATGGGGGATAATAGCCAATGAATAGACGGTTCTTTTGTGATTTTTGGAATGGACAAATTCGATCTGGGTATATGACTTTTTTGGGTTTTTTTGGTAAATTTCCATATAAAATGTGCATAGTACCATTTATGATACTATGACGAAATTTTCAATTTTGACAAACTTATCGAAGAGCGACAAATTATTTGAAGATGGGGGATAATAGCCAATGAATAGACGGTTCTTTTGTGATTTTTGGAATGGACAAATTCGATCTGGGTATATGACTTTTTGGGGTTTTTTTGGTAAATTTCCATATAAAATGTGCATAGTACCATTTATGATACTATGACGAAATTTTCAATTTTGACAAACTTATCGAAGAGCGACAAATTATTTGAAGATGGGGGATAATAGCCAATGAATAGACGGTTCTTTTGTGATTTTTGGAATGGACAAATTCGATCTGGGTATATGACTTTTTGGGGTTTTTTTGGTAAATTTCCATATAAAATGTGCATAGTACCATTTATGATACTATGACGAAATTTTCAATTTTGACAAACTTATCGAAGAGCGACAAATTATTTGAAGATGGGGGATAATAGCCAATGAATAGACGGTTCTTTTGTGATTTTTGGAATGGACAAATTCGATCTGGGTATATGACTTTTTGGGGTTTTTTTGGTAAATTTCCATATAAAATGTGCATAGTACCATTTATGATACTATGACGAAATTTTCAATTTTGACAAACTTATCGAAGAGCGACAAATTATTTGAAGATGGGGGATAATAGCCAATGAATAGACGGTTCTTTTGTGATTTTTGGAATGGACAAATTCGATCTGGGTATATGACTTTTTGGGGTTTTTTTGGTAAATTTCCATATAAAATGTGCATAGTACCATTTATGATACTATGACGAAATTTTCAATTTTGACAAACTTATCGAAGAGCGACAAATTATTTGAAGATGGGGGATAATAGCCAATGAATAGACGGTTCTTTTGTGATTTTTGGAATGGACAAATTCGATCTGGGTATATGACTTTTTGGGGTTTTTTTTGGTAAATTTCCATATAAAATGTGCATAGTACCATTTATGATACTATGACGAAATTTTCAATTTTGACAAACTTATCGAAGAGCGACAAATTATTTGAAGATGGGGGATAATAGTCAATGAATAGACGGTTCTTTTGTGATTTTTGGAATGGACAAATTCGATCTGGGTATATGACTTTTTGGGGTTTTTTTGGTAAATTTCCATATAAAATGTGCATAGTACCATTTATGATACTATGACGAAATTTTCAATTTTGACAAACTTATCGAAGAGCGATAAATTATTTGAAGATGGGGGATAATAGCCAATGAATAGACGGTTCTTTTGTGATTTTTGGAATGGACAAATTCGATCTGGGTATATGACTTTTTGGGGTTTTTTTGGTAAATTTCCATATAAAATGTGCATAGTACCATTTATGATACTATGACGAAATTTTCAATTTTGACAAACTTATCGAAGAGCGACAAATTATTTGAAGATGGGGGATAATAGCCAATGAATAGACGGTTCTTTTGTGATTTTTGGAATGGACAAATTCGATCTGGGTATATGACTTTTTGGGGTTTTTTTTGGTAAATTTCCATATAAAATGTGCATAGTACCATTTATGATACTATGACGAAATTTTCAATTTTGACAAACTTATCGAAGAGCGACAAATTATTTGAAGATGGGGGATAATAGCCAATGAATAGGCGGTTCTTTTGTGATTTTTGGAATGGACAAATTCGATCTGGGTATATGACTTTTTGGGGTTTTTTTGGTAAATTTCCATATAAAATGTGCATAGTACCATTTATGATACTATGACAAAATTTTCAATTTTGACAAACTTATCGAAGAGCGACAAATTATTTGAAGATGGGGGATAATAGCCAATGAATAGACGGTTATTTTGTCATATTTGGAATGGACAAATTCGATCTGGGTATATGACTTTTTGGGGTTTTTTTGGTAAATTTCCATATAAAATGTGCATAGTACCATTTATGATACTATGACGAAATTTTCAATTTTGACAAACTTATCGAAGAGCGACAAATTATTTGAAGATGGGGGATAATAGCCAATGAATAGACGGTTCTTTTGTGATTTTTGGAATGGACAAATTCGATCTGGGTATATGACTTTTTGGGGTTTTTTTGGTAAATTTCCATATAAAATGTGCATAGTACCATTTATGATACTATGACGAAATTTTCAATTTTGACAAACTTATCGAAGAGCGACAAATTATTTGAAGATGGGGAATAATAGCCAATGAATATACGGTTCTTTTGTGATTTTTTGAATGGACAAATTCGATCTGCGTATATGATTTTTATGGGTTTTTCTGTAAATTTTCACGAAAAATGGCAAAAGTGCCCTTTTTGGTACTAAATGGTATTTTGACTTTTTGACACACTTATCGAAGAGCGACAAATTATTTGATTAAGAGGCTTTGTAGCCAATGAATGCAAGATTATTTTGGGATATTTAAAGTGGAGAAATTCGCCCGGGGTAATAGGTTTTTGGTAAGTAGTATAAAGTAACTTTTTAAAAAATTTTTTCACCGTTTGACACTTTTAGAGAGGAGCGACAAATTATTTGATTAGGTGGTAAGATAGCCTAGGCATAGACAATTATTTTGCAATATTCAAAGCAGAAAAATTCGAAAGGGGTAATCGTTTTTTTTAATTTTTCC
Organism: Cheilosia soror; assembly: GCA_949372485.1. Taxonomy (NCBI): domain Eukaryota; kingdom Metazoa; phylum Arthropoda; class Insecta; order Diptera; family Syrphidae; genus Cheilosia; species Cheilosia soror. The sequence continues at coordinate 62,619,048 of OX443561.1, read as the reverse complement.
AAAAAAAAACAAAAGAGTTCGGTAGCGAACTGGGGTTTTAAAACTTTAACGGTTAATTCTGGCGGAACGGCTTGTCCGATCGGAAAAATTTTTGCATTTTCCCAGAGCAATTAAATCAGCCGTATATGCCTCATCTTTTTTTTTCGGAAAAGGCGATGTGGTGGATCCAGCTTTACCGGTAAGCTAGGTCCACCACAGAATTTACCACTTCCCGAAGAGCAAAAAAATCAAAATTACCGCAATTAAATAGCAATTAAATAGCAACTAAATCCCACATACTTTGTTTGGCGATACTCGAATGTGGTGGATCCAGCTTTACCTACGTCATAACAAAATTAGTAGAAGTTTTTTTGTAGTGCTATTAGTTGAATAGCGAAGAAAGTTAAGTTTAAAATTTAGAAAAGTGAAAGAAAAAGGGAAGAAGCAGCTAATGTGTCTGTTACGTTTCACGACAATTAAAAGACGACCAATTCTTACGAGTGTTTATTACAGACTGACTTCATATATAATTGTTACTTACAATTACTTACTTAATAACTAGGAGAACAGTATTATATAGGGTTGCAACATCACATATATAACGCTCCCCTCTTCTAAGATTATACATCTAAATTAATATTGCATATAAACGAACCTACATTATATCCATTCTACTATGCAATAATTCATTCATTTAATTCATTGGCAATAGTAATAAATGTCGATATAAAACTAGAATTTATACCTATAGACTGAGTACAATTCATCAATATTGATTCATATTTTATTCGTCTCTATTTAATAGCCCTTGAGACCTGCGAAGAGGATACTCAGATAATAATCTTCTTGTTTTTTTTCTTTTTAACAACTGGAAATTCTAATACAATTTCTTCTCTTTTCCTCTTTTTCTTTTCAATAATTGGTAGTTCTGTTAAAATGTCTTCTCTTTCACCTTCTTCCTCTTTTTCATTTGTTAATAGTTCAGATTCAAATTCAGTATTACAATTTATTATAGCAGGAAAGTTATGATTTTGAATTGCAGTTCCGCTGGAGTAAAAGGCATTCTTTCTTTCTAGCTTATGCTTTATTTGGTTACCATGAACCTGTCTAATATTACCACCTACATTAATTAGATACAAACTTTTCGTTAATTGCCTTATTACTTTAGCTGGAATCCACTATATGAAATTGTCAAAAACGTTTTTATACCATATAAGTAGGAATAGCGTGGGTTTTTCGTGGGAACTTTTTGTGCGACAAGGATAGCATGTGTCAAGATAAGGACAGTATGTGTTATGGGATGTTAGAATTTTCTTATCAAAATGGGGGTGCGTATGTAATCAGCTTAGTGTGGCTATTGTCTATATTTAATTTTGATTGAGGTTGAAGTTCATTTTTTTGTTGTTATGTGATTACGAGAAAAATGTTTTTTGCGTGAAAGATAGATAATTGTACCTTTATGTACGGAAGTCCGACCGAACTTGAGTTAATTTCGGGGAAATGTTAATAAATCGTAAAAATATTCGCAAATATTTTAAGGTGATAAGCAAAAATGTTTTGGGGCTTGATATGAAAGATAGAGAGAAAGAGAAATATTTTGTGTTTGTGAAGTTATCAGTTTGATAGTTTTTAATTTTAGGTAAAATGTGCATAATTTTGATTGAGATTGAGGGTAATTTTTGTTATGTGATTACGAGAAAAAATGTTTTGGTATGAAAGCTAGAAAGAAAGAAAGATCAAAAAGACCGACCGAACTCGAGTTAATTTCAGGAAATTTTCGGATCATGAGTGATAACCAAATACAAAACATGTCTTGGTAGCAAATGGTGCAATGTGCATAATTTTGATTGAGATTGAGGGTCATTTTTGTTATGTGATTACGAGATGAAATGTTTTGGTGTGAAAGCTAGAAAGAAAGAAAGATCAAAAAGACCGACCGAACTCGAGTTAATTTCAGGAAATGTTCGCTGTTTTGAACTTTCGGATCATGAGTGATAACCAAATACAAAAAAATGTCTTGATAGCAAAATGTTAAAATATATTTGGGGTTTCAGGAGTATAAAAGCAGGTTATTGAGTAGGCATGAAATTAGTTTTACAACCCCCAAAAACATGATTGAAGATCAAATGGTTGCATATTTGAAGGATTTTAAAATTCAGTGCTGGGAGTTCCAGGGACTGGTGGACTAGATCGAGGAGGCTACCAAGCAGTATAGAAGGAGCAGGGCAGAAGACTCATGCTCATAGGTCTACACTTACTAGCCGGGGTAAACCACTTCGATGAATTACCGGATATCCCGGCATTTATGTTTTAGATTTTAAATAAATCAAAATTCGTCTATAAAATTGTTTTGTTTTTTCTTACTTTTTATTTTGGGGATATTTACTTTCAGATGTTTTATCTGTTCTTATCTTATCTGTTTTATCGGTTCTGGCCCCTATGACAACTTTTCACTTTGTAGTCGACACGACTACGATGTATGCTCATAGGACTGCATTTGCGGTGATTTTAAATAAAGTAAAATTCAACTATAAAATTGTTTTTGTTTTGGGGCCGAGTTTGTGATTATGTAGCTATTTTAATGCGAATAGCTTAGTCAAGGACATATAAATAAAAATAATTTTCTGATTCAAGTTCAAGGTCGTGGTTTGTGATTATGTAGTTATTTTAATGTGAGAAATCAGTGTGTCATACATAAAAAAGTCAAATAGAATTTTCTTATCAGCTTTGTAGGCGTTGCGACGATTGGTACTCCCCTCAGTAATGGCTATTGTATACAAATAATTTTCTGATTCAAGTTCAAGGTCACGGTTTGTGGTTATGTAACTATTTTAATGTGAATAGTTTAGTCAACGATATTTGCTCTTAAATAATAGTTAGATAAATGTATATATATTAACATACTCTGCAGGTTAATATTCATTTGCATTAACGAATACGACTAGCAATGTTCTGGTGTGAAAGATTGAGAGAACGAGAAACATTTTGTGTTTGTGAAGCCGGGTGGTTACAAATAAAATTTACAGATTTGATGTTTTACTCTGAATCTATGAAATTACTTGCGCAGCCAGAATATGGAGCAGAATGTACTATATTTCACATAAGGAATGGCGAGGCGATAACTCCTATTCTCAATTTTAAAATGCAGTTTCAATCTATGCATCATGTAAAATTTAAAATTTTAGGTGAGAGAACAAATTTAGTGATAAGGAATGCAGATTTTTTTATTAAATATATCGTTATCCTAATAGGCGGCGAGCTAACTTTGACTGGGTTGATTCTCCCTCACTCGAATTATATAAAACGAAAAGAAAATGAATATCCATCACTTTGTCCATTTGGTGAAAGTGATTTACTTGGCAGTCCCCAGAAGATGAGAATTACTATTGCGTTATCATTACTATCAATTAGCTTTTTTTTTATATCAAACAAAGAAAATAATATACAGAATATATAGAAATAAAAATGGTATAAATTTAGCATGCTAGGTGTTTTATTTATTAGTTCATATTTATCACTCGACCTATTAGTAGCTTCAGCTGTAGCAATTTTCTATTAAAATGTTTCACTTAACATTTCTGTCTTTTCTTACAATCGCCCCATCTTTAATTTTTGGGGTACCTTTACCGTTGGATATTAACTTACAACAACCAAACAGTACTAATAACCTCTCTTTTTCACTGAACCTACCCAACAATGATACAGTAGAAATAGGTTTATCGTTTCGTTTGCTAACCTTTTCGGATGGTAACACTTTAATCAACACCACAAAGACGGATGCATCTGCATTTCAAAGTGATGTCCACACACCACTCACAACAACAGAAAGAAGTTTGCAAAGGAAAATTGTAACTGTGGATGAAGCAATTGAGAATTTTAGGCAAGATTTAATAAAAAAAAGAAGCTGAAATATAAGGGATTATTCAAAGCAAAGATGTTTTTTATAGACATTTTAAACTAGAATTCGATGATGAACAATTCTTAACCATTCGCTGTTCATATTGTAACGATTCTTTTATCGCTATGTATTTTGACAGACCAAGATTCTTGTATCTTGACTGTCAGTGGTATTGCTGATGGTACATCAGAACACCCAATCGAGGAGAATATTAAATTGGCAGCTCCAAGCAGACTCACTTGGAATAATTAAATTAAAGTCTTGAACAACTGCTTGATAATATCTGGCTTCCAGCTTTTATTTTGGTACTATTTATATGAAAAATAATGCTTAGCCTAACATAAATGACATAAACATGAACTTATTCTAAAGTGATTGCATAACATATGACATAACTATGACTTATTCTAACATGATTGCCAAAGTGCTTTCGCGACAAAACCGGAGGTAAATTTTATTATTTCTTGTGTTACTTAACATGACTGCAGCTGGTGTAGTGCAATATGAGATATAATAATTATTTAATATGGGGCATGCTGTTCGCTGTATAATTGTATCTAGGGTGTATTGCGATATGTTGGAAAATGTATCTTCGATGATATAATATTAATTCCTATGGCTAAATATAATAACTTTATTCTAAAACTAAACATCCTGCCCCTCGCTGATGATCCTCGGATTATCAGATGTAATCGTTAAGGAGTTTCTGGGTTTTGGTATTGGTTTGGCCGTCGTCCTTTTGCAATTCGTTTGTTTGTGTTTCCACAGTATATATATTACAACTGCAACCGCTAAGAATAGTCCGCAGGAACCCACGATGGTGTGCCGGATGTTATGATGATGAAGCTTGTTAGGAAGTTCTGTTTGCTGGGCCTTAATTTGGTCACGCAGGCCTTCAAGTTCTGTGATCTGTGTGCTGACATTGGTCGTATAATGCTGAAGTGCTGCCAACCGTGTCACGTTGGGTAGGCTTATAGCTTGGAAGAATCTGGTTTGTGATACACGAATATTGCTGGAATATAAATAAAAGAACCAATTTGTTCACCTGCTAGAATGCAACTAACTTTATTTTTATTCCTTACAATTTCTATTACATTATGAACTTAAACTAGGTCAAAGAATTAATTAAACAAAAGCTAACTTAACATTATGTCAATATGCTGATTCGGGTGCGGATGTGGTACTGGCTGAATTCTACTTTATGAACTAGGTCGATTAAACAAAAGTGTTGATTCGGGTGCGGATGTGGTGTTGGTTGCGCTGTGGGGTTAATGTTCGGTGCATTATGACATTACAAAAATGATGATTCGGGTGCGGATGTGGTGTTGATGTTGATTAAGCGGTGGGATTAATGTGCGGTGCATTAACTTATATGCGGTGAGCCTTCAGCGTTAAGTAATTTTGCCTTACGACACAGCTTGGTTGCAGTTTTAGGATGCCGGTTCCACTGATTGTTAGAAGCGATGGTTGACTGTCACATACTACATTCAATAGGGTTTCATTAATGACGGCATAGATCCATTCGTTGGTGTTTGGAATTTTTGACCAGACTGGAGTTGTTTCAACTATCCGTAGTCTGCATGTTGACAGCGATGGTATATTATTGAGCAGGTTGACTTCACACAAGCTGATATTTGATCCTCGGCGGTAGATTGGATGGGTTTGAGTGCACAGATACCTTTCGTTCGCTATAATGGTGCATGATGATAAATCATCGTTGGATAATGGATAATACTCATCTTGATGAGCATTTACTGCAATATATGATGATGATGGTTCTATGGTGATAAGAGTGTTGTTTGTAATCGCTGGAATTGGAATGTTCTTGAACATCGTGAATTCTTCTCGTCCTATTAGAGGTGGACTAATTCTGAATATTACATGGTTGCTCATGATTCGTCCTTCCGTTGCCATAAGTTTGTATAGTGCTTGTATATTGTTCAGTTCAAACGGGAGGTGAAGATCTGATGGTAGATGATTTTTAATTTTGATGGCTTCTTCCTTCAATTGGTGTGGTGAAATCAATAAATAATTGGTTTTTGCATGATGAGTTTCTGCTAGTACGGTAAGAATAGATGATTGTGTCCGTTGTATGTTAGTAATTAGAAGTGTAGTGTATATATGCCATGATGAGAATAATTGTTGAACCTTTATTTGATATGAGTTTTCGGTGAGGTTATGTATGCGATTGGTGATTTGTTCCAGTTGCGCAACCAGTAAGTTATGCTGGTGGTTTATAGTCATGATGGTTTTTTCATGGTTTTTTGTCATGATGTTCACAGTGGAGTCTAATATTGACGTGTGGTTCTTGAATAATTCAAGAAGATGATTTTCATTGACGTACACCTTATCAATATTAGCAGCCATTTCTTCAGCGTATCGAGAATCAAGAACTCCGAAAAGTGCGTTAGCGATGTTGCCGATGGCGTCCACAGCTCCTCTTTTTGCCTTTTGTGGTCTAGGCTGAGATTGATTGATAAGTACTTCATCTTGATCAGTGAGTTGTTGAAGGATGTACTGAATTTCTTGGATAACTTGCGTGCATATGCTTCTTGCTGTAATTTGGTCGCAAACATGCTGTAATATTGCTGTACTGTTTTCGAGGGCTTGAAACTCTCTTCGATATGGCTCAAGGTCGTAATAAATGATTAAGTTCCATTGGTTAGCCACCAAGTTTACAGTTCCTTGATTAAAAAAGTGTATTCCGGGAGTTGGGTTATATTTCGTAATCTCCACTCCAGTGTTTCCTCTTACCACTGGCACACTAAGGGTGGTAAGCAACGTTGATGCAAACTTACGAGTTTTCTTGGCGGATCCGTTTGATTTATCTGATAGTGCATCGGAACTTTAGCATTTAGCATTTTTATTGACTTAGAAAATATCTTTTACATTAGACTTGAAGTCCATTTAAAGCAAAAGTTAATACAATTTTAAATTAATTGATTAAGCTAAACAAATATAGCTTTAAGTAAAGAATGTCTGCCTTGAATTCGCATTTTTGAATGTGCCTTATAATGAGTTGAAGAGCGTTATCGAGTTCTGCAATTGTTAACGGCGAGATCGGTTTAGACAGCTGTGAATGTGAATGTCGCAACGCATGGATCTTGGCACGGAATTGACCATTTTTAATCAAATTTATGAAACGTAGACAATAGGCTATTACCCTGTTTAGCTTAGAAAATGAGTTCGAATGCTTTTTTTTTCCAACAAGTCTTCTGGGGTTCCCACGCTGACTGGTAAAGCTGTGTTATTATTTTACCGCGGAATGATTTTGTAATTATATTTATATATGTTGGTACAGAGATTAGTGCGCCGCTCGCAATGACCCCTTATTATAACGGAATGGGGAAAGGGGGAGTTGGTACAGCAAATGTCCACAGGCAACCACCAAAAACCACCAGTAGCAATCCACCAAATATAAAAGTAATAGAGTTGATTTTGCTTTTTTTTTATTATCACTTTATCACAACGAAATTAAATAAAAAGTACACGAGTTTTTCTTCTTCATTAAATACTAAGTAAATACTTTTTGTTGTCCCAGGCTTATGTTGTGTGTGTATCTATAATATAATTACTATAACTGTGTCGTCGAGTTTATGTATAAATTTGCTTAACTAATTTTTTGTTTTAATTTAATTTCTAAAGTTTAGACATTATTGCCTGAGACGATGTGCAATACCGACCACACTTGAATATCAACTAAAACTAATTTTTAATTGTCTGATCTGCCTCCGAACATGAAATTTTTTTTGGACAGTACCTATCACCGGTCCCGGTGATACCTTTGAGAACGCTGGCAGTGACCAGTTCACTCATGTAATTTGAATTCGTATAGATATAAGGTAGACACGCATAATATAGATAATCGGGATATGCGAATAAGAGTAAGACTGTGTAATATGATTTGTGTATGATGGAAGTGACCAGTTCACTTCGCGAATTAGCGGGATCGTGGGAAAGGAATTTGGAAACGCAATTGTCGTATTAAACTTATATTACTTGTCACTAATGGTCTTTTCATTTAATTTCCTGAAATCTACAACCATTCGCATCTTGCGCTGTCCCTTTTCATCAGTTCCCTTCTTATCGACTAGCCAGATTGTACTGTTATATGGCGACCGTGAAGGTCTTATAATGCCATCCGTAAGTAGATCGCAAATTTCTTTATTAACAAACTCGGCAGCAGGGTATGGATACGATTTGGAATAGACAGGCTCACTATCCTTTGTTCTTATAGAGGCGACGATGTTAGTATTGTAGGGTAAGGATTCGTTTGGGTCTGCAAATACTTTTGACCAATACTTCAGCAGAGATCTAAATTGTTCCCGTAGATCTGTGGCTACTGTTGTACAGTCGTACGAAATATAATTAACCTGTTTGCAATAAAAGTACAATAATTTCTCTTCCACGCCATTGTAAGATATAGTACCTTTTCTAAGATCCATTTGAGCATGGATTTCTCTTAGGAAGTCAAATCCAATTATACCATCGAACGTATCGAGATTAGGTAAGATGAAAAAACAAGCGTTTCTGCCAAAAACTTTAATCAAGCATTTAGATGTGATCTGGTTTGTACCATGTAAAGATTTGATATAAAATTGTTTCTCAATTGGCTTTACTCCCATTAAGTTATCGAGCCACTTAATATAATTTTTAGAAGCACCGGTGTCTATTAATAACTTAATTTCTCTCCCTCCTATTATTCGGCTTACATATGGTAGGAGGGATTTACCTCTAAACAAATTTACTTCATCCAATATCTCATTGTTGCATGCGTTGTCGTACGATTGCTCATATCGCTGCTCTTCATATCTTCCGACGTCATTATGATAGTATTGTTGGTAGCAATGGTCGTCTACATCGCCGTTATATTCAGGGAGTACTGGTTGTTGTTGTTGGTTTAGATGATTAATTCTCTGTACCTTAGCTATTGGTTGTCGGTCTGATTCACGATACCTTTTGGGTGATCTATTTTGGTTATCTATCATCGGGGTTCTTGAATGGGGACTTTGAATGATCGGCCTATTCTGGTAATTCGTCTGTTGTCTAAAGTGCGAAGTTGATGGATCAACTTCCATGGCCGTCTGTACAGGAAGAATTTGATTATTTTGCACTTGTTTATAATGAGGAGAATTATAATGGGCATTCCAGTTTTGTTTGTTGTTCAGGTATTCATTCCGGGTAGAGAAAGAATTAGCAAACGCGTAACGCGCTTGATTAGCTTCTAGTTCCTGAGCAAGTGCTAATGCACTCGGCAAATCAATGGGTTTTGATGAAAATAGAATGTCACACATTGGCTTATTTAAACCAGAGATAAGAATTCTCAGAGCATCCTGCCTATATTTCTGACTAAGTGATTCGATGAGTGCAGCGTTTCCCTCATTGAACATAATAGTCTTATTAAGAACTAAAGCCAATTTCTGCTCAATCTGATCATAAAAATCGGTTATAGTCATTCTACCTTGCATGAGATGAGAGTGGACATCTCTTGTTCAATGAGATGAATTGGCCGCTTGTCGGCATAAGTAAAATCTAGACGTGATATGATAGTGTGAAAATTTAGAACAGTGTTGAACGAGGATAAGACAAGATCCGCTGAACCAATGACTTTATTTCTTATTATTGCAACTGCTTGGTAATGTTTGGAACTACCAACATGGTCCTCGAATAACCTGTAGGCAGCAAATGCAGCTTGTCGCCATGAAACGTAACGAGCTTGATTTCCTTCGAAATCAGGTAGGGATTTCACTAAATGCAGAGATTCAGTGCAAATTTTTTTCCTGGTCAATTATTACAGGTTTGTATTCCTCTACAGTAATTGGAGTTTCTAATGCCTGCAGTCGGTTCGTTAGTTCAGTAACTTGCCCTTCGAACGTCCTCCTAGTATGTTCTATGGCAGCCTGTACTGCAGCAGTAACTACTGTTTGTAGTGTTTGTGCGTCCATTTTTTGTTGAGTCTTTATTCGTTTTGTTAGGGAAGTTAAATTTTTACTTTAAAATACTTTATAAATCAAAACGGCTGAGCACTCCACTTACATGAAAATGATCCTCATTCTGTTGCACTCACAATTTTAAAGTTCTTCTTAAACTAATCACAATTTTGACACTGGTTTCAAGTTTTAAACTAATTCCTTTTTAATCTTCTTAGGATAATCTTTAGCACGAGTTTCCTTCTTTTTAGGGTATCGGTTTAGGACTTAGGGCAATGAGTTGCGGTAGACACGGGTCTATTCACCCCTATCGTGGAATCCGCCGGGGGGAATCATTCACGGAAAAAAATATTTTGGTATCGTCAAATCCGCAAAGTGAACAGTTCCCCGTGTGGGTAATGTGAATGAGTTTCACTGTATCGTTGAAAACGTTCAAATCGAATTTTTCCCGAACAAAATGACATTTCTTGCCCGCATCAAATTCATTGCGGATTTCATAGGTTTTCTTGCTTGCTGCATTTCGTGAGCATTCTAATATAAAAAATTTACATACAAAACAGCTGCTTCATTAAGCCCAACATTTGTAATAAATCTATTGCACAGATTGAACTTTATTAACATCAAAAAATAAACATTCTAAAAACACATTTCGTCTGGAAGTTCTGTGAAACCACTCATTGCTCATTTCAGCCTGTCTCGTATTCTTCTCTGAGAACATCGCTCATTTCGTTCTTCCTCTTATTTTTACACGAATAGAGGTATCGTATACATTATTACATAACAAACACTGGTTTTTATTTAAATCACTTTTGAAACAAACTTTTCATAACCTCCGACGAATGCAACTACACGGATTTGTGTTCACAAATGAAAGACAGCCGTTTGACAGTGAAACTACCTTTCCCAAAAGCGTGTCGATAAGGAAACTTTTCCGGCGGATTCCACGATAGCAGTAGAAGGTGAAAGGGAATCGAATAGGTGAAGTGAAACTCAATTCCGACGGATTCCACGATAGGGGTGATTATTCCTTTACTGGAATTTTTTTGAACCGAACTCGCGTTGCCTTAGAAAAAATATCGAGGGTCACGGGTTTAGGACTTAGGGCAATGAGTTGCGGTAGACACGGGTCTATTATTCCTTTACCGGAATTTTTGGAACCGAACTCGCGCTGCCTTAGAAAAAATGTTGTTGGGCGCCAATAAAAGAACCAATTTGTTCACCTGCTAGAATGCAACTAACTTTATTTTTATTCCTTACAATTTCTATTACATTATGAACCTAAACTAGGTCAAAGAATTAATTAAACAAAAGCTAACTTAACATTATGTCAATATGCTGATTCGGGTGCGGATGTGGTATTGGCTGAATTCTACTTTATGAACTAGGTCGATTAAACAAAAGTGTTGATTCGGGTGCGGATGTGGTGTTGGTTGCGCTGTGGGGTTAATGTTCGGTGCATTATGACATTACAAAAATGATGATTCGGGTGCGGATGTGGTGTTGATGTTGATTAAGCGGTGGGAGTAATGTGCGGTGCATTAACTTATATGCGGTGAGCCTTCAGCGTTAAGTAATTTTGCCTTACGACACAGCTTGGTTGCAGTTTTAGGATGCCGGTTCCACTGATTGTTAGAAGCGATGGTTGACTGTCACATACTACATTCAATAGGGTTTCATTAATGACGGCATAGATCCATTCGTTGGTGTTTGGAATTTTTGACCAGACTGGAGTTGTTTCAACTATCCGTAGTCTGCATGTTGACAGCGATGGTATATTATTGAGCAGGTTGACTTCACACAAGCTGATATTTGATCCTCGGCGGTAGATTGGATGGGTTTGAGTGCACAGATACCTTTCGTTCGCTATAATGGTGCATGATGATAAATCATCGTTGGATAATGGATAATACTCATCTTGATGAGCATTTACTGCAATATATGATGATGATGGTTCTATGGTGATAAGAGTGTTGTTTGTAATCGCTGGAATTGGAATGTTCTTGAACATCGTGAATTCTTCTCGTCCTATTAGAGGTGGACTAATTCTGAATATTACATGGTTGCTCATGATTCGTCCTTCCGTTGCCATAAGTTTGTATAGTGCTTGTATATTGTTCAGTTCAAACGGGAGGTGAAGATCTGATGGTAGATGATTTTTAATTTTGATGGCTTCTTCCTTCAATTGGTGTGGTGAAATCAATAAATAATTGGTTTTTGCATGATGAGTTTCTGCTAGTACGGTAAGAATAGATGATTGTGTCCGTTGTATGTTAGTAATTAGAAGTGTAGTGTATATATGCCATGATGAGAATAAGTGTTGAACCTTTATTTGATATGAGTTTTCGGTGAGGTTATGTATGCGATTGGTGATTTGCAACCAGTAAGTTATGCTGGTGGTTTATAGTCATGATGGTTTTTTCATGGTTTTTTGTCATGATGTTCACAGTGGAGTCTAATATTGACGTGTGGTTCTTGAATAACTCAAGAAGATGATTTTCATTGACGTACACCTTATCAATATTAGCAGCCATTTCTTCAGCGTATCGAGAATCAAGAACTCCGAAAAGTGCGTTAGCGATGTTGCCGATGGCGTCCACAGCTCCTCTTTTTGCCTTTTGTGGTCTAGGCTGAGATTGATTGATAAGTACTTCATCTTGATCAGTGAGTTGTTGAAGGATGTACTGAATTTCTTGGATAACTTGCGTGCATATGCTTCTTGCTGTAATTTGGTCGCAAACATGCTGTAATATTGCTGTACTGTTTTCGAGGGCTTGAAACTCTCTTCGATATGGCTCAAGGTCGTAATAAATGATTAAGTTCCATTGGTTAGCCACCAAGTTTACAGTTCCTTGATTAAAAAAGTGTATTCCGGGAGTTGGGTTATATTTCGTAATACGAAGTAGTACCTTCAACCGTTCGGACGTGTTTTTGTTTTGCTCCCGCTTCGCGACTTTAAATAAATTTAATTTCAATTTATTTATTTGCATACTTGCAACTTTTTCCCCTAAACCTAATAATTGGACATTGCCTTCCACCTAGTTCGCGAAACATTTTGACCCAATTTAAGAACTATGTCAAAACAGTGCGGTAATACAGATTGTGTGTCAACATCGCAAGACTTTAGTGCTGATTGGGTAAATTGTAATGGACTATGCGGAAAATCATTTCATGCTCTCTGCATAGGGCTAAGTAAGCGCTCCATTACATACCTGAATGACTATAGCAATAATTTCCTTTTCTTCTGTGATGAATGCAAGGGCATATCACTTTCCCACGTCATGCTCGCGATAAAATGCATTAGTGACTCCCTTAATATAAATTCCTCTGACTGCAAATTGTTTTACAAACAAATCGGGTCACAATTTGCAAAGTATGACGAATTGTTCAAGAGCGTGGAAGAAATATCTAATAGCCTAGATGTCTCCACCACGTTTTTCAAAACGAAATTCAAAAACATAGAAAAGCAAGTCGCAAGTCTCAGTGAAATAACCAAAAAGTTACCGGCTGATTTTAACTCGAAGTGTTTGACTTTAAAAAGTGATTTGAAAAGTGTCATTAATGCAACTCTAAACCCACATATTTCAACGATTAATGGCCATTTCAACTCCTTTCGAACCTACCTTGATACCAATTTACAAAGCCCTTCATCACCAAATGTCTCATCCCATCAACTCGTCGATCCACTACTGCTTGACATTATAAACAAAATCAATGAGGTCAGCAATGATGTCGCAGCTTTCCGACTAGTTATGGGCGATATTGATGAAAACCTTAGACTGGCATCAGCAAAGTTTCATTTGAGTTTGCCAATCTCCCTGTAAATGATGCCCTCTCATGGTTTTACAGAGAGTTATTTATTTCTATCTCTCTTTTTGTTCCTGTTTCTCGACCAAAACCCTTCTCTACATCCCCCCCATGGTATAATCGAAACCTCCGATCATTACGTAACAAGAGAAACAAATTATGGTCAGTTTTTCTTCGAACCAAGTCTTATTCTGATTATTCCAATTATCTCGGCTCCTTCCTTCAGTTCACTCAGGCCTATAATTCTCTCTATCAACGATATATAAACGATGCGCAAGCGAAACTTATAAGCGACCCCAAATCTTTTTTCCGATTCGTTAATTACAAGAAAAAATCAGACGGTTACCCCCCATCCCTCTCTTACGAAAATACAGCTTCTAGTGATCCTCACACCATTGCTAACTTTTTTGCCACATTTTTTAAACAATCTTTTGCCGACAATTCCTTTGCACCAGATCCTTCTTATTTCAATTACCTACTCAACTACTCCATTGGCCCCTCCCTCTCTCAAACTTTTGAACCTACTGTAATTGAAAATAAATTACAACAACTTAGTGATGAATATTCACCTGGCCCAGATGGTATTCCCGCTATATTTCTCAAGAAGTGTTCCCTTGTTCTCTCCTATCCCCTTTCGCACCTCTTTCAGCTCTCGCTTTCCCAAGGCGACTTTCCTCAGATATGGAAGTCCTCTTTCATAACACCGATTCATAAAAAGGGATCAAAGAGCGAAGTTAGTAACTATCGCCCGATAGCCAAACTTTCGCACATACCCAAACTCCTCGAAAGTATTTTGTACGAATCCCTAAGCTTCCAATGCAAGTCTTTAATTTCCCCAAACCAACACGGCTTTCTTAAAGGTAGATCAACAACCACAAACCTCGTTGAATTCGTGTCCTCTGCCCTATCGGCCATGGAAAGTGGTAAGTAAGTTGATGTTATTGCAACTGATTTTAGCAAAGCTTTTGATAAGATACCTCATAAATTAATTCTTTTCAAATTGTCTGCCCTCGGCTTCGAACCAATACTGCTGAAATGGTTATCATCTTATTTGGAAAACCGTTTTTATAGTGTTCGCTTCAGGTCCATCCTATCCGCCCCTTTTCTTGCAACCTCTGGTGTACCACAAGGCAGTCACCTAGGTCCCCTTCTCTTTATCTTAACTATAAACGATCTTGAAAGGGTCATCAAACACTCCTCTATCTCTCTCTATGCCGACGATACCAAATTTTTCAAGCACATATCTTCATCACAAGACCCCTGTCTGCTGCAACAAGACCTAGATAGTTTTTCTATCTGGTGTCTCAAAAACTGCTTAGAGCTCAATATTCCCAAATGCCAATCTATCACCTTATAACGTAAGCACAACAAATCCCCTCCCCGTCTATACCTACTTAATAATCACCCTATATCCATCGTACAGTCTCTTCGCGACCTTGGCATATTGTACGACCGCGAGCTTAATTTCCGTTCGCATATCGAAGAGATAATACGTAAAGCCAATTCATCCCTTGGATTCATTAAAAGATGGTCAAAGGAATTCTCCGACCCCTACGTGACCAGATCTCTCTACACCACTTTTGTCCGCCCACTCCTCGAATACGCCAGCCAAACGTGGTCACCCTTTCAGCAAGTGCATATAAGCAGAATCGAAAACATACAAAGACGTTTTCTTCGATTTGCACTCCGCGGTCTTTCTTGGGACGATCCCCTTATTCTTCCTCCCTATCAAGACCGCCTCAAACTCATTGACTTGAATAGCCTTGAGGATCGCAGGGATACTGCAGACATTCTCTTCATTCATCGACTCCTATCGGGCTCTATCGACTGCCCGTCTCTTTACAACTCAATCTTCTTCAATACAAACCCTCGTAATTTAAGACACCCCCGCCTATTCTATCTACCAAACCACCGCACGTCCTACGGCTCCAACGAACCAATTTCCCGTATGCTACGGAAGGTAAACTCAAACATTTCCATTTTCGATTTTAACCGCAGCACTCCCTCCATTAAGCTCAGTCTCCTTAACTCTAAACACTAGCTTTAAGTCCTAGTTATAAGTCTTAGTTTTTAGTTCTAGTATTATAAGTTTGTATTTCTAGCTTGTACTAAGCCTAATAAATGGGGACATTGGTCCCCACCAAAATTAAATTAAAAATTAATCTCCACTCCAGTGTTTCCTCTTACCACTGGCACACTAAGGGTGGTAAGCAACGTTGATGCAAACTTACGAGTTTTCTTGGCGGATCCGTTTGATTTATCTGATAGTGCATCGGAACTTTAGCATTTAGCATTTTTATTGACTTAGAAAATATCTTTTACATTAGACTTGAAGTCCATTTAAAGCAAAAGTTAATACAATTTTAAATTAATTGATTAAGCTAAACAAATATAAATTACATTGAACAAAATAGTGATGCAAAATAGTGAACATTTTTAATTGAAACGATGAAAATTTTGGAACAGAGAGAAAAAAAAAAAAAATAAATAAATAAATTAACATAGATATTATAATTAAATTATTATGAGCTATTGACTATTGACTAGATGTCTGAATAAAACGCTTTCGAAATATTTGATACCGCGATGTCTTCTTATGTCTAGGGGTAAGGCATTCCACTGTCTGATAACACAAACAAAAAATTGTCGTTCTGAATTTGTGCAGGTGAACTTTGGTTGTAAGAGTATGAATGATCTTGACGAATTAGCAAAACTTATTTTTCATAAAGATACGAAGGTGTCTTATTTGTTAAAATGTTGTTTAACGTCTTAAGACTGCAATATTTGGGATATGTATACAAACTACATCCAAATACACTTTTCGAATGACTTGATATGTGATCAAAGCGATTGAGATTATATATGTATCGGATAACATTATTAAATGCTACAGTTAAGCTTCTTTTTGTTTCGGAATTATGACCACAAACAATTTCACACCCATATGTTATGATCGGCACAATTATTGATTTGGCTAATTGCATTTTAACACGTTGAGGGGTAAAATGCTTGGATAAACAAAGGTTTCGGAGACAGCCATAGATCCTACCGATTGACAACCTTATATGATAGTCCCAACTAAGGGTCGAATCAAACCAAATACCCAAATTTTTAGCCTTTTCTGCATATTCGAGTACTGTTGTTCCTAGGTATATTCTTGGAAAATAGCTATGGTCAAGTTTATTTTTGTAAACTACCAAACATTTAGACTTCTTTGGGTTGAGTTGGAGACAATTCTCTTCTGACCAAGCCGTAATATTTTTTAGATCTGTATTTAGTCTATCAACACAATCTTCGATCATTCCAAGCTTGCAACTTAAGTAGATTTGTACATCATCGGCGTACATGTGCAGGGAAGAATTTTTAATTACTTGGGGCAGGTCATTAATGAACATTGTGAACAACAATGGGCCAAGTATTGATCCCTGCGGCACTCCAGACGAGAGTTCAAAAAAGTTGGATACGTTCCTATTTAACACAACTGCCTGTGTTCTATTTGTGAGATATGAGTGCATCAGATTGACGGCAGAATTAGAAAACCGAAAGTAGCTCTTCATTTTGGATAGAAGTATTTGATGATTTACTGTATCAAACGCTTTAGAAAAATCTAGCAGTCCAAGGAAAGATACAAGGTCTTTGTCCATATAATACCTTAGATCGTCCTTAACTTTAAGGACAGCTGAAACACAACTATGTTTTTCCCTAAAACCAGACTGGAATTCACTTAAAAGTTTGTTATTGTTAAGAAAAACCGACATTTGTTTGTGTAACATCTTTTCTAAAACTTTAGACAGAAATGGAAGTATTGAAATAGGTCGGTATTCGGGATTCGCATGTCGAGTAGCAGTTTTTTTTTGAATTGGTATTACTTTCGCAACCTTCCATATCTCCGGAAAAGAACTTGTTAATATGATTGTGTTAAAAATATGTGTTATAGCTGGAAGTATATGTGGCAAAATTATTTTTACAAAGAGAGGGTGTATCTCATCGAGACCCACAGCTTTTGATTTAATATCGATGACAGCTCTTACAACATCTTGTTCTTCTATTCTTGTAAAATAAAAACATCCCTCGATGTCATTATCACGCGAAAAAATATCAGATTGTTGAGTAATTCTTGAGCCGGATTGAATGTTCGCAAACTGAATGTTAAGTGAGTCTGCGCTTACATCTACAGGACATTCATCTCTTTGCCGACCAACACCTAGTTCTCGAATATTATTCCAAAGCGTTCGTGAAGGTAAATTCGGGTTTAGTCTATTAAAATAATATCGCTTTTTAGCTTCCCGTATTTTAATGGTAACTTTATTTCTTAGACTCCGAAAAATATTGCAGAATTCTGGGAGCTTAAATCGTTTCCATCATAAAGTAAATCTGTTGCTAATTGACTTGGATTAGTTAATTTTCCAGATGATTATTATTAATATTTTTAAAGTCCCTAAACTCACAAGGAGATACCTACTGTGTTGTTAGGTAAAAACGTAAAGGTTGCAAAAATAAGATTGTGTTTAGAATATGCTGGTGCTGATAGTTGTGAAAATAAGAGTGTTTTGTCCAGATTATTGGTGAGGAAAAAATCAAGTAGAGTAGCACCGTGATGCGAAAAGTGAGTAGGAAGATCTGCGTTCACTGGTATCAGGCCAAGTGAACAGATTCTTTCTGTAAAAGATCGGGACTCTTCGACACACAGCAAGTTACAATTAAAATCGCCACATAAAATAACATCACAATAGAGAGGAGAAAGTTGCTATAAGACTGAAAACAGATGTGAACAATTAACATATTTATTTTGTCGATATACTACTCCAAACAGGCATTTACTATCACGGTTCGTCAATTCAACAAAGTAGTAATCCACAGCTGAATGTTCATCCGATTTTGTAACGTATTTGGGATGTATACTGCTGCGAATATATATGGCTGCACCACCTCCAGTTCGATTTAACCTATCAGCACGAAACAATCTTTAGCCATTTAACTTATAAACTGAATCAGAAACTCCATATTGAAACCAAGTTTCCGATACACATATAATGTCAACCGCCGAATTTGTAAAAGTATTCCTAAACTCATCTATGTTTGGAAATAAGCTTTGCGCATTTATATGGCACACTTGAAGTCCATTGCATTGTTTACACAGAATATTGATCATCATAAACGCAAATCATTGTTTGTGTTATCATTATTTTGAGAAAATAATTAAATAAAATAAGTACTGCATAGGAAGCAGCTTACATAAATTCATCGTTTTGCTTGTCATCGTTTGCATTATCGGCGATTTTATCCAAGTTCGTCAGCGAGGATACCACAAGCGCTTCTCCAGCTAAATTGCCCGGCCGAGTGATTTGTTGGCTGATTTGCTCTTTTTCGATCCCGAGCGGCTACAGATGACTGGTTCTGAGTTAGACAGTCACCTGCTGGTAGTTTTTCTGAGTCTTTCAGTTCGTTCTTGACAAGTGGCGCTAGTTTATGTATTGGTCGCTTGAGAATTCCTGATTTTGTGCGAACATCAGCGACTCTAATAAATCCGTCAGTACTATGGTATACCTTTACAATTTTGCCAAGCGGCCACTTCATTATAGGGATGTTGTCTTCTTTGATGATGACGATTGTGCCGATTTCGACATTTGATGATGACGTCTTCCACTTGCTTTTGTGTTGCAGCTCGTTTCTGGTGGATGGTTTCTGGAAACCATCGTTTCCAGAATTCTTCTTTGATATGAGAGACTAGTTTCCATCTGCTGCTAAGACTTCCTCGTACTGGTTCTGCATGCGGATCGGCTATAGCCCTTAGAGGCTCTCCTATTAGAAAGTGGCCTGGGGTTAGTGCAGTTAGATCATTTGGATCAGTAGAGAGGGCGGTGAGTGGCCTTGAATTCAGGATAGCTTCTGCCTCTATACTCAGGGCGCACAGCTCTTCATAGGTTAATGATGCTGAGGCGATCTTGCGCTGAAGCAAATGTTCTGCTGATTTGACGGCCGCTTCCCATAGACCTCCGAAATGAGGAGCCCTTGGAGGGATGAAATGGAATTCTATTCATCTCGAATTGCAGGTGGAAGATATTTGATCTTGAGCCTTGGCTGAGTATATTGCCGTTTGTAACTCGGTTAATTGATTCCTAGCGCCGACGAAGTTGGTGGCATTGTCGCAATAAAGGTTTTTACAATGCCCTCGCCGACCAATAAACCTCTTTAATGCACCGATAAACGCGTCTGTGGATAGATCGCTGACGACTTCAATATGAACGGCCTTCGTACTAAAACAGCAAAATATTGAAAGGTAGCTCTTTTGTGGACGGCTGCCCCTCGAACGGTAATGAATCCATATTGGGCCGCAAAAATCCACGCCGCAGTTGATGAAGGGACGCGCTGGTTGAACTCGATGGGTTGGTAAGTTGCCCATCATCTGAGAGTACATTTTTGGCTTAGCCCTGATGCAGTCTGTGCATTGCTGAACGATTGAACGCGCTATGTTCTTTCCTTTGATCGGCCAAAAGCGTTGTCTAGTTATAGCTAATAACGCTTGAGGTCCCACGTGCAAATTTTCAGAGTGGATATCTGTCATCAACATTTTCACGAACGGGTGGCTATAAGGTAATAATGTTGGATGCTTTGCGTCGTAAAATAAAACCGATGCATGTAACCTTCCTCCTACCCGCAGGAGATCGTTTTCGTCCAAGAAAACAGAGAGCCCGATTAGTTTACTCTTTGTGTCTAGATCCTTGTATTTCTTTAAGTGAAGAATGTCTGCCTTGAATTCGCATTTTTGAATGTGCCTTATAATGAGTTGAAGAGCGTTATCGAGTTCTGCAATTGTTAACGGCGAGATCGGTTTAGACAGCTGTGAATGTGAATGTCGCAACGCATGGATCTTGGCACGGAATTGACCATTTTTAATCAAATTTATGAAACGTATACAATAGGCTATTACCCTTTTTAGCTTAGAAAATGAGTTCGAATGCTTTTTTTTTTCCAACAAGTCTTCTGGGGTTCCCACGCTGACTGGTAAAGCTGTGTTATTATTTTACCGCGGAATGATTTTGTAATTATATTTATATATGTTGGTACAGAGATTAGTGCGCCGCTCGCAATGACCCCTTATTATAACGGAATGGGGAAAGGGGGAGTTGGTACAGCAAATGTCCACAGGCAACCACCAAAAACCACCAGTAGCAATCCACCAAATATAAAAGTAATAGAGTTGATTTTGCTTTTTTTTTATTATCACTTTATCACAACGAAATTAAATAAAAAGTACACGAGTTTTTCTTCTTCATTAAATACTAAGTAAATACTTTTTGTTGTCCCAGGCTTATGTTGTGTGTGTATCTCTAATATAATTACTATAACTGTGTCGTCGAGTTTATGTATAAATTTGCTTAACTAATTTTTTGTTTTAATTTAATTTCTAAAGTTTAGACATTATTGCCTGAGACGATGTGCAATACCGACCACACTTGAATATCAACTAAAACTAATTTTTAATTGTCTGATCTGCCTCCGAACATGAAATTTTTTTTTGACAGTACCTATCACCGGTCCCGGTGATACCTTTGAGAACGCTGGCAGTGACCAGTTCACTCATGTAATTTGAATTCGTATAGATATAAGGTAGACACGCATAATATAGATAATCGGGATATGCGAATAAGAGTAAGACTGTGTAATATGATTTGTGTATGATGGAAGTGACCAGTTCACTTCGCGAATTAGCGGGATCGTGGGAAAGGAATTTGGAAACGCAATTGTCGTATTAAACCATACGGAATTAGGAATCATATTAAGGTGATATAACACGATAAGAAATTATTGTGTCGTGGGAAGAAGTATGCGAATGTAAGATAGGATAGGTAATTAGGATATACGAGGGGCATATATGCGCATGCAATGGTAATTTGAATTAGAGTAAAGGTAGGCATATTTACGTATGCAACAAATCCTTCCCTCTTAATAAAAGAGGATTATTCTTTGAAGAGGAATAATACTCAGAAACTAATATGTAATAGAATTGGAATATTGGGTACGACTTTGAAGGCAGATCAGAACAATATTTTACAAAGTGTTTTTTTTTTTTATCATAACGTAGGTATTTTATGTTTTAACGTATAGTAATTTATGATATAATAATTACTAATAGGTATATATTTTATGTTTATGTTTACAACAAATTTTTTTTATATTTTTTTTTACATAATTAGTTGTGCATAGATACATATGTAATTATTTTGGCAACAGAATTTTGTTTTTATAATAGGAATCTGTGTTCATTTATTTTTATTTTTGTTATCGAAACCTATTTTACATCATTAGGTATGTATGTTTATGACATATACGGGTAGTTTATTGAAACTGGATTTACAAATTTAAAAATCTAATGATTTTGTTTGTTTGATAGTGTGTACTATGTATGTAGTTTAAATCTAATATTTATTTTATGTATATTAATATATAATGTTACATTTCTTAAATATATTTTTTATTTTTATTATTTTTATTATTATTGTTGTACAATTAACAAAGTGGGACTTGATAATACCTTCGAGCAGACTATGTGGAGTATGGTAGGGTTGGTAACTGAGTAACCAAGTATTTGGCCTAGTCATTTTGATTAGTGTATCTTGCGAAGGGTATTGTACTCGATAATGGCATTGGGTGCTATCATTAAGGGGATTAAAGAATATTTTAACGATGCATTTGTTTGTGGCTATTGCTCGTGTTATTAAGAGTATGTACCGTGTATGGTTGCGCGAAAGGTTGACCACCGGGAAGCATAATTATTAAGATAATAATCATCAGCTCCATAATGTACTGTAGGGAGATGGAAAAGGAGAAGTCAGAAAGTAATACTCAACGGTGAAAAAAAAAATGTGTCAAGTGTTAGTATTATCTTGCGTTACTCGTAGTAAGGCTTTAATCGATTGTTATGGATCACAATTTCTTTTCTACCAAATTTGATAGCTATGTTTACGGGTCCTTTTATACTAATTACTGGATAAGGCCCTCTCCATATGGGTGATAATTTCCCTTTTCGATTTTCGCTTTTGACGAGTACTTTATCCCCTACATGAAATGAATGAGGTCTTATTGTTTTGTCAAAATAGTTTTTTGACCTGTGTTTGCTTGCTAAGAGGTTGCGTCGGGCTATGGAATACGATTTTTGAAGTCTATATCGTAGAAGATGGCAGTAATTTTCATGATTGTATATGGGTTCAGGATCTCTTTTCAGATTAGACGGTATGTCAGGAGTGAACCCATATAGGCATTCCATGGGTGTGAGTTTAGTACTATCATGGATACTATTATTATAAACAAACGTCGCTGTTCGCAAAAACTGATCCAATGACTTGGGGTTTTCATCAGTTATGCTGCGCAAATATTCCACTATTGGCCGGTGTGCTCGTTCAAGTGCACCATTAGACTGGGGATGGTAAGCTGTTGTCTGCAATTTTTTTATCTTAAGTAATTTGCAGAGCCCTTTAAATAAGTCACTGAGAAAGTTTGTCCCCTGATCAGTTACAAGCCGTTTAGGAATACCGAAACGTGTAATTATGTTATCGAAAACCACTTGCGCCACTGTTTGGGCCTCTGCATTTTGCATGGCATGGCAATCAACAATTTTCGTCAAATTATCCTGAAAAGTTAGAATATACAAATTTCCAGACTCTGACTGTTCTAATGGGCCTACGATATCTAAATAGACCTTATCAAAAGGTTTTTCGGCGATATCAGTGATCATCATTGGCATTCGTATCAAAGGTATGTTGCTTTCATGGTCTGACACTTTTTACATTTTTTAATGTATTTTTTTATGTCTCTGAGCATGTGCCGCCACCAATATTTTTTTCGAATTCGTTTATACGTTTTTACTACGCCTTGATGACCGCTAAAAATCGAGTCATGATAGTCCTTGAGAATGGTTTGTATCTCCTCGGGGCTGCTGATTATTTCTATGGGTTTTGCATTTACGGGTGGCAATTCCGTTGCGCTCGGTGTTATGGCAGCTTTTGGTTTTTCAGAATCGCTTGGTTTGGTTTGATGGCTTTGAATAACCGTATGTGCTGGGTCAGGAGCTGTACTCTTTTTTTGTAATTGTAACCGCGTTACAGCATTACATGCTGCTGTATTTATCGGTACAATGTTGATTAGCTCGTTTGGTGGTTGGTGCACCTCGGCTTGTACTGTCATTGAAAAAGGCTCCGTAGTTTCTTGTATATTTGACGGAGATGCTTTTAAATTCGCACACATTGTGCACTCTACAGGTTCTTTAATTGCTTGCTTCGCTTTTTCGGTTTCGTACTCATCATATGTTAGGATTTTGTCTGCAAAAGTACACTGTTTGGGTTCTTGTGCAGATTTTGCAACCTTAAATTGTTGAATTCTGCTAAGGGCATCAGCATTAGTATTGTATTTGCCTGGCTTATATTTTATTTTATAATCAAATTCCGACAATTTATGATGAAATCGAACGAGGCGAGTTGTAGGGTCTTTTACATTAAATACGCCCTTTAAAGGCTTTTGATCTGTATATACAGTAAATTTGCGTCCTTGAAGGTAGCATCGGAAATTTCTGGTAGCCCATACAATCGCTAATAACTCCTTTTCAATAGTAGAGTAGTTACGTAATGGGCTGGTCTTTTCCTACGTCGCCTTGGGAAAGTACAGCCCCGATGGCTTCGCCACTGGCATCCGTCGTCAGATTAAAAGGCTTTGAAAAATCAGGGTAGATCAAGAGAGGGGGTGAGACTAAAAGTTCTTTAATTTTTTGAAATGCTATCTGACATTTGTCGGTCCAGTTGAATCTTACATCCTTACGGAGTAAGTTAGTCAGAGGTCGAACTATTTTAGAAAACTGGGGTATAAATTTACGATAGTAGTTGGCGAGTCCCAAGAAAGATTGGACGTGCCTAACTGTACGTGGAGGTGGAAAATTTTGAACAGTGGCAGTTGTGCTGGGCTTTGGAAGTGCTCCTTTTTCTGAACATATATGTCCCAAATATATTACTTCCTTTTGAAGGAACCTGCAACTTTAAATTATTTTCTCTTAGTCTATTAAAGACCTTTTTCAGTTTGTTGTTATGATCTGTGAGATTTTTTCCGTATATGACGATGTCATCCAGGTATACAAAGCATTCTATGCCTTGTAACCCGGTAAGGACATAGTTCATCAAGCGTTGAAACGTAGCCGGCGCTCCTTTTAAGCCGAAAGGCATGCGCTTAAACTCATAATGTCCGTAGTTGGTGCTGAAAGCGGTTTTTGCTTGATCTTTGGGATCTACCAGAACCTGGTGGTAGCCACTGGCTAGATCGAGCGTGGAGAAATAACGGGAATGACCGAGTTGATCAAGTATGTCCTCAATTCGAGGTAAAGGGTAAGCGTCACCTATGGTGCAATCATTTAGCTTGCGAAAATCAACCACAACTCGCCACCTATTTTCACCATCCGGACCCGGCTTTTTGGGAACTACCAGGATGGGTGAGTTCCAAGGACTCTTGCTAGGTTGGACAACCTCATTTTCCAACATTTCCTTCATTTGTTCGTTGATTATTTGCCTTTTTGTCTCGGGCAGTCTGTACATTCTCTGGTTTATCGGTGCCTGATTCTGAACTAATGGTATTTCATGTGTGATAGCTGTTGTGTGTGAGAGGCGATCGCCTTTTAAATGAAAAATATCACAATACTCATTGCAGAGGTTTATTATAGCGGCCTTTTCTTCAGAAGAAAGGTTTTTTCCTACGTTGAGCTCGTTTTTGAGTTTTTTAATTCTCCAGTTATATTGTGTGTGTTCCGGAATCTCGTTGTCCGGTGGGTAGCATTTTACATGATGAATTGAATGTTTCGTCTCTAGAGGGTGTTCCCTTTCGGTTTCCAGAGGGATTATTTTATAGTTTTGCGCTGGACTTAGTTGCAGCTTTAATTTTTGTATAGCTACTGGTTTGTTATTAGTATTGAGGGCACTTATTAAAGATCTATTATGGCCTGAAGGGAAAATACAGTTAGATAGGAAGACTCCATCGCCTACCTTATCGGGTAAGCAGAGCATTTCTTCCGACCATTCCAAAGGAACTGTTATAAGTTTTTGTGAACGTTCAGGCAGGCAGATAGGCTTATCTAATACTACTTCTATAATAGTGGTACTAGAGTCTGCTCCGCTATAGGAAGAGGTTAGTATGTTTGACTGTTTGATATCAGGGCCGCCTTCGCTATAGGGAGAGATTAGTACATTTGCACTATTGTTATTTGTAGTTTGCCTATTTTGTGCAATATTTCGGATTGAGCTACCTTTGTTAGTTGAGCTGAGAGGTAAGCTAAACAGCTCGGGATTAGTTTTCGTTTGAGGGAATTTAAGATGTTGGTTAGGTCCTTCCACGTTACAATTTTTTGACAGAAAATCGTTTCCAAGTATCCCGTCGTCTGGAAACGTGGGCGTATTACCCACAACTTGGAAGGTGCATGGAATTTTAGTATTGAGCTCAAAATGTCCCTGACAAGCTCCGATGCTCTTCCCGTTCCCGAATGGTGTTTGTAGGAGGCATGACTTATCGTTTTCTAGTTTTATATCTGGCTTAGGCTGAAAACACACCGGATAAAGCAAAACGTGTTTTTTTGTTTCGTGAAACAAGAGAACATGGTTTCTTATGAGACAAAACACACCAAATCAAACGAAACAAAACACACGTTTTTGTTTAGAAGCGTTTCGGTTGTGGTTGTCGAAAATACATGCCATTGCATACGAGCAACACACACCGAATACAACAAAACTGTTTCGAATCAGCGTCGTTGTTGATAATTGCATACTTTCTTATGGCGCAACACACACCAAATGAAACGAAACATAAAAACCAAAGCAAATCAGAAAAACATGTTTCGTTGCCGATAGCTGACCTGTTGTTTTTGCGAAACAAAATTTAAAATCCGTTGTTTTTATTTTCTTCTTTCGTTGCACTTTTCACCTTTATTTGCTTCTATGTTTACTCCGTGCGCAAACCACATGTTGAACAACACTAAAAGCACTAAAAGCATCGGAAATTCCGTTTTGTTTTATTTCAACGCACACCAAACGAAACAAGAAAACAAAACGTTTTGTTTTGTTACATTCTGTTTCGCTCGGTGTGTGTTCAAATAAAAAACGTTTTCTTGATTTAAGAATCAAAAACGTTTTGCTTTATCCGGTGTGTTTTCAGCCTTAAGTGAATATTGTTTTATTAAACTAACTTCGCAGCCGGTGTCCACGATTAGTTTTGCATGACCGTTTAGGCCTATGTCAAGAGGAAGAACTATTGTGGGGACACCGTGTTTGGGCTTCCGGAAGTACCTTTTGTCTTTTTTGTTGGAAGTTAATGTCGAGCCGGGGGTTTTGGGCTCGACAGTTGGGAGTTTCCCTGGTTCTCCGATTCCCATTTAACCTTTTGTCTACATTGGGTGACTTCATGACCAGGTCGACCACAGAAATCACATTTTTTTTGTATGTTATAAACCCTAGAGATGTTTTGCGGCGAGTTGTTGGTCGTCTGGTTTGAGGGGGAATTTTCGTAAACTCTTGTAGGGGTTCGATGGTTGAAGTCCTTTTTCCTATTATTGGAAAATTTGTTGTTATTTGGCCTGTTAGCTCGTCGGCAGTCTCTAATATCGTGGTTATATAGCCTACAATTTGTGCAGAAAGGTGTATTCTTTCTACTTAGGCAATCACTGTAAGTATGCCCACTCTTTCCGCAGAAACTACAAATTATGCTGTGTTTGAATTTATTATGTTGTGAATCGAACGGTGTGGCTTGCGGATTTAATTGCGGTTGAGAAAAACTACTATTGTTCCCGAACAATAACTGTGGATTTGCGAAACTATTATTGTAGGATGTATTAGTAGGATTTTGGGTAGTGGAATGGAGAATTTGCTGTGTTGGAAAGATAGTTTGTTGTAATCTTTCCATATCTAATGCTTTCTGCACTAATTGGTCTAGGGTTCCATCTCCTATCGTTAATAGATACTGGCAGAGATGGGGATTAGAGACAGCAGTTTTTAAGGCATTTTTGGCTAAATCTTCCAGCTGTGCTTTCACAGCGGGAGCTGCCGTTGAACCATACTTGTGGTCCGCTGCCTCCTTACAAAACTGCAACATCTGCTTTAACCTAGCGGTAAAAGCGATGAGAGCTTCAAATGGATACTGCCTTATTGTTATTAATTTGCTAACTAATTCTTGGTACGTTTCACGGGGCAGATAGGATTGATTAAGAACACTTTCAGCTTCCTCGAAGTTACCGGGTTGGTGGTACGCAATTAATTGGTAAGCTTGACCTCTTAACCGCGTGGGAAAGATTTGCGAAAACGCTGGCTTTTCGTCTTCCGGAAGACATTTTAATACCCGCTTACAACAGCCCAAGAATGTTTGCAGATCTACTACCACAGTCGCACTAGGTTCACCGTCGAAAATTGGGACCATTAGTGCTAATAACTTAGCTATTTTAGCGTAATCTGGATTCATTTTGGACTTATATTGCCTAGTTTCTAGCAGTTTACCCTCTTCGGATTCCGTTAACGAAACACTCAACCAATCCAAAATAACCTCTTAAGTGTGTAACGGATGTGATTCACTTATGCTAAGGTTTTCGACCTCTTCTAACTTACTTCTATTTAAGTTGAGAAACCGCGAGAGACAATCGAAATTTTGCAATTCTATTTTAAAATCTTCAGTGCTCTGTTCACAAGCCCTTACTTTCTTAAGGCGTTCTTCACGTTTTAATTTTAATGCTCTATCAATAGCGTCAAGCTGTGGAATTGATAGATTATTTTTCTCTCGCGCTTCCTCGTACACAATATTTAAATAATTTCCTAAACTTACGTTGGGGTTTGGTATCAACCTTCCGCTTCTAAGTCTTGTGAGGGTCGGTTGGGAGGTGCTGTGGGTTGTTGTCCGTCCTTTTCTTCCTGATGGCCTTCTTCCTCGTTCATGAGTTTGTATCATTTGTATCGATTGTGTTAATTCACTGATTTTTTTGTTTAATGTTCAATTTGTCAATTTTTTTTTTTTATTATGTAGTATGGATTTTAGGTATGTATGCTCTCGAGACCAGAGATACAAAGAATCTAGGCTTTTCAAACTATTACCAGTGAGTTATCTTATAATTTAAAGAAAACCGCTGATGCTTCCTAGATCCTACCGGCTGCACCAAATTGCTATTATTTTACCGTGGAATGATTTTGTAATTATATTTATATATGTTGGTACAGAGATTAGTGCGCCGCTCGCAATGACCCCTTATTATAACGGAATGGGAAAAGGGGGAGTTGGTACAGCAAATGTCCACAGGCAACCACCAAAAACCACCAGTAGCAATCCACCAAATATAAAAGTTATAGAGTTGATTTTGCTTTTTTTTTATTATCACTTTATCACAACGAAATTAAATAAAAAGTACACGAGTTTTTTCTTCTTCATTAAATACTAAGTAAATACCTTTTGTTGTCCCAGGCTTATGCTGTGTGTGTATCTATAATATAATTACTATAACTGTGTCGTCGAGTTTATGTATAAATTTGCTTAACTAATTTTTCTGTTTTAATTTAATTTCTAAAGTTTAGACATTATTGCCTGAGACGATGTGCAATACCGACCACACTTGAATATCAACTAAAACTAATTTTTAATTGTCTGATCTTTTTTTTTGACAGTACCTATCACCGATGAAACCTTTGAGAACGCTGGCAGTGACCAGTTCACTCATGTAATTTGAATTCGTATAGATATAAGGTAGACACGCATAATATAGATAAGCGGGATATGCGAATAAGAAAGCTAATATCAGACGATATGTGTATACACAAACATTTGTGTAAAAATTTGGAAATTATTGTCAAAAAAATACACAAACCGTCTGAGCCACAAATTTTATAACCACAAATGGCATACACAAACGATATGTGTATCATTTGTGTATTGAAAATACAAATCGAATTTGTGTACATACACAAATCGTTTGATCGGGTATAGAAATTAATTTATGACAATTTGTACAGATTTATGTACAGTTTGTGTATGTCCTATAGTTTGTGTATTCTGAAAAATAGCGCATACACAAATTCGTTCGCATACACAAATGGTTTTGATATTTCAATTAAATGAGGATGGAAACGGATTATGAGCACCGCATGATTTATGACATGAAAATAAGGTTTTTATCATATGGTTATAAAACTAAAATTCAAGCTTTCATATTTAAGAACATAGGTAGATTATATACACTTTAGCATCCGCACTTTCAACTACCAAATAAATGATTTGGAAACTACCACCGTTTAAATTTTCGTGGGAAAGCATGCCTGGCCATGTACATGGAACTACCCGGTGGCAGTCATAGTGACGAATATGACCATGATACGGTGGTCATGGAGAGTAAGTATAAAAATAGGGCCGACAAAGCGTGGTTCCTGGGTGTCTGAAAGCGGCCCAACGAAAAACATTTTTACCGGAACACTGCTATGTTTTCGGTTGTATTTCTGCGCTGCTCTTGAAATGTTGAAATGCAATTGCAACTGAGGTTTTTGCTTTGTGGCACTACTCCTAGCGCTATTTACAATTGCATTCCTATGCGATCCCGCGCTATATTTGAAATGCAACTGGGAACTAAGTTTTTGTTGAGTGGAACAGCACAGGTAGGCTAGGTTAGGTGGCAATTATCCATTAATACGAAGTAATTCACTTAGACCGGATAAGGTCCATTGCGATACCACATACAGAGTCGGTTATTTCCGCTACTCTTGAAACCATTTCGAACTTTGGAGAAATATCTGTATTTTGCTGATATCCGTTTCGGGAATATCCTCAAGCTCCCTGAAGCTCCTCATCCATGCAACTGTGACAGAAGTCATTAGCGGTAACTCCAAGCCTTGCGGCATGTCTTCCTAGTACATAGTGACCTGTTTGTACTCCGACAAGAGTTCCGATGTGTGTTCTACTGACGTTAAACAGGCGACCCTTGTCCTGCGCCGATTTATTCGTGGCCAGGTCTGTTTTGCATGGTTACAGGTGTTAAGATCCCGCCATCTCTCGTTAGCCTGTTGCAGTGCTAGTGTGGAGAGGAGATGTTGTATCTTACCGTTTCAATTGGCACATGGGGCTCTCATTTACCTGTAGAGAGTTCCATTTTCGTGCCGTTCTTTGCTAGTTCGTCTGAAGTATATCTCTATGACCAGGGACCCAGCACAGCGTGCACATACCCGAGGCCGAGATCTCATTTAAAGATTTGCGGCAGTGCCTGAAACAACTTGAACAGCACAGCTAAGACTAACGCAATTTACAATTGCATTTCTGTGCCATACTGCACTGTACTTAAAATGCAATTTTTTGTAGTTGCATTCAGCGTTACCGGTGATAAATTTAGAAAAGTCGCAAGAAAAAGGGCCACGGAGAAAAAAAATGCCCATTTAAAGTAATAACTTCAAAACAAAAGTAAACATAACAAACAAACAAGATATTGTACTGGTAATATTCAATTTTTAAAACTATAACAATTCTGTCGAATAAAACATACCATAAAGAAAACATTAAACGTAAAATCAATTCAATAACATAACAAATCAATTCATTAAGCGGTGCAGGTTCTAATCCAAAATCTACTAAATCATTCTCCGACCGCTCTGACCCCGATTCTGAAATTGGAGTCGCCGCATTGCTCCTTGAAGGAATGGTAGTGCCCCATCCAAGTTCTCTAGTAAAGGCACTTACCCTTCTTACAGGAATAAACGCATTCTGTTTTCGACCTCCCTCTGACTTCAATTAACCCAAAAAACTTTAAACTTGAAAACTTTAACAAGCTCATTAAAAAGGTCCACCTCGCCAAATTTCATCTCTATAGCATTAGTAGTTTTCAACATACAGGACGTCAAAAATCGCAAAAACCGTAACCGACTGACTGACTCACTCACTCACTCATTTAGATGACGATCATCAAAATTATGAAGCAATTTCCAGCATCCTAGAATCGTGAAATTTGTGGTGCATACACTGGGAAAAGTCCAAAAGTTGAGATTTTCCCTTCATTCCATTTTTTTTACATTAACCTCTTAAACTAAGAATTTGTCGGACATTTAGATCTCAATACTTTTCTTGGCTGACAAGTTACAAACTTTTTCTTATATAACAGAGCTTGGCTGTTTTTTTACATTTATGTTTTTGGTGTGATGTGTATCAATTGAGCCACTTCAGAGCAATGAATTTTCTTAAAAGTTTGAAAATTTAATATTTTTGTTGTTCCAAATTGTGAAAAAAGGGCCAAAATCATTAAATTTTAGAAAAGTGGTATCATTGTGCCAAGGTGGTAAAAAAAGTGCCAAATTGCAACTTTAGTCGCACAACGGTCACGCTGGTTGCATTCCTGAGATTTGAATGAGTAATACATTGACGCTATTCCTTTTTTAGCATTGAACCTGAACGTACCCGCAAAGTTCGTTTATATTTCGCGCGAGCAGCATTATTGGATTCAGCGCATCTAGAGGATTCCCGGATAGAGGTAGTTCCAACTCTGGAACTGGAACTATGTACCACTTATGGTGGCCAAGTCAATCTGTTCTCCAACAAGTACGGCGCTTGCGTGGTAACTTGATTACTTGTTGGCTTTCGTCTTCCATTTCACTTTCGAGTAAATACGCTGCCAAAATAGCCGCAACACATTTAATAATCAACTTTGTTAAATTTGAAACCTGACCTAATCCAAGCAATTTTTTATTTATTTTTATTGAATTACGTCAAACACGAGCGAATCAAAAACAATTTGGCCAATACACAAATTTTTCACAAATTCCATTTTTGTGGGAATACACAAATCGTCTGAGCCACAAATCTGTATACACAATTTGATTTGTGTATGGGACATTTGTGTATGGCCATACACAAATGAAATTTGTACATTTAAAACAAAATACACAAATCGTCTGAACCACAAATGTTTGTGGAATACACAAATCGCTTCTGAGTATGATTTTATTTAGAATTTGTGTATGTCACAAACAAATGAAATTTGTGTATATATATAAATCGTCTGATCTAAGCTTAAGACTGTGTAATATGATTTGTGTATGATGGAAGTGACCAGTTCGAATTAGCGGGATCGTGGGAAAGGAATTTGGAAACGCAATTGTCGTATTAAACCATACGGAATTAGGAATCATATTAAGGTGATATAACACGATAAGAAATTATTGTGTCGTGGGAAGAAGTATGCGAATCTAAGATAGGATAGGTAATTAGGAATCATATTAAGGTGATATAACACGATAAGAAATTATTGTGTCGTGGGAAGAAGTATGCGAATGTAAGATAGGATAGGTAATTAGAATATACGAGGGGCATATATGCGCATGCAATGGTAATTTGAATTAGAGTAAAGGTAGGCATATTTACGTATGCAACAGCTGTTTGTTTTCTTTCTTCCGCACACGGGCTGTGTCTTGCATACGGTGGTGGCCATATCGATGCCTTCCCGCTTAAGAATTTGGGACCGTAGAACCACAAGTTGTGTTCTTGTAATTTTTCTGGGGTGATTCCTCTTGATTCTTGATTCCTCTGTCGCCACTGCATGCTGTTAGATAATCGTTGAATAGTTGCGATGCGACGACCTACGAAGGCCTGGAATGATTGTGCGTCCGAGTTGATCCAGTCGAGCACTATCTGGGAGTCCGTCCAGAAATATATAGATCCTCCATCAATCTGTAGATCGGATTTCACTCGGCTAGCTAATTCTACTGCTAATAAGGCAGCACATAATTCAAGTCGTGGGATAGTCAATGATTTTATTCCTGAAGCAGTCTTGGTGGCTGGTGCCACTCTGGATTTGGAACAAAGCAGGCGTACTATTATCGTGCCATCCTTAATGGACCTTATGTACACGGCAGCACCATAGGCCTTCTCGGATGCGTCAGCAAATATGTGGAGTTGAACTGACGTGGGAACACCTTGAGCAAATACATGCCTTGGTATTCGAATTTGATCTAATGCTTGTAACTGTTTACACCACCTAGTACACATTTCCACTGGAAGGGCAGCATCCCAATCATATTTTATTTCCCATAATCCTTGAAGAAACAATTTGGCTACGATCACTACCGGTGCAACAATGCCGAGTGGATCAAAAAGTTTTGCTATATCAGATGCCACTGATCTCTTGGTGACTCGTTTTTTTGTGGTTCGCAATTAATTTTTATACTGAATACATCTGATTTTGGCAGCCATATCAATCCAAGTGTTTTCACACATCCTTCATGATCGTCAAAACTAATTTCCTGATCCTCCAGTGGTATGTTTTCTAGTAATTGTTTGTGATTTGCGCTCCATTTTCTCAATTTGAATCCCCCTTCTTGAAGGAGTGCTGATAATTGTGTCTGAATGTCCCTCGCCATTGGTATACTATTTGCACCAGTCATTGCGTCATCTACATAGAAGTCCCTCTGTAATGCCTTTGAGCCTAATGGGTAGGTAGCTTCTTTATCTTGAGCCAACTTCTGTAGACATCTAGTTGCCAAGTATGGGGCTGTTGTTGTTCCGTAGGTTACCGTGTTGAGGCGATAGCATTTGAGGGGTTCATTTGAATTTGCTCTCCACCAGATTAACTGGTACCATCTGTCTTCTGGATGTAGCCGTATCTGCCGATACATTTTTTGAATATCGGCCTTAATTACATATTTTGGTAGCCTAAAACGCATCAAAATTGTGAATAGCTCGTCTTGGATAGTTGGATGCATGCAAAATGTCATTTAAGGAGATATTTGTTGACGTCTTTGCTGAAGCATCAAAAACTACTCGTAGCCTTGTACTGCTACTGTCAGGCTTAATCACTCCATGATGTGGCAAGAAACAATGTGGTGTCTTGAGTGAATTGTAGTTAATTTCGTCCATGTGTCCCAGGTTCTTGTAGTCATCCATGAAGTCAACGTATTGTTTCTTTAGGTCGATGTCCCTTGCTAATCGTCGTTCTAAAGCGTAGAACCTACTCAATGCTATGTCCATGGAAGCACCCAATTTCGTTGGTTCTGTGGAGAAGGGTAACCTTACAGAAAATCCTCGCAATGTTGCTCTGCTAATGTCCGTTCTGAATTAGACTCCGGTAGTTTTTCGATTTCCCAGAATCTTTCAATTGCTTGTTCTAGCGATTCATCTTGCGTAAAAACGCCACACGTCGCAGGCATGGTTGATGCCTCACCAACCCTACCCGTAACAATCCATCCAAGGAGGGTGTTTTAAAGCAGTGGGAGCTCATTTCCTAATTTTATTTGCCCAATGCACAGAAGTTGATGGAAGTATTCAGCTCCGATTAATAGATCAATGCGGCCGGTTTCGTTGAATTGGGAATCTGCCAGTCTGATATTCTTTGGTATCTGCCATTTAGAAATGTCGAATGACTGTTAGGGTTGTGGAGATACTATTTGCGGCAAAACGATCGCTTCTATCCTTGTTGAATAGCCGGTTACGTCGGATAATAACTCAACATTTGCCCTAAGATGAGTCTCGCGTCTTGATTGTTCTATACCAGGAGTTCCCTAACTGTGCGTCGCGACGCCCTGGGGCGTTGCCAGCCAGATTCTTCGGGAGCATTGCCGTGGTCCGGAGACTGTACAGGAGAACTCGAGGCAGTCAATTCGACGTGCATAAGAAATCGGCCTTTCGCAGGCTCCAACTCGGCGAATTTTGCATCGGGACTTGGCCCTACGCCAGTACCTACAAGATCCAACTAATCCAGGAGCTCAAAGGTAATGAACATACCCAAAGCCGTTTGTGCGCTGACTTGGCTTCGGGGCGTTTGGAAAAGAGCCTCAATTTTGGCCGAAAAATCGTCTTTACCGACGAGGCGCATTTTTGGATGAACGCGGGCATGTCAACAAGCAAAATTGCCATAAATATGGGACGACGATATTTCAACGTTTACCAGTCCTTATTGAAAAACCACATATCTCTGCTTTTAGAAGGGCGTCGCAAAAATATTTCAACGCCTCTAGGGAGTCGCAGTATGAAAAAGATTGGGAACCCCTGTCCTATACCGTTCACAATTGTTGTGTTACGTGTGAGTGGTATCTCCAGTTTGCGCATCATTCTCTCCGTAATAATATTGACTTGTGAACCGGAGTGCAGGAGAGCACGACAGGGGACACTGGTTCCACTGTTATTTACTAGTTTCACTAATACGGTGCGTAGGAAGATGTAGCCTTGTTTTGGACTATTGTCAGCTGCCGTTAGCGAACTATTGGGTTGAGAGATGTTTGTTACATTATTTGCATGTAGAGCTACACTGGCTATGTTTGAGGAAGACGGAATTTGCTGCGGTAAAGTTGCGTTTGTTGAGTTGGTTGAGTCTGTTGGCCGGCTCTTTTTGTTGATTGTTTTGTTTGATGTGTCTCTGCCGGAACCTGACGGGGTCTGAACTGCATTGTCCAGAGGTAGAAGTGTATTGTGTTTATTCGAGCAATGTCTGCATCCCCGAGACAAACACTTTGATGATGTGTGTCCTTCCCTTAGGCAATTAATACAGTTGTTCGATTTCTTCACCAGCGCCAACCGTTGATATGGTGTCATTTGCAAGAACATGTTGCAAGCGAACAAATGATGATCTCCTTTGCAACATTTGCAGGAATAGGCACTGTGTTGTATTAATGTCGTTGCTAGAGACCTCTGAGCGGCCAATCTTCGTTCATTACTCTTTGCCTTACAGCCAAATGCTTCAAGTGATTGAAATCTTGTCTCTAGAAATTTAAGAAACTCGGACAATGGTTGTAGAATTTTTGGTTCCTTGATGGATTGCTCCCACAATGTGTGTGTGTTGGCGTCTAGTTTTTTTACTAGAACGCGGAGGAGCATTGGATCCCACGTACATGTGTCGACTCCCATGCCTTGTAATGCTAGCAGGCATTCTTGAGTCGTGTAGTGGATGAATTTGATTGATGCAGCGCTCTCAATGGTTGATGCTGTTCGGGCCATTAGTTTATTGAGAACGGCAGTTACCAGCAACCGCTTGTTTTCGAATCGATCGTTAATTATCTTCCAAGCTGCGTCATAGTTTTCCTCTGTTGGTACCATATGACGTATCAACTTTTCTGCTTCGCCAGTCACACTTGTTTTTAAATAGTACATTTTTTGGCAATTTGCCATTGGTTGTCGGTGAACTAGTTCGGCAAACAGATCATGAAACTGCCGCCATTTCATGTAGTCGCCATCGAATTTTGGCAAGACTATGTTCGGCAGCTTGAGCGAGCTTGATTGGTTGACTGAACTGCTTTGGACGGTTAATTGTTCTTGTTGATAAAATAATTGGTAGAGGCTTACAAGTTTTCCTTGTGCCACTTCCTCCAAGTTAAAAAACTGCTGAGCATCGTACCCGCTGAGTTCTGGGTCTGCTGACTGCGCATGTATTTGACTGTGCAGTTGTTGTATGTCGTCCCAATGACGTTCTATCATTCGTATCTTGAGCTGATAAAACTCTTTTGGTTTATTGGCAAGCACGCTGGGAATGGCTCTGTACAGGCCTTCTTTTGCAGCTTGCTGTCTTCTTATTAAGCCTGCTATGTTGGAGCCGTTTTGTAACGATTGGCGTGCAGGAATGTCTGGTTTCGCTCCTGCCTTGCCCATTTCTTCAAAAGCATCAGCAGCCGATGCTCTCTCTTGAATTTTGGGATATACACCCTTTTATCTAGTGGTTTTGTCCAATGCTGTTGCCCCCAAAGTTTCAAGACCTGACGAGATTGAATCTTGGCTTTCTTCGGGATGAATTGCTTCCAGGATGGCCTTCAATTGGCTCCCTGAAATTACGCCAATAGAAATTACGCCAAAAAGTGTTTTGGAAAAAGGACCAAAATAATTGCGGCGTAATGGTTTTGGCAAAAACGCCAAAAAATAAAAAAGGAAATTCACCAGAATGCCAGGAAATTACGCCATATTTTTTGGAAAAATAGCCAAAAAGTAAAATGGAAATTACGCCACAAAAAGTTTTTTTTTGGCATAATTTCCATGTTTAGTTTGGAAGAAACCAAAAAAACAATTTTTTTTCTGGCTTAATTTTCAAATTTAATATGGAAATTAGGTCCAAAATTCGTTGTAGAATAAATTACCCGCTCCGATAGAGTTCTTTAGAGATAAAACTAATGATGCGGGAGGGGGGGGGCGGGAGCGGGCGGCCCGTCGCTCCGCTCGCGTAGCCGCCATCCGGCCAGCGCGCGGTCGCGGGCAACGCGTGGTCGCGGGCAACGCGCTGTCGCGCCGCTTCTCGGTCGCGGGAAACGCGCGGTCGCGCCGCTTCTTTGGACAATTTAGGGCCCTATTACAGTTAGCGAGTCGAATAATTCGCCCAAGTCGACTTGCTTGGCGAACAAATCGCCTATTAGTATTATGGTTAGCGAATTTGAATGTTCGCCTCGAAACCAGTTCAGGCACAACGAAAAACTCGAATGACAAACGTCAAAGTTCACAAAATATGGAAAAAATTTCATCAAAAACTCCGATACATTGGTGGAAATAGTGTTGCCAGGCGAAAATGTTAAAATCCAGTCAAATTTGACTGTTTGACTGGATTTTTTCTCTCCGAATCCAGTCAAAAGAAACAGTCAAACATTAAAAACAAAAAATTCCAGTCAAAAAAACAGTCGAAAATGTAAACAGCTATTTTTTTCGAAAACAAAAATAGGTGGGTCATCGTGGTTTCTTTTTAAATCATAGGTTATTTCAACACTGACAGCTGCTTCCAGCTCGAAATCTTTACAAAAAGTCAGTATCATACCTGCGCGGAACGAAGTGAGTCGCTTTACGCTTGAGCAACGTTGGGAAATATTAAAAAAAATATTTCCAAAGTGAGTGCTGTGTAGCCCAAAAAGTACGTTCTTTTTTAGAAGTTTCAGCCGAAATGAAGCACCAACCGCGCCTGCTGTACGCAAGTTTGTGCAAAAAGTTCGTGTGACTTGTAACGGAGTGGACAAAACTCTTGGTCCCTGTCATCGTACGGTGCACAGACGATTGTCGTGACAGAGATTGACAGTTTGGACCATTTTTCTCCGACAATGAGGCTGGGAACAACGTTTTGGTCAACGGTGGGCGTTACAGAGCCATGTTAACCGATTTTTTTTTACTGGAATTGAAGACATGGATTTGGACGTCCTCTGGTTCATGCAGGATTGCACGCCATGCCACACAGCCCACGCCACAATTGATCTTTTGCACCAACTTCCCAAAACGTGTTATCAGCCGTCTTGGCGATGTCAATTGGCCTCCTCGGAGCTGCGATTTGACTCCTTTGGACTTTGGACTTCGGACAATCCGGAAACGATTCAAGCACTTAAGGCCAATATCATCCAAGCAGTCCGTGAACCACCAACAATGTCTTGGACAATTGGAGTGACAGAATACGCAACTGCGAAGCCAGCCGAGGCAGCAACTTGAACGACGTTGTATTCCATAATTAATGAGAATGTTTGCTCTTACTAATAAAGCCATAATACATGGGAACAATTTTATTTTGTTCATTTTATTGCATTTTTAAAAAGAAACTTGTATTTGGCCCACCCTTTATATCTTGATCTATAGTATTCTTTACAACTTTTTGTATAACTTCTTCAAGTATTTCAAAATTTATACAACATTTTTTTTTATCTCGAAAATTAGGTATTTCTAATGCAAAAATGCAAAGGAAATCATTCAAAATTCTCAAGAAACGCTGCGCAAACTGCAAGAAATACTAGATTCAATTTGACTTTCAGCGGCTTGCGGAAAATGGGTCTGTTCATTTCATTGCACTGCGCGAATCTCATATACACTAGGCTTACATTGGAGGTGCAATTTTTTTTATTTTTTTTAGGAAAAAACTCCATTCAAAAAAACAGTCGGCTGGATTTGATTTTTTTTTCCAGTCAAAACCGAAAAAATTCAGTCAAATTTGACTGGAAAACAGTCAAATTTGACTGGAAAACAGTCAAATTTGACTGGAAAACAGTCAAACTGGCAACACTGGGTGGAAATGTGAGGAAAACAATGTTTAGATGTGTTGAAATGTTTTATTTTGCAACGACAATAATAGCCAGGGATATAATGGCTTTACGTACACACTACGGAAAACCAAGAAGATATTTTTAAAGCTCCACGGTTGGCCGAACGGATGAAAAAACATTTAAAAAGCTATCAGAAATCTACTTTTTCACTTTTGCACAATTATATTTCGGATAAAACATTGCATTTGTGTTAAATTCTATTAACCCGCTAATAAATGATTCTTGCCCTTCCGACAAAAAGGAAAAGCATTCGTTTGCAATCGACGCAAAAATTTTACTACCGATTTTCGTTTAAAATAAAATGATAAAAATATGAAAAACAATGCTTTTATATTTTCTAATATTTTACACCACCCTTTTTCATTATTTCCTCTTATTTTCACTAATTCTAGAACTCAAAAACAGACAATTTATCACAATCAACTAAAGTCGTCTTACTAGTCACACAACATTTTTGTTCGCCAGATTTTGATGTTTGAAGCGAACGACTTTCACTAAATTCGCTAACCGCAATACGGTGAGTTTACATTCGCCAACTTTTTGACAATTCAGGCGAATATTATTTTTTACATTCGCAAATCACAATACCAAACAGTCACATTCGCCTGTTTTTTTATTCGACTCGCGAACGATAATAGGGCCCTTATATTTCATTTATATTTCAGAGTTTAGCCACCTAACACATTTAAAACAAACCAATTATAATAACTTTTTTTTATTTAGAGTCATGAATGTAATTTATATGTACATATCACTGTATTAAACGTACACCTGAAGGGTATCTGCGACAATTTCCCGACAGCACGGACATTTATAATTGTCTTCTCCATCAGCCACTGACTGGGCTTGTAATTTGATGTTGCACTCTGAACATACCTTCATATGTTTGCATGGCAACATTACAATGTTTGGGTGTAGCACTTGACAAACTACACATGAAACAACGGTTTCCAACTCTGCGCTTTTCGCCTGGTATTTTGCGAAAAAAAACCATACATAGAGGGAGTCAAAGAATGCAACCTTTTGGCGCTTTTTTCTTTTCTATTAAAAAAAACAAAAAACTTTTTGGTATTTTTTCCAAAATTGAAAAGGAAAAAACGCCCAAAAAGTTGTTGTTTTTTTAATAGAAAAGAAAAAAGCGCCAAAAGGTTGCATTCTTTGACTCCCTCTATGTCATATAGGTGTAGTGCAATATGAGATATAATAATTATTTAATATGGGGCATGCTGTTCGCTGAGTAATTGTATCTAGGGTGTATTGCGATATGTTGGAAAATGTATCTTCGATGATATAATATTAATTCCTATGGCTAAATATAATCGGCCTTACTAATAATCAAACCCTAATTCCGACTATTAGTTGGCTGCCAGGTTTAAATAAAATGTATAGCTTTATTGAAATGGTACCAATAAACATTTTGATCTCCACATTTACTAGTGCGACAACTTTATTGGGATCTATTACATTTTCTGTCATTGCAGGACTCAAATTCCATAATTTGGTTTCGCCGAAACAAGACCACTGACCATGTTTATGCCGAATAAATTATTCTAAACGAATTTATACCCAAATTACAATTAAATTCGCCCATCAGATTTCGCCCAAAGGCTTTAAAACGCTTATTAAAAGCAAAAACCGAAACACGAATTAGGAAATCTACAAATTTTCAGCTGTTTTGTCAAA
This sequence comes from Cheilosia soror, assembly GCA_949372485.1. Taxonomy (NCBI): domain Eukaryota; kingdom Metazoa; phylum Arthropoda; class Insecta; order Diptera; family Syrphidae; genus Cheilosia; species Cheilosia soror. The sequence goes on along the minus strand of OX443561.1, from coordinate 62,577,745 downwards.
TTCATACGAAAATTAGTAATGCCGTATCATACAAATAGGGTTTTGTATTAATTTCGAAAATTGAGAGCTGTTCTAATAAAAGTCATTTCAGATTATTGAATAATAATAAGAACACAATTTTTTAATTATTCGTAGGCTATTGATGCAAAACGAAATTTGTCTTGTAGTATACAAATCACAATTACTATGTTACAAAAAATAGAAAAACTACTGAAACATCACATGAATATGTGAACATATGTAGGTACTTTTTGCGGATTTCATGGAACGTTGTTTATTATGTACCTACATTTACAAAAAAAAATCACACTGATATATAAAATATCATTTATATGATCCAGACTGTTGACTTCGTTTTTTAACTTTCAGAATGAAAGCGACACCAAATAAAATATAACAGCATTCTTCATTAGATTATAATTTAATCTGTTAATTATCAGTGTCTCAGCTAACTCGAAACTGTCATTTTAATTAAGAATTAAAAAAAGTTCATTCATAAAACGCGATTATGATTTAAGCAAATTGTATTACGCAGTTGTCATGAGATTTTTTTAGATTGTTAGATTTTTACAGAATTTTGTTATTTAAATTTGGATAACACTGTTTTTTGTTGTGCTAATGCACAAATCAATAACTATATATAAGATATTCGGTAGTGAACTAATAACATAATAATTATTATATGCCATGATTTGAATCAACGAACAATTTAATTCAGAGTTAATTTGCTACTGAATGCCTATTTCGGCATTTAATTTTTTGACACTAGATTAAATGAAAATTTGAAAAAAGATTATGAATAACGTTTTCTGCAATTAAACCAACATAAACCTTAAATCAGATTTAACTACGTGTTATGAATAAGGCTGTAAGTGTATAAGCCATTACATTCTATAAACTACTGCTTGTAGTTGAAAAAAAAACTTTGCTTTGACAGGTAATTTAAAATGTTAACCAAATGTTCTTAATTAAAGACATCGACAGAAAAGATCCTTTTTGTTTTTTTTATTGTGTTTAGGAATGGAATATTCTATTATTTGGTGTGTATTTCAATGATTTTGCTCAATTTCAATTTCAGGCTCAGCAAACATTTGAATTGTTTTATCACAACCAATAAATTAAGGAATCATGTTACACAATTACCAAAGTTAATTAATATATACAAATGATCTGTACAGGCAGATCAGATGCAGGGTATTTAAATACACTCCTATTACAATTTTTGATACTCTAATTTTGATTGCATAGGCAACACTCCTCTTGAAAATGACATAAGGGTATATCTATTTAGCTAATGGCCGAGATAAACATGACTTTCTCAACATTAACATTTAACCCTACAGTTAACGATATTCTGGCAACTAAATTTGTTTATTGGTATGAGCATTTTGGAAAGTGTGTAGTCTTTGTGTTAGCTGCCAGACTAAAGTTGATTATTGGTAAGGCGGAATAATTTTATTCTAAAACTAAACACATATGATAGCAATTATAATATGCGTACTCTAAGTATAAAATGTTTCGAATACCATGAATATGCAACAGAAAGAGTATTGAGTAACGGGGAAGTTGAACTCGTTATGAAAGAGGATCTTGATTACAAATCTGATGTAGAACTGCTGAATTTTAAAACGATGAAGCAAACATATAAAATGACTATTTCCTAAATAAAAAACTTGATGATATTTATATTATAATAAAAACGTTTATTTGTCAAATTACACTTGTTGTTTTAATTTGTTTATGATGAATTATTGATTGTGGAGAGAGATATCCACGAGTTGTGTTCTGGAGGAAAACCGAGCCATTTAACAAATACTTGATCTTTTTTTCTTTTGACTACTTTTTCAATAAGGTAAGTATCAGGAAACTTCGATTTCTGTTTTTCAAGCTCATAGAAGACACCTTTCACAGGCTGACTCTGATAATCTTTTAACGAATATGTAACAGGGTTCGTATGTTGAACTTTCGTTATTTTAAAAATTTCTGTTGTCCAATTCGGTGTATATCCTTTTTCAAATACATGTTTGTATTTACTTATTCTGACAAAATCTCCGACGTTAAATTTAGAAAGAATATGAAGTTTGATATGATTATATACTTTTGATAGCAATTGCTTTTCGTTTGCAGCATTGACTTCGGATGGCTTCATTTTAATTGTTCTATGTGTTGAATTATTGTACGTTTTAGTTAGTGGTGCTATCATATCAATCCACCGATACGAACCGTTAGCGCTGAATTCTTTCCACATAAATGTTTTCAAAGTGCGATTAAATCGTTCAACAATTGAAGCTTTGAGAGCACTAAATGTAGAGTAATGATTGATTTCATATTTTTTCGTAAGATTTAGAAATTGCGTATTGAAAAATTCTTTCCCATCATCTGTTTGTAAATTCTTTGGAATTCGACCTTCATTTAGAATTTTTTTCATAGCAATAGTAACCCCGATACCTGTTTTACTTTTAATAGGAATTGTCCAAGCAAACTTAGAAAATTTATCGATTACTGTAAGAAGATATCGGTAATTTTCATTCTCAGACGAATAAATACCCATTTCAACTAGATCAGCTTGCCATGGCATAAATCATCGAGACCCTTGATAACGACTTGTCTTCTTTTGAAATTTTTTCGAGCAGGCTTATGTATTTCATCCACAACGTTTCTTTTACTCATCTTTTCAAAGAATGATTAAAACGATACAGTATTTAACCTTTTTGTTAGTAAAAGGTAAAATATTTATTTTAATCTTTTGTATAACAACATCAACTTCTTAACTTTTAACATTCTAATATCAATCAAGGACCAAGGACAATTCACAAAATGACATCCAAATTTCGATGTAGTGGTGGATGCTGTTTTAAACGTCCTCAGAAAAGATATAAATCCTATTAAATACTCATGGTGTTCCTCCAGCAGGATATGCTGATATTCTTTCATGAAACCAACGATTTCATTGAAAATCAATGTAGTATTTATGCTGAACATTATTACCGACTCGCCACAACGACTTTCTATAGACACTGAATTGAAAGTAAAAATAAGTTAGCATTTAAATTAAATGAGGAGTTCCTTTTTAGGGTCTGTGGATACATTTAAGTTTTGTTCGATTTTTTGTATTTCAAAATTTATGTATTGTCTAACTCGTTCTTCCGCTTTGTCAACATAACTTTTTGTAGCTGCATCTCCCTTTTCTTCTGGATCCCGAATATTTTGTAGTCGTTTCCAATTCAAATCATAATTTCCGTTTTTCATTTTAATAAACCCCTCACCGGGTGGCCCAGGCAATCCCTGTTCTCCCTGTAGACCATTCGGTCCTTGGTCTCCCTGCTCTCCTTGCTCTCCTCTTGGTCCTTGAATAACTCTGGTTCGCGTTCTATTCGAAAAACGTCCAAACTTATCAACACTCATTTTATATAATAGTTTTATTGTATAATATTGGCTTCCTTTGTGGGCGCAGTAGCGCAGTGGTTAGTGTGTTGGACTACTGTGCGAGGGATCCCAGGTTCGATCCCCGGAAAAACCCAAATTACATCTTAAAGTTTTTTCTACTGCGCCACCTCTCGCGAACGTCTGACAAACATCCGAGAGTATGACTGTCATGAAAAAGCTTCTCAATTGAGCCGTTCGGACTCGGCATAAAATTGTAGGTCCCCTCCATTCGTCCCAAAAATAGAAACTCACACAAAACGAATGGTTGCGAGAAGCTAGGCCTTGGGTGTCACCCGCCTGTTGCGCCACCTATTTATTTTTTTTTTTATTGGCTTCCTTTAGTTCTTTAATTCTTGTTCGAGTGATTATTGTGTCCTGTATGATGTGAAGCAATTAGAAGTCGCAATCGATCTACGAGCTCATTGGGGTCGTCCCAGAAAATATAGTCTTTTTCTTTGTTTGATAATTGCATTAGTCCGCTTCCTGTAGACGAGGTGGAAATAGGAGTATCTTCTAATAGTTTGCTTATAATTTCTTTGTATTTATATCCTCTATGTCCAAGTACCTGTTTCCCAGAATCGTGATAACGTCTATAAGCATTGGTATCATACAATATGGCTTTGTACATATTTAAATCTTCATTATTGTAAAGGATTTTACAGGGTTTTTTCTTAAATATTAGTTCGAATAAACCATTTGTTCCTTTATAGGCTTTATTATTGATGTCTATTATGTCTTTCCGTGAATTTTGAATTCTTGATTACTCATCTGTAATTTACCGTTTTTCACATGTACTCCGTACACATCATCAATGGTGTTTGAATTATTTACATACAAATTTATATATTTCTGGGGGATTTCCCCAAATTTTTCAAAGTCTATTTGGCCCGCAAAGTCACGAACAAGGTTTCGTCGACGAAGCTTACGTTCACTTCGGCCCCTTTTTTTAGTTTTAGGTGTTACTATGCTTTTCGGGGTATTGTCACTGATGTTTGAAGCGTTGCTCTCATTGGGAGTGATAAATTCATCATTATCATACTTTGTTTTCTTGAGTGGAGACACAAAATCATTTTGCTGTTCCTTTATTGTATATATGTTATTTGATTTGTCGAGTAGTTCTTTAAGCGGTTTAGTAATTGGTTTGAAAGTTTCTTCTAATTGAAATTCGGTTACTTCCCTATCATTCCTTAGAGCTTTATATTTTTTTCGTAGAGCATCAGTAGTTTTAACGAGTTCTTTTGTTAGTTCTTCGTTTAAATGCATCATGATGCTAATTTATTGTTTTTACAACAGTGAGTAAACAAGTTTCGTAGTCTTTGAAGCAGTCTTTCAAAAGGTTTTAAACTGAATTTGATATTCGCTGTACGATTTTTAAATGATGACCAGCTAGTTTTGAACCGCGATGACCTGCTTTGCACTGTTACGGACTGAGCGCTGTACAACTTTGAACTGCTCTGATAGAACATAACAGTAAGAATGCTTTGCACAGCTGAAGTGACAAGCTTTTTATAGTTTCAGGAAGCAGTCAAAACCCCTCCTATAGCGTCCTTTTCCAAAAGAGCTTTCCTTGTCAATAACCAAAAATCCGTGTTTAATATTCCAACATTCTATACATACCCTTTTATATATTTGAAATGTCATATCAGAATTGACATGGTCGTTGTAAATGTGTTTTAAGTTCATATCATCCTGTTTGAAGACAATTAGAAAATTTGCATTATCTCGTATTAAATGTTTGGGAATTCTTGTATGGTGTGCAGATCGAGCGCTAAAAAATTATATATCTTTGAACGAGAATGAAAGTAAAAATTTGGAAAATGCATCATGGATTGGAAAAGGCAGCATAACACTTACATCGGGTACTTTCAACTTTTGTATTCCATTAAAAAATCTATTAGGATTTGCAGAAGATTATAAAAAGATAATTCCAAATGCACGGCACGAATTAATACTAATTCGAACAAGGTCAAATGAGAATGCATATTTTTCTACGGAAAATGAAGAATTAAAACTTTCAATTTTTAAACTGCAGTGGAGAGTTCCTCACATTACCTTGGCTGATTCAGATAAGCTAACATTACTAAAACAAATACAATCAAAGACAATTCAATTCACTGATCATATATGGACAGTTAAAACTTCAACTCAGCTTGAAAAACCTAGGTATATTATTATCGCTTTACAAACCGATCAAAAAAATCAAAAAAACTAAAGATGCTAGCAAATTCGACTATTGCGATTTAAGCAATGTAAAGGTGCATTTGAATTCTGAGACATACCCCCGTGAAGATTTAAATCTCAAATTTAAGCACGATCGGTATGCAATTCTCTATGACATGTACAGTAAATTTCAAGACTCTTATTATAAGAAACAACCACAACCACTCTTATCTCGACAAGAATTTAAAGATATCGCTCCAATAGTAGTAATCGATTGTTCTCACCAAAACGAATCAATTAAAACTGGAACTGTTGATGTAAAAATTGAACTCAAAACAACAACCTCTGTCTTGCCTTCAACAACCGTGTACTGTTTAATTTTACATGATCGTATAATTGAATACAACCCAATAACAGGAGAAGTTCACAAACTTACTCAATGGTTGATTTGGAATATGTGTTTAGTATGTTTAGTGTTTAGTTTTGTTTAAATTGTGTGTTTGAATTATGTATATTAATATTGTTAATTTGTGTATGATAATGTATAATGTGTAGTGTACTCAGCCTTATTTATGTGTGATATATAGGCTCCAGTGGAGTTTAGCCAGTTCTCCCATCGGGCGCGTCCCCAAGTGGCGGATAGGGGGCCCCTGTGTGTGAATGGGGCGTTAACCTATACATACACAGGGTTGGTGGAAATATCAAATACCACCCGCGGACCAAAAAACTGGCAGGAGCCGAATTACTCTAAAAATAAATTCAAACATGGATAGTGAGACGTTGAAAAATAAAGTTACGGTGCAGGGAGTCGGATCCCCAGTACCGGGGGCGGAGAGTGCGAATGCAGGCTCAAAGTCGTCGAGATACAATGACTGCAATACTAAAGAAATGTCTTCAATAACTCCTACGGCCGGCGGTGGCAACCTTGGCCACCGTAGGTAGTAATACTACAAGGAATCGACTCGTGACAGACTTCGCGACAGACCCTTTCAAGAGAAGTCTCCACCAAAAACGTCTGCCCCGAAGGAACACGTGATGTCAAACCCGGGAATCAGTCCCGCAGCGGTAGATCGGAGCCCAATGGTCACGCCAACCACTGAGACTCCGCCGCAAACGGGAAATAAAAGGCTACAACTGGGTGCAAAAATAGACGAGTTGGTTGCTTTTTATAAAGATAAGCACAACGTCCACGGAGAGATAAAAAAAATCGGAAGTTTGATCAAGTCCGCTTTTCGAGAAGCCGAAGTTGAGGCATCTACCTTGCGTTGCAAGGTTTCCCAACTCGAACGGGAAGTGCAACTTATCAATGTTCGTCTCGAGGAAAGCCGGGTACCAGTGGCGGTGCCGTGAACGAAGGCCATATGAACTAACGCCATAATGGCGTTAATTCACTTTCAAATGCGAATTAAGGCCATAATCCACGTATGGCTTTAATTCATTTTCAAATGAGAACTAAAGTCATATGGTGTTAGTTCATTTTTAAAAGTGGCCTTAGTTCTCATTTGAATGTGAATTAAAGTCACTCGCAGCATTCTGCATATTTAAATTATACATAATGGTCCTAAGATAAACAAATGGGATATTACGAATTTTTCTTTTTAATAAGTTTTAAAGCAATAGTCGGAAATTTCCATTAACTTTTATTTGTTACATCACGCCTAAAACATGTACCTTGTAGAAAAAAAAACTCCATGTTTTTAAACAACAAAATTATATTTCGAAATAATTTATATATTCACATTTTTATAATCATAGGTAAACTAGATCATCAAATTTAATATTCAATAATGAAAACAAAAAATAATTCATTTTGACTTTAGTTGATTAGGTAAAAATGAAATACATATTGAGTTCTTTTAGAAAAAAATTACCAAAATGAATTAACAAAAGATTGTTGTTGACTCAAGAACAATTTGCCTGCAAAATGGACAGAGTACTACAACATTGCGTTTCTCATAATTAGTTTTAATTTTTTCAAAACAATCAGAGCATAATTTGAAATGTTTGCAAGATAAAAGAAGAATTGATTTTAAGTTTAGGCAACATATTTCACAAAATAGTGTAGATGTTTCATTCGAATTACTTGCTTGGGTATTTGATAACTCATCACATCAGAATCTTCTTCGTTGTCAACCAAGGCTTTATCGTCATCTATAAAAAATGAATCGTCGAACTTTGATAAATTTTCATTTGTAAATCGATTTAAAACATCAAATAAAGTCAAAATTCCCTTGTCTAATTTGTCTACAGTCTCCCTTATTAATTTATCTCTGTCTGTAATATACTTTTTTCTTGGCTCATAGATGCAGACATTGCCATCAATTAATTTTTCCAAGTCGATTGTTTTTTGTAAATCTTCATCCAACAGAATGTCCAAAAACTTAAAGAAGTTTCCATTTTTAGCTAATTTTGACGATAATCGACTGTTAAATCCCTCTAGCGCACTTGTTGTTCTACGACTCATCTTATTTACCGATAAGGCTTGTGGTGTAATCTATGTAAAATAAAAAAAATTGCAAAATATATTTAAAATATTCTCCGAATAAACAAAAACAAAGAAATTACAAACCTGATTTATCCATTGTTTCTCAAAATATAAATTAAATCGTTTGAAAGGACTTTCAAAATCTTTGTCAATAACGAAAAGATCACTGGGCTCTTTTAACATGTTGAATGCTTTAACTAGATCCGATGGTTTTAAAAGTGGCAAATATAGATACTTCCGAAAATGTCTCTTAGCTGAAGCATTTTTATTTAAAAATTTAATAAAACCAGGAATTTGCAATGCCTTTCTCCTAACTGCTTGCGTAAAATGGAACCAGCAAGGTTCAAGTTTAGCTTGAAGGTAGACGTTTTTTATTGCTTTTCTTAAAGCTGTTTCAAAGTCTGTTTGCACCGTATCTGGCTTTAAATCAAATAAATTTGTTTTGATGAATTTTAAAGCATCAGTATAAGCAGCTTCCGATTTATTAGACATTAGTTTGTAAATTAAAGGAAATGTCTGAAAAATGTTGAAGAATAATTTAATGAAAAATTTGTATATATTTATTTTTATACCCGGTACCACACTGTGGTGAGGGTATATTCACTTTGGCATTCCATTTGTAACGCACATAAGGAGGCGTTGTAGGTATGACAAACTATATATATTATTGATCAGCATCACTTTCTTAGTCGATCTAACGATGTCCGTCTGTCCGTCTGTCCGTCCGCACGATTACGGCCGTAATTTAAGAGCTATCGACTTGAAATTTGGTACGCAAGCTTTTATCCACCAAACTGAGGCTAAGTTCGAAGATGAGCAAGATCGGATGAAAACTACTACTACCTCCCATACAAAAATATCGGATTTATATAGCTTTTTGATGTTAAAAATTAAATTTAAATAGCTACAATAAAAATAGCAAGTTTAAACTTTGCACATATTGTTTTAATAATATTTAAAATTTTTTGACAAAAAATGAGCTTGGTCGAATTAAAACTACCCATACCTCCCATACAAATATATAATTTTTTTAATACTTAAATATTTTTTTTTATTTTTACAATAATATAGTACCGGGTATTTGAGCTTCGGCATAGTCGAAGATAATTGTCTTACTGGTTTTGGTTTACTTATTAGTTTATGCATTTTCTCAAATTTTCTAAAGCTTACATTAAAAGTTATTCCAAAAACTGAGTTGACTTTAATTAAAAGTTATTTCAAATCTAAGCCAACTAAGCATTACCAAAGTTAGCTTAGATTTGAAATAACTTTTAAATTAAGCTTTACAAAATTTGAGAAAATAAAAGTTAAAAATTCGCGAAAAAAAATTTGAGAAAATAAAAGTTAAAAATTCGCGCGAATTTTTAACTTTTATTTTTCTCAAATTTTTTAGAATTAGAAGTTATTTTATTTATTTAAACTAAAAGTTATTTCAAATCAAGCCGATTTCACACGTGAAAATGAAACGCAAAGAGCTTGAACTCAAATATAGAGAAATGTACTGGTTACTTGGAAAACATTCCCAGCTCAGTACCGAGAACAAACTGCTTTTATACAAGCAAGTGCTAAAGCCGGTGTGGACCTACGGTATACAACTTTGGGGTTGCACCAAGAAAACAAATGCCAATATTATACAATCTTTTCAAAATAAAGTGCTTCGAGAAATTGTAAAAGCACCGTGGTATATTAGAAACGACGATATCCACAGGGATCTCGGAATACCTACAATCGAAGCTGAAACGAGAAGCTTTGCGCGAAAGCATAGAAACCGACTAATCGGACACACCAACAATACAGTCCTACAAATTTTGGATGATAGCAATTTATTGCGCCGACTACAAAGAACAAAACCTTTCGACTTGGCGATATAGGGATTAAACGCGTCTAAATTGCGGAACATGCAGAATTTTCCATTGGAGAGTAACCTGTCAAAAGTTTTCATTTCGTGATAGAAAAATTGCTTGATAAGTTATATCTTAGTTGCAGTATGTACAATTTATATCGAAGGGTGGTGTTTTTAGTCAGTAAGAATCTGACACTACTATGAGATTTTCACCTACCCTCCGAAAAAAAAAAAAGCATTGAAAGCTGAGTACCTACATGCCTTGGTGCGAAAATTAGTTATGAGAAAGATTGAAACAATGTCCCGAAGCGTTATGGAGAATGCAAGGTTAAGTTCACTTGCTATGATATCTGTTCATTCGGATATTATTGTGAATCCAGATAAGGTGATTGATCTCATATCAAACAAAAACAAAACGTTTTCTGCTTTGAAAAAATGTGACTAATAGAAATCAATAAATTGGAATATACATACATACTTTTTGGTTTCGTAAGACTTGGAAGCAAGCCAACCCGATTTGAAATTTTTTTCTTTGTACCTATTGCCTAATTTTCCACACTTCACAAAAATACCTACCCTTGGGTTTGGTTCGGTGGTTTTCGAGTTTTGCGATCATTAGTTGTGTACTTATATTCCCATACAAAATAGAAATTCAGATTTTTTGCAATTTTTCGGCTTTTCATTTGGGGTTTCTGAATTTCGTTTTTTGCCAAACCCTTATTCAAGACGAACAAAACAAAAAAAAGAATCATCCAAATCGGTCTAGCATTTAGCCTTTCTCGAGTTTTGCAAATTACGAGACTAACGCACAACAATTGATTATTATATATAGAGAGATGTAGATATGTACCTATAATAGTTAGCTTTTTATTTTAGAATCAATTAAAAAAAGAATCACCTAAATCGATGCATATTTGACAAAAATATAGGCAAAATAGAGAGAGTCTAACATATATTATTTTATGCCAAATCCTCAAATCTTCTGCAACGACAGAAATGAAGCCAACTTCAGTTTTTATTCAATTTGTCTTTCCCAACTGATCACCCCTTGCATCGTGCACCACTCTCCAGTCACACAAATCCTCCACCACCGCCATCCTATCCTACACCATGCTGTTGATTGTTTTTATACCCTCCACAGGAAGGTATATTCACTTTGCCATTACGTTTGTAACGCCAAGAAGGATTCATCAGAGACCCTATAAAGTATATATATTCTGAATCAGGATCACATTCTGAATCGATTTAGCCATGTCCGTCTGTCTGTCTGTCTGTCTGTCTGTCTGTCTGTCCGTCTGTCTGTCTGTCTGTTGAAAGCACGATAGCGTCCAAAGGAATTGACCTAGGCGAATGAAATTTTGTGAGACGACTTCTTTTTACCGTCGCCAGGTTGGTATTGAAAATGGGCTATGTCGGTCAAGTAGTTCTGGTACCTCCCATACAAAACCACTATTAGACCCACGTCTCTCTCTGTCTGTTGAAATCACGATAGAGTCCGAACGAATCGACTTAGGCAACTGAAATTTTATGAGAGGTCTTATATTTATGACCTTCAAGTTCGTATTAAAAATGGTCCATGTCGGTCAAGTAGTTCTGTTACCTCCCATACAAAGTCAATATTTAACCCATGTATCTCTGTCTGTTGAAAGCACGATAGCGTCCAAACGAATCGACTTAGGTGAATGGAATATTGTGAGAGGACTTTTTTAACCGTCGTCAGGTTGGTATTGAAAATTGTCTATGTCGGTAAAGTAGTTCTGCTACCTACCATACAAAACTAATATTAGACACATTCTAACTCGCATGGCAAACATTTTGCATGACTTTTATGCAGTGGAGGGTATCAAAGCATCGGCCAAGCCGATGATAACACTTTTACTTGTTTATACTTGCTCTTGCTCATAGTCATAATATTGCACCTCCTTTCCTCTATTCTCCTCTCACTAAGAAAAACCAAACCAGTTGCAGTTCTCTACCCTGTTACATCACATTTCACATCAGAAATAATTTTATACTGATGGATGGGAATGGCGATAATGAATGAAGAAAAAAAGTAGAGGCAAACCAGTAACTGAACCGCCACCTGGATCGTCGAAGACGCGTAATTCAAATCGATGGGATGAGAGTACTATAGTGTGTACCTATATACAATGGTAGTAGTGTTGTTCAGCTTCGGTTTCATTTTTTCTCATATGTAAAAGCTTTTCGAAAAGCTTCTTAATGGTATCGAATTTTTATTTCATATGACAACAATTCCCATTTGAATGCGGCATCTAGGTGTTTTATTATCTTTGCTACGAGTATGTCATTTTAAATTCACCACACCGCCTCCAGGCACCAACGGGTGTGCTATGTGCTTGAATTTTCACTTCCAGCAGTTCCAGCGAAAGCGAAAGTCACTCAATTCTCGGCACATTTCTTCACAAATGAGTTATACTCGTCGTTTGTAGCTTTGTAGCTGCTCCATGTCTTCTCCATGTATTGTATCCAATCCAAATACCAAATCCAATGCTTACAATACCAGCACCATTATATATCGCAGCTGCTCGCTGTCTACTGCTACCTATAATCATCCAATTCTAAAAGGAGCATTCTTGAGTTGGCCACGAAACTCCATCGCATAAAAAACCAACATCCAAGTAGCGCTAGCGAATAACAAACATTCGTCGATTGATTGTTGTAGACGCGACATATATGCCGATGTGTCTGAGGTATTCCGCGGAGAACACTCTTTTCTCTTAATTGTTCGAGACTTTTCATTGCGCGACAGATGATACTAACCAAAATTAAATTAAATCAAAAAGTTTACCTCGTACGGGAATTTGTCGTGTGTTAAATATTCGGGCTTCTTAAGAATCCTTCATATAGTCTATTGAAAAAAATAAATTGTACCTACACGATTCTAAGCGTATCCCTTTTGTCTTTCCGGTGTTTTATGTGGGTGTTAACCTTTACGACCATTTTCGGCTGGTGTTCGCTCGTCATTTTGTATCTTTAAACGCAATTACTACGGCCAAGATAGTAGTCCTTTATTTAGTGATCCTAGATTATTTTTTTTATTCATTTCGTTTTGTGCGGTGCAATTTAGTGAGTGTTAAGGAAAAAAGGATAACTCACCGTTCCATCTAATCAAACGCAATTAGAAGCAGCATGAAAATTGTGGAAGTAAATCCTAGCACCCTCATATGTTTGTGCATTAATCTCTTGTGGATTACGTCGTCGTCGCACAATGTGGTGATGGCAGGATCTTGCCGCGAGGCTCAACTGTGCTGCACAGGTCGTGATTCATCGTGCGTCGTCCAGAAGGCACCAATTAATGCGATCATCGAGGATCTAAGCGATAAGCCGTGCTATTGCGATCATGCGTGCTTGAAATTGGGCGATTGCTGCGAAGACTTTAAGGAGCATTGTGGAGGTAAGGAGGGATGACGGATGGCGGCAATTTGTTATATACCTATTTTTAGTGACTTTTTCGCGTGCGTGCGATTCGTATGGACTGTTGCTTGCTTTGTAAGTCGAGAAGTAGTGATTTACGATCATAGTGAAGGTTTTGATTTAACCAATGCAATGCAGAATAGGTAGGTGGAAAGCGGGAGACTTGATACACTCAATAACTCACATACCTAAATTCCATTCAAATCCAATGAGTTTAAATGTATGTGATGCAGAAAGTCGCGCGCTACTTGCATTCTAAATCGTCCGTTCACTTTGTTTGGTAGAGGAGAAAATGTTTAAAATATATATTTGTATTTTCTCCATAAAATTTATGTGGTACATGGTTAGTAAATAATATTGAAGTTACCTATTAATATTGATATTTGACTTTGTAAATATTAGCATAAAACCATGATGGCATGTATTTCCCAAAAGTTATTAATGTTATTTTGTTAAAAAATGTGGACGGGAGACTTGGGACTGTCTCTGAAGGGAGAGTTGATCAGTGGCTTAATGCCTTAGTGATATGGTAATTTATAATAAAACTACTAGCTGTACCCACCTGGCTTTGCCCGTACGCAGGAATTGTATTGCGTAGATCTAAGATAGTAATGTTCTTTCGTAAAATGCGAGAAATAAGAATAAATCGATTTCCTGAAATTTTCTTTCTGCCTAAATCTGAACTACCGCAATACGAACAAAACAAACAAAGCAAATAATCATTAGCCGAAGGCTCTGGTAGATAGTGCTTATTTCCTTTTAGTATTTATATGTAATTTATTTACATACCAATAAACGTGTAATATAATAATAATAAAAAAAGAATCATGAAAATCTGCCCAGCGTTCATCGAGTTTCACCCCATAGAAGTTGTTCTTTTTTTATATAAGGTGTAAGATTGTGAATGTTTTTTTTGTATGTGCTACGCCCCTTTGTTCAATTTTGACCAACTTCACAGGAGCACTCCACGGGCAATACCTAAGATTATCTATAAGTTCGAGCTCAATCCATTTGGTGGTTTTCGAGATATTCGATTTTGAATGCTATTTTTGTATGGACGGTGCCACGCCCCTCTGCCCGATTTTGACCAATCTTCACAGGAGCATTCCAAGGCCAAGAACTAAGATTATCTGTAAGTTCGAGCTCAATCTATTTGGTGGTTTTTGAGATATACGATTTTGAATGTTTTTTGTATGGGAAGTGCCACGCCCATTTGTCCAATTTTGACCAATCTTCAGGCACGTAGCCAGGGGGTGCTTAAGGGGTTGAAGTCCCACCGAAAGTCTTAAACAAAAGATTTGTAAATACTTCTCCCGGGAAAGGCGAACCTATAACGCTTCAACAGCGCCCCGAGATGCTTGCAGATGTCTGTTAGTTCTGCACTTAAATTGTTGCAAATTGTAGTCTTTTGGAAATATA